>OX352316.1:4519397-5760469 GCA_947086415.1 Pammene aurita | reverse complement strand
TGAAAAATACTTTCTTAGTGCATCCCTAGACCTTATAAGGAACCTACGTGCCAAATTTGGAATCTCTAGAACCAGCGGTTTGGGCTGTGCGTTGATATGTCAGTCAGTCAGTCAGTCCGTCAGTCAGTCAGTCAGTCAATCAGTCAGCCAGTCAGTCAGTTTCTTCTTTTATATATTTAGATAGCGATTTTCGTTTTAAAACGTTACCGGACTCTTAAGTCTGTTTTTCGGCGTCGTTGTACAATAAAAATATTAAAAAGACAGAGATGAGGAAAAGTGACCCCATAAATGTAAATTTTCCTTGTTGAGGTACGGAACCCTTATAAAAATGTAAAAAAGGAACCATTGACGCGGGTCTTTAAATAGCCCTTTTCCGGACCATTGGGTCGCAGCCGCTGCCCTTGCTAAAAAGAAAAATAGGATACCTACCTTATAGAAAACCACAGCCGAATAGCACTAGACACTATTCATAGTAGTATTGTGTTCTTCCCGTTGAGTAAGACTGTCAAAGAGTTCAAAGAGGATCCTCTTGACTCGGAACACCGATCCGAAAAGTCGCAAGTTCGAATCTTGCTCGACGCAGTGAATTTTTCCATTTTTCTTTCAATTATAAAATTGAAATATCGCTTGCAGACGTTTCTGCTTAGTACAAAAAATATACATCATATTTATTAAATCCGAATAAGCCTCTTGCTTGTAAATAGCCGCCATTTTCCAGATCATTGGTTCCTCGATGCGGGACCGGGCCAAGAAAAATAGCGGTGTAAATAAAGTAGAAGATAAATAATCCAAAGGTAACTTGATAAATAAAGTTACTTTTAGTAAGTTTACTTTTTTTACACATCCTTACTTGAATTAATCACTTCTCTGATAAATTATTATATTTTTCTGGGATTTTCACTTAAAATGTTGTTATAATGTATTTGGCTACCTATGTTGGAGCTGTTAACCACGTATAGTATGATACATTTTATTGACAAATCATCCCCCATACCATTTTTTTCTCAACTGTTTTTAAACTGCACCCCTTTAAAGTTCTATGGCGCCACACTCTACCGCACTTGATAAATTAACCATTATTTTTCGAAATATCAGTTGCACATATGAAAAAGAAGTGTTTTTCGCAGGGCCGGATTAACAATTTCGGGGCCCCTAGGTAATGCAATTCATGGGCCCCTTTTTTGGCAAAAAAATCAGTCATTATTCACCTTATGAGCGTAAATACGAGATTTTGTAGTACATTCTTGTAGTTATAGAATTAGGTTATAATATAATATTAAGTTTGATAATATACTTTTGTAATTTGTTACACAGTAGATAAGGAAGTGTGCTGAGTGCTGCTGTTCGCCAACAAACTGTTGTGCAGTTTGGCGAAAATTTATGTTACTAAATATATTGTGTAATTACTGTTTGATAAATAAATTAAATTAACTTTTCTAACTTTGTAGGGTATCATACTCAACGTAGTGCTTTTTGTTTCGTCATGTCCATGTCCGTCTGGCTGTTCGCGGCTTAACTTAATTAGCGCTTGAGGGAAAAAAAAGGAAAACAAATATTAAAGAAAGTTTATTGAACCGTTTATAAGTTATCACAAAAACATCACTTCATAAACGGCGTTTACACTTGCAAATCACAACACATGAAAAGAGCTCACGAACCGTGGTATGTGTCAAACTCAAACATTTATTCAGTAAGTAAGCCACAAGGGCACGTTTACACGTCAGACAGTTTGTCAAAGTAAGAGCGAAAAAAAAAAACTACACCGGTTCTAACCCTACACCTCTGACCCGCGAAGAATTATGACCGGCAAGAAACTCGGCGGGACTTATTTTTTTAAAGCAACAGTACATCAAAACTTAAAAATATATATAAATATGTTCTATAAGAAAACATATCAAACCAGTTTAAGAGAAACACCAAAGAAAAAAGAATGTTTATGAGTCCAAATCTGACTATTTGAAAACGAAGTGTGGTTTGAAGAAACTAAGCAGTTTCCAATCAAGCAAAGTCGTAAAGAAAAATGCTGAGCGGCACCCATTTCGGTATATTTTAACCCATGTAATTTAATTGTAAACTATTGTTTAATTGAAAAAAAGAGTCAAATAAAATTATCTTTATTTTTATGTTGTATATGTTATAAATTCAGACAGTGGTGAAAGTAGAAATCACCCTAACCATGCAATCATTACCCTACCTTATGAAGTATTGCGGAATCTTTCGGTGTGGCGGCAGTCGCGGCAGCCTGGCAGTGGTGTATCACGATTACTATGTTCTATAGTAGGTTAATATTCAATGACAATGAAAATTTATTACTGTTTTCACGTGTTTTCCTTGTACTTGGCCAGAGATGTATATTATTTTAGCTTGCTAGGATTGTCAAGGTTGCATGCCTTTTGCTTCGCCTCTTCCTCGCAATATATCGCTAGTTTACGGTAGGTACTTAGTAACGTAGGTATATCTTCAGCTTACGTTATGAACGGATAAATATTATTAAGAAAGGCGAGCATAAGGGAATAAGGGAATAATCCACTAAACATAAATGGTCATAAAATCTCAGGAAATGTAATAAAACCATTACCCTCTAGCTAGAATATTGCACCTATCACTCAATAGAAAAAAGGCCTATGTACTTTTAAGATTGTTTGAAGTTTAGACGTTCTTGTTTTCGTAAAAAGAGGGTAGAAATATTGCTTTGTACTTTAGAAAGTTGTGGGAGTAGGCGCAGAGGCGTCTTACAATAAATTAAAAACAATAAGATAAGATTCAATTTTAAAGCGCTGGCAGTCTGGCGGTAAGATGTCCAACTTTTTTGCTTTTCTAAAACTTTCGCAGTTATTTATTGATAAAAATTAGGGGCATTTTTAAACAATAAACAACCCCTATTTTATGTGATTTCATTAATTTTATTATAGAAAACACGGAATTCAAATAATTATAGCAAGAATAAAACAAAACAACAAGTTTCAGTATTCTACGAAATTTTACTGCTCAATTAAATCGTGCAATATATTTTTACTGTATTAGGCTGTTGAGCCTCATTATCTTAGTTTTAGAAGAAAATTTTACTTTATGCACTAGAGTTTAAAAAGGGATTTTATGTCGTCTACGCACGACTTAAAGTCGAACTTTACGAGCATGAGAAGTGAAAAATTAATTTACTCAAAACACAACATAAGCTAACGTCCCTATTCCGATAACCGAAGGCTGTAAACCACTGTAAACGTTTCAGTCCTTCAGTACAGATCCTACCGCCCAGTCGAGCGGTCGCGCAGTGCCAGTACAGTTAACGACACAAGTGTTTCAGTGTAGTGTCGTGTGGTGAAGTGTTGTGCTAGGGTTCCGTAGTCAAGGAACCCTTGTTGCTTGCGTTGGTGTGTTCTGGATGGATTAGCAGTGAACAGGTAAGTTTTTTTAATGTTTGTAAAGTTTAGTGAAATTAGGTACTTCACTAGCTTTTCTGGAACTAATTGTAAATTTAATCGTTTAGTTTTAATTTATTTTTAGCCAGAAATAGAGAGGAAAATATTTTTTTTTTCGCTGGTAAAAGGCTTAGAATGCGTGCTGACGCATTTTTGCAAAATTTTAAACGAATTACTGGTTATAAACTTATATACAAAGAAAAAAGTGACCTAGGGCTCCGGTGCCCAGGGCTGGGATCGAACCAGCGTCTTCTGCATTCGCGGCAGACGCCCTAACCACTAGGCTACCCGGGTCACAGCGGCACCAATCGAATTTTCCCGTGCATTGTAAGAGTGTCTACTTAAAATAAACAAATCGACATATTTATTTAAATAATTTGATTTGTTCTTCAGTTGAAAACAGTTTCTTACATCTCAGCTATTATTTAGGTTTGAAAATATTTTAGTTTCACTCTTGAACACGTTGTATAGCAAAATAAGAATAAAAAAACCGGCCAAGTGCGTGTTGGACTACGCATAATGGAGGGTTCCTTAGCTACAATGGAATAGGAACCAGACTAATGCCAAAAGGTCGTATCTGATGCCTATCGAAGAAGTTTTTTGGAAATAACTCAAAAATGGCTAAACCGATAATGTTCAAAACAATTTGCGTAGAAAGTATGTAATAACGCACATCTTCTCAATTTTCTTCATATTTTTTGGACTTTCGGTTCGTTTTTGCCATTCTGGCTACGGAACCGTAAAAAGACTTTTAAACATGTTCTAAACATATGGAGTAACGGATAGAGGCTAGTAATCAATAATATAATAACATCGTCCTATAAATCAATAGTTCCAAAAATATGTAATTAAGCGACAAGCCTTCTTACTTACCTATTAAAGTAATAATACTTTGGTACGGAAGATAATAATACGGACGAAAATAATTAAAACGTTACTTAAATTTTAATTCATTCGTCGTTTTTCATATTCTTCGTGTATTTCATGTTTCTAATTATACTCTGTATCTTTAGGTATTTAAATAAAAGTAAATAAGATCTACCCTCAAATGGCTCCTTAAGCCAGTTGAGGGTAGATGAAAACATTACACGATCAAATAATATTGGTTAAAGCCAGGTCGTTAAGTGACAGATCCAGGCAGTTTTGTATTTGATTGGTTAACCTATAAAAGTTATAACTACCTGGAAATGTAAAAATTGTTTGTTTACTTTTATTTAAATACATAAGACATAGAGTATAGTGGTTTGTTTACGGTCGGTATTTCCTGTTTTCTTCGATCAAAAAAAAGCTTTGGTATTTTTTTATATCGTAGATTCCGCCTTTATAGGGTGTAAAAAAATGCTGATCCGTTTAAGAGCATAATTTTATTGCTATTTTATTCTAATTACGACAAACTAAAATAGTTGTTTATGTAACTGTTACGTTTTAAGGCCTAATTACGTACAGTTGCATACACTGCTTTATCTACACTCATATTATTTATCCAAAATGCCGTATTCGGAAACCATAGAATGGCCGCGCGTGTCGGGCTGTCGGCTGATGCGCGGGAGGGTGCAGGTGTACATTATGTTATCAAAACTCATAGCACATCAATATTTGAGCGTGAAAAGTTAAAATTACGTTACTGCCACAGATAAAAAAACTTATAGTAAAATCGGTCGTGGTAATGCTAGCCATTGCCTACCGTTTTCGAACACGTTTTAGAGAACTTACAATATGAGTGTAGATAAAATATTTTTTTCGCATAAAAAAAAATGGTTTTGTATGAAGGGTTGACCGGCTCGGACGACGGATCCCATATAAAAAAACATTTTTTTTCGCGTCCAAAATTTTATTATCCTCTTTTTTCTTAGTCGCAATTCGATACTAATGATACCCCACATTCAGTGCCACCTAGTGCTACATGCTACGCTCGTAGCCCGTAGCCACGTGATTGTCGTATGTAGCGCGTAGTAGCTACGAACAGAGAACCCGACAGTCGGGTTCTCGGCCCTGAATGTGTTAAATGGATCACCGGTATTTTCGTTACACCCTATATACTTACTACAGCATTTTGAGAATAACACTATAAAGATACTTATTTGCAAAAAGTTTGTGCAATAAAGTTTGAAAAAAATGTGTACCGTTCAATTTTCATATTAGTAGGTTTTCCTCTCAGTGCATAAGTGAAAAAAATTGTGCGCACCGAGAAAAAGTTGTGAATTTTTGACCATGCATAGAGTGCCCCATGATTAATATTTTTTAGTATTGAAGGTCCGTAAAATTTTTGGACCTTCACGTCATAATCAGGGGTCCCGTACAATATGTTTTTACTCTCTGGTTAAGGCTTCTAGGGTTTGTGTGGTATCGTTTCCTTATAAAACAGACCTGCAGAATTCATTTTTGATATTAAAAAAGTAAAAATCCATATTAAAAAAAGGTCAGCGGAGAGGAACAACAGTCAAAAAAAAAATTATTTTCTAGAACGTTATATAACTAATAAATGTCATTTATTTTTAAATAAAAAAAATATCGTTAGGAAGCATATATAATGCAGTTTTCAAATATATGGATGTTCACGTTTCACTTTGATTTTCTATACTTACGATTATGACAGAGAAAACATATACACCACGACGCGAATGATTTTTTTTCGCGTAGATTTTGTATGATAAAATCTTTAAAATGGTATATATTTAAAAACTGCATTAAATATGCTTCCTTATGATCTTTTTTTATTTAAAAATAAATGACATTTATTAGTTATATATAACATGACATGTTATATATAACGTTCTAGAAAATAATATTTTTTTGAGTGTTTTTCCTCTCCGCAGAACTTTTTTTTAAATATGGATTTATACTTTTTAAATATCAAAAATGAATTCTGCATGTCTGTTTTATGTGTGTGAGTGCCCACTCTGTCCATGGTCAAAAATTCACAACTTTTTCTCGATGCGCACAATTTTTTCAATTTCAAGCTCTGCTATATAACAAAACTCATTTTCAAGTAGCATACCTACGTTTGAATACTTCGAGCAACAATGCAAAGGAGTTCATTTACTTATACCGTAATAAAACTGTTAGAGAAAGTACCGCACGACACGAGTCGTTCTTGCAGCACTATTGTGGGGCCTTTTGGGCTGATTGAGTATCCCCTAGTATTATTTGTATTATTTATAAATAAATATAATACAATTATTATGGGACAATCTTACACAAATCAATCTAGTCCCACAGTAAGCTCAATAAGGCTTGTAATGGGTACTAGACGACGATTTATGTAATATACATACATACTTAATACATAGAATATTTGTTCCTGTGTTATGGATGTTTTCATCCATAACACAGGAACAAATATCCGTGATAAACACACGAATAAATGCCCTGACCAGGATTCGAACCCGGGACCTCCTGCTTCATAGGCAGGGTCACTACCGAATAGGCTAGGACGCCGTTAAAGGCTTATTTTTTATCTACACACATATTATAACTCATCAACGTGTTGAGATTCTAATGAATCTCATTCTAATGAATGACCGCCATTGCACATGGCGAACTAGATTTCAAAATCATGACCAACTACATTGTCATAAGTAGGTACCAATAGCCTACTTTATTTTACATTCAAATTTCGAACACCTTCTGGAATCGCCGATTCCGGAAGGAATCGGTATAACAGAAGACGTTCGAAATTTGAATGTAATTAAAGTATCGGTTACGATATTGTAACACAAATTTTACGATCCACCACAGATACAGGTTTCTTAATATAGGGAAGTTATGATATGGGTGTAGATAAAGTAGGTACCTTATTGGATATGGTAATGGGATTTACTTACGAATTGGGAATGTATAAAAGATTTTTCACCTCACTAGCTCGGAATGCCCTTTTTTATTCTTTAAAAACTTATCCTTTTTTATTCACAAGAGTGCAAAAAATATTTGAAATTCGAACGTGTTATTAGTTACTTTTTTAAACATAGTAACATGTAAAGGCCACTACAGGCAGGACAATGTTCGCCCATCTGATTAAATTGTCTACTCAAATCAGGTGCTGTGGACGTAAAAATATTTTTATATTTAATTGTACTCAATTAAAAAAATTTAGTGTCAACAATTTTATTACATGATTTTACCATAAAACGCTTAAAATCTTACAAGAAATTTTATTATGATCGATGCATTTTATTTGATTTTACATATACCAGTTGTTTTTCTTGTGACGTATGAAGCATTTTCCTTGATTTAGTGAGGTGAAAAGATTTGTGTTACACACGGCTGCAAAGTTATTGTTACGTCTCCTGTGTTGTAACACTCGCTACGCTCAGCATTCTATTTTTGAACTACTCGCTTCGCTTAGCATTCTATTTTCGAACCACGAGCGAACTCGAAGAGAGCGAAACATAGGATCCATTCGCTAGCTCGTGCTACAATTCCGAACTCGCGGTTAAAACACAACTTTGTATCCTTGTATAACAAATAACTATTCCCTTCTTGTGTGTTGTTTTCTGTTTACTTCTACTGTATGTTCTACCTTTCTATATTTTTTTGTGTGTATTTTTTGCGACATTACACGTTTTTTTCATAAAAATATTTACTGTAAGTGTTATAACCTGGTTCCTACGTAAACAAACTGCTGCTGAAAAAGTAGATTCTTTTAATAACGAACTACTGCCTAGAAAGGTTTATTTCAAAATGGCGATAGTGTAAACTAACCGCTACCAGAACAGTAGGTTAGGTTAGCTGTGAACTGCGACTCTCCTCAGAATATAACTGCAAACTAAAAAACATATAGTAGGTAGTATAAGTAATGCAAAAGAAAGTATACTTGTACGTATATATATATACAATACTATACAAATACTCTTTATTACACACCACAATAAAATAGAACAGTACAGTACACAGATTAAAAGTAGAGGCAGTCAATAGGCGGTCTTATCCCTAGAGAGCGATCTCTACCAGACAACCTTGATAATCGTATGAGTAGGTGCAAGGCAAAAGAAACAGTGAAAATCGAGTAAACAATAACAAATAACTTAAAATACAATAGCTTAATTATACATAGACAAAGAAATAGATAGAAGGATCGGAAATGCGTGGAAGCGATATTGGAGTCTAAAGGAAGTGATGAAAAACAAAAGCACAAGTATGGCCATTAAGAGGAAGCTTTTTGATACCTGCATAGTACCTGTTATCACAATCATATGGATGCCAGACCTGGGCCACTAACAAATCTCACATAAGGAAAATAGAAGTTTGTCAAAGTGCTATGGAACGGAGTATGATAGGAAAGAGACTATCAGACAGAATTAGACTTACAACTATAAAAAGGTACACTAAAACCAAAGACATTACAAGAACCATCAGAAAATTAAAATGGAAATGGGCAGAACATACAATAAGAGGAGTTGAAAAGTTGTCCAAAACAATAATGTTCTGGTTTACAAAACACAAAAAAGAAAACGTGGTAAACCCAAAAGAAGGTGGGTTGACGAAATAAAGAAGGAAGTAGGCGGAGGCTGGACAACATTAGCACTAGACAGAGAGAAATGGAAAGAGTTGGGGGAGGCCTTTGCAAGGCACACAGACAACCCATTACATTAAATAATATATATATATATATATATAGAGGAAGCATTTAATGTCTGAAATAAAGGCTCTTTTTAGGCTATAAGTAATACTCCTTAAGATGTTTCTTGAAAACAGTAGGTATACAGCCTTGGCCAGAAGTGTTGAGCACCCTTGCGATTTTCATACAAAACCCGAAACTTTAGTCCAGCGTTTCTATCTTTTTTGAAGTTATTTTATGAATTAATTCAAACTGAACAGGCATGTTTTGTTGAAGTTAGTAGTAACTGCATAGAATATTTGCAATTTGTCGCACCGACCTAAAGTCGCATTTTTGTGACCTTAAGTTTTCATGTTTTATAGGTTACCTACCTTGAAATTGTTATTAAGTGAAGTTTTCTAGATATATAAATAAAATATAACATTTCACGTCACCGTACACTGTTATTATTGGGAAATAATACTTAACATCAAAACTGTAAACAAAAAACTGCTATGCTCAACACTTCTGGCCAAGGCTGTATGTACTTATATGTAACTAGGAAAGCCTTGTCAGCAGTTTCGAATATATTGAATGTGGCACGCAACCTGACCATTTTTCTTCTATTGTGCAAAAGGCTTCTATTAGGCCATTGAGCGGAAAAACAGATGTGTTTTTCTACTGAAAATATAAAGTTATATAGTTAGTACCTACTTATATGTGTATATAAATGTGCAACAACTGTTGACTTTGGATTTTCTTTTGTATTTGCCTATTTTTACGGATCAGTTATCTTATCAATAATGATATTTTGTCTTTCATAATCATGGATTTCCCATTCGATTTTCTAGATATTTGTTTAATTTATGTAAAATATTACATGTCAAATTACATTACATTGGTACTTATTTATTAATACATTATTTATACTTACTTATTAAATTAAGATTTTAATTTAAGTGATTTCCTAATTACAATTATGTTGATGGTAGGTCATAGAAGTCTGTGAGACTGTAAAAAGTATGGTATAATAACCCCCTTCATTAACGTCTCTCCGGCCTCAATTAGTTAATTTATGTTTTGTCTGTTTCTAACACAACTGTCAAAGTAATATACACGGCGAATCTGAGTAACCCGACAGATTTTAACCATAAATTCCTGAGGTCATAAGGAGTAATAAATGTTATATGAATATAGGTCAATTTCGCCAAAAAAAAATGTTTTTTTGCTATATTTCGATTTTTTTAATGCTTTGAACATAAAAACATAAATTATTGGTAAAACTAGTACATTTTTTTTCGTAAAAAATAGTTTACATAAAGTATTCCTTGGCACTTTGATATCTGTCAATAAGTATGTCAAGGGTGAAATCGCCTTCAAAAAAGCGTTTTGCACTGAGTCACAATAAAAAATGTTTTTTTTTTAAATTGGTAGTAACCTTGGAAGAATAATAAGTAAGGAAGCGTAATCAACGCTCAAAATCTGCTCCACTTTCCTGGTGCCAAAGTGGGCGGAGCTTGTGAAGCGGTGCCCTAATGTCATGTAAAACATTTTGAAATTCTCATGTCGTCAAAATATTAGTTTTTTCGGTCCATGAAATTTCGTTAATAATATCGTTATTAAAATGCCGGCTTGTGCCGTGCATTGGTGCAGGAGCCACACAGGCGCCAAAGATGGTGATATTTCCTTTCACCGGTAAGTAAATCACGCATATATATTCTCATACATTACGGACTTGGTCGATGTTATGCAATATAAGTTTTGGAAAAGTAAACATAACTCATTTAAGGAGAAGTATAATGAATGTTCATTTATAAGTATTACCTAGTAGTAATAAATCGACAACACAAAACCCTTCGAATTAGTGTAGGTACTATACTTACTCTGGTAAAATCATACCATTCTGGCCGTGCCATTTCTAGTACAACTGGCTAATAGGTATGACTCCTATTTTTCATTAATAATTAATGCTATAACTTCATAGCATTAGTCTTTAATTATCAAATCTAGAGCAGAGCCCGACTGGGGAACTACCTCTACCTTACAGAAAACCACAGCCAATTAGCACTAGACTCTACTCATAGTGTTGTGTTCCTGCCGGTGAGTAAGGTTGCCAGAGAGCTCAGAGGAGGTAGTGAGTTGACGACGGGGGATCCTCTTGTCCCTTTAGCTGTCAACAGAGTGAATCCTCTTTTATATGAAAGCGTCGGCAACGCACATGAGACACCTCTGGAGTTACAGGCGTCCATAGGCTACGGTAGCTGCTTACCATCAGGTGAGCCGTATGCCTGTTTGCTACCGTTGTAGTATAAAAAAATGGATACAAAATGTAAATTTATCTTTGTATTTCCCTAAGCCTGCTAAAATAAATAGTACACATAAAAGAACTCATCCGTTATTTATTTAGTTCTAAAAAACGAGGAAGCAAAGATAATCTCAACTATTTATATTGAAGGTATGCTATTATTTTCTAGTCTGGTCATAAATAATGTTGAAAAATGATCGTTTTTTTTGCCATAATCAACCTTAATTGCTTAACATTATATTGCTTGAGACCAAGAGGGTCTCCCTAATGTAACGGATTTATAAAATTGTAAAAAAGTTCAAAATCTTTACCATTTACCAATTTATGCTTATTTTGTAGTATGTAAGTCCCTATATTGTAATTAAGCACTTTTATTAAATAAATGAAAGATGAATAGAAGGCTTTCATATTATTCCTTATTCCAAGAACGATTAAATTTACGTATATTACATAAGTAATGAAAAATGCACAAAAAAATAAATTGTTAATTGATTGCATTATTATTTATTATGTGAATCCATCCACGTCAAACTTAGGCGTATTTATTATACGATAACTTGACATTTCAGTTATTTCATTTGAGTATCTCCTGTCCAATTAAACTTCATTGTCAAATTGATTTTGACCACTCACAACACGGCAACTTTTCTTATTGGTGAAATGGCATGAAACCTTTGCGGAATTAAGGTTAACACAAAAAAATTTGCTTTAAGAATGAGTACTTGATTGGTTAATAAGACAAGACATTTTAGTTTTGTAAACGTGAAAATGGGTCGTGTTTTCACATGAACTTTGCTTGCCTTTACTCGTCTTGATATTATATGTCGATGGTAGTAACTCTGAAACTAGGCCAATTCCAGAAAAGTTTATACGACATTTTAGTCTCCAATTATGATCAGGAATTTATGGTTAAAATCTGTCGGGTTACTCAGATTCACCGTGTAACAAAACATAAATTAGCGAATTGAAGCCTGATACACGTTTTCGAATAAAGAGGTAAGTATATAGCTGACCAGAGACTGTCAGTAATAATGATATTATTTCTCTACTCATCCATCTCATTCTGCATATACATAGAAAAGGACGGCTACAGAAATAATTACATTATTACTGACAGTGTCTCGCCCGCTTATGAGTACCGATTGAAAACGTGGACGCAACTTAACATACTCGTATGTATGTATTGTATAATATTTATTATTATGTATGCGGTCACGCTCCCATATTAGGCTAGTATTTAAAGGAACAAAAAAATTCCATAACCTCACTATTACCTATACTGACTTGCAAATCAAAACATCGCTTTGAAGTGCATTCAGATTTTTTTGCTGCGCAGTGCAGTATTTTTTTATATGCGGAATAATATTTTCCATTTATTTTATCGTATGGCTATACCTATATGCCACTGGATATAGATAGGCATTTCTTCTCTGGGGCAGTAGTAGAGTAATGACAAAGCAGATGATGAAGAAAATCCAGTGAGTACTATGAGGTCTAGGTGGGACAGTGCAGCTGCCAAGTTTGTTACTCTTTTAGCACCACCCAGGGATCACGTGAAGGGTTGTTTGAGGTTCCTACGGACGCAGAGTAACATTGATCTCCAATAACTACTATGAATACTTATGCGGGGGAATATTTCCCATATTAAATTAGTTCGGAAGTGCGTCTATTGCGTGATACTGATAACTGTGTGTTGTCATAAGGTGTGTGCCGAGTGCTCGTCTCTGTCCCAGTACATGTCATCTTTAAACCAATAAAGGCGTCAAGTATGGAGCATTAGCGTGACGGGTACTAGGACGTTTACTTCATGATCGTATGCTTCATCTTGTAAATGAGGTGATCTATGTACACTCGCCATCAAATATATTGGAGCGGCCAAGGTACTAAAAATATCTGAACATGCACTCTATCGCTTTGACAATAGGCGTTGTTCAGGTATTTGTGACCACCTTTGTCACTCTGATATAGATTCATAGATTTAGGTATTGGTGTTAATAATATAGGTAGTTGGGCACTTAATGAATAATTAAGATTTCATAACAACAAGTTTGTGTAAAGTCGTAACAAAAAAAAAACAATTTAAAAGATTGAAATAATAAATATTATGTATAATTGAAATAAGAATAAGTAGGTAAACATTATAATGTCATATATGGCGAGTTGGGCATTTTCATTCATCCAAGAACTCATCAACTGAATAATAGGCCTTCGACAGGCAATACAATTTAAATTTATTTATATATCTGATGGCTACTGATTATCAGTTAACTGTAACGTTGTGAGGTGTTAGGTAATAGTACATTACTTACCAAGGACTGTAAAAGAAAGAAAGCCCGAAATCGCAGGTATTTGTGACCCGAGTCACAGGCGAGGGTTGTAAATATGCGATAGAGGGCTTTCTTTTTTACTGCCCGTGGTGAGTACACAATTTTACGTCTCCATCTGGCCATAACGTGAGTTTTACCGTACGCGTAGCGTGCGGTAAAACTAACATTATGGCCAGGTGTGACGTAAAATTATATACAGGTAAAGATAGTGTTGATCTGTTCAAGAGCATAACTGGTATCGTATTGTGACTGTGAAAACGAGGATTTTTTTGGTATGGGACTCTTTACAGCCGGCCAAGAAGCCTCCGTACAAAACCATAACAAAAATCAAATATTTTTTTTTCTTTAATACTTAATAATATAGTTATTTGTGCAACAAGAGAGGAAAGTTGGTTTTTCTCGCGAGTGTTGATTTTGAGTACCGAGTAAGCGAAAGATTCTATAATTGAATCACGAGCGAAGCGAGTCGCTACGCTCAAGATTCTAACTTAGAATCACTCGCTTCGCTCGTGATTCAATTATAGAATCTTTCGCTTACTCGGGACTCAAAAACACGAGATGTAAAATAACTTTACTCTCGTATGACACATACAACTTTTCACCTCAGTAGTGAGAACATATTAAAGGTTAAAAATATGTATTTCGAATTTGTAATAGACCCCGAAATATGAAGTGGCAGTTCATGGCCTTCACTAAATTAAAAAAAAACTACTTTGTCTCACTCCCTGGAGTGACGAAAAGTCGCACTTTCGTCACTCCAGGGAGTGACGAAAGTGCGATTCGCAGGTAAGTAGGCTTGTTCGAGCTGCTGAGGTGAAAAGAATATGATATCAATTATGCCCTTAAACGTATCACCACTATTTTTGTTGCACCTTGTAATTTTGCCTGTGGCAGGTTTTCCCAAATTAAGTATCTATTACAAAAAATCAATACATATTCAATATGAATTAAACTTGAACTCCAAACAACTAAAATCCCAGGAGTAAAATTTAAGTAATGGCTCGCGACGCCATTAGTCCTGACCAGAGATTTATAAATGAGAAAGACTGCAGGTCCTCTATACAAGCTGTAACAAAAATCCTGGCGATCCGTTTAAAGGTATAATTGGTATCGTATTTTAATTATGAAAACCGAGAAAGAAAATTTTACGCGCGGAAAAAAAATTGGTTTTTCACTTCTCATGCTCGTAAAGTTCGACTTTAAGTCGTGCGTGGACGACATAAAATCGCACTTTAAGCTCTAGGGCATAAAGTAAAATTTTCTTCTAAGACTAAGAATGTGGTTCAACAGCCAAACAGAGTCAAAATATATTGCACAATTTAATTGAGCGGTAAAATTTCGTAGAATACTGAAACTTGTTCTTTTATTATATTCTTGCTATAATTATTTGAATTGCGTGTTTTCTATAATTAAATAAATGAAATCAAATAAAATAGGAGTTGATAATAGTAGAAATGCCCCGAAATATTTTTATGACTTGTCAGAAAACAAGTATCTGTCTAAATTCACATGTTGAAAATTAAAAAAAAAAACATAAAAAATTAATTGGGGGAACTATATTTGTTTTCATTGTAATATTTTTGTTACAACTTGAAATTGTTTTACAATTACCGATAAATAATTTCCTCGCAATTGAAGTGAAAATTATAGTGTAACCCTCGTCCATAAAACCCATTTTACACTCGACTTTTATATCAATCCTCGCTCGCAAGCTCGCTCGGATGGATAAACGCCTCGCGTAAAATCGTACGTTTTATGCACTTGTTGTACAATCTACTATTATCTACACTCATACTGTAAGTACTCTAAAATGCGTTCAAAAACCGTAGACAATGACAAGCATTACAACAAACGATTTAACTATGATAAGTTTCTTATCTGCGGCAGAAACGTAATTTTAACTTTGCATGCTCAAATATTGTTAAGCAATGAGTTTCAAATTTGGAACATCGAATTTGATAACATAATGTTACCGCCATGGCCAACTCGATTGGTCCCGCGCGAGCGCCGGCACAATCGAGTTGGCCATGACGGTACAATGGCGGTCATTCTATGGTTTCCGAACACTTAATTTAATATATATAATATGAGTGTAGATAAAGCAGTGTATGCAACTGTACGTAATTAGGCCTTAAAACATTCGTGTGATCTTATTATGAAATTCGCCTGCGGCTCATTTCATAAAACCACACTCATGTTTTAAGGACCCTTATTACGTAACAGTTACATAAACTACTAATATGCAACGTCGTATAAGTAGGTAAAAAAATGTTCGTGGCGTTTTTCTTAACAATTTTCGCCTACGGCTCAAATTGTTACCCACGCCACTCACCTTTTTTAACCCCTCTTATACAACTGTTGCATAAACTACTATTCTACTACTTTTTTGTTAAAGCAGCTGTGGCCATTGAATCCTAAATCCTAATACAATAAATGCGAATTGTATATATCTCTAATTAGATGAAATGATACAAATACAAATGATTTATTAATCGAACACAGGTTATACAACATTACATTGCAGAGGGTGGAAAGACAGGATTTGTATCACTATGTCGTGCCAATAGGGCATACGAAGTTAATTTTGAATTTATGTAAACATGCACAACAATTTTATACATAAAGAAATTTTTTTTATTTTTTTTAACTAATCTACTGGGTATTAATAACATAACAAAAACAAGGAAGTAATATATTGTAGGTTTTAAAGATTATTATTTTTTAGTCATTAGAAATAAGATTAAGAAAATAAAAATAAAATTGATATGGAGAGAAATTATTACAGTATGTCAGTTTTTGATAGTAGGCGTCAGTAATAAAAATTCATAAATTAATAAAGTGGATTGTCGGCAAGAAATTTGTCATTGGTGGATAAGCCTTTTTGGTCAAGTATTCTTTGAGTGCTTTTTTATTAATGTCACAGATTTTCCTCAAATCTTCAGGTAATTTGTTGTAGATTCTAGGACCCATACCAAGAACACTGTTTGATAGAAGAACCGGAAGGCGCAGCGTGGGTAGACCCCCCGCAAGGTGGACCGATGACCTGGTGAAGGTCGCGGGAGTCCGCTGGATGCGGGTGGCGCAGGACCGGTCATTGTGGCACTCTTTGGGGGAGGCCCTATGTCCAGCAGTGGACGTCTTTCGGCTGATATGATGATGATGACGATGAATCATTTTGAGCTCATTTGATGATAATTTACTGTTCGCTCAAACGGTCGCTAAATGTTATAATCTAATACAAATTAGGAAATCGAAGTGACCCTAGAATGATAATTTGAGGCGTTATATTATATAGTCAGTTATATTTATTTAAAATCCATACTAATATAATACTTATATTTTTCTTTGCTACAACCCCACCAAATATGAAGATCAGAAAAAGGTTACTAAAGTTGTCGCGGAACAAACACTCAAAATCAAAAAGCCATCGAAATGAACGGACGTCCCATAGTTAAAGCAATGGCGCGTAGTTACAGTGTCCGAGAGGCAACCGGATGGCTCGCGGTATTTAAGCTCCCTACGTGTTGTGGAACCATTCTGTGCAACCCGAACTGACCCACCTTTGACTTTGTTTTTCTGACGGCTACATCTCTGACGGATCGATAACCGACTAGCCGGTGTGATTGGTGTGAATGGCAATTTGCATCCTTGTTCTTATCACATACAGATACTGGAATTTGAGGGGGTGGAGGAAAAACAAAGTCCAACGTGGATCAGTTTGAGTCGCATAGTGTGGTTCCACGACACGTAGGGAGCTTAAATACCGCGAGCCATGCGGTTGCCTCGCCGACACTGAAACTACGCGTCATTGCCACCGAGTAAATGATAGTACTATACAGAGGTCCCTTGTCCCTTCTTAACGCATGACAAGTTCTCTTTCTTACTTAGGCAAACGTATCGGATACGTCGTGTCAAACTCATTTTTTTTGACAGGGATGCGCACCCTTGCTCTCAATACCAGTAGCCAGCTGACATTTCTATTGTGTCCGAAGTTGTCTGTAAGTAACTATTTATCAGAAAAAGGAAGGCGAGTGCGGGACGGGGAACATCATTTGAAAATTTCTTGGACGAAAAAATATTTATTCTAAGTATTTCACGAGTGGATTGGGGTTGTATTATATAGCTGTATTTTAGTTGTAGATATATAATTTTGTGTATATAAACGAAACTTTGCACAATTCAAATAGTTTTCTACAGGCCGGCAGGGTGATGGGTTCCTCCGGCCCATCACCGAGGCCGGCCGCCGGTTTACCAATGGAGACGAATTCTCCTTTAAGCCCTCCACTGATAGACCGACACGCTTCTGTCTCACCAGATTTAGATGCAGAGGAATTTGTTTTAGCCAAAACAGGTGCCCTTAAAAGATCGTCGACAAATTTAAAAGAGGCGGTTACAGTTGATCCCACCAAAAATAAAGTAATTAAAACTAAAATACCACAAGCGGCAGCTAAACCTCCCATTGGTAGGCAGTGCTATTCATATAACGATGTTGGGCCTTTTGTGGTCCACGTCCAATTAAAACCGGTCCCAACAAACGACGGCAACATCCCCCTACTGCACCCAGTTAAATTCGGGCAATTTTTATGTGAAAACAGTATTAAAGGGCTTATTGAGGGAGGAATCCATAAGATTGGCAGGAACCGCCTAAGTTTAGAATTCTCAAATGGCACTGCAACTGCTAACAGATTTCTGGACATGATTAATAGAGAGGACAGCTCACGTTACCTAGCCTTTCACACATATAACGTTTCCCGGATGTTCGTAATTCGCAAGGTTCCTAAGGATTTGACCAATGAAGAAGTCGCAGCTAATCTGGTTATCCCTGAGGGGTTCGGCAAGGTTATAAAAACCAGACGGTTTAATGTTAAAAAAAGGTTGATGAGGCCCATGAATGGATCCCCACCGAGTCACTGGCCGTCACCATTGACGGTCAGAAGTTCCCCAAAGAGTTTTTCTATTTCATAACTCTTTCAAGACAGAGAAATATAATTTACCAATCATTCAATGTACACAGTGTTGCAGATTTGGTCACGTCATGGCTCATTGCAGATCACAACCTCGGTATTCAAGATGCCGACAACCTCACCTGACTTCAACATGCACCTCCTTCAATGATGTGGTGTGTCTATTTTGCTCCGGCGCCCATCCTGCTACCGATAAAAACTGTCCAGGATTCGACCGACAACACAAAATAAAGGCTACCATGGCTGAGGAGTCCATATCCTTCAGCAAAGCATCCCAACGTTTCCCATCTTCAAAACGGTCATACGCTGAAGCTAGCTCTACATCATCATATAAGAAAACTATCACGATCACCCGAAAATACAGAGCCCCTCTCCAGGAGGGATACGATAAAAAAGCCCATCAGGCTATCATTAATAACTTTCCCATCCCGGACACTCAAAATGGTTGCGCCCTTCGAGAAAGGAGCAATTTCGAATTAGGAGACTATACTAACGGCGTCAGCTCTTACCAGCCTATGGCTACACACAATTCCCAAAATTATGAATCTGCCTCTGAAAACACTCCATTAAATGACAGAGTCCTTGACTCTTTACTAAATACTTTGTTAATGCTCTTAAGCCTAGAGAACCTACCGTACCACTTGCTTCCAAAATTGAATCTCTCTGCGTTATCTTAAATAAACGTTTACAGGATGTGTACGGCAATTCAGTGGAATGCGCGTAGTATCTTAAACAAAAAACCAGAGTTGTCATATTTCAATAATAAATATAATCCAGTTTTATTTGCTATATCTGAGACATGACTTAAACCTCAGCAATTCTTTAAATTACCAGGGTTCTTTACTCTTAGGTACGACAGGGTTGACGGGTGGGATGGTTCTGCCCTTTTAATTAAAAACAAAATTCCTTTCCACCAAATTTATCTTCCGGCTCACTCTAATAATATATATAAATATTGTTGCAGCTTCCATTAATAAAATTTATTATGTTTCAGTGTACATTCCGCATCCTTCTATACCTAATCTATCTGAATTTTACTCTATAATTAAGGACATCCCTAAACCTATTATTATCATGAGCGATCTGAACTGCCACCATACGTGTTGGGGTTCAGGCGCTATTGATAACAATGGCAGATTTACTTGGCTTATTAGATAAATTAAACCTCTGTTGCCTAAATGATGGCAGCCCTACACGACGCACGGCTCCTAACCAACATTCCTCAGCGGTAGATGTAACTCTATGTTCTACCAATTTAATCTCCCAATTGATCACTTCCCTATTTTTATCTCCCTTTCTGGGCAAATGAGCCCATCGAGCCCTCTTCCTCCCTTATTAAAATATAACTTAGGTAAAGCAGACTGGGATAAATACTCTTTTTGTCTAGATAGTAAAGTACAGACTCTCGCCTCTGTCATTCACCCAAATTTAAATGACTTTCATGAGCTATTTATTAATGCTATCCACAAATCAGCTGAGGAATCTATTCCCCTAAAAAAGCCTTATATTCGTCGCAATAACATACCTACCCAGCCATGGTGGGATGCAGAGCGTTCTGCCGCGGTAAAAGAACGTAATGAAGCTGAGCTGTCATATGTCAATAATATAAACATAGAAAACTAAACAACAACACAACAACTAACAAGTTCAAGAAAATTAGAGCAAAATGTCGTAAAACCCTTTCAACCAAAAAGTTCGAGGGTTGGACCTTATTTTGTGAATCTATTTCTCCTTCCACTCCTTCAACGCTAGTATGGAAGAACATACGTAGGTTCCGTAGAGGCACTGCCCCCCCCGTCAGCCTTGGGATCATCTTTTACCTGGACCAACGATTTCCTTAATAAATTAGCTCCTTCTACTGTTCCCAACATGTGTGATATACCAGATACCTATTCATTTAACCAATCAGATAATTTCTTGGATACGAACTTTAGCTTAGATGAACTTAAAACTGCTTTATCTGCAGTGACTGACTCATCCCCAGGGCTTGATGGCATTGTTTATTCCTTTCTGAAAAAAGCAGGCCCAGTGTGCCACAATTTGTTCTTAAGCCTAGTTAATAAAATTTTTGAAACTGGTGATATCCCAGAGTCATGGAAACACCAAACCATTCTTCCCATTTTGAAACCGGGAAAAGATCCCGAAAATTTCATCTCGTATCGCCCTATTGCTTTATCTTCGGTGCTATGCAAAATAGTTGAGCATATGCTAAAAAACAGACTGGAATGGTACGTTGAGAATTCGGGTTTCCTCTCAGAAACCCAATTTGGTTTCAGAAAGGGGAGAAGCGTTATGGATAGTCGTGCATTACTGACAACAGATATTAGAATAGCTTTCTCACAAAAACAATCTGTCGTTGCTACTTTTCTTGACATATCAGCTGCTTATGACAATGTCCTAATCCCGGTACTTCGCAACAAGTTACGCTCTATGAGAATTCCGGAGAAAGTAGTTCTTTTTATAAATAATCTTTTATCAGGTAGAAAAATCTCACTAAGAGTAAAAAATATGCAAGATATCTCCAAAGCTGTTTGGAAAGGTCTACCACAAGGCTCAGTTTTAAGTCCATTGCTATACAGTATATATACCTCTGACCTGGACCAGTCCATTAATCAGCATTGTAATGTTCTTCAGTATGCTGACGATATTGCAATATATTCAGCGCATAGGAACATTGTTGATGCGGCCTATTACATTAACAATGCACTTCATTCCCTAGGCCTTTGGCTAGATGACCATGGATTAGATTTATCCCCCTCCAAGAGCTCTGCCTTGGTATTTTCAAGAGGATGTAACTGTCCTCCAGTTACTATCTTGTTCCGTTCCCAGGATATTCCGGTTCAACGCAACGTGAAATTTCTTGGAGTTACATATCTTCGACCCGAAATTATCGTGGGCTGAACACATTAAATATGCTGTTGGAAAGTGTGAAAAAAACATAAACATAATACGGTCCCTATCTGGCTCATGGTGGGGAGCCCACCCTTATTCCCAGAAATTGTTATATAATGCCTTAGTCAGATCTCACCTTGACTTTGGATCCATTATTTTTGAACCATGTTTTAAAAAAGATCTTGGAAAATTTGATAGGATCCAATCAAAAGCTCTCAGGATAGTTACTGGTGCCATTAAATCGTCCCCCATTCGAGCACTTCAAATAGAGTGCACTGATCCTCCTCTAAGGATTCGTCGTCAATATTTAGCAGATAGATACCTATTTCGTATCGCACAGTTAGAATCCCATCCCCTATTCCCTAAGTTACAATTGTTAAAAGACTATGTAGACCTAAGCCCATTCTGGCTTAGAAAGACAATCCCGAATCTTGTTACTAGTTTATACACTATAAACAATATCGACGCCCCTTTAAAAAAAATCTCAAAGATTCCTATATATACAGTTCCTTTTGCGGCCCTTACCTTCCAGCAGCAATCTGCTAACATTGGTGTCGACCGAAACTCATCTGACATTAATGACAGATTCCTGGTCACAGTGAGAAGTAAATGGCAGGGTTGGGATTTAATCTTCTCAGATGCCTCAAAAACTCCCAACAGTCTTGTTGGTAGTGCCTTTATTCACGACAATTTGGATTCCACTCACAAATTTGAACTGCCATCAATTTGCTCCATTTTCACTAAATATATATTTGAACACAAAATACCTAAATCGTTAAATTTTTCAGACAGTTATAAGTCCGATCCAGGCCATTACTTGTAACTCTATTAAAAATTGTTCTAAATCCCCAATAATTTGCCTTATAAAAGAAGCCTTATTTTCCTGTCATTTGTTAAACTTAGAAGTGTTGCTTTCATGGATTCCAAGCCATAAAGGCATACATGGCAATGAAAAAGCTGATAAAGCTGCTAGAGATGCGAGCACAAATGGTAACAGGTCATGCTTCCAATATTTTAGCAGAGACCTGGATCCAATCTCCTCAGAAAGACTTTTTACTGATTGGTCAAATCTTTGGATCCTTAATAATACGTTTCAGGATTTCCAAATCCAACCAAAGATCTATCCCAAACCCTGGTTTTTAAAATTTAAATTCAAGAAAAAAGTAACGAGCTGTTTAATACGTTTAAGGCTAGGTCACGTATGCTCTCCAGAGTTTTTATTTAAGATCAAAATTAAAGATAGCCCAGAGTGTCAGTGCGGGAATGAAGTCGGCTCAATTGACCATCTTTTCTTAGAATGCCCCTTAAACCGCCTCTGTTTTCATGACCTGTTGCTCAAACTTAAAGTCGATTTCCCATACAATGTCAAAACCTTACTAACCAACCCCGATCCCAAAGTTTTTAAAACACTAGCATATTTTATTGATAAAAATAATATGTCTCTATGATCTGTTTATTTCTATATGATTACATTTACTTAATTATTACTGTATTTAAAAGTATTCTTAATATTTGTTATCTCATAACAGCAATTTATTATATATGTATATTAGTTATATTATTCGAAATTTTGGGCAAAATTTATAGGTGCACTCTTCAGGTAAACAGTACCTAAAATAAATCTTGAAGCAAATCAAATTATTTTGTTCAATATTTTTTGATTTGCAATTTTTAAGTAGTTACACTACTTTAAATAAATTGAAAATAGATGTCATATACTTCAGAAAAAGTGACCAAACCCTCCGGTGTCCGAGGCCAGATTTGAACTGGCGTCTTCAGCTTTCGCGGCTGACGTCCTGACCACTAGACCACCCGGTCACGGCGGAACTTGACAAATTTTCTCATGTATATGCAATCTCTGAATTTGAAACGGCTAGGCGCCGTTGACCATACTCTAAGGGCATGCGCAGTACGTGCTTGCACCTCCTATCCGAATCTCTTACGTGATTCTGGTATAGCGAGAGAGATGGTGCTGCCATCTATGAATCTTGAAGCAAATCAAATTATTTTGTTCAATATTTTTTGATTTGCAATTTTTAAGTAGTTACACTACTTTAAATAAATTGAAAATAGATGTCATATACTTCAGAAAAAGTGACCAAACCCTCCAATGTCCGAGGCCAGATTTGAACTGGCGTCTTCAGCTTTCGCGGCTGACGTCCTGACCACTAGACCACCCGGTCACGGCGGAACTTGACAAATTTTCTCATGTATATGCAATCTCTGAATTTGAAACGGCTAGGCGCCGTTGACCATACTCTAAGGGCATGCGCAGTACGTGCTTGCACCTCCTATCTAAATCTCTTACGTGATTCTGGTATAGCGAGAGAGATGGTGCTGCCATCTATGAATCTTGAAGCAAATCAAATTATTTTGTTCAATATTTTTTGATTTGCAATTTTTAAGTAGTTACACTACTTTAAATAAATTGAAAATAGATGTCATATACTTCAGAAAAAGTGACCAAACCCTCCGGTGTCCGAGGCCAGATTTGAACTGGCGTCTTCAGCTTTCGCGGCTGACGTCCTGACCACTAGACCACCCGGTCACGGCGGAACTTGACAAATTTTCTCATGTATATGCAATCTCTGAATTTGAAACGGCTAGGCGCCGTTGACCATACTCTAAGGGCATGCGCAGTACGTGCTTGCACCTCGCGATAGAGATGGTGCTGCCATCTATGAATCTTGAAGCAAAGCAAATTAAATTCAGAGAATTTGTCAAGTTCCGCCGTGACCGGGTGGTCTAGTGGTCAGGACGTCAGCCGCGAAAGCTGAAGACGCCAGTTCAAATCTGGCCTCGGACACCGGAGGGTTTGGTCACTTTTTCTGAAGTATATGACATCTATTTTCAATTTATTTAAAGTAGTGTAACTACTTAAAAATTGCAAATCAAAAAATATTGAACAAAATAATTTGATTTGCTTCAAGATTCATAGATGGCAGCACCATCTCTCTCGCTATACCAGAATCACGTAAGAGATTCGGATAGGAGGTGCAAGCACGTACTGCGCATGCCCTTAGAGTATGGTCAACGGCGCCTAGCCGTTTCAAATTCAGAGATTGCATATACATGAGAAAATTTGTCAAGTTCCGCCGTGACCGGGTGGTCTACATAGTGGTCAGGACGTCAGCCGCGAAAGCTGAAGACGCCAGTTCAAATCTGGCCTCGGACACCGGAGGGTTTGGTCACTTTTTCTGAAGTATATGTCATCTATTTTCAGTACCTAAAATACTTGATATTGGTAAAGTGCCCTAGTAGCAAAAGCCATATTATACAAAAAAACTATTTATCAGGATAATCGTTTGAGCTTCAAGATGGCTGCATCGTCTTTGGAATAGTTTATTGTTTTTTGCTCATTTACGTAGTTCAGTGTGTAATATTGATAGCTTATTGTGCGGTGACCTAACGAACAAGTGTGCAGCTAATGAAAAATACGCACGTAACCACCCTTTAGTTGAACAAACGGTTATCCGGGGTCTCGGCCGCCCACGTGTTTGTAGGGAGGCTATCACCTTACAATCAGCAAGGCCTCAACTGAACAACGTAGCTTTTATTTATATAACTCAAGATTAATAACATCAAAATTATACACCTCGACATTGGCAGAATTCACCTCGCCAAAATCGGCTAAAGTAAAAGCCATACAAAAAAAAAGTAACTATCAGTCGTCATTGTTTATTTGTCTTCGCTCTTAAATTAATAGATTACTGCTCCGAAATTTTTCGCTCAAGAAGATTAAAAAGCCATTACGTTACCTTTTAGCAACACAAAACAGGAATTATTGAATGCTTTAACGGTAGGCATTTGACTGGAAACATGAAAAGGTATTGTTATTTGATGAATAGGGTAACGATATTGGAATCGAAATTGTGCTTTATATATTTATTTGGTGCGTTATATTTTATATAGTTTCATGTCATATATTATTTTATGGATACCTACTGTTATTTATAATACAACAAAAACTCGTGATATCATTATCATAATAAATATCTACAGTATCTCTAGTCCTTTGAAAATATAAAAGGTCAAATATGAATTCTTATATCAAAGCAGCATTGTATTTCATACTTTGCCTGACATTATATAAAACGCCTAGTAATTGTATAGAATAGTCAAAGGTTGTTTGTTTTTAATAATCAACATAATCTAACAGCCTCCTAGCCCAGTCGGTAGTGACACTGCCTACGAAGCAGGAGGTCCCGGGTTCGAATCCTGGTAAGGGCATTTATTTGTGAGTTTATCACAGATATTTGTACCTGAGTTATGGATGTTTTCTATGTATTTAAGTATTTATCTATATCTATCTATTATATACATCGTCGTCTAGTACCCACAACACAAGCCTTATTGAGCTTACTGTGGGACTAGGTCGGTTTGTGTAAGATTGTCCTATAATATCTATACATATAATAAAGCTGAAGAGGGTCGAAAGTCTGTACATGGAAGATAATCGAAAAAAAGTTGGCTGGGGATACTTAGAATCGATAACAGAATACGTTCCAACAATTTGTAGAATTTTTGTCTGTTTATCTGTTTGTCTGTTTATCTGTTTGTCTGTTTATCTGTTTATCTGTTTGTCTGTTTATTTGACCGCGCATCACGTGAAAACGGCTGAACGGATTTTGATGACATTTTGTATAGAGATAGTTTGAGTCCCGGGAAAGGATAATATATAGTTTTAATCCCGAAAATCAACCCTGGTGGGGGTTAAAATTGGGGTTGAAAGTTTGTATGGAGATTTTTTTACCGCTGAAACGATTTAGATAGAAATGAGTATGGAGATAATTTGAGTCTCGAGAAACCCTTTCAAACCCTTGTGGGGATGAAAAGGGGGTTGGAAGTTGGTGTGAGGAATTTTTTACCGCTAAACTGATTTAGATGAAAATTTGTATAGAGATAGTATGGGTCTCGAGAAAGGACAAAGGATAGTTTCATCTTCAAAAAAGTCCCCCCCCCCCCATCTTACTTTAGAACCGTAGGTCTAACAAATTTGAAAAAAATAATGAAAGTGAAGCCTGAAAGGGATTTTCATTAAAACTATCTATTACATATAATAAAGCTGACGAGGGTCGAAAGTCTGTTCATGGAATATATTCGAAAAGGATAGTTGTCACATTCGAAAAGGAGTTGGACATTTGTATAGGGAATTATTAACCGCGGAATCGATATAGATAAAATTTGGTATGGAGAGAATTTGAGCTCTGGAAAAGGAAATAAAATAGTTTTATCTCGGAAATTATCCCTTAAGCGGATGCAAAAGGGGTGGAAGTTTACATGGGGATAAAGCAACCAATAACCGCTGTACGTATTTAGATGAAATTTGGTATTGAAAAAATTTATAATTTTTTGGTCAAGGTGTTCATATTTATACTCGTAACATGTTACCCGTCGATGCTTTAAATTTACCTTTACCCGCTCTTAAGAAATATTTGAAAATGTCATGAATGTCAAAGGGTTATTGCAGGTTCGAGGACTATATATGACGGACAAAGATGCATGGCCCAAACCAAAAAACTACTACAAAATCATCTAACATTTATAGGACACCGTTTAAGTAGGAAAACATAGCAAACGTTTTGTGAAGCAGTCAGATTAGGATTTATTTTTCTTTCATCATCATCATCATCATATCAGCCGAAAGACGTCCACTGCTGGACATAGGCCTATTTTTCTTTATAATTAAACAATGGGTACATTATCTCATATCTGTCTCTCAAGCTCTTTTGATATGTCTTCTTGAAGAACTACGCATTATTTTGTATCTTTAAGATCAAATAATGTATTACTGTTTTGAAAAAAATAAGTCCCGTCGAGTTTCTTTTCGGTCATAATACTTCTTGGGCCAGAGGTGTAGGGTTAGAACCGGTGGTAGTTTTGGAACGAAGTTCCTTATCGGACGGTTCGCGGATGGGGGGCTAGGTGAAAAAAAGTCACGTGACCGTCACGAATAAGCGTCACGTCACGAAAACGCGACACCCATACGATTGAGAAACATGTAAAATGGAATGAAATAAAAAATATATAAAATGGAATAAAGTGAAGTGAAGTGAAGTGTAGTGAAAAGTGAAATTGAGAAGTGACAAAGTGATAAAAGTAAAAAAAGTCGAGAACCTAAAAGTAAAAAATGTCAAAAATGACGAAAATGTCAAAAATTTCACAGACGTTCAGTAGTGCAGTGTAATGCTTACATTAAAGAATAAATATCTTGATCCTACACCAATATCATAAATCTTCTATTCCGCGTTCGGAACCGTATGTAATTACCACCATTATTGCAACCAGTAACGTAATATCAGTGTATTATCTGTGACAGTGTGGTAAAAACGTATGAAAATTCATTTCTTATTGTAACGTAATGAAAATCCGCCCCCCCAACCGCCGGCGCAATAAGGTTGGTCATGGCGGTGTAATAGCGGTCATTCTAATGGTTTCAATGGATCTTTAATATGTTACATAAACTACTATTTATCTCTTTTTAGGGTTCCGTAGTCAACTAGGAACCCTTATAGTTTCACCATGTCCGTCCGTCTGTCCGCGGTCTAGCTCGGTTACCGTTCGCACTAGAGAGCTGTTATTTGGTGAGGCCTGATAAGAACTTTCAATAAAAACTATATTTAATAAAATCGGTTCAGCCGTTTTTGAATTATCAGTCAAAAACGCATAGTGAAAGGAAGTGCCGAATAGTAAAATGACGTAAGCGCCGCCAAATATCCCTTAATAAACGACCTTTTGAAAGGATGTTTTGTAATAGGGCGGCATCTACGAAACTCTACACGCCATCGCCCGACATGCTCTTGGCCGGTTTTTTTGCATTGTTATCCCGGAAATCACCCCTTAAGGATTACTAATTCCAATTCAAGAAAATCCCCAGCCAGGTTATACGTAGCCTATAAAAATTCAACGTCTAAAAGGGGGGGGGGGGGGGTAGCCACTACACTCGATTGAGTTAAATTTGCATGTGTCATGGACCCTCGCCCCGCCCCTCCAAGTGCAAAAAAATCATTTCTGCATTTGTGACCCCCAATTCCAACCACGCCTGTTCTTACCTTTCATGCTTAGACTGATTTGACGGGAGGATCGATATGGATGACATTTGCCGTGGACATGAACGTATAAATACAAAAGTGGTCCTGTATCGTCCGATATACACCTACTACTCTATGTCGTTTAAATCATGCCAAAAAAATTAATATGATAAAAAAAAGTATTAATTGTTGAGTGTAGTTTCATTTAGTGGTAATTGTAAAATATTTTATTAGGACTACTGTCCTCTAGCGTATCCATCTGTCAACTTTACTTCAAGTTCCGCCTCCAGGGTAGCGGGAGAGAAATTAGGGGTGAATTAGCCGCTTTCTGACACAGACCGAATTCCACGCGGGCGGAGCCGCGGGCACAGCTAGTAATATAATATAATATAATGTAACTGTTTTTTTGAGTCAAGATTTAAACCAAATGCCTCAAAAGCTTCAGATTTGAGGGAACAGTGAAAACGCCTAAGGTCCAATCTTATCTGGGGCTTATGAACTTACCAAGCACTTAGAGTGTTGATTCGAGAACGTTCCATCTCGGGACCCGAAGATTTAATGTAATAGCGTCTTTAGGCGATTATTAATAGTACAATGGTGGAGGGTAAAATAAGTTTGCCTGCCAACAAACTGCTGTGCAGTTTGGCAGATAGGTGAAATTGATTAATTGTATCTCTTTTTGTAAAAATAAAGATAAAAAATGGGTTTTGTTCATATAAAGTTTTAGAACTATAAGGGCAGATGATTTGGTTTTAGCCACTTTAAGAAGAGTTTGTCTGTTCAGACGTCCGTCATTTTCTGTCAATGAGGAATTATGACACCCTTTGTGAACTGAGTCAGTTTATATGAATCTCCCCTGTTACGATTCTGATATTGAATCTTATTTTTTTCTTTAATGAAATGTCAGAAAGGGGCCCAGGAGCCAGTTTTGGCCACTTTTTTCCATGGCGCCTAACAACTGAATGAAAACTAATACATGACAGATGACAGTGCCAACTGTGCTGCAATAATTTACTCTTATCTAAATATATAAAAGAAGAAACTGACTGACTGACTGACTGACTGATTGACTGACTGACTGACTGACTGACTGACTGACTGACTGACTGACTGACTGACTGACTGACATATCAACGCACAGCCCAAACCGCTGGTTCTAGAGATTCCAAATCTGGCACGTAGGTTCCTTGTAAGGTCTAGGGATGCACTAAGAAAGGATATTTCAAAATTCACCCCCTAAGGGGGTAAAATGGGGGTCCAAAGTTTGTATGGCGAATCAAGATTTGTTAGACTATTTTATTCGAAACATCACAGGAGTATTCCTAATAATAAATGAGTAAACACGGTTTCAGGTTTTGTGAAAATTCAACCTCTAAAAGGGGCAAATGTGGTCACAAAGTCTGAAAATCAACATGGGTATCGTATCCTTTTTGAGTACTTATAGTACGCGGGCGAAGCCGCGGGAAAAGGCTAGTGTTAACTATAAGCCATAATCTTGTAAATATGTCCATACCTTAATAAATTTGAAAATGGCCAAACGGAACAGTGGTCACAACCGGGGCATCTGCCCTATATATATATTAAGCTTATAAATTATCCCACTGTTGGGCAAAGGCCTCTCAATTTGGCAATTTCTCTTACCCTTAAGATGTATAATATTTATAACATTTGCATACTGTTTGTCAACCGTTGAAAAAGGTGATACGATTATTTACACAAACACATATAAATGACCCTTCTTCTGCAAATAAATAGTTTGTTTGTTTGTTTGTTCCTCCGATGGCTCGAACACGTAGTTCATATGGGTGAAGATCGTGTTGTCTAGAGAGCATACTCTGGCCAGCCAACTTGTCGAAGACCATCTGAGCGTCCTAGGTACCGCTGGAAAGGCGAGGTGCTGAAGGATCTCACAGCGCTGGGCGCCGTTGAAGTAAGTAAGTAAATTTGTTTGTTGTTCGGAAATGCATCCAGGTCGTCCCGCTATCTTCTCCTGGGTCGACCACTCCGCCGTATCCGTTGTGGCCTACTCCGTGGGTAGTTTGCCCAGTTTTAAATTATAATTTTAAAATACATAAACAGTACATTAAAACACAATCTATCTCAAACATAACTCCAACTTACAGTAAGTAAGGCTTGGCTCAGCGACTCAAGGTGCATCTTGGCCTCCGATATGAGAGTATGCAACTTTCCTCGATCCCGCGCTAGCTCTTGTCAATTGCTGATTTGGAGCCCGTGCAGATCCGCCTCGACAATGCCGCTCCAGCGATACCGTGGACGTCCAACAGGGTGTCGCCCTTCCGGACAGCCATGGTATGCCTTCTTCACTTTTCGATCTTCCCCCATCCTCTCGAGGTAACTCAAACACACAACAAATAATCAACCAATATTGAAGTTGTATGGACTTGTATCGGAATAATTTTCAAGCAAATTCTGATATTATGATTCAGACGTTTAGTTTCAGGCGCTAGCTGTATTTATTGTGTAATTAATGGTGTAGTACCATTTCGCCGAAAAGCCGTTCGCCTAATTTAATTTCCCAAACAGCTTTTCGCAGAAAGTTTAGTTAGCATACCAACGTTTACCAAACGAATTGTTTCGCATAGTTTTATTTGGCCAAATTTTCATTTGGCATAGGTTAGGTTAAGATCTGATATATTATATGTCACTTTTACAAGACTTAATCATAAAAAAAACTTAAATAACATAATGATGATTAAGTACTATATCAAACTAAAACTACTATTAAAATAAACTAACTAATACTAAAAAAAAACCTAACTTAAAAATAAAACACTAAAAACTTAAACCGGGACCCTTTGGCAGGGTTCCCATCACGCAGGCAGCATTCCCGCGCTGTATTGCAATAGCAATCCTTTGTGCGAGAAAGCTGCCCGCGTGAGGGTCGCCTGTTGCCTTCCTCAGGCGTTTATTGAGCTCCTTGTGGAGCCCGAGTGCACCCTTGCCCCAAGGTCCGAGCATCTCGACGCCAAATGGTGTGAAGTCGTACTGGGCGCCGAGACAACTATACTTAGGTTAGGTTATTATGTCAAACAAAAATATGCGAAACGATATTATGCCATATGAAATAAATTGTATCGGAAATAATAATTTGCCATACAACTTCGGGCCACATATTAGTAAACCTTTATTTATTAGTGTTTCAATAAGTGACATCTTGGGATGCAGGCGTCCATAGGCTACGGTAGCTGCTTACCATCATTATTAAACTCTAGCCCACCACTTTGGATGCATGCTGCAAACGTGGCCATATAAATGATTAAACGTAAATTTACCACGTTTTTTTTTCATTACGCGACGGTGGCAAACAAGCATACGGCCCATGGCAGCAAACGTAGCCTATGGACGCCTGCAACCCCAGATGTAACGCTTTGCAATACTCTGTAAACTTACTTCTTGAATTTCAACTCTCGTAAGAAACAGGGGGCCGTATTTTAACTTTAACCCACGCTTAGACAAGAGCCTACTTGAATATTCAATATTCCAATTGGAATATTCCAATGCATTAACTACGCAATACAGCTAGCGTCTAAACGTCAAAATCAGAAATATCAGAATTTTCCTGTAAATTATTCCAATACCACTTCAATATAGGTTGATTATTTGTTGTGTGTTGTACTTTTTGTCACTACGCGCGACATGTTTCCGACGGGTGTGTAATGTTTAAAATTTACAAAAAAACTAACATATACTTGACATAATATCCTTTGACATAAAACCAAATGGTATAGTGTAACTTTTGACATAGGTAGCTAATGGTTTATACTAATTTAGTATAATACTATCCGAAATATTTTTTTTTATGAAACTAGTAGCAAACGAGCAGACTAGCCGCCCGATGGGAAGCGGTCAACGTCGCCCATGGACATAAGCAACATCAGAAGCCGCCTATGCGTTGCCGACCTTGACGCTGATACATTATTTGACTTTAATTTTTTTAGGAATTATTTAGTAGCGACCATTTTGAGCTTGCTTTCATAATGGAAAACAACAAAAAAAGTATTTTTTATGTTTACATTTAGTTAATATTAGTTTATGAAATAAAGCAATTAAAAACGGATTTTATCGCGTACACGCGATTAGTACACGCGATAAAATCCGTTTTTAATTGTTTTATTTCATGAATAACTATCGCGGCAACCGAAGACAATATTAATATTAGTTTGTTATACAAATAATGATCCTCGGGTTAGTGTTAATACAAAGAACATTTACTGTAACTGAACTGAATACGTTAAACATATTGAATATGTTCGAGCAGACAGTAGTATCAAATATCTATTGTAATATGTAGTTTCAATACAAGAGTACAAGACCGTATCAACATGACAGTACGGTATCGGTATCAATAGACTTTCGCCATAAATCTCTATTCATCTTCGGATCTTTTCTGAATAGGGTGTAATTTAATAGGTCAGCATTTATTGTCAGAAAAATGTTAGCCAAATGGATGTGGCACACAAGAAATATTAGTAACTACTATGAAATGAAGTTTATTGTGTAAGAAAACGGTAGGTTTTTTAGGTCTGCTAAACGTGCCTGAACACCACATCGCATTCATTTATTATTTACTAGCTTTTGCCCGCGGCTTCGCTCGCGTTAAATTCGGGGTAACACGGTTCCCCTTTGCCCCCCGTAATGCTCCATACAAACTTCCACCCCCCATTTTAGGGAAGTGGGGGGTTAGAAAGAGACAAAAAGTAGCCTGTGTCACTCTCCATCCCTTCAACTATCTCCGCTTAAAAAATCACGTCAATTCGTCGCCCCGTTTTGCCGTGAAAGACGGACAAACAAACAAACACACACACTTTCCCATTTATAATATTAGTACGGATGTATCGCTGCTTATCAATATCAAGAATACCATTACATTTCAAAAATTGTGGTTTTTCAGTAGAGAGGTTTGTAAAAACCACTAAAATGTAATTTGTTATAAATTTTATACGAAGAAACATTAACCAAATTTTCTTTTTGTTATACCTACGGTATTTACTAAAGTCTAAGACTCTGAGGTACATGAAAGCAACAATAAAAAACAAAATTATGTATATTAAAAAAAATAATAATAACACACTTTGAGTTATGACTTAGCATTTTGCAGTATCGATCGGTTTTTATGGGCAACATAGTCGTAACGCGAATTCATTAAAAATATACTTTGAACTCATCAATATCGGCGTTTATTAGTGAATTACTTAGGAATATGACACTGTTGTAGAAAAAGATAGAAGTGTATCTGCGGATTATTTTGCGATGGCCCTGTATTCAGCAAATAATCTGGTGAACAGATGGCCTTGCTCATAAGATTGTGTCGGCAACAGCCGGAATCGACCAATGGAAAAACGGCACAATGCTGCCATCTGGCCATTTTTTATCGTAAACCCATGGATGTTTTATTCACGATAAACTTTCGCGTGTCGCGCGTCTAGTTTTATACTTACTTGCAAAACGGAATATTTCGAAATGTAACGTTGTTCTAGATAAACAATGGTATGTATATACTCTTTATGGTTCAAAATAAACATATGAAACAACGCGTTAAAGTAAAGAAACAGTATTACAAAGGCGAACTTAATTCTTTACTACTTGCACCTAACCTTTGAGTACCTAGGGCCGTATTTTAACTTTAAAGCACGTTACTACACAACACGATCCAATGCCAATATAATTCTAATGCATTAAATAAGCAATACAGCTAAACGCATAAACGCCTGAATCGGAATTAGCTTGAAAATTTTTTCGTGCAACTCCAATATAATTCCAATATTTGTTGGTTATTAAAGCGTATGTTAGACGGTTGCCAACAAGGTTGACAACGGTCCGAGGTTGACCTTGGTTGATGGTTCATACAATTTTGCTGGCAACAACGTCTACACAGTCCTTCCAGACCAAAGTCGCTTTGTCGGAGGGGCTTGTTGTATGCTGTCTGGCACACGCTTTATCGTGTGGAGTTGTGTTCGAGATAGATTGTGTTTTCAATGTATTGTTTATTTATTTTAAAGTCAGAATACTACTAGTTGAGAACTGAAATCGAAGTCAGCCTTGTTAAAATATATCGGAATGATAATAATGAGAATTTCTTATTTCTATTTTAATCCAGGAACCTTGTCGCCTGAAAGTACAGGGTACTGTGCGTCAAATCCGGTAATTTAGTTTTTTTGCAGACTTGTTTATGATGTTGGCCCAATGAATAGGTAATCCAAGTTTGTGACCTCGAGCGCCGAACGCAAGTTTTTTGACAGAGATGCGTTCGGCGCTCGAGGTCACAAACTTGGATTATTTATTGGGCCAACATCACAAACAAGTCTGCAAAAAATCAGATCTACCGGATTTGACGCACACGATGATTGTATAAAGTTACTGGATTATTTACCGAGTTTACTTACTTTTTCTAGCCCATTAAACAGCAGAACCAGACCCATATTCTTCAGAAAGATAATCGTCGGACGCCATATTGTGAAAGACGAGGACAAAAGTTGGGGAAGACAGAAACTTTTCGTGTTTTCTAAGACAGTCTTAACAAAAGGGCTCTCCAAGATTTTAGGATTCCATAGTTTAAATTTTTTAGTTGCGGAATATTTGGGGCTTAATTCCCTCCCTATCTTATTCAGCGCGCGTGAAAGAGAAACACTGTGTTACGATACTTACGATTATAGTATGGGAGCTCATTGCAAATTTTGCAAAATGATGAATTAAAAAAAACTACGCATTAATTGAGAAATATAAACCAACGAAGTTTTTAGTATTAGTGTGGTGGAATTTTGTCCTTAGTTTGTTGTTTGATTTATACGTCTGTAGACGTATAAATCAAGAAACTAAATACATAGGTACAACTGTTTAAAGCTAATTTTAAGATGTAACTTTGGAATTACTTTCTATCGAGCCGATTTCGTCCAATCGTGTATCGGAATTAACGAAGTGTAATATTCTTACGGTTAGCCTTAAGCATAAATATTAAATTTTATTTTGTTTTTTTTTATTATCGGACTGACCAGCGATTGGCCCTAGTCTCACCTGATGGAAAGTGAAGACAGGGCCTAAGATGGAGCTCACCGGTTCAGTAATAGCCTATTCACTCTTGCCTTAAAAATACCGAGATCGTATTTATCAGGGAATACAGATGGCGGGAGCGCATTCCATTCCTTGGCAGTCCGCACCAAAAAAGATGAAGGAAATCGTTTCGTGCGCACAAAGGGAATGCTAACAACGAACGGGTGCATTTGCTCCCCGCGCCTGGTAGTCCGATGATGGAAAGGGGAAGGTGGAATCAGGTCATGAAGTTCTTGTGCGCACTCCCCAAAATGTATCCGATAGAACACCGATAGATTTTCCAGATCTTATGAAATGTAGTAAAGTCATACCTCTTTTTAAATCGGGTGATTCTAGTGATCTGAATAACTTCCGGCCGATATCAATACTTCCTGTACTAAGTAAAGTCTTTGAAAAGCTAATGTTAAATGATCTACTGGGCCACTTCAATCAGTTTGGTTTCACAAAGGGACGTTCCACAACCGACGCTGCTGCGGTACTCATCAAACATATTTTCATTGCCTGGGAAAAACATTACGATGCAATTGGTATATTCTGTGATCTTTCTAAAGCTTTTGATTGTGTAGATCATACAACCCTCATTCTTAAATTAGTACATTATGGTTTGTCAGAAAATGCCTTGAATCTCATGTCTTCATATCTTAGCAACAGAACACAAACAGTTGTTGTAAATAAAACCCAGTCTAAAGGGACTTCAGTAAAATTAGGAGTGCCACAGGGTTCTATTTTGGGCCCATTCCTGTTTTTGGTTTATATAAATGATTTACCTTGTGTAGTACAAAACCTTTGTGATATCGTTCTGTTTGCCGATGATACATCTTTAATTTTCGAAGTTGACCGGCAATCTACCGATTTTACTGTAATCAATAACACACTAGCTGCTGTACTGAACTGGTTTACTATTAACAATTTGCTACTTAATGCTAAGAAAACCAAATGTATTATATTTGTTTTGCCAAACGTTGCACCGGTGGACACTAAGATTCTCCTGAATGGTGAATGTTTAGAGATAGTAGATAAAGCAGTGTTCCTTGGTTCGACGTTGGACAAAAATCTACAATGGAGTCCTCATATAAGAAAACTCGCTCTTCGATTAAGTTCGGCCGCTCATGCCGTTAGGAGAATTAGACAATTAACGAATATTGACACAGCTCGCTTAGTTTATCACAGTTATTTTCATAGTGTAATGTCATATGGTATTCTGGTTTGGGGCAAAGCAGCTGACATACAGACTATATTTGTTTTACAAAAAAGAGCCATCCGCTTTCTGTATAACTTAAAGACAGGTGCATCAGTTAGAGAACTATTTAAAGAAATTAATATTTTAACTGTTGCTTCCCAATATATCTGTGACAATATTATTTTTGTTGTAAAGAATATACATACATTCAAAAAAATTTCTGACATCCACAGCTATAACACTAGAAATAAAAACAAGCTTGCTATCAGAAGTAGTCGTATCCGCAAAGCATATAAGTCATGTTTTGGTCAAGGTATTCACATTTATAACAAGTTACCCGTCGATGCTTTAAATTTATCATTTCCCGCTCTTAAGAAATATTTGAAAAAAAGTTTAATGTCAAAGGGTTATTACAGGGTCGAGGACTATACGACGGACAAAGATGCATGGCCCAAACCAGAAAATACTACAAAATCATCTAACATTTAGAGGACACAGTTCAGATAGGAAAGCATATCAAACGTTTTGTGAAGCAATCAGATTTGGATTTTATTATTATTATTTTATTTTAATTAAACAATACGTACATTGTATGTCTCTCAAGCTGTTTTGATATGCCTTCTTATAGAACTACGCATTATTGTGTATCTTTAAGATGTAATATTACTGTATTACTGTTTTGAAAAAATAAGTCCCGCCGAGTTTCTTGCCGGTCATAAATAATTCTTCTCGGGTCAGAGGTGTAGGGTTAGAACCGGAGGTAGTTTTTTTTTTTTTCTCTCTGACGTTCATAAGTGCATTGTAGTGTGCCTAAATTGAAGAATAAATATCTTTTATCTTTTATCTTTATCTTTTTAGACAAGCGACTCGACGGCGATGCTCCAGGCTCTGTAATTTTGCCATGACAGCTGGGTCATCGCCAAAAAGTCTATGAGCCCGGTTAATGTTGTATAAGAATGGCCGAAGAATGGCCCATGGCAGTCAAGAGCACACCCTGCTAATTCGTAACGATAATTGTGTTACCAGGTCAGTGTCTGCGGGCAAGTTTGTCGTACCCATAGTCGCTAATTACTATGGTGATAGGTGTCAGACAGGAAGTCAATAAAGTAAAGTTCGGAAAAAAGCTGCGTACTTACCTTGTAAATTGCATAAATTGATTTTGCATAAGCATAATGTATAGATGTTACCGTTAGATAAATAAGAGTGTAGAGACTGCACGATCCCACAGTCAAACCGTGAAAACTGTTTTGTGGGACCCTTTATTTGTGTAAGCTGTATCTTTTTCAAGTTAATAAATAATAAAATAAAATAAAAAGTTTAACGAATATTAACATATATTTTTTTACTTTCTCAAAACAAGTAGTTATAGCTAAAATACTGTTTGAGTAAAGTCATTTTGATGAAGGTCATCGGGTGTTGTCAGCAGTGTTGGCCGAACGTTAGTGTAATTGAAAATTAAAAATTGAAGATTGAAACACGTTAGTTAAAATTGAACACTAATAGTTTAGTGCAAATTGATTTCAATTAGAATTGAAATTAATTGTAACTAACGTGTTAATCCTGTGCGAATAACTAATAATTGAAGATATTTAATTTTTAGTCTTTCTCAAAAATTGAAACATTAATTTAGGGATCCCCAGGGTCCAGCATGAGCTCCAGATTTTGATACTGGTACCATCTGCTCATCAGTACAAGTCGAATGAGCCCAAACAGCATGAGTCTATGATGCGCCAAACCCGAGATCCAGTAGGGATGCCCAGGGTCCAGCATGAGCTCCAGATTTTGATACCGGTACCATCTGCTCATCAGTACAAGTCGAATGAGCCCAAACAGCATGAGTCTATGATGCGCCAAACCCGAGATCCAGTAGGTAGCCCTAGGGTCCAGCATGAGCTCCATCTTGTGATATTGGTCCCGACTTCCGAACCCGAGATGCAGTTTTAAAATTAATTATTAGTGTAAGACAGGATTAATTTAGTTACACTAACGTTAATCTAATTGACTGTAATTCTTATTAAATTTTCGAGACGTTAGTGTAACTAATAGGTTAATTCTAATTGACGGTTAGTGTAATTGACGACGTCACAAAATCAATGCGAACTAACGTTAGTAAAAATTGATGTTAGTGTAATTGATTAGTTACGGAATTAATCTTCAATCTTATTAATCAATTTTCAATTCTAATTGAAATTAACGGCCAACACTGGTTGTCAGCCTCTGAATTAATTCACAGTGTTTGCCACTTGCCTTGCTTTTTACGATGTGGGAGGAAAGCGATGGACCGGAATCGGTGGCGGGAGTGTGATCGTGCCCGAATAAAACCTACCAACCACGATCATCAGTCATGATGGGTGCGAACAAGAAGAGAGCCACTTGCCAGTTAGGTTGTTTAGGTAGAATCTTGCGAACCATATTTGAACCAGTTCCTGACGAACGATTGAGCTGAAATTTAGCATACCTGCGTAACTTGGGTGACAATACAATGCAGGGTGTAAAAAATACTTGTGATCCGTTTAAGGGCATATTTGGTAACGTATTGCAAGTAAGAAAAAGTGGGAGAAAAACCCTACCCAATTTCGCAGACCAATATTCTTCAGAAAGTAAATCGACGGACTCCTTATTGTGAAAGACAAGGACGAAAGTTGGCGAGGGACAGAAACTTTGCGCGTTTTCTAAGACTGTCTTGACAAAAGGGGTCTCCAAGTATTTAGGGTTCCGTAGTTTTAATTAAATTGCTGAATATTTAGTTATCTTTGTCAGAATCAAGTCAAGATATAATTGTTTTTATATATCATTGGAAATATATGCTACGCGGTGCGGCGTAGCGCTAAGAATTGATTAACCGCTCAGTTCACTACGCGTTTTCCTCGTATGCAGAGGAAAGTGACTACAAAGAGCCCACTAAGCGGGTTCCTGGGCCCGTATTGTAACTTTAAAATACGCTAATAGTCCGCCTCGAACTGAGAACGCGCGATTTTCTTGCTAACGTGTTGACCAATGTAACAATACCCTAAGATGATATTGTTTCGCGCCTTCTATCTCAATATCCCCAAGATCAATCCTGCTATACGAACTCTCAAATTATATTGAACTCTGCTACAACCGTAATAAATTTCGTAAAAAAACGTTACTAAAGTTGTCGCGGAACAACTATTCAAAATCGAAAAAGCCAACGAAATCCAGGGACGTCTAGGTAGCCAGCTGACAGTGTCCGTGGCCGCGATTCGAAAAATAAACACAAACACTGGACAGACACAGCTCCAACCCAACTCAACTCAACGCTATAACGACATTGACATTTGCTATTCGAACATATTTTCATTCAACATTGGTCTCACATTGGTCTCACATTGGTCACACATTGGTCTCACATTGGTACAACATTGGTTCAATGTGTGACCAATGTTATACTAATGTGAGACCAATGTTGAATGAAAATCTGTTCGAATAGCAAATGTCAATGTCGTTATAGCGTTGAGTTGAGTTGGGTTGAGTTGGGTTGGAGCTGTGTCTGTCCAGTGTGTGTATTTATTTTTCGAATTGCGGCCCGTGGTGTCCGAAGTTGTCTGTAAGAACTTAATTTCGCTTACGCTCCGCTCGTTCGATAAACAATACATTAAAAAAGCATTCAATGTCTGCTTTCCGCCGCAAGTTAAACTGGCTCCCCATCCATGAACGTGGGTCTACCAGAACTCTCTGTATTCTATTTACAATCTTATTTGATCCTGCTTCACCGGATTATCTAAAATCAAAATTCCAATTCGTAACACCGCGTCCTGGTTGCGAGCTTCGTACCTCCCGGAGTCTTAAACTCTCAATTCCTCTTCACCACACTGGTTTAATGGCAAACTCTTTCACCCGTCAGGCCATTCGCCTCTGGAACGTTCTTCCTCTCCGTATACGATAAGCACAGAGCAAATTTTCCTTCAAGGGCAAATTACGTAAACACCTCTCTGATGCACTTCACGGTTAATGATCTGCATGATGGTTATACATGGGTACAATATTATTTATTTATTATATTATGTAATTATATATGTATGTTTATAGTATTGCATATTTAAGTACGTGTATTAATCATTATTAGGTATGTTAATGTGATTTGTTTTTATTAAGTCATCTCTGCTCTTATAATCCTGCACCAATTATTAGTTTCTGTTTGGCCCAATGGTTGACTGCTAGAGAATGCATTAAGGCATTAAGTCCGCCATTTGTACTTTCTTGTATATTGTGCAGTAAAGATTAAATAATGAATAAATAAATGTCTTAACATTTTCCGAGCCGATGTTCGCTACGTGCTACAACTTACAAGTACGCTTGTAATATTCCAATGAATGGAAACATTTAATTCTCATACAAAAATGTAAGAAGTTTTAGATTTTTTTATGAGAGGGAAAAAATCGCATTAACGGAAACTTTCGCTCTGCAAATTAGTAGCAGAACGTATATTAATATTTCTAATATGTATTTTTTTTAACTTCTTCGTTTATTGACTTGCACGGAACCCTGTAAACTCAATCATATTTGAACTTGATTATTTTGAGAGTTTAAAACTTGTTAATTGGCCAAGTTGGGACTTTTGCAAAACTGATTCAACAATTTGGAATGCTTTTGTCCTTTGGGTATTAAATGAAATCGCATTAAACAGTTCGTTATGAAGGTCAGATGGGGTAGAAAAATCATAGTTAATTTGCCCGGTACATATAAATAAATAAATAGTATGGTACAATCTTTCACAAATACTACCTACTTATATTAGACAGTTAAATAAATGTTAATAAGCGCTGGTGACCTGGAGGTAAGACGTCAGACTTTCAATCCGAAGGTCGCGGGTTCAAACCCCGGCTCGTACCACTCATACGGCTCATTCTACTCTTTCGTTTGCAAGAAAAAAGTACACATTGAATTTCGTGTATTAAATTGTATTTCCATATTGTACCTTAACCAAGTAGTAGGAATATATTAACCAAAATTTATATATTAATATTGATTAATGATTAATGTAAAAAGATGGTAACGCAGTGGTAAATGCCTTATTTTCATACAAATCAGGAGACAATCAAGGACCACTGAGTTACTGTGATTAAGAATATTAAACTAAGCTATCAGGATTGGTAGCCTAATTAAGCCTCTTTCTCCATCACAATCAGCAAATGAAAGTAATGGTAATATGCAAGAGCGATATAGACGTAGATAACGAAATGTCGATTTTCGAACTTCGCGGTAGGCCCCCTGCTCGCGTCCATTCAGTTTGCATCTGCACCACAGAATACATATAATGTAGAAGAAGCAGCTCTATCAATAGCTGCGCGTGCCAATTTCTTCATACATACTTGATACGTATTTTAGTAGTAGCAGTAGAATACTTTATTGTACAACAAAGAAACACGCAACAGAAATAATATATAACATTTGTACAAAGGCGGACTTATCCCTTAAGGGATCTCCTCCAGTCAACCTTTGACCAGTTGACGGAGAATAGCAAAATGATAAGGAAACATCACCATTTACTCGGCCAAAATTTTTGGATGAATAATTGCTATTTCTTCACCGTACTATACCATATGATGTAAAAGCATTTAATTATTAACTTTAAAAAAATACATATTAGGACTTAAAAATATCACTTAACTATATACTTATAAAATAAAACCTAAAACTAAAAATCTAAATCTAAAGTTGGCCCCTGTGGCATGGTGCCATACCATATTATATTTTAGAGATCAATGCCTTACAGTTAGAACATTACGAAATCATCATTTCGATAGTTGATCATAGGTCAGCTAAATAACACGCGGATTACGAGCATTTGTGGCAGGGAATGCATATTGAAAAAATACAGGTACCGTTTTAAAACGATATGACGTCACACCGTTTGTTTCGGTAGCGTAACCGATATTGTTCTGTATCGAAATATAACGGTACCATTATTTTTTTCGATACCTCAACCGTTTTTATAAAGGTATAGATTGAGGTCGAAGTATATGCGCTACCTACCGGCTCCCCGTGCTCCGCGCCCCGCACAGTTCCTTTATCGCCGCGCGCGCCGTACAAGCTACGATGTAAAATTGCGATACCGAAATAATACCGGTTGGATATCGTTATACTAAAGGTATAAGTACCGTATCGAAAACTAGCGATATCGTAATTTTATACCGGTAACGTACTGTTGTATTTCCACCGGTATAATTTCTACCTTTATGACAGATACCTTTAGGTATCGAAATTCTGTAGCGCTACTGTACCGCTTATACCGTAACGAAAACAGTAACCGATTTGTGGCTTACAGTTTAATCTATTTTCTATGATTTGTACCCTATGGACAGGTATTTACCACGACCATTGATATAACAAATACATTGTTATACATATTGACCTTGAAAAGGCTTGCCAGTGACTTATTCGACCTTCCCTTCAGTCGCTTAAACGTAGAACAATCATTACTCATTCCATGACAGAGATTTATAAGAAGGGTATTAAGGGCACGCGCGGAATACATTTTCTATCTGTTCAATTCTTTCTATAGCAAAGGGTTTAAACCCGGACTTGTAGGTACAGGTACAGTCACGTCTGAAAATATGGATACATTTAATGTGACAAAAATATGTATCCATGACTCTATTACAAAGGCATGATGATTCCTGTGTAAGAATTGAGGATGTAGTTTCGCATCTTTTTAAAGTTTTATGCTTCTGTCATATAATTTGTTTTCTGTATAGTTAGAAGCACCGCCTACAATCTTTCTGCTTGGCCCTAAGGTTGACTGGTAGAGAATGCCTCATGGCATTAAGTTCGCGTTTTGTACGATAAGTTTTCTTTTTGTGCAATAAAGATTAAATAAATAAATAAAGGCATAAAGTCGTGGATACATGTTTTTGTCACATTAAATGTATCCATATTTTTAGACGTGACCACACGGGAATGTTGTGCCACTTACCATTGTTCGTAATTTAGGGTGCGTTACCACCAGATATGAGCGAGGATGCGTTGCGAGGAATGTGTTTGTAAAGCACCAATAGAATCACTTTATTTGTTTATCCTCGCACAGCGCAGCTTTAGGATTGGTTCATAACGAACACATTCCTCGCAACACATCCTTGCTCATCTCTGGTTGAAACGCAGCTTAAACCGTGTAATGTAATGTATGATGTTAGCCGACAGCTGATAGCATAGCCTAACTTTGAGACTTTACGCCTTGGTAATAGAGTCGTGGCTACATATTTTCGTCACATTAATTGTATCCATATTTTCAGACCTGACCGTACAGTCACCAAACGTGAATGTTGAGCCACCACACACGGCCCCGCGATTCGGTCCTGTACGACGCAAGGAAAGACCACGAGGAAGTGGAGGGAATGTTCGTAGTTAAGACGTATAATGACCAAACGGTGTTACCGATTAGCTATCAGCTAACATCGTTCCTTCATTATCCGGCTAAATTACGAACAAAGGCAAGTGGCTCAACAATCCTTGTTCGTGATGGTACAATATTTTTACACGACTGCTCAAAGAAGGAGTGTATATTTTTATGAACGAATTATTATTTGATATTTATTAGTCGCTTTGCAGATCAGGCTGTCAGCTAACATCGGTCCTTCATTATGCGGCTAAATTACGAACAATGGCAAGTGGCTCGACAATTCCCGTTCGTGATGGTACATTACATACCATTGAGTTTTTTTACACGACTGCCCAAAAAATTCCTATGGCCACCTATGGGTAAGTGTTAGTTAAAAAGAGGCTTAAAATATTAATCAACAGTTGTGAGGGGTGTGGGGTACTAGTAGCTAAATAAAAGTTTGTAAAAAAAACTAAAGCTAGCATTTATTAAACGTTGGGTAACTAGTTGCGTTTGCACACGACATAAAAAAGTCAAATACGGTTTTTTGTGAACAAAAGATTTCCATTGGCATGATGATTCCTCAGGACCCAAGGATGGATTTGATTTGAAAATCTTGGTGGCTCCACTTCCACCCAAATCCATCATTGGGCCGTAAGGAATCATCAGAGGAAATTTTTTGTTACCGAAAACCCGTATTTTTTGTGCTACAGCTGCCACTAAACGTTTAATGATTCGTAAAAAGAATATCACTGATTTCGAGTTTTCTTCAACCATCGAATGTTCATTTCCTATGTGACATACATCGTTTCTCGTTTAGAAGGCAGACACGGGCACGCCAGGTCGATATTCGGTGGCATTGGACGAGGCGATAACTACAATGTGCCATACCGTGGAACACGGTGGGTATCATATACAGTACTGTAACTTGACACATCATTTCCAGTTTTCGAACGAGCGGACCGTAAGCGAAGTGAAGTTCCTTTAAACAACTTCGGCTACCTAGACGTCTGTGCATTTCTATGGCTTTTTTATTTTGACAACTATTCAACTATTTCACGATAACTTTAGTAACGTTTTTAGTTTAGTTTATTTATTGGTAAAAATATTTTTACAAGTCTTATAGTTTTATAACTAAGCTACAATTAGATAAATATTTTACATTTGTCAGTATAATAAAATATAGATAAAATAATCTTAATAAATCTGATCTTTATGAAATTTGTTGGCAGAGATATATATAATTTGAGAGTTCGTATATGAGCAGGATCGATCAAGGGGTTGTGGAGATAGATGGCGTAAAAAAACTTTGGAAGGGTCTTGCTATATTGGTAACTAGCCTTTTCCCGCGGCTTCGCCCGCGTACTCGTCAGTCAGTCAATCAGTCAGTCAGTCAGTCAGTCAGTCAGTCAGTCAGTCAGTCAGTCAGTCAGTCAGTCAGTCAGTCAGTCAGTCAGTCAGTCAGTAAGTTTCTTCTTTTATATATTTAGATCTCGTTTGCAAGTAGATCGCGAGTTCTCAGTTCGAGACGGACTACCAGTATGAATAAATAAAAAATCGAATTGTGTGATATCATTCACATCCTATTTGTGACAAACATACGAGTATTTTCCCCCAATACAACGATTTCGAGTATATTTAATCGGATCTATATTTAAGACTAAGCGGATTGTTGGGTGGCGTAATGGCGAGAAAGGTTGTCTTTGGTAAAGGAAAACATTACGAGGAATAACGACAAGGTCCATATAAATACAGTCGTTACCTAGAGTAGTTAGTTATAGTAGTATCTGAATAGTTAGTTATGCTGTCGATTTCTCCTATTTGAGTTAAAAATTTAGAGTTAGATTATCAGTAAATATTCGACATGTATTCTTCTTTTATATGGGGAGTAGGGGCTTGTGACGTCACGCCGGGTAAAAAGTAGCGAGTGACGTTATGCGGGACCTTAAGTACTTTAACGGGCCATATTCTTTTTCTTTGACAAATTGTCGAAAGAAAAATTACGTGTTTACTATAATTTTCATAATCTCTCTAACTGGTAGATTACTTATTTGTTTTAGGACAAGAACCTTTGGCAAGCCAAGTCCAGATACTGCATATAAGTTACTCTGTGACATTCCATGGTTCACGGGGAGACTATTTACAGTAAAATATGGGGCATTACGCCTTAACACAGACTGTATGGATTGCCATTCAAAATGATACCTTATCTTTATAAACATACGTCATCATTTGAAATGATAATTCTCTAATAAGGATTTCAGCGATTGGTTTTTATACAAAATTATGACTTATTACAACAGATTAAGTTAGTTTTTTCATAGAATGTTCATGAACAAAATTTTCGTGGTTTTAAAACCTTTAAAAGTATGTTTCGGTTCAAGTAAATAAGGTTGGAAGTGGTTTGGCAATTTTAAATATTTAAGTCATTTCAAAGTTAGTTTAAGTGATAGTTTCCGCCTTTGATAAAATAGGTTCTCTATAATTTTATCAATGAGGGGTTAATAAAAAGTAATTACTGTTTTTCATGTCCTTGGTATTTGTATTTTGTTTGTTTCTCTTCTGTATTCAGTAAAAATAGAAATACAGAGTGTAACTAAAATACTGGTGATCTGTTTAAGGGCATAATTAGTATCGTACTGTGAGTAAGAAAAACCATTTTTTTTCGCGAAATTTTTTAACTTTTTCATCATAGGCAAGATGCAATATTTTTATTTTTGCTTTAATTTAAAAGAATTGCACGTAGAATAGACCACGAGTGTATTTTAAAAACGAAAATACTAAAATAATACTAAAAAACCGGCCAAGAGCGTGTCGGGCCACGCTCACTGTAGGGTTCCGTAGTTTTCCGTCCGTCACAGTAAGTGTCCCCACTTAAGAGTTAATAACACCGCCATGTAGGATATGATATGAGAGTTCCACGTACAGCGACATCTATCGGCAAATTAAGTAAACTATTGCGCGCGAGCATAAAGTATGGAAGATGATTTTTATGGGATAATTCTTTATTGCGTGAACCGATTTTCACCGTTTTTACTTTATTTGAAAGCACGTCATTTCATTGTAATTTTGTAGAAATTACAGGTACAGTAAACACCTGCTTATACGGTTAAATTACAAACTTAGTTCAGAAATTATTTTGTATTTTTTTTTTCAAAAACTATTCATCCTATCAAGTTAAAAATAATTTTCCTAGAAAGTTTTTATAAAGTTCTACTTTTGAGATTTTTTTCATATTTTTAAAACTTATGGTTCAAAAGTTAGAGGGGGGGGGGACGCATATTTTTTTACTTCTGGAGCGATTATTTCCGAAAATATTTACATTATCGAAAAATGATTTTAGAAAACCCCTATTCATTTTTAAATACCTATCCAATAATATATCACACGTTAAAGTTGAAATGAAAAAAAAAATCACTCCCCACTTTACGTATAGGGGAGGTACCCTAATAAAAAAAAAATTCCACTTTTTATTTTACCACTTTGTCGGCGTGATTGATATACATATTAGTACCAAATTTCAGCTTTCTAGTGCTAACGGTCACTGAGATTATCCGCGGACGGACGGACGGACGGACGGGCAGACATGGCGAAACTATAAGGGTTCCTAGTTGACTACGGAACCCTAAAAATGCTGTTACAAACTCACAATTTAAATTTTCGCGCCTAAATGGAGCTAAAGTCCCTGTGACGTCACTCATGTCTGTCAGTGTCACTCGCCATGGTCGTGATATTTGTTCATCCTTGTTTATATGGATGGTGGAAGGTAAAGATGACAATCTCTATGGTGAAAAAGTGTCCGTCAAAAGGCTTTAAATTCCGTCATATGAAATTTACATCTTTTACTATACCATCCATAGTTTTCAAAACAGGAGTGACGTCACCACGATGATTGGTGGATAAAAATACGTTCCGTTTCACACTACTTCAAATCGTAATTATTGTTTGAAATTAGTGTAAATTGAAGTAAAAACGTTTTAATAGCTATTATTTTATGTTTTTTCAACATTTTGATTACATAATAATGGTAAATATTATAGCTGCATCTTTCCTATTAGAATACGATGCCAATTTTGCCCTTAAAAGTATCACCAGGACTTTTGTTACACTTGTATTATAATTTAATTAGATACTCGCGTACTACCTATCCCTTAGGATAGACATAGATGACGATAAAATCACTTTTACAGCACAAAACAAAACAATTTACCATTGTTTTCCTTAGCCGACACAACTTTCTAAGAAAAATATCAGGTTTTCTCGTAGTAAACACAGAAATTCTTGAAGAAATCGCGAATTATATCTGTTTGTGATCCTCCACTGCTATAAGTAATGGCGTGGAGGGTAACAAAAGAAGGTGAGACTATGACAAGGACCAACGATAATAGCACCTTCTCTGTCGTACCTAATGGAAGTGTAATAAGACCGTCCCGTTCAATCTCAGTATTGTTATTATGATGACAGGTCTACGGCTAGTATGTTTATGTAATCTAACAATATACCCTACTCCTAGTGTTGTGTTCCTGTCGGTGATATTTGAGTGACGTCGCCAGAGAGCTCAAAGAGGATGCAGTGTGTTGACGGGGGACCCTCTGTCCCTTAATTTAGTCGTCAACACCACTGTGTTCTTCCTTCTTTATATCAAAGGGTTGGCAACGCGCATGTCATACCTCTGAAGTTACAGGTGTCCATAGTCTACGGTAGCTGCTTACCGTCGTGGTATAAATAAAACTAAGGTGGTTATCACACTGATGCGGTTTTCTGCGACGGTGTGAGAGCGAGTTGGCGCTCTGCGTGTGTATAGCGCTGTCTCGTTCACCCGATCGGAACGCGGCGCCAGTGTGAAAGCGGTCTAACAATAGATGTTGTGTGGCTGTATGTGTGTGTATTTTTCGTTGGGAGTCTTTAAGACCCTTATACACGGAATTTTTAAACATAATTGTTAATTTCACTGACCAAAAACAAAGGCGGGCTTAAAGCCCCTAAGGGATCTCTAGGTATTAAACAACGAGTTAAGTGCGACACGGAAGAGCTTTTAACTCCATTATGCAAATGTGGGCTCAGTGTCCCAATCCCAAGTAACTTGAGCTCTGCCGCCGTATCAAATCTTAGTAATCGTAGGTCATACAATACTGGTTTGAGTAATGCCCTGATTCCGGTAACATGTATGTGATGCGAAATGTAATTTCTGTATGAATGAAAACTTTATGCAATTAGAATTTTTAATATACCAACGACTACGACGGCGATTTAGGATATTACAACGGCTTTAAGATATTAAGATATTTAAATTAGCAAATTGAATTGCATCTTTGAATCGGAACTGTCTTTGACATCAAATTTGTAATGTGTCCTAGTTAGAAATGAAATTTACTTAATTTTTCATCTGAAATATCTTTATAAAGCTGTTTTAATTCCACAGATAACTTTTAAAAGTAAAATAAACACCAAAAAAATAAAAAACCAAAAAAAATCTTGTCTGATTTTAGTAAGAGTTGGGGCATTAAATTGCTTCTTGTTTATGGAGTTACAAAAACATATTACGATTCACGACTTAAATTTCACCCTGTATATATTATACAAAATAAGGCCTATGACAAGCTGGAAGAAACACGACTCCGTACTCCGTTGTAGTTACGTTATGAGAAGATCTGCCGACTCCATGAATATAAAAGTACTGGAACTCGGACCGAAACCAAGGCTACGCGGAAAACCTCGAATAACATTGATGTCAGTTATAAAAAGCCGGCTAAGTGCGAGTCGCACTCGCGCACGAAGGGTTTCGTACCTTATCTATAAAAATGGCAAAAAAATCATGACTGTTGATGGGAGCCCCCTTAAATATTTATTCTATTCTGTTTTTCAGTATTTGTTGTTATAGCGGCAACAGAAATACATCACCTGTGAAAATTTCAACTGTATAACTATCACGGTTCATGAGATACAGTCTGGTGACAGACGGACAGCGGAGTCTTAGTAATAGGGTCCAGTTTTTACCCTTTGGGTAACCTTAAAAATACCTTAAAAACGCCAATACGGACCTAATGACGACCCAGCAAAGACCACTATGGAGCAGGCGCGGATCCATGCCCTCAAAAAAGGTTGTGGTCACAGCCACCCGAAAATTTGCCAAGTGCGAGTCGGACTCACACTTGAACAATCATCGTCTTCATGTATCAATTTTATATTATACTAGCTTTCCGCCCGCGACTTCGTCCGCGTATAATACGGTTCCTCATACAGAGTTTCATATCCAATTGTATCTTCTTAACTAACGTTTGTTAATCCCCGAAACATCTTCTTAATCTATTTATACTTATAGCTATTTTGGCGAAAAAACGGATGACGTAGACATAGTTTCAGTTACAAATAAATGTTAATATGAAAATAATAACGTAAATGTACCCTATTATTTGCGTAACTTTGTGTCCTATATTGTGGTGGTTTTATTTGGAAATACGATTACCAAACTATTGTAAGAGCTCACCCTGGAACATGGAAATGGAACGGAAATAGGAACAATAATTCCTAGTAAATCTCAAACCAAAAGAATAGTAAATCTCCATACAAACTTTCAACCCCTTTTTAGCCTCCTTGGTTGTAACATTCTATTAGCTTCAGTAGTTACGGCCTCCCTTGAATACAAACTTTTCAACCTCGTTTCAACCCCTCTGGGGTGGAATTTTGAAAAACGCTGAAATTCGTTTTTTTGCCTTGAAGTAAGTAAGTACAAACGAACTTTCAAGTCTGTCACAAAAAAAAAATTAATCTCTATACAAACTTCAACCCCTTTTTTACCCTGTTAAAGGTGGAATTTTAAAAAACGCTGAAAATACTTTTATTGTTTTTTAATTCTTAATAAACGTGCGAAGTTTCAAATCTCTAACTCAAAATTTTAAACCCCATCCATACAAACTTTCAACCCCCTTTTTACCCCCTTAGGGGATGCATTTTGAAAAACCCCTTCTTAGTGGATACTAACGTTATAAAAACTACCTATTGTGAAAAATTCAGTTCTCTATGTCCAACAGTTCGGGCTGGGCGTTGATTTAAGTGAGTCAGTCAGTCAGTCAGTCAGGACTTTTACGTTTATATATATACGAGTAGATTTTTCTAATCTACGAAAAATACTACGTCAATTTTAGAATGTAATGAAAAATGGAAAAATTCATCGCGTCGAGCAAGATTCGAACTTAAATTTTTCCATTTTTCTTTCAATTATAAAATTGAAATTATCGCTTGCAGACAAATACAAAATAACTTAATACAAAATTAAAATACTATATTTTATTTTGCCTTACTGGCTGTAACACCGTTCGCGAGTTTTTCTTTAATTTATTGGTTAAAATCCTTTTTAGCTCCGCTGTCCGTCTGTCACCAGGCTGTATCTCATGAACCGTGATAGTTAGACAGTTGAAATTTTCACAGACGATGCCGCTATAACAACAAATACCTACAAATAAAACCAACCAAGTGCGTGTCGGACCACGCATAATGGAGGGTTCCGTACCTTCAATGGAATAAGAACCAAACTAATGCCAAAAGGTCGTACCTGATGCCTATGGAAGAAGTTTTTTGGAGATATCATCAGATACGACCCTTTGGTATTAGGTACTTTGGTGCTTATTCCATTGAAGTGAAGGTACGGAACCCTCCTTTATGCGTGGTCCGACACGCACTTGGCCGGTTTTATAGATAATGGTACGGAACCCTTCGTGCACGAGTCCGAGTCGCACTTGGCCGGTTTTTTAAAATGGGATGTATTTAACCAGGCTGCTAAATAATTGAATTTGGATAGCTATAAAAAATGGGTACCAAAATTAATAGGTTGGCGACTAATTTGGGGCCGTACATTATCTCAATATGGGCTGTTTTTTAATGTCTTAATAGGCATTGTTTAACTATAGGTAGGTATCAAATAATTATATTGAAAACTGAATTTATAACTGGGAAGCATTTTAAGAAGTCTTTTTTTAATCGAAAACGATTACCTATTAACTGAAAATAGATGTCATATACTTCAGAAAAAGTGACCAAACCCTCAAAGTGGCCACCCGGTCACCGGGTGACCGGGTGGTCTAGTGGTCAGGACGTCAGCCGCGAAAGCTGAAGACGCCAGTTCAAATCTGACCTCGGACACCGGAGGGTTTGGTCACTTTTTCTGAAGTATATGACATCTATTTTCAGTTTATATATAGTAGTGTAACTACTTAAAAAATTGCAAATCAAAAAATATTAAACAAAATAATTTGATTTGCTTCAAGATTCGATTACCTATTAAATTAAAAATAAGGTACTTTTAAAATATTTAGGAAGCAATTAAAGTGAATTACATATTCAATATTAGTACAACGGGCAACTTTACACGAGCTGTAATCTATACATATAATAAAGCTGAAGAGGGTCGAAAGTCTGAACATGGAAGATAATCGAAAAAAAGTTGGCTGGGGATACTTATAATCGATAACAGAACACGTTCCAACAATTTTTAGAATTTTTGTCTGTTTATCTGTTTGTCTGTTTATCTGTTTATCTGTTTATCTGTTTATCTGTTTATCTGTTTATCTGTTTGTCTGTTTATTTGACCGCGCATCACGTGAAAACGGCTGAACGGATTTTGATGAAATTTTTTATAGAGATAGTTTGAGTCCCGGGAAAGGATAATATATAATTTTAATCCCGAAAATCAACCCTGGTGGGGGTGAAAATGGGGTTGAAAGTTTGTATGGAGAATTTTTAACCGATGAAACGATTTAGATAGAAATGAGTATGGAGATAATTTGAGTCTCGAGAAACGTCATAGGATAGTTTTCAAACCTTTGTGGGGGTGAAAAGGGGGTTGGAAGTTGGTATGAGGATTTTTTTACCGCTGAACTGATTTAGATGAAAATTGGTATAGAGATAGTATGGGTCTCAAGAAAGGACAAAGGATAGTTTTCACCCCGAAAATCAACCCTAAAGGGGTGAAAGGGAGTGGGAAATTTGTAGGTATAGGGAATTATTAACCGTAGAATCGATTTAGATAAAATTTGGTATGGAGATAATTTGAGCTCTGGAAAAGGAAATAAAATAGTTTTATTTCAGAAATTATCCCTTAAGCGGATGCAAAAGGGGTGGAAGTTAACATGGGGAAGAAACAACCAATAAACGCTGTACGTATTTAGATGAAATTTGGTATTGAAATAGTTTATAATTTTTTGGTCAAGGTGTTCATATTTATTAACCCGTCGATGCTTTAAATTTACCTTTACCCGCTCTTAAGAAATATTTGAAAATGTCATTAATGTCAAAGGGTTATTGCAGGTTCGAGGACTATTATATGACGGACAAAGATGCATGGCCCAAACCAGAAACTACTACAAAATTATCTAACATTTATAGGACACCGTTTAGGTAGGAAAACATATCAAACGTTTTGTGAAGCAGTCAGATTAGGATTTATTTTTCTTTATAATTAAACAGTAGGTACATTATCTGTCTCTCAAGCTGTTGATATGTCTTCTTGAAGAACTACGCATTATTTTGTATCTTTGAGATCTAATAATGTATTACTGTTTTGAAAAAAATAAGTCCCGTCGAGTTTCTTTTCGGTCATAATACTTCTCGGGCCAGAGGTGTAGGGTTAGAACCGGTGGTAGTTTTGGAACGAAGTTCCTTATCGGACGGTTCGCGGATGGGGGCTAGGCGAAAAAAGTCACGTGACCGTCACGAATAAGCGTCACGTCACGAAAACGCGACACCCATACGATTAAGAAACATGTAAAATGGAATGAAATGAAAAAAATGTAAAATAGAATAAAGTGAAGTGAAGTGTATTGAAAAGTGAAAGTAAGAAGTGACAAAGTGAAAAAAGTCGAAAACCTAAAAGTAAAAAGTGTCAAAAATTTCGAAAATGTCAAAAATGTCAAAATTTCATAATTTCAAAAAAATACAAAAATTTCAAAAAATTCAAAAATTTCAGAAATATCAAAAATTTTAAAAATTTCAAAAATTCAAAAAAGAGACTTTTCTCGAAAAAGTAAAAAAAAAAAAAAATTAAATAACATAACTTCGTTCCAACCAAGTGTTCCACACCATTCGCGTATTTTGTTCTCTGACGTTCATTAGTGCATTGTAATGTGCTTACATTGAAGAATAAATATACATATTGGATAAAATCGGTTCAGCCGTTTGTGAATAATCAGTCAAAAACGCATAGTAAAATGACGTAAGCGCCGCCAAATATCCCTTAATAAATGACCTTTTGAACGGATGTTTTGTAATCACCCCTTAAGGATTACGAGAATATCCCCAGCCAGGTTATATGTAGCCTATACAAATTAATTCAACGTCTAAAGGGGGGGAGGGGGATTGAGTTAAATTTTTAAATTTGCATGGGTCATGGACCCCCTCCCACCAAGTACACCTCAAATTGAAAAAAATCATGACTGTTTGAATGAAACAAAACATCATTTCTCCATTTGGGACCCCCCGCCCCCAAATTTCAACCGCGCTGCAACCGCGCCTGTTCTTCTTACCTTTCATGCTTAGACTGATTTGACGGGAGGATCGATTTGGATGATATTTGCCGTGGACATGAACGTATAAATACAAAAGTGGTACTGTATCGTTCCGATATACACCTACTACTCTATGTTGTTTATATCATGCCAAAAAAAATTATGAGGACAAAAAAGGATTGATTTTTGAGTGTACTTTTATTTAGTGGTAATTGTTAAATATTTTATCAGGACTACTGTCCTCCAGCGTATCCATCTGTCAACTTTACTTCAAGTTCCGCCTCCAGGGTAGCAGGAGAGAAATTAGGGGTGAATTAGCCGCTTACTGACACAGACCGAATTCCACGCGGGCGGAGCCGCGGGCACAGCTAGTTATAAGATAAAATGGATTCTTAAAAAATTACTAGGGTCTATGAATATTGGTAGGTAAGTATCTATAGTCAGATATCTAGAACCAAAATTCATATGCCACATATGATTTAGAAAAAATGAAAGGTGCCTTTTGTATAGTATTACCAAAATACCTACCTAGTTAATAGAAAATATGAAGGGTGCGTTTTGTGTAGATATTACCTAAATACCTACCTATACTTCCTTTTTGTTAGATTAAAAAAACCGTGCGATTGTCGTAGTTTTCCCTCATAGGGCTAAAAAAAAAGATACATAGTTAGGCGAAATGGACCGTTAATTTTCTATTGTGAAAAAAAAAAGAGGTATAGTCGCCTACCTTACTTCTAAACAGACCACATCTTGTTAAGTTTTAAAGGAAAAGAAAAAAAACATATTGCAGTTTAAAATAATCATTACCTGTTGTTTATTGACATTAAAAAAAAATGTTGTATAATGTATATGTAGTAGTGTTTCTACTAAAAAATAAATGACTAACATATTCAATGAAATTATTTGATTATACCTAGATAGTAGTCATGTGCCTACCCTTGGAAGTAGGTATTACCTAAAGCTCAAATGCTCAATGTATAAGGTACCTGAGGTATATAAGGCCCAGCGGTATGTAAGGCCCACTTCATAAAAACTACTGATACAAGGTTCAAATTCGTCAAATGCTTTTATACACGTCAAGGCCTTAAGAATATAGCGAGCTGGCAACGGCACGCCGCGTCGTGTGCGCCGCCATTTTGTCAGGAGTCGCCGAATAGTCGGAGAAGCTTCACGTGGGTGTGCCTATTACTGTTTTGCGAAAAAGTTGAAGTCGATTTATTAGAATTTCACAGAGAAAACGTATTTTCTACTTATTAATAATAGTGCTGGAGCTCGTTACGCTCTTATTGACAAGGTAAGATAACATAATTACTTAATTTTAAGAGCAATATGGTTGTTTTACTTTAGGAGTGTCCTAGATCAAATAAGGCCATATACTGTTGAGGGCATTAAGGCCCGGGTGGTGGCCTTTATACCCGTATGAAACTAAATTTGGAGGACACATCAAGCATAAAGAAAGTTTTTGTTGATTCGTATCGCAATATTATTCTTGACGAATATTACTAATTAAAATGCAGATTTAAACATCATGTATACAATACACGCTTTTATGGAAATTTCTTTTATTATTGAGATGTAGCCTTGCAACTGAATTTAAAAGCTTATTTTATACATTTATAGGTAATTAGACCTGAAAATGCTACTTGTGAATTTCATATTTAGTTCATATTAAGACTGTTTAAACTACTTACAATTAAAAAATTGTCAGTAAGCTGATTATAAACTATTAAGTTGCTATCAATAATGTCGATTTTCTCTGTTAAAACTGTTACGTAAACACAATTGTTTCGCGAGATTTTTTTATACTTAGTTGATATCTAGTTAGAAAACCTAAGGTGCAATAAGGCCCAGACAATTAAGAGATTTTTAGTTTAGGGTTAGATTTTACTAATTTTTAGTTTAAGATTTGTGTCTAAAGAACTCAGTCTAAGTTTGTTATCGTTTTTTATTTTAATTGATTTTAAAGCAAAATGTTAATATTTTTCATAGTCGTTAGTTTAATAAGGCCCAAGGCCATTTTTCTAAAAAAAGAAGGTGTATTTTCTATGATGTTGTGATCTTAAATATCATAAGTAATAAGAAACGAGTGCTTGACATGTTTATAATCTCTCAAATGTTTGTTAATGTTGATTATTTTACTGGGCCTTAATAGCAGCGCTTATTTTAATAAAGCCCAAAATTGATATTTTAAAATGACCATGTTATCTAGAATATTATTACAATATTGTGCAAAAAGTTGATCTCATTGTGTAACCAAATAAAAAGACAATCTGAATTCAATTTTGTTTATTTATTCTCTACGTATTTTATGAAAATAAGTAAAATTTAAATAAGGTGGGCCTTACATACCTCCGGTACCTTACATTCAAAATACGTAATAAATAGAGGGAAAATTGCATACTACGGGTTCCATACAGATATTTTTTTTTATTATATATTTTTGTTAGCAAATTTTTTATGACAAATGCACTTAACTTTAACTTTTAATCACAGTTATGCTCCTTGTTCCTTTGCTCGTCTTCGCACCTAACTCTTCCTTGGCTTATTTAAAAATACAAATTAATCAGATTTTTTTTTTTAAATATTTATTGCCATGGAAGATTCATGTGGAAAACGACCATAACCTAACCAACATGCATACCGGTCGCGCAGACAATATTTTTTTATACCACGACGGTGGCAAACAAGCATACGGCCCGCCTGGTGGTAACTAACAATGACCATAGGGCATTTGCAAAACATTTTATTTAATTTTCTTATTAACCCCTTAAAGCACCAGGGGACATACAACCTACAAAATTTCAGCTCAATCGATCTAGCAATTTCTGAGCAAATAGTACATGCTTCCTTTTAAACCATTTTGGTACGGAACCTTAAATATATTCCAGTTTCCTGAAATTTTAGGGCTCCCGTAATTAAAATGATACCAGCAATTGATACCCAAAAAATGGTTAATTAGGTAGAAACAAATAGCTGGCAACAAATATTTAAACCAAGCCTGCTTTGAATAATAGATGCCAAGTTAATATTTTTGTTGCCAACCTATTATTTCAAGTTCCCGGTAAATTTTTTGGTAAGCTATATATTGCTGCCGTTTTTCAATAATATGATGTCACATGTTTGAGGCTTATAAAAAAATATTGTCGCTAAAATATTAATTCACGGCCAATTTATATTATTATATGCCTTAGAAAAGTTGTCGATTCACGTTTTAGATACCCGGAAAATTATAAGCCTTTTAAAATCATTGTTTTATCCTTCGATCTTTTTTTTAGAAAATTTTAATAAATATTAGTACCGTATTAACAATTTTTACAGCCTGAGGGTCAGATGGTAGGTAAATTATAAATAAATAAAAGTCCGGGAGCTCTCCCTAACGCCTGCCGCCCTCGCCGTCACAGAATAGGAAACCGGCCAAGAGCATGTCGGGTCATGCTCAGTGTAGGGTTCCGTAGTTGCCAGCCCATCACAATACATCTGCTCAAAACATCAAAAGGTCGTTTTATTAGAGGATATTTTGCCACATTTCCGTCCTTTTACTATGAAAAGACAACTTTTTGCGATAACTTAAAAACAAGTCGTTTTTAAAAACTGATTTTATTCAATATAGTTTTTTTAAGGGGGGGGGGGGGGGGTTAAACTAAAACTATTAAGGTTGTAGGCATGCATGCCCATCGTGCCCACAACGGTAGAGAGCCGACCCAAAATAAAGATGGGATAAGACCCGAAGAAGAAGAAGCACTGGGTCTACGTTGCTGCGTGCGTCAATAGTTGGACCAAAAGCAACGTTCCGATTGAGTCGAAACTCCTAAAGATAGACGTCTCGCTCACTCTCGCTGTCTGCAGGCGCTACGCGTCGCAGCGTTCTTCCTTTATTTTATTGCCGTACCGGCACGATGCTTTTGACTTTACTGTAGTGTGGTTCGATCTTTAGTTACTAAACTGTGATATACATTTGGTTTATGATCTGTACTGTTCTCCAATGCGGTAGAAGTGGTATGTGATATCTGGATCTAGCCAATATTCTATTCCCATCGCTTGCGAGAAGCGAAACACGTCTTTAAAGTAGCAATTTTGACATGATAACGTCTTATAATTCGATGAACACCGGTAGCATGTACAAAAAAGTGTCACGTTGTGGACAGAACTCCATGGTAACGTTACGGTTCATCAATATTTTCTTATGACGTTATCACGCAAAATTATCGTCCGTAAAACGACTTTACACACAACTATTTTTTTTTTCAAATTGAATTAAGTTTTGACAGCTTCTGCATTGTAATAGTAGTTTATGATGTTACTACTACATAATGAGGGGCATTAGAACGCGTTTGTGGTAATAATATTACACTAGTGTTTTAATGCCTAATTATGTACAGTTACATACACTGCTTTATCAACAGACATATTATAAATGACGTGTTCGCGAACCATTAGAGCGTGTTCACACTGTCCGATCCGATATCGGATGTCGGATGGCCCAAAGACAAAAGTTCCTAGAGAGTGTGTAAATCCAATACGAGCAAAGGATTTTAAACTAGATATAGGATTTAATACTGTAATTTAATTGAACATTTACCGAGCAGCAATTTACAACAAACATGATTGACGTAAGTAAGTAGCTGTCAATGTCAACGAGCGATATCAATGTCAATGTTAAGGTAGAATCCATAATTCAGCGGAGTGATTTGACAGCACTTTGCATAAATTTGACAACCACTTTGTAGGATAATCGTTTACGCTTCAAGATGGCTGCATCGTCTTTGGAATAGTTTCTTGTTTTTTGCTCATTTACGTAGTTCAGTGTGTAATATTGATAGCTTATTGGGCGGTGACCTAACGGACAAGTGTGCAGCTAATGAAAAATTAGTCCCAAAACGCGAGTAACCACCCTTTAGTTGAATAAACGGTTATCTGGGCTCCCGGCCACCCACGTGTTTGTAAGGAGTAGGCTATCACTTTACAATCAACAAGGCCTTAACCGAACAACATTGCTTTTATTTTATTTTGCGAAAATAAATAAAATCCTAAGTGTACCTTGACATTGGCAGAATTCACCTCGCTAAAATAGGTGAGGAGTAAAAGTGAAAGCCATTAATAAAAAAAAAAAACACTTTGTAAACCCGGAGCTGTCAAATCACTCCACAGTATTATGAATTTAACCTTCATTAGGCACTGGTCCCACCGCGAGCGAGTGAGCTATGAGCTATCGGCTATTTTCTAGCCCAAGAAACGAACAAAAGATAATCGCTTCCGTGTAAATAAAAGAGAGAGATATATATTTATAGTTCATCACTGGCTGTTCACACTGCGATGAACTATAAATATACATATCTCTCTTTTATTTACACGGGAACGATTATCTTTTGTTCGTTTCTTGGGCTAGAAAATAGCCGATAGCTCATAGTTACTCGCCCGCGGTGGGACCAGTGCCTTAGAGTGTGTTGCATTTGCATTGCGGGCCGAATTATATTGTATGGTTAAAATTTTCGTCGTAATTTTAAGAAAAAGTTATCCTAACATATTTATTATTTCCTATGCACATCATTGGTCGCTGAGGGTCGTGACATCATATCCGTCTGTTATAGTAGTTTATGTAACTGTTACGTAATAAGGCCTAATTACGTACAGTTGCATACACTGTTGCATGTTATCAAATTCGATGTTCGGAATTTGAAACTCATAACGTATCAATATATGAGCATGTAAAGTTAAAATAACATTACTGCTACAGATAAAAAGCTTATCATAGTAAAATCGGTTGTGGTAATGCTAGCCATTGCCTACTGTTTTTGAACACGTTTTAGAGGACTTACAATGTGAGTGTAGATAAATGTCCATAACAAACCAAAGAAAACATATGGGAGTAGCCTCAGTAAACGCGGCTCAAGTCCCTTGAAAGCACAATGCAACTGATTTATACTGGATTTGAGACTGAGTCGCTTTTGTAATTGGAATAGTTCTGAATCTAGTTCGAAATTGCAGATATGCATTCTCGTATTTGAGCATAGCACCACACTATGTGAGACAGTCTTGTAGTTGTCTGGATATAGTAGGCAACTTAAATAACTAACAATCGATATTCTTTTTGATACATTTTGGAGAATACTCGTGCTTTTTCCCTGACGAGTCAAACCAGCTAGGTCTAGGTGTCTTCTTGCAACTCTTAAGCGATTTGTAGTTATGAAGAATATATGAAACACTTAAAAGTGACTCACGCTAAAATGCCCGTAACGCATGCCTCTTTTTAGTTGCATTTTGATGCACGCACAGTTGAATGCGCTAGACGAAATTGATATTTGAAAGATGAAGAGGAAAAAGGCATAATGTGGGCACACAGAGTTCTACTTTTGTCTAAATCTAGGAACATTTCACACGAAAACTTTTACATCTACGCCAAAGGTATGTTAACATGTTTGCACCTTACCCCTTCGTAATAAGGTCCAAAATTGTAAACATATAATTAACATCGACTGTACCATTTACCGAATTTTATATATACCATCGCCCTGACATGCACCTGCTAATCACCAAACCAGAAAGGCGTAAACGCCTTTAAAATTCAACTATCATACGCTTTTTGTCTTTTCCTAGGTCATAATAGTTACCCGTCACGCTATGTTTCAGAAACAACAGATATATACAAAAGGTCATAATTTATATGATAAAATTGTTGAAAAATGAACTCTAAACTGCAGGAAATAAAGTATACATTGAAAAGGAAGGTATAATAGAATTCCAGAATAAGTAGGTATTGATTTTGAATTACATGTCAATTCGTAATTTACTGCCATTGGAGAATAATGACAGAACGGAAGGTTTCAACTGAATTTGGTAAATTGACGTTTTATAAACTTATATGACGTTGATCTAAGTCTTCGGTCACGAAGTGAGGCCGAAAGAGGTTATCTATGTAGCAAATGTCGTGGTCCAGCAGTGAAATACGGCGTGATGATGGCAGGGAAGTTATAAGTAAAACACTCACGGTTCAGCCAATGAAGCAATTGTATTTCAATAATACAATGTCTTGATATTTGTCCAGGGTATACACGATCAAACAGAACTAGATTTATAATCAAAATAGACTTAAATATACAGCGGCCATAAAAAGTTCAGCAAGCGAGCAAGAAATATATTTTAGTGAAGTTGGCAGTCGTATAGGTGTTGCCATAGGTGAGAATATAATATTCCAACACGTCCCCTTATTCTCAACAATAGCAACATTTATATATACAAGATGCTATACAAGACTAGGCCTTACAACATACATATGAAGTTACATGTCAATTAAATTCCTATCACAATATGCATGTATTCATTAATGCACGATATACTATAAATGTCAAACATAATAAATTTATCATTTGCAGGCAAAACTAACCATTTAACATTACAGTTTTAAATAAAATATTATACTAACTCATGCTTATCATTTAAATTCAAACCTTTCATAAATGTGTAATGTTTAGTTGTACATAACGGTTTAGTAAATATGTCGGCTGTCATATATTTTACAGTTATACAGTGCTGTTGAATCAGATCTTTGACATAATGGTATCTTATATCGATATATTTAGTGCGTTTATGTGAATATTCCTTCGCTAATAACAAATTTTGAGCGCTTTGGTTATCGTTAAAGATAACTGGATCATAATGTTTATCAATAATTTCACACAGGAAATTCTTAATAAAACACAATTCTTTCGCTACATCACTAATAGCTAAGTACTCTGTCTCGGTGCTACTCAAGGCCACACAACGCTGCTTTCGAGATTCCCAGCTTACACAATTTGCGCCTAACTTTACTACAAAGCCTGTGTATGATTTTCTATCACATACATCGTTAGCCCAGTCAGCATCAGTATAGGCTGTTATATCCAAGTTCTTACTCTTGTAAAAGCATAGACCTAGAAAGAAATGTATTTTCTTTCTTTCTTTCTAATTGCCTGTATTTATCATCATCATCATCTAATGGTTCCGTGTCTGTTTGTAATTTACTATTTGGTACTAAAGGAGTCGCAACCTTTTTACATTGTAACATATTAAATTTCTTAAGCAATTTGCGAATATACTCCTTCTGATCAATTATTAATACATTTTTATCCCTAGTGACAAGCATGCCTAAACAGCCTTTTAATGGACCTAAATGCTTTATGTTAAAATTTTGCTGTAACATTCATACTAATATTATAAATGGGATAGTGTGTGTGTTTGTTTGTTTGTCCATCTTTCACGGCAAAACGGGGCGACGAATTGACGTGATTTTTTAAGTGGAGATAGTTGAAGGGATGGAGAGTGACATAGGCTACTTTTTGTCTCTTTCTAACCCCCCACTTCCCTAAAATGGGGGGTGGAAGTTTGTATGGAGCATTCCGGGGGGCAAAGGGGAACCGTGTTACCCCGAATTTAACGCGAGCGAAGCCGCGGGCAAAAGCTAGTATTATATAATTATTTTGTATTATTAGTAGAGAAAATGTAAAAGTCGTCTACATAGAGAGCTATAATGGTAAGATCCTTATCACACTTACGGACATAAACACAAGGTTCATTTTTGATTTGAGTGTAACCATTTTTAGAGAGCAAATCATGCACTTTCAGATTCCACATGCGACTGGCTTGTTTCAGCCCATATATGCTCTTTTGCAACAAACAAACTTTTCGTTCATCAGATATAAAACCTTTGGGTTGCTCCATATAAATCCTCTCATTCAAGTCGCCATTCAGAAATGCCGTAGTTACATCGATATGCTCTATGGACATATCATATTGGCGAGCCAATGAGAATAGAATACGCATCGTTGAATGACGTACAACAGGAGAGAATGTATCTGTATAATCTATTCCTTCTTTTTGTGTAAGGCCGCGAGCAACTACGCGAGCTTTATATCGATCAAAATTACCCGATGTATCATGTTTAAGTTTATAAACCCACTTGCACTTGATGACATTACCGTCAGTGGGTCTATCTACTAACTGCCATACATATTGTTTTCTGTTAATGAATTATATTCGATTTCCATTGATTTTTTCAATTCATCAGAGTTACATGATGCAATAGCCTCTTCATAAGTTTGAGGTTCATCTAATATAGAGCTGGCAAACATACCTAATTCGTAGTCACCATATCTAGTGGGTGGTTTACCACAAGTGGCTCGAACAGGGCGGCCACTGACGGTTACAGGTTCCCCTGAACTAGTCGCGCCTTCCCCTCCAACTGCAGCGTCTCCCGCGGGCATCGGCTCCGAAAGCAGCTCCGCATCAGGTGACCGCTGGCCAGCAGAGGACTCTTCCTCACTATTGCTGTCTTTGCCAGTCTCAGCATCTGTAAATTCATAAGGAAAATCATAAATATGGTTCTGTTCATCATCATGATGTAAATCGGATAGTTCATTTTGGTTTTGACTAGAATTTTCATTTGACTGACTAGACTCTAAATCATTATTTAAACTTTGTTGAATATTTATATCTTTATTGCAGTTTTCATTATTATTTCCATTCAATTCATTAAAATATTGCTCACAAGGAATTATTAAATGATCAATAACATTATTATTAATTATTCAAGTCATTTTTAAAATTTCGATAAAACTTATCTTCTAAAAAGTCTACATTTCTTGCTAAAATAGCCTTAGTGCGATTTGATGGCTCAATAAGTCTGTATCCCTTTGTAGTCTCTTAATAGCCAACAAAAATACACATTTTTGACTTAGCTGACAACTTACTAGTGCGAGTAGGCTCCGGCAACAAAGAAAATGCTATGCACCCAAACACTCGAAGGTGTCCAAGATCAACACTGTGTCCGGACCAGATCTCCTCCGGCAACTGTCCTGCTAAAGCCCGGGTAGGGCTGCGATTCTTGAGGTAGATAGCTGTCATTACAGCTTCGCCCAAAAAAACGATTGCAGAGACCTGCCTGTAAAAGCATGCATCTAGCCTTCTCGAAAATCACCCTATTTTGGCGTTCTGAGACGCCATTCTGGGCAGCACAGTAAGGTACAGTCAGCTGGTGAAGTATACCTTCCTTTGCTAAAAACTCCTTAAAAGTTGCATTACAATACTCACCACCAGTGTCAGAGCGTAAAGACTTAATCTGCAAACCAGTCTGCTTTTCGACTACATTATTAAAATGAACAACGCAAGACCTTACCTCAGACTTCCTTTTTATCAAATATCCAAACGTCTTCCTCGAATAGTCATCTGTAAGGATCAACAGGTAACGCGCACCACCCCAGCTGTAGTCACTCATCGGCCCGCACACATCAGAATGCACCAGTTCGAGAGGCCTGCTTGCACGCCTTGCTCCATCCTTAGGGTAAGCCTTGGCCACAGGCTTCCCCGTAAGACACGCGACGCACTGCTTGTATGCTGTCATCGCCCATCTGAAAAAAAAAACACCACGTGCAGCACTCTCTCTCATCGCACACATTCCATTCATACCAAGATGAAAGAACCTAATCGCGAATGCCACAAAAATGCTTTATTTGCATCTGACACAGCTAATTTTGCAGTCTGTGATCCCTGCACTTGATGCAGAGTAGCCATCGACTGCTCCTTTGCACAAATACCTGTCAACCGATACACACCCTTACACAAATCAGCTGACATAATAGGTTTGCCATCTAAAGTACATTTGTCATAAATAAAACAGCCATCCTTTTTAAAAACCACTATCAAACCCTTCTCACACATCTTACTTACGGACAGTAAATTTTCAGAGAGTTGAGGCACAAACATCACATTCTTGATGATTCTGTCAGAATCATCAATGCTCACATGAACATCCCCGACGCCACAGCTCTCTAATTTGGAAGATTTATCAGTACAATTAATATTTATCTTAGAGTTTTAAGTTATCAAAGAAATCATAATTATTCACCATATGAGATGTTGTTCCACTATCCACAATAAAGTCCACAACACCGTCGATGTCGTAGTCGATGTGTCTTCTGCTGTAGCCATAAACGACGAAACAACCAGAGTTTTTTCTTCATGTTTCTTGTTTTGTCTTTTGAGTTTAAAACATGTTGATTTAATATGGCCCGGCTTGTGGCAAAATGGCAAACAATCTTCTTTTTATCATAATTGTTGCTGGCAGCAAAAGCGCTATTTCCATTTCCATTTGTGTCCGCGCTAACTCTTCTGAAATCTTCCTGTAACAGCCTGGCTCTTACGAGTTCTGACGATAATGACCGCGATAGCGATGCAGTACCCAAGGCTGACACTAAAGTGTCGTAATCCTGCGGGAGCCCTGCAAGTAGAATTTCGGCTATCTCTCCGACTTCCAAGGTTTTACCTATGTCTGCTAGCTGAGAAAGTATAGTAAAAACTTTATCGATATAAGCCGTCATGCCAGCGCATTGGCCTAATTCAATCCTGTGCAAGCGACGCAGTAGGCTTACACGACGGAATAGTCCCTTGTCCTCAAATACAGAACTAAGTTTTTCCCATGCTGCATTTGCCGTCTCAATGCCATGTACTAGTTGAAATAAATGGGGTTTGAGGCTTAATGATATTCTTGCTAAGGCACGCTGTATTTTAACTGAATCCGTGTCAACCCCCGTGACTGCTGGCCAAAGTCCCTCTAGAATCAGTGCATTCTTACACATGAATTTCCATGAAGAATAGTTGGCGATGCCATCTAATTTCTCTATAAACATTCCGCCGCTAACAGTAGAAGATGAAGGATTAGCATTAGCGTTAGCGCCGTCCATCTTGTGTATCGATGAACACGTAGAGGTTATGTAACACACACCTTGCTATTGTGAGTTCCAAAATTCAGTTGCTTTTCAGCCAACTGCTTCTATCTTATTCTTCCTTATTTATGGAGTCTCTACCATCCATCTGGGTACCATAAACTGTAGCAAATGTCGTGGTCCAGCAGTGAAATACGGCGTGATGATGGCAGGGAAGTTATAAGTAAAACACTCACGGTTCAGCCAATGAAGCAATTGTATTTCAATAATACAATGTCTTGATATTTGTCTAGGGTATACACGATCAAACAGAACTATATTTATAATCAAAATAGACTTAAATATACAGCGGCCATAAAAAGTTCAGCAAGCGAGCAAGAAAGATATTTTAGTGAAGTTGACAGTCGTATAGGTGTTGCCATAGGTGAGAATATAATATTCCAACAATCTAGGGGACTGTCTCGTTTTGACTAAGGATGATGACGTCATCAGACAATCAAAATGTGAATATGTGCAAATGTGTCAATTTTGTAAGGAGTACGAGTGAGACACCTATTGTAGCATGCCGAAAGAATGCCAGCTACATCTCGCGGCGTCCCTTGGGCTTAGTTTGTTTACCGGCCAAGTTGCGCGAGTCAGGGTAGATTAGATCGTGGTTCGTCTAGTTATAGTTAGGTGGCGCCGATATCAAAATATGATGTGTGCTTTTTTTATTTTGAAAGAAGCTGACGACTGAGAAAAGAGGATATTCGCATCAATTTTAAATTCAAACTTTGTAGGAGTTTGGAATAGTTTTTGTTTTAGTCGAGAAGATAGATAAATTGTGAACCTCGAGCGGGGCAGTTGTCAGAATCCATTTTTAACATCCCATCTTTCCTATTTTAATCATTGCTTTGATTTTTTTTGTGGGCGAGATTGGAATATCCAACTTCTTTTTGTGATATCCAACGCCAAGTGCATGCGTGTACCGCGTCGGAGGGGCGTCAAGCGTTTGCGACCTATACGCGTTTGCGATACTGTCCAACGCAGATATTGGATATCGCCTGTCACGGTTGGGATACAGCTGCCAGCCGCTTCAAAGGACTTGAGCCCGCATTTCGCGTGGCTCACCAGGTGAAACCGGCGTATCGCCTGGAATACGGCCGCCAGTCGCCTCTAATGGACTCGAGCCCGCATTCGCGTGGCTCACCAGGTGAAAGCGGCGTGTCGCTCCGTGAAGTGTCGTAGAGTTTAATTGGGGACTTCGTATTTTATTTGCCGTGCTTTAGTTTTATATTGTTGTTACCATTCTTACATATCTGCGATCCGCATTTTTATATTAACCCTAAATCCCCAAAATTCTAATTGCCTCATTTGACGGGCGTACAAAGACCTGGCTCTTGAATTTAGGCTACTCTCATCCAGCGAATCATCCGTCACCATCCATATCACTCGTGTCATCAATCCATTACTTTCCCCGCAGCCAAATTACCAGCCGAGTCTTTATTTGTACTTACTAGTTTTGCTAGTATTCCCTCGTTTTATTTTCCTTTCGTGCGGAAAGTAGACGTTTATGATACTAAGGTAATTATTGAATGTTAAATATCTTTATATCTATATCATTATCGTCATTTTTATGTGAAGCGCTAATTTTAAATAATCTGATTATTGTAATTTAATTACATTCTGTCCGGGTCTACGATACTAAGAAAATTATTGAATGTGAAATACCTTTTTCGATATCGTTATCTTCATCTTTATGTGAAATGCTAATTTTAAATAATCTGATTATTGTAATTTAATTACATTCTCTCCGGCTCGAAGGACCAAATTGCTAATTTTAAATCATTTACTTAATCTGCAAAATTAAACGTGTTAATGCAAATTACGAAGTGTTTTACTGCACTATATTATGCTCTCTATTGGACCGTTTTTGCTACTTTTTACTAGTCACATGAGGTCACATATGATATGAACGACTGTTTTACTCGGTAATAAGTTTAAACTGTGGTTAGGGAAAACGTGTAAGAATTAGATTCACATCCACACACAAATAAATCCATGCGGTGATCATATTAGGGATTTATTTATTTATCGTATGGCTACATGTCACTGGATATAGATAGGCATTTCTTCCCTGGGGTAGTAGTAGTGGGAACGCAGATGATAATGAAAATCCAGTGAGTGCTGCGAGGTCCAGATGGGACAGTGCAGCTGCCAAGTTTGTTACTCTTTTAGCACCACCCAGGGTTCACGTGTAGGGTTGTCTAAGGTGTTTCCTACGGACGCAGAGTAACATTGATCCGTATTGGGGATGAAATTACGTCACTCAAAGAAATAGACTGAAAGCTGGCCACGTCAGATATGACAAAATAATGAGAGCAACGAAACCCGTCTAGTAAGATTGAAATACTATCTTTATTACTAGATCCGGGCATCTGGCAGCTTTTAATGGGTGGAGGTCAGAGTGACAGAGTAGCAAACATTTTCTGTTGGAAAATAAGTAATACCAAAATAGGTAAAAACTGCCGAAGTTAGACTCTCATTTATAGAAGACTATATTTTATAATTACAACAAAAAACACGTGTTATTTTTTCGGAAACAGAAACAGTAGGCGACAAACTATGAATTTCATTATACGTCATTTTGGACTACGAAAGAAAGTTTTAGCAATGATATAATCTAATTATTTATATAATATTTATCATAATAATTCATCAAAACCAGAACTGTGTGATTTGTTTTCTTAAAGTGGTTTGCATTCTTTGACCTCCACCACTTTACAGCTGCCAGATGTCCGGATTTAGAAATAAGCATAATAGTATAGCAAACTAATGAGAGGGATTTCGTCGCTTTCATTATTGTGTCATATCTGATGTGACTAGCTCTCCGTCTAAAAGAGTGGAACTGAATCTCGCGGGCGAAATAGACAAGTCACTTTCTGATTAATACAGTTAGAAAGTGACAAATGTCTATCTCTCCCGCGAAACACTGTGGGTACACACTTGTGTTAACCATGCAGAGGTGTATATGTGCCGTACTAAAGCAAGTTTAACTACAAACGCTGAATGCAAAACTTCAAGAAAGGAATGAATTTACAATGAGCCGCCATTGTACCTCTCCCAGTACATTCTTAAAGCGCTCTATTCAATAGCTTTAAAATGTGGGTGCGATAAAAGGTTTCAGTGTTAGAAAGGAGAAAAAGGTAGTTTTTCATACCAAAAACAAAAAAATATACAGCATAATAGTATCACTAAACCGCAATTAGAATGGGATTGAGATAGTTGTCAATCCATATTAATTTTGAAGTAAGTGTATAGTAATTCAGTCATGTCACTCATTCTCATCGCGGCTGCATAATAAGATGGTAACCGTAGCATATGGACACGTGTTACTGGGGTGTTACAAGCTGTAATTTTATTTTAGGGTTGCGTACCTCGAAAGTAAACTCACTACCTTTTTCTTCGTAAACGCGTGGAGGTATTAAATTAAAATTCATGTCAAATACTCAGGGCTATAGGACCTTTCAGATGTAGCAAAACCAAACTTTTATGTCAACGCAATCAAAAGAAATAGCAATTTAAGTCGCATATTCGTATTTTGAAACTGAGTACTCGCAAGAAACTCAAAACCTAAAGGGTACTTCCCGTAAACTCAGAAACTTGAAACTTGGCACGAAGAAACTTCTTATAGCACAGACAAAGGAATAATTACGAAAAGTAGACATTTTTACTACAATCATACAAAAAATATTTTTTTAAATTTTAAACTTTCTCGTAAACGCGTAGAGGTATTAAACTGAAATTAGTAATAAACATACTACAACTTTTGCTTGTTACAGGTTTGTACGGAACCCTCGGTGCGCTAGTTTGACTCGCACTTGGCCGGTTTTTCTATAACGATACAATTGATACAATAGTTCTTAGACTGAGTCTGTCTATATTTATGTAGTCTCTGCTCTTATGAAACGCTAGAGAGCAGACTGTGAGAGGCATTCGGACTGTAAAATCTGATCTTAATTTGACACTTTCAGAACATTTTGCTCGCTCCAATGTTAGTACTAAAGTAACCAATGTTTTCATTGTAATTTTTTCATAATAGGGGTGCAATTCGAAAAATAACACACTCTGGATACATACAGCGCACATCAAATTCAACGCAATGCTATAACGACATTGACATTTGCTTTTCGGACATATTTATTCAACATTGGTCCAATCCACAAAAATACTGGCCCTGTATTAAAAACTTTTGCGCATGCGTGCAAATTTTCTGCCGTCAAGTAATGGCACACTTTACGCCCATTATAATACTTTTGAAATGTATAGAAATATCCCCTATATGTAGATTTTTTCGGCCGATTCAGTTTCTCCAAAATTTTTAAAATGGCGGTAAGGACCTGGGGGATGATTTTTGACAATCGAGCGCTCGAATTCAAAGAATTTAACCTGGAATATAATCGCACACATAAGTTTGTCGCCATTATTTACGCCTGAAATTAATAATATAAATAATCATGATTTTAAATAACTATCGCTGTTGTTTTTAAAACATAATTTCTTCGTTTTATTCAGAGTTTTAAATGTTATATTCGAGCGCTCGAATCTCAAAAATCGCCCCCCTGGGCTATTTTATTTAAAGTTGTACATTCCACTTTTTTTATTTGGAAAATTTTTGGTGATTTCGACTCAGAATCACGAGCTCTTTCGATCTTAGTAGGACACAAAAAGTGTCCCAAAATTTTCATAAATTTTTTGTTACTTCCATTCCGTGACCGCCATAAGAAGTGTATGGAAAAATGGTAACGGAATGGAATAAAAAACTTGGGATACATTTTTTGTCCTAACAAGATCGAAAGAGCTCGTGATTCTGAGTCAAAATCAACAAAAATTTTCCAAATAAAAAAAAAGTGGAAAGTACAACTTTAAATAAAATGGCCCACCTAAGCGCCATTTTACGAGTAATTTCTATTTATAAGGTATAAGTTGCAAGCCACTAGTGCTAGTTAGTTTTTGAAACAGCCAATATGGAGGCATGTAATCACTCCGCATTCGGATATCTGATAACGTATCGAGCGATATTTCATTACCTAATGTAGGGTAGACCGGGGACAATAGAAACACGTCATGATTGAAACAAGTCAAATTTCTCGATAACTATAATACCTACGCGTCTGACGCAACACTCGGAACACGCGGTCGGCCATGTTTGAATCCTTGGCCAGGATCGCTCGAGCACCGGTACAAGACGGGATTGTCCATGAGCCAAGCCAGTTTTTCGCGGTAAAAAGTAAGTATTTGTGCTCTCGTATATTTTCTTATAACTTCGTTTACTCTTGTATTTTGACTAATCAAATTATTTTGGTGTTATAGTTAGGAATAAACGAATGTTTTTAATGGCCGTTGATCAGAATTCGAGTCTTTTTAGGGTTCCGTAGTCAACTAGGAACCCTTATAGTTTCGCCATGTCTGCCCGTCCGTCCGTCCGTCCGTCCGTCCGCGGATAATCTCAGTGACCGTTAGCACTAGAAAGCTGAAATTTGGTACTAATATGTATATCAATCACGCCGACAAAGTGGTAAAATAAAAAGTGAATTTTTTTTTTATTAGGGTACCTCCCCTATACGTAAAGTGGGGAGTGATTTTTTTTTTCATTTCAACCCTAACGTGTGATATATTATTGGATAGGTATTTAAAAATGAATTGGGGTTTCCTAAAATTATTTTTCGATAATGTAAATATTTTCGGAAATAATCGCTCCAGAAGTAAAAAAATATGCGTCCCCCCCCCTCTAACTTTTGAACCATAAGTTTTAAAAATATGAAAAAAATTTCAAAAGTAGAACTTTATAAAAACTTTCTTGGAAAATTATATTGAACTTGATAGGATGAATAGTTTTTGAAAAAAAAATACAAAATAATTTCTGAACTAAGTTTGTAATTTAACCGTATAAGGAGGTGTTTATTGTACCTGTAATTTCTACAAAATTACAATGAAATGACGTGCTTTCAAATAAAGTAAAAACGGTGAAAATCGGTTCACGCAATAAAGAATTATCCCATAAAAATCATCTTCCATACTTTATGCTCGCGCGCAATAGTTTACTCAATTTGCCGATAGATGTCGCTGTACATGGAACTCTCATATCATATCCTACATGGCGGTGTTATTAACTCTTAAGTGGGGACACTTACTGTGACGGACGGAAAACTACGGAACCCTACAGTGAGCGTGGCCCGACACGCTCTTGGCCGGTTTTATATATAATATTTGACCTTGAAGTGAAAAACGTGGTGTGGGGACGATAGAAACAACTTGCTTGTGGACGATTGAAACGTTTCAATCGTCCTCGCGTTTTAATCGTCCCCTAAAGTAACCGACTTCAAAATATAAGGTTCTGTATTCGATGCACATGTTTGTTCTATTAATGTTCACATTTATTTGTGTAGTTTATGACCTAGTTGATAAATTATGGATATACAAAGTGTTTTGAAATCTGCAGGGTTTTTTATTCGAGGTTATGTGAACATTTGTTTTTAACCGACTTCATAAAAAAGGAGGTTCTCAGTTTGACCCGTATGTTGATTTGATATGTTTGATATATAATAATAATACGTTTTAGCTACAACCGATTGCTGCCAACCGGCTGATTAAAGAGGTCGGCCTCTGCTAAAATGTATATCAGAGAAAGTTTAACAATTTTTTTTTAAATTGGCATATCGCTATGTTTTTGTTTACATAGTAAAACAATTTAAACTGATTATTTTATTGCGCCTATTATTTCATTTTACATTCCGACGTCTGCAACACTCGTCACAGGGTGTATGGGAAAGGTCATGATTGGAACATTGTTATAGTTGAAACAAGCACTTTTGTATGAAACATAATAATGCTTGTTTTTTGCGATTCTTTATCGTTATATCTTAGAATTGCATTAAAACTACTTTCGTTAAGGTAAATGTATAAGGTAGCAGCGACAAAGAAAACTAAAAGTCGTATACTCTTTTTTTTATCGAGATGTTCAGATGCTCATAAATTGAGAAATGTTTATTTTATACTTGCAGACTTTTGATGAGCTCATTGTATGCCGAGGTAGGGATGATAAAGATTGAAATAGATATAAGTACTTTTATTGTGCCGAAGATATTTGAGTGTTTCAATTGACCTCACATAGTGTTTCAATTGACACTCATGTGAGGTCAATTGAACCATACTGCCCCATTATCTTTATTACATTATTGTCAAAAAACTATGGATTATAGACCATCCAAATACATTTTATTTAGGAACCAGATAACTAACCTTGAAATATTTTGAGCGTACATCTTTCTACTCATAAAAATATAACGGTCACAGGAGGTTAAATGCAAATTGTTTCAATTGTCCCCGGTCTCCCCTACTGTGACGTCGGTTAGATAACAGTTAATGTCGTTATAAAAACTGTAAGGTGCAGCGGGGCAATCTCGACTGCGGGAAAATCGTTGACTGGTAGAGAATGCCTTAAGGCATTAAGTCCACCTCTTGTAAACTTTTTTATTTGTGCAATCAAGTTTAAATAAATAAATATCTTCCGTGTTTTACATCATTAACTACAGTGCCGGATAGCGGAAAAGCGCTTGTCCGTCATTGCCAGTTTAGTCCATGATACAATGCGAAACACGGAAGACATTTGGATTTAGTTGAAGTTTCCACAGTCGAGATTACCCTCTGTACCTTAGACCTTTTTTAAATTTGAAGTTTTGCATGTAAGTCATGTTGTTAACCCTTAACCACTGACGTACGAATGAGGTACGTCGCGTAAACTGTTATTCGCTCATAATTTTTTTTCTGGTGGGTAGTCTTTAACGCCGGTTTTAGTATTTTCCTAGTATGCAGTGGCGCGTCCAAAACATATAGGAACGAAGGGGTACGATAATTCTAAATAGTTAAATTTGTGTTCTTGACGTATGTGGTTCGTATGGTCAGTGTTAGTGTAACTTTTTTTAACACTATTAACAATTAAAGTTTTGTTGATAAAATGAACGGCGCGAGTATGAACAGCTCACGAAAAAGACAAAACTGAACAAATCCACTCACTGAAAAATTTACATTTGTGTTTCAAGCAAAAACGACGTAGAACTCGTTACCCTTGTCAAGCATGTGGACGTCCAGTATGCTTGCAGTGCTCAAAACCTAGGTGCAATGACTGCCGTTAAAAACTCATTGTAATAAATTTTTGGGACAAAAAGTTTATTATTCTATTAAAATCATCCTTTTTACGTCTAAAAATAACTATAAAATATTTAAATATTTTCGTTTTTAATTTTTTGCTGATTTTTTAGATTTGATCACGTTAATATCAGTACATGTATGATTTTTTGGCAAATAAATATTGTTGTTTGTATCAAATGCATGTCTGTTTATTTTTTCTAATAGATAAGAAATGTACTAAAATAGTTATTTCCTAAAAACATAATAATCAATATAAATTTAAAAGACTCGACCACTTATTATAAACAGACGAATGTCATTCGTAAGTCAGTGTTAATGTAAGAAAAAACACGTTAGTGGTTAAGGGTTAAACTAACATGAAAAAGTATATTTTCAAGAAATTTAAAACCAAAACTAAGTACTGGCACATAATACATTAACCTCTCGATAAAATTTCATCAATATATGTTTTATAGTTTACGGATGAAATTACTGTGACATACGGACGGATGGATAAGCGGACATGACAAAATTATAACGGTGCCGTTTATGCCATTTGGCTACGGAACCCTAAAAAATGGGAACTTAATAAGCTTGAAGTCCAATTCTTTTTAAGTAATTCGGCGCAAAACCTTTGTTTCAGTCACAGGTTTCAGTCTTTATAAAGTATGCCAATTAATCAGGTTTTGTCTTAACTTCCTAGTCCTAATTGAGATTTCTTTTGAATATTCTTTTCTTATATTTAATCTTCAATGGGATATTTTTAATCTGAGAGGTTGTTAATATTCCTAACATTGCTTTTTCTTACCAGTTTTTTTGGAACGTGTGCTTTCAACGTCAAAATATGTGTACAATTTGAACCTTATTACGACGGAGTAAGGTGCAAGTGTATACATACTTTTGGCGTTGTACGGTCAGCAGCATAAGTGTCTAAATGGCCAAGGTGCTCAAAATGGTCTCCATATTGTAGACTAAGTAGTGATTAGTGAATATATGTTTATTTAAACAACGACAGCGGCAAACAGGCATACGGCCCGCCTGATGGTAAGCAGCTATCATAACCTGTGGACGCCTGCAAATCCAGAGGTGTCACATGCGCGTTGCCGATTACCGACCCTTTAATATTACGGAGGATTGACGGCTAAAGGGACAAGATATCTTCTTTGAGCTCTCTGGCAACCTTACTCACCGTAGGTACGTAGTGTATATTTATTTTCATCTCCCCCGTTCGGAAAGTTTTATTTTCCTGGGTAGATAGCCGGGTAGAAAATTGCTTTTCCATCCCTAGGGTGGAAAGTAATTAGCTGTGTTCATTGTGGAATGAGCGGGTGGATGCCCTGCTCCCCGACCACCGGCAAACCATTCAATTAGTCTTTTTCAAATTTTTCAAATTTTACTTAACATTTTTATAAATTATTCTTTATACAAGGTGTAAGCGTTAAGTGTAGCCAGGCGATTACTCCGTAAATATAAGAGATATTAGAAAATATCTAACGGTTATCGAAAGTGCGTCACCTAATGAGTTATAACTTTTTTTTAATAAAATCAGGACTATCCCAAACAGTAACTTCAAACCCTCCCATACATTTAGTACGACGTTCGTTGAAAGACTAGTTTGTACGGTCTAGTCATTTCACCGTTATCAAATGATTCATGAATTGTTTTATTATTTTATAAATGGTGGTTTTATTATTTTATTACAGTTTATTCGTGCAAATAATGAATCTCAAGCAGTTTTATCTCTTACGGCACCGACGTTCTACTTTGAGAGTGAGTCGTCGTCGAGGTACTAACTGTATGGGAGCGTTTAAACTTAATATTTTTAATATTAATATTTTTATTTCAAAAAAGTTATTAATGCAATTTTACTCATTGGGTAACGCACTTTCGATATCAGTTTGAAAATTTCTAATATCTCTTATATTTACGGAATATCGCCTGGCTACACTTAACGATTACACCCTGTATACCTGTTTTATAAAATGTGCGTGTGGTATTGTACTTTCCTCACAGTCGAAATTAAAAGCAGAGTGTTTAACTCGGGTGAAATTACCAATTTCACCCTCGAACTATTGGCGCTCTCACTTCGTTCGAGCGCCAGAAATATCTCAGGTGCAATGGGTCACTTTCAACCCTTGATTAACAATCTACTATTTACTCACTAGATAAGTCACTACTCTTAGGGCCTGTTTCACAATGTCCAAGTAAAGTATTGGATAGCTAATTAATAAATAAATTAACTGCCAGATAAAACTACTTGCAAAACTTAGCACTTTATCTACCAGTTAAGCTTATTTGAATAATGTGAAACGCCAACGATGACTTTATTCGTCAGATAAGTGGCAAGTAGCTTATTCAGGACTTTACTTGGACATTGTGATACTATGATATAAAAAAGTCAATATAAATCCGATACATCATGTAATAAATCACAACGTGCGTCAAAACAGTAACTTTCCCTAAAATTCCCCGGACAATGTTTACAGATTTATTTGAATTTCATCACAGCTTCCTTTGCGCAACTGGTGTTGTTTTAAATCAAGATTGATGGCCAATGGCACAGCTTATATTCAACACATGACACACATCAAATATTTATAAGTAAAAAAAAACATATTTTTTCATTTCTCATTCTCTGAAAATGAGTATTTTCTATCGTTTATCAAGTTATTTAATTTGTATCCATTTTTAACCGACGAAAAAAACGGAGGAGGTTCTCAAGTCGACGCGTATATTTTTTTTTTTTTTTTTATGTATGATCACGCATAACTTTTTACAGAGTGGTTCGATTTTGATAATTATTTTTTTATTGGAAAGGGTATACCCCGAAATTGGTCCCATATAAATTTGAAACGAAAATTCCAACCTTTAGGGTAGGAAAATAGGGGATGATTGATTTTTCACTCACCGATTGTAACGTATGACCACGCATAACTTTTTACAGAGTAGTTCGATTTTGATAATAATTTTTTTATTGGAAAGGGTATATCCCGAAATAGGTCCCATATAAATTTGAAAAAGGAAATTCTAACCTTAAGGGTAGGAAAAAAGGGGATGATTGATTTTTCACTCACCGATTGTAACGTATGGCCACGCATAACTTTTTACAGAGTAGTCCGATTTTTTGGATAAAAATCTTACCCTAAGGGTGGGCAAATAGGGGTAATTTATTGTTCACTCGCAGATTTTAAAGCAGAGTTTTTACAAAAAAAACCTCACGAGTTTTGACAATGAGTTTTAGACCTGCCAGTCTCTTCTTTCTATTTGCTTCCATCCTTTTTTTTTCTCATTATTAGATTCTTCTAAATATCTTTTTCTCATTCGAGCAGAATTTTTTGTAGGCCTACCCATGTTGGTATATAAAGCCTGTTCTTTTTTAAGTATTTATATTACAGAACAAAATAATAGTTAAAGAAGCTTATTAATATAACAGTTAATAGCTAAAGCAAGGTAGGTAGCTATTTTAAAAGTAATAAAAAATTAAGCATGTAATAATTTTTATAAATTATAGCCACAGAAAATTATGAAATAAAAACTTTTTAACAAAAAAATTGAACCGCCGAAAAGAAAAAAAAAGCCAATAAAAAACCGTTAAAACGAAACGAATCGACCAACAAAAAAAAACAATAGCGCACTGAAAAGAAAAAAATAATAATTTGGTCTTCAATAACGCAAGTGCATACCTACCCTACAATTACAATTATAATCTATTTCTATACACTTTCTATATACCTAAAACAATCGCTAGGCTTATATCAATTTAATTACATCTAGAAAGTATGAACTATATACATACTTCTGAAATCAATCACACAAATCTGCGTATTTATATATTTACAATCAGTTATTTTTGGAGTCGGTGCCAGCCTCAAACAAACTTGAGCACCTTTAACCACATAATGTGTTGCGTTCAACTCTTCACTAAGGTGCTCAAGATTGTTTGAGGCTGCCACCGACTCCAAAAATAACTGATTGTAAATATATAAATACGCAGATTTGTGTGATTGATTTCAGAAGTATGTATATAGTTCATACTTTCTAGATGTAATTAAATTGATATAAGCCTAGCGATTGTTTCAGGTATATAGAAAGTGTATAGAAATAGATTATAATTGTAATTGTAGGGTAGGTATGCACTTGCGTTATTGAAGACCAAATTATTATTTTTTTCTTTTCAGTGCGCTATTGTTTTTTTTTGTTGGTCGATTCGTTTCGTTTTAACGGTTTTTTATTGGCTTTTTTTTTCTTTTCGGCGGTTCAATTTTTTTGTTATTCCATATACCTGTTGCGATGAGAACTCGGCTCAAAATGGATTTGTTGTATAATTTATATTCTGATATTTAATTTCTGATTTCATTAACAGAGCTGAAGGATGAACTATTTTACCCATATTTTACCTAATCATCTAACTATCTATTACTAATATATTATTACTGTCGAGGTCCTGCCGATACAATACTAGTAGTTTATGTAACTGTTACGTAATAAGGCCTAATTACGTACAGTTGCATACACTGCTTTACCTACACTCATATTATATATCCTAAATGAAGTGTTCGGAAACCATAGAATGACCGCCATTGCACCGCCATGGCCAACTCGATTGTGCCGGCGGTCGGGCGGGCGCGTGCCGTTGGTCGGGAAGGAGGACAGGATTTACATTATGTTATCAAATGTTCGGAATTTGAAACTCAATATATATAACGTATCAATATATGAACATGTAAAGTTAAAATTACGTTACTGCCACAGATAAAAAGCTTATCATAGTAAAATCGGTTGTGGTAATGCTAGCCATAGCCTACCGTTTTTTAACACGTTTTAGAGGACTTACAATGTAAGCGTAGATAGAACCGTATAATTACATTATAGTAGTTTATGTAACTGTTACGTAATAAGGGTCCTTAAAATACCAGTTTCATAACAAGATCACACGAGTGTTTTAAGGCCTAATTACGTACAGTTGCAAACACTGCTTTATCTACACACATATTATAAATCCTAAATGACGTGTTCGGAAACCATTAGAATGACCGACATTGCACCGCGATGATCAACTCAATTGTGCCGGCGGTCGGAGAGGGCAGATTTTCATTACGTTCGTAGGTAATGAATTTTCATACGTTTTTTCCACACTGTCACAGATCATACACTGATGTTACGTTACTGGTTGCAATAATGGTGGTAATTTCATACGGTTTCCGAACGCGGAATAGAGGATTTATGATATTGGTGTAGATAAAGATATTTACGATGCATGGTTTCATTATAATGGAAACATCTTAAGTGTAATATTTAGTCAGGTAATTAGGTTTATTGACGTGTGCAAAGAATATTCGTATTTGTTTGTAAAATGGCTCACCCTTTTCGACCTCTGTTCATTTAACGTTCCCATAAAAAAAATATATCATCGCCAAAAAAATATCTTGCCGGGAATGGTTGCCTTTCATTGCTTGATTACATATACGATTATTGCGATTGATTGACAATCTATAAGTACGAGTAGGTGTCTGAAAGACACAGTAATTTTATTTATTTCAATTGTTAGAAATAAAGGAAAACTGGATAAATACGCTTCCTTGTAACTTGGTATTTTTAAACCGACTTAAAGATTTCGAAGGAGGAGGTTATCAATTCGTCAGGATCTTTGTTTTTTTCTTTTTTTGCTATTTTTTTTATGTATGTTCACCGATTATTCGAAGACGGCTTGACCGATTTGGAAAATTCTTTTTTTGTTTGAAAGAGTACTTCACAGTTGGTCCATTATGATGACATGGAGCTGGACTGATGATGGAAACCGAAGGTGGTCATAAAAACTCTGTGATAAAACAATAAAAAATAAATTAAAAAAATATATGATACCACCCGTGCACCCGGTTCAATGCAGGATGAAATGTCACATCGAAACACTTGACTATATAGGGTTGATCTATTGAAATGGTTCAAAGATTATTTTTAATAAACAAAACAATGATACCCTTAGATTTTTAACATTTAATTGTAATATAAATTATATGGCAACCATATACATAAACGCAACATTTCACTGTCAAAATAGCAATTCATAATTTTTCCATACTTTAAACAGGGCGAGTAAAGATCGTGACGTCACTTTTGCACATCATTTAGTTAGGAGCGTTTTGAGAAACAAATGCAAACAGTAGACTTTAAGGCTCATTTCTGACGTTTGTGTTACTTTAGTTTAATTTGCCCCATATCGGCATTTGATCCTCACAACAAAACGAATCGATTGATACCATACATGAAAAAAATTCATCATGCCTATTCAATCATTGTAAATAAAACATATTTCTAACAGATTAAAATAATTTTGAACAAAAAAGAACCGACTTCACTTAGCCCCGAGACCGACCGACTTCCAAAAGGAAATGCTCAATGCTGATCTGGTTACAATGGTGCCAACTGTGAAGTATACTCTTTCATACAAAAAAATAATTTTCCAAATCGGTCCAGCCGTCTTCGAATAATCGATGAACATACATAAAAAAAGCAAAAACAAAGATTCCGACGTATTGATAACCTCCTCCTTCGAAATCTTGGAGTCAGTTGATAAACACAAACATGGCTGCTGCGTCGCTACCACTTTTTTCTTAAACTTGGCTTGACTCGCTCCCGTGTGTCACTTAAACAAGTAACAGGTCTTGTTTGTGCGTGTGTGTATGTACAATTCTAAATAGCTCTGACACAAATTACAAAAACGTGGCCTTTTCGTATGCTGCATGTATTTATTACAAGGTTGTCTAGAGAATTTAACAACCAGAGACAAGTATTTTGTGTTGTGTAGTTATACAGGCTGTATCAAAAATGCTGGTGAACTTTTTAAGGGCATAATTGGTATCTTATGCTAATTAAGAAAAAAAAAAATTAAATTTCGCGTAAAAAAAAAATTTTGTAAGGAGCGTTGGCCAGCTGAGATTACGTGTTTTTTCGCGTCAAAAATTTTTACTCCTACTTTTTCTTAGTCGTCATACGATATGGGACACGTGTTCCAGTCGGCCAACCCTCCATACAAACCATTTTTTTTTTTCTTATTTTTTAATTATAATACGATACAAATTATGCCCTTAAAACGACTACCAGATTTTTTTTACACCTTGTATTATATACGCTCGAAAAACATAACCATCCTTGGGCAGTCGGGTAAAAATTAATAGGGAATTTTGTTTAGGTATCCACTTCCAGTCTTTATTCTTAATTCCTCCGTTGAAATAAGTCTGCCACTTGCTTGATTAAGATAATAAAAACTGTTTAATATGTATTATCTGCTTGTAGCGTGCCAGGCGGTAAGACGTTCTCGGGTATGTCCTTAAACTACCCCTAAAAGAGAGGTATGGGTACTGCCAATGTCATCTCCCTTAAATCTGGAGCAGAGCCTAACTGGGGAAGTGCCTTTGCCTTTTTTTTTAATACCACAACAAGGTAAACAAGTATACGCCCCGCCTGATGGTAAGCAGTTACCATAGCCTATGGACGCCTGCAACCTCAGAGGATTCACATGCGCTTTGCCTACCCTTTAAGAACCTATACACTCCTTTTTTGAAGAATCTCATACTGTAGCCCGCTGGGAAAACCTCGGCAGGGAGTTCATTCCACAGTCGCAGCGTTCGTGGGAGGAAATTCCTCTTAACCCGTACAGGGCGCGACCCATTAGGCTCCAGGGTGTGAGGATGAACACCCTGCCGACGGCGAGCGGTGCGGTGATAAAAAGCTGCCATAGGCATCATATCAAACAGTTCTTCAAAGCACAACCCATTGTACAAGCGATAGAACACACATAAGGAGGCAAAGTCTCTCCTTAGACTAAACCTAACAGAAAACCACAACCAATGAGCAGTAGACGTAGGGTCTAATGTTGTTTCGTACCGGTGAGTAAGGTCGCCAGATACCTCAGTGTGCACGACTTAATCATTTTCCATTTCCGAACAAAAGGTCCTTAAAGTCTTCCAATTCTGAATTTGTAATTTTAACTTCCTTCTTGTTTTGTTTGCATCTGACGTGCACGTGACAGTTGATAAAGTTGATTAATGAAAACATTACCTACTGGTTACAACTTTGTCTTTAAAGGGGAAGAAACTGATTAAAGTATTTAAGATTAAAGTATTTGTTCCTGCGTTATGGATGTTTTCTATGTATTTAAGTATTTATCCATATTTATCTATTATAGATATCGTCGTCTAGTACCCACAACACAAGCCTTATTGAGCGTACTGTGGGCCTAGGTCAATTTGTAAGATAAGATAAGAGATTTGGAAGATAAGATTGTCCTATAATATTTATTTTATTTATTTAAAATAAGTAAGTAAAAAGTTAAGTAAGTAACACCTACCTATCTTAAAATATCGAACTGCTTTTCTTAACATTTTTTGACAAGTTGAAAATAGATGTCATATACTTCAGAAAAAGTGACCAAACCCTCCGGTGTCCGAGGCCAGATTTGAACTGGCGTCTTCAGCTTTCGCGGCTGACGTCCTGACCACTAGACCACCCGGTCACGGCGGAACTTGACAAATTTTCTCATGTATATGCAATCTCTGTATTTGAAACGGCTAGGCGCCGTTGACCATACTCTAAGGGCATGCGCAGTACGTGCTTCCACCTCCTATCCGAATCTCTTACGTGATTCTGGTATAGCGAGAGAGATGGTGCTGCCATCTATGAATCTTGCATCTATGAAGATTGCATATACATGAGAAAATTTGTCAAGTTCCGCCGTGACCGGGTGGTCTAGTGGTCAGGACGTCAGCCGCGAAAGCTGAAGACGCTAGTTCAAATCTGGCCTCGGACACCGGAGGGTTTGGTCACTTTTTCTGAAGTATATGACATCTATTTTCAGTTTATATATAGTAGTGTAACTACTTAAAAATTGCAAATCAAAAAATATTGAACAACATAATTTGATTTGCTTCAAGATTTTTTGACAAAATAATATTTTAGTGTGGTTGGTTGTGTACATCGTGCTCTGGCCATATAAATAATAGTATTTCATACAGAATGGCCGGGCTCCGCCCCGCCCTGATCGGAATTGCCTCACCCCGCGGCGGCCGATTGGTAGGGAACTAGTAGGCTAATCCGTCAGGTTGGCAGCGCATCGATAAAAACCAAAATGGCGGTGAATTGTCAACCGTTATTTACGATAGCGGAAACAGCGCCCTAAGATGCACGCACACATTGAAGCGTGTACAGATGTGCCGTGCACACAAAGGCGCTCAAACGAGTTTTGTAGTATGACGTGTCCGCCCTGTGCTCTAGCGTTCGAATATAGAACGCAAATGGGTTTTTGCCTGTTTTTAGGGTTCCGTAGTCAACTAGGAACCCTTATAGTTTCGCCATGTCTGCCCGTCCGTCCGTCCGTCCGTCCGCGGATAATCTCAGTGACCGTTAGCACTAGAAAACTGAAATTTGGTACTAATATGTATATCAATCAGGCCGACGAAGTGGTAAAATAAAAAGTGGAAAAAAATGTTTTATTAGGGTACCTCCCCTATACGTAAAGTGGGGAGTGATTTTTTTTTTCATTTCAACCCTAACGTGTGATATATTGTTGGATAGGTATTTAAAAATGAATAAGGGGTTTACCAAAATCATTTTTTGATAATGTAAATATTTTAGGAAATAATCGCTCCAGAAGTAAAAAAAAATGTGTCCCCCCCCCCTCTAACTTTTGAACCATAAGTTTTAAAAATATGAAAAAAATCTCAAAAGTAGAACTTTATAAAAACTTTTTAGGAAAATTATTTTGAACTCGATAGCTTGAATAGTTTTTGAAAAAAAATTACAAAATAATTTCTGAACTAAGTTTGTAATTTAACCATATAAGCAGGTGTTTATTGTACCTGTAATTTCTACAAAATGACAATGAAATGACGTGCTTTCAAATAAAGTAAAAACGGTGAAAATCGGTTCACGCAATAAAGAATTATCCCATAAAAATCATCTTCCATACTTTAAGCTCGCGCGCAATAGTTTACTTAATTTGCCGATAGATGTCGCTGTACGTGGAACGCTCATATCATATCCTACGTGGCGGTATTATTTTAACCCTTAAGTGGGGACACTTACTGTGACGGACGGAAAACTACGGAACCCTACACTGAGCGTGGCCCGACACGCTCTTGGCCGGTTTTTTCTTTTATTTGTTTGTTTTTATACCTGTGTATGATGGATTGTGTTGCCACGAATAAATATTTTCTACATTTAATTCTCATATAACATTTACCGGTTGCATTTTCTATGCTCCAAACAGATGCTAAGTGGCTTTCACACTGCTGCGGATTCCGCATGCCGCGCCTGTGCGCGAGCGAGATAGCGCTCTGCATGTGTATAGCGCTGTCACGCTTACACACCGTCGCCGCATCCAGTTGCGGTGTCAGTGTGATAATCGCCTTAAGCCGAGCGCAGTCAAGCAGGTTGATCGATCTTTTTTTTTGAATACCACGTCGGTGGCAAACAAGTATACGGCCCGCCTGATGGTAAGCAGTTACCGTAGCCTAAGGACGCCCTCAACCCTAGTTTTTTTATTTTTTATTTCTTTAATTTTTTATATATACAATTTAATTACACAGTATGACAGTTATTACACTAAAGCACTGTGAAATTACAATTTAAGGCTAAAGAACAAAATAATTTACAAAATTACGAGTATTATATGACCTAAAAACAATAAACACGACACAATATGTCAAACAGGCACAGTAGATGATTCACCTGGGCGTTGCCTACCCTTTAACACATTCAGCACCGAGAACCCGACTGTCGGGTTCTCTCTTCGTAGCTGCTACGAGCTACATACGGCGATTACGTGGCTACGGGCTACGAGCGTAGCGCGTAGCACTGGGCGGTGTTGAATGTGTTAAGCATCTATGCAATCTAATTAAATCCCACTTCCAATACCAAACTTCGTGCGACTTCGGAGTTCTTTTGGTTGTATTTCGAGTCCGTGACAGCACATTTCATTACGGGGCGACAGAGACACGTAATAAAGTAAGTTTGTAACGTGTCAAGGGTCAAGGTAGCTGAGGGGAACGTTGAAGATCGTGAGTTCAAACCCGAAAAGTGTTTAGGTATTTTTTTCAGCCGACTTCAAGATTTCGAAGGTTCTCAGTTCGTCGGGATCTTTGTTGTTGCTTTTTAGGGTTCCGTAGTCAACTAGGAACCCTTATAGTTTCGCCATGTCTGCCCGTCCGTCCGTCCGTCCGTCCGTCCGCGGATAATCTCAGTGACCGTTAGCACTAGAAAGCTGAAATTTGGTACTAATATGTATATCAATCACGCCGACAAAGTGGTAAAATAAAAAGTGGATTTTTTTTTATTAGGGTACCTCCCCTATACGTAAAGTGGGGAGTGATTTTTTTTTTAATTTCAACCCTAAAGTGTGATATATTGTTGTGTAGGTATTTAAAAATGAATAGGGGTTTACTAAAATCATTTTTCGATAATGTAAATATTTTCGGAAATAATCGCTCCAGAAGTAAAAAAATATGCATCTCCCCCCCTCTAACTTTTGAACCATAAGTTTTAAAAATATGAAAGGACGTGCTTTCAAATAAAGTTAAAACGGTGAAAATCGGTTCACGCAATAAAGAATTATTCCATAAAAATCATCTTCCATACTTTAAGCTCGCGAGCAGTAGTTTACTTAATTTGCCGATAGATGTCGCTGTACGTGGAACTCTCATATCATATCCTACATGGCGGTGTTATTAACTCTTAAGTGGGGACACTTACTGTGACGGACGGAAAACTACGGAACCCTACACTGAGCGTGGCCCGACACGTTCTTGGCCGGTTTTTTATGTATGTTCACCGATTATTGGAAGACGGCTAGCCCGATTTAGAAAATGCTTTTTTTGTTTGAAAGAGTATATTGGTGCCATTGTCATCAGATCAGGATGTGATGGGATCCTGGAGAAATCGAGGGAACTCTTCAACTATTATAGGCACACCTATTATAGTGATTTGAGTACTTTTTGCAGCATCTCGAGCATTTGCTTTTGGAAAGGTGAAGGCTAAGTGAGGTCAGTTCTTTTTTGTTCACAATTTTTTACTCTAACACTACAATTTGTTAATTATATATATATATAGTTTGTCTCTTTAGCCGTCAAAACACAGTGAATCCTGTTTTCGGGTCGGGTAAAAAGGGTCGGCAATGCGCATGTGATACCTCTGGAGTTGCAGGCGGCCATAGGTTACGCTGGCTGCTTGCCATCAGGTGCGCCATATGCTTGTTTGCCACCGTAATGGTATTAAAAAAAGTTAAATAAAACACTATATACGGTAGAATTTATAATTGTACGGAGTGACTTGACAAGTCAACAAACACAAATGTTGCCGCAAGTCGGCCAGTGCTGTTCTTATCGATATTTTTATTTATTTATTAAGAGTTCTACAAACACCGCGACTTGTCGCTGCTACTTGATTAAGACTTAAAGCCCCGTTACACCATTGTTATTCAGCATCTTAAATACAGAATGCGGTAACATGATGACGAAAATGTTTGTTTACGTTGCTTGTGCGAAGTAATTATTATTTGTTGATAAAATAGAGATACAGTTTGGTCGGATCATTTCCCGTTATGTTTACGAATTAACTTAGGTGTAATTCGACCGAAAAATTATCCTTACTTGTTTGAGTGTAATCATAATTTTAAGGTTAAATGCGGGCACAGGAGTGCTTATCAAATTAGTCGGTACAAAATGCTTTGCACTGATTATTTAAAATCAATTGACTTTCCGAAAGAAATGCGTGGTTGCTGTAGATCTGGATTTTGTATGAATGATGAATATAAAAATATTATCTCTCGTTTATATTTGAGTATCGTGGCGGCTCTCAGACGGGCTGCTCTGCTATGTTACCGTCACAAACGTCCGATAAGAAAAAACAAAAAGTGTGTTATTGAATGGAACAGGCACGTTTTGGCTACATTTGCACAGAGTGCTCGCCATGTTCTATTCGCCTTGTCTTCGCTACTCATACTTGCCTTTGGTGCTAATGAGAACTATTTTGGTGCCCATAATTAAGAGTAAGGTAGGGGATATATCGGATAGATATATCTATAGGCCTATATCCTTGTGACTAGGTGACTACTCTGGCTAAGGTGCTTGACGGCTTGCTTAATATTCAGTTGGACAAATATCTGACACTTCACGGCAATCAGTTCGGTTTCAAACCCGGACTATCCACTTAGTCTGCCATACCGAAAGTACAACAAAATAAAGCTTATTGGGAAATATTTATAATAATAAACGCCCTCCTAGCCCAGTCGGTAGTGACCCTGCCTATGAAGCAGGAGGTCCCGGGTTCGAATCCTGGTCAGGGCATTTATTTGTGTGTTTATCACAGATATTTGTTCCTGAGTTATGGGTGTTTTCTATGTATTTAAGTATTTATTCATATTTATCTATTATATATATCGTCGTCTAGTACCCATAACACAAGCCTTATTGAGCTTACTGTGGGACTAGGTCGATTTGTGTAAGATTGTCCTATAATATTTATTTATTTATTTAATAAAACTCAATACCTGCCTACTTAAAAACATTATCTACTTACGTACTATGAAAGATTTTATGTAATTGGCGTCCCTCTCGCACCTAAGTAAATAACCCGCGTGTGAGAGGGATGCAAACGACATAAGGCTTTAGTATACACAATATCTCTGCCTTCAGATCTGTACTTCCTTATTTAGTCTAGGTAGATTACTCTTTTAAGTCTAACGTAGTCTTTTTCCATCAGCATTTTTCTATTATTAGTAATTTCCTTGAATAGAAAACTCATTTGGCGAAGTATTCTTCTTAGTGTAAAATCACATCCATTAAAATTCATCGTTTCTATTAATTTGGAGTTTAGTGCTTTTATTGTAGGGACTTGTTTATAAATGACATGAAAGTTATTTATAACTTTTCGTCGTATAACTGCATAATATCGATGGCGGAGTGTGCCATGGTCAAATTAATTAGTTAATGGACCTTTCCTTTCATGACGCTCTTAACCAATTTCAATAATTTTATACAAATTGCATTTTTATTTCTCAGCGGCAACTTATTTCAAAACTCTAGTCTAATTTGAATATTGTTGCATTTCAGCGTTTTACTAATTTCAATTTGGTAACGTTTATGGATCCTTTAAATGGAATATTATTGGTAGTGTTTAGTACAACATTACACTTTTCGATACTTTTTATCGACATATACCCATGACTATTTAATTTTCGCTATTCCAGGCAACATTTTAACTGCCAGTCATGTGTCAAGTCACTTTTTATAATTAGAAATTCAACCGTAGTATTAGAACTCTATCATTTACATTACATAGTGTTATAAGCAGCATGTACCTGCCAAGATTTTTTCATTAAAATAATTATTTATTTATTTATATGATGGAGATTACACAGAAACATACATAATATAAAGTATACAATAAATTAGCGTAACATTTTGGAGTACAGATGCTCCCTTAAATGAATCTCACTAAGAACACAATACACCAATTGAAGTTATAATGTGACAATGCAGCAACTAAGGTAAAATAACTACAGTGCTTACTATTAGTTAGTTGTATGTACCTACTGTAGATAACTAAAACAGACAGACAGATAACTAAAACCCTTATTTTGTGATTGTTGTTTACAATAGGTTACTATTCCACTGCATTTTATTTGAACAAAAGTTAGTATTTTCGCAACCTTTCCTCATTTCTCACACTTTCACATTCTGGCTATAAATAAAGAGAGTTTCCTAAAACAAGTCCCAACTTGTCCAAACTCGAGGATTCTTTGAGGATACCAACTTTTTCAATTAAACAGGCTATGTAGTTAGCTGGTTTTAGGTAGTGAACAAAAAGGATGGATGAATTTATATGGATAAAAACCGTAACAAAAATATAACAATTGTGGTTTTATTTTTCAAATGTTTTATTAAAAGAAAATACGAGCATAGACGTCGTAACAGCTATTGAAAAACCAGGTGACAAACTATTCATTAAAAACACAATTCAGGGACCGTATTCTAACTTTAAAACACGTATAAACATGATCCAACTTCAATACAACTCCAATGCATTAACAACGCAATACAGCTACGGCATAAACATCTGAATCAGAAATATCAGAATTTGCTAAAGAAATATTCCAACGCAACTCCAATACAACTTCAATATTGGTTGAATTTTTGTTTGAGAATGGTTGTATTTTATTGTATTGTTAATGTATTTCTAAATTAGAATCCGGCACTAGGTGCCGTAATTGAATTTTAAAATACATAAACAATACAATACAAACACAATCTGTGAACAACATAACTCCAACACACAACAAATAATCAAGCAATATTGAAGTTGTATTGGAGTTGCATCGGAATAATTTTAGAGAAAATTCTGATATATCTGATTCAGACGTTTAGGCACTAGCTGTATTGCGTAGTTAAAGTATTAGAGATCTATTGAAGTAGGACCGTCGAAGAGTTTTCAAGCAAATTCTGATGCTGATGTTAAGGCGTGAGCTATATGCTTATAGTTAACGCCTAAACATCTAAAATAATGAGTGAAAATCGTGTGAGTTTAAATAAGGACCGCTTGAATATAACATTAATCTACAACAATGTACCCTTAACTATAATATTAACCTACCCGATTTCCAAGTGGCAGTTCTGTTTAACTCGACATCCATGTTGACGTTAAAAAAGTTACTTTGCAGGCCTAGGCCTGAAAAGTTCTATTGAATCCCATTACAGTCCCTTCGAGTTATTGCGCCCTAAAAATGATACTTCCGAGTCTACGACAACATTTCATTGCATATTTGAGAAAAAAACATTAACCTACCCGTTTTTCCAAGCGGCAGTTCCGTTTAACTCAACATCTATGTTGACGTTGGCAACGCCACATGTCGTTAGGTTGGCACTAATTCACCCTGGCACGCACCCCGGAAGTTGAATATTTGATACATTTCCGCTTCCGCCGTTAATACGTAACGGTTGCCGTTCCTAATCTAATATTTAGGTTGAAATAAACCTTTTTCGACCGATTTAGGGAATATTTATGAGTTGACGGACGATTTGCTTATTAAAAAAATGTGGCGACAAGAATAAATGGTGTGAACAATTACCATAACATTTTATGCGTTGTATTTTTTTGTGTACCGATTAAGTTATTCACCAAGGACTATATAATATCTGGACAATGTGTATAAAAAATCGCATTCCCGTTATTCAGGCAAACGGACTAGGAAAAGCGCTGGTAGCCTGGCGGTAAGATGTCCGGCTTTCAATCCGGAGGTCTCGGGTTCAAACCTCGGCTCGTACCACTGAGTTTTTTTTTCGGTGAAACATCGTAAGGAAATCGGATCTAATCCCGATAAGGCCTAGTTTCCCCTGTGGGTTGGATGGTCAGATGGTAGTCGCTTTCGTAAAATCTAATGCCTACGCCAATTCATGAGATTAGGTTGTCAAGCGGACTCCAAGCCGGAGCAAACCCTAGCTAGGAGGAAGAGAGGACTAGGAAATGGGACTTAAAGCTTTTTTAGAGCTCCTATTTAAGTAAGTCATCATCATAGCATTTATCCTGGCTTCTTGCCACGGCTCTATTAAACCTGGGGTCCGCTCAGCATCCTAATCCCAAGAATTGGCGTAGGCACTAGTTTTTATGAATGTGACTGCCATCTGACCTTCCAACATGGAGGGGAAACTAGGCGTTGTTGAGATTTCTCACGATGTTTTCCTTCACCGAAAACCGACTGGTAAATGTCAAATGATATTTCGTACATAAGTTAAGTATAAGTCAGTAATTATGAGCCGGGGTTTGAACCTGAGACCTTCAGATTGAAAGTCTGACGTCTTACCGCCAGGTCACCAGCGCTTGTCTTTATTCTCATGGACTAAGAGCTAGCCACGTCAGATATGACACAATAATGAGAGAAACAAAACCCGTCTGGTTAGATTGCTATACTATCCTTATTGCTAGATCCGGGCATCTAGCACCTTTTAATGGGTGGAGGTCAGAGTGACAGTTTAGTAAAATTTTTGAATTGGATAATAATACCAAAATAGGTACAAACTGCTGAAGTTGTCTCAGTTATAAAGGACAGGGCCTATGTTTTAAAATTAAAACAAAAACACATTGCGTTATTATTACGGAAACAAAAAGAATAGGCGTAAAATTATGAAATACATTATACGTCGTTTGGCACTACTTCCCCCAAACAGAAACCGTTGGCAATGATATGATCTAATTATTTATATCATTTCTCATAATATTGCACCAAACTCAGAACTCTAGGATTGGATTTCTTGAAGTGGTGTGCATTCTTTGACCTCCACCACTTTACAGCTGCCAGATGTCCAGATCTAGAAATAAGCATAGTATAGCAAACTGACCAGAGGGGTTTCGTTGCTCTCATTATTGTGTCATATCTGACGTGACCAGGTCTTAGTCCACTACTGGGTCGTCCGTGAATTTTGATGACCTTTTGATTTAGAAAGTTTGTTCCGCGATAAGTTTAGTAACGTTTTTCTGATCTTTATGCTAGCTCTCCGTCTGTCATAATAAGTAATTATCATTATACTGTCTGGGTCTCCTATAATATTAACCTAGTTCTTTTCTCTCATCCATATTTATCTTTCGTATTAAAAGCGAAAGATGCTGTGTTCTCTAAATGATAAGGATAAAGGAAAGTTAATCGGATTGTGTTCTTATCTCGGTGTTTGGACAGTGATATGATTCGTTTCAGAAAATATGCCTGACCTACTAAGACGTTATATAAAAAAACTATGGTCTTGCAGTAACGGTAGAAATAATCCCATTAAAAAAATTACATGTACAAAAATGTCAGTCTCACAACGCAGTTCTCCCACTGCAAAAAGTATTGAGAGCTCATGTGTCGGTGTGCCGGAGTTTACTAACAACAGGTCATTGTGATCCTTTGAATATTATAATACGAATATAACTATTTATAAAACAAAGTACTAAAATTAAGTCTAAACTTAAAAAATAAATATATAACTAAAGAATATTAGAATATTTGAATATTAGATGTCTACATTTTTGTAATAAATAGAATGACCTGGCCATGTGTGTGAAGACGTAACACAGACAGACCTAATCACTTTCGCATTTTATAATATTTGTATGGATGTTTCATGTAGAGTCTGTCCAGAAAGAGAGGTGTTGAAGAATGTATGAGCGCCCCTCAGAGCCGTAGCCTGAGTCGCATTTAAGATAGGACAGTCCTAATGTAAGGTAGGGCATGGCGAATTTTAAGGTAGTATTTACTTTATTTTCATAGTTTTCGAGCCGATGGTAGCTTTTAAGGTTGTCGCATAATGCCGTCGGATGCATGGCCAAAACCAGAAACTACTACAAAATCATCTAACATTTAGAGGACACAGTTCAGAAAGGAAAGCATGTCAAACGTTGTGTGAAGCAATCAGATTTGAATTTGATTATATTTTATTTTAATTAAACAATAGGTACATTGTCTGTCTCTCAAGCTGTTTTGATATGTCTTCTTATTTTTATCTTTTTGCCTCCCTCCCCCCCACCTAGCTACGGCCGTGGCTCCCATATAAACCACGACACTTCTCTTTCCGGACAAACTATCGTATCTAACCTCGTTTCGGTAGTTTTTTTCATCGTGGGTTAACAAAGGAAAATACAATTCTTTTCACGGTGACCTGTCGTGATCGGTCATATGTATGGCGTATACGTTTCTCGGAAGTTGATTGCTCGACACAGTTCACTACTAAAGCATATACACATATACATACACGTTAAACTTACACTTTTCTGTCAAGGTTAACAGAATAATCAATTCTTTTTTACGATAACTTGTCGTAAAGGGTCAGGTGTTACTCAGTTGATTACTTGACGCAAAGCACAATAACCGCAGCTACAAACAAGTGTACTTGCCTTTAGGTTTATCTGCGACCGCACTTACTTCACGCTAAGTAGCTCAAGATCCTCATTGACCGAGCGAGCATGGCGACTACGTTTCAGCTTGGACAAAAATATACATATATACATACACGTTACACGTACCCTTTTCTGTCAGGGTTAACAGAAAAATCAATTCCTTTTTAAGATGACTTGTCGTAAAGGGTCAGGTGTTACTCAGTTGATTACTTGACGCAAAGCACAATAACCGCAGCTAAAAACAAGTGTTTAGGTTTGTCTGCGACCGCACTTACTTCACGCTAAGTAGCTCAAGATCCTCATTGACCGAGCGAGCGAAGCGAATCCGTTTGAACTTGGACAAAAATACTTTCTGAGTCTGGATATACGGCTGTTTTCCTATATAGGTTGAATTTTTCAACCGATTCGCGAAAATTGTTTTTTTTTATTTTATTAATTTATTAAGTAAGAAAAAAGTAGATTACAATATTCTATATATTGAGAGCAGATTCGTTAATTTCAGTTAAACTCGGTTAAGAGGTTTTGAAGGGACCTAGCTAAAACGCGTCTTAGGCAGGCGGCTTAGGCCTATTATGCAGAACTTTTAGACGGAGAGCTAGCCACGTCAGATATGACACAATAATGAGAACAACGAAACCCCTCTAATCTAATACTATGCTTATTTCTAGATCTGGACATCTGGCAGCTAAGTGGTGGAGGTCAAAGAATGCAAACCACTTCAAGAAAACAAATCCTAGAGCTCCCTCTATCTCAAATCCTCCGATTTGATGCAATATTATCAGAAATTATATTAATAATTAGATTATACCATTGGCAAAAGTTTCTGTTGGGGGGACGTAGTGCCAAACGACGTATAATGTTCATAGTTTGTCGCCTACTGTTTTTATTTCCGTAATAATACGCAATGTTTTGTAGTTCTAGTGTTAAAATCTAGGCCCTGTCCTTTATAACTGTGACAATTTTGGTAGTTGTTACCTATTCTGGCATAACTACTTTCCAATTCAAAAATTTTGCTTGTCTGTCATTCTGACCTTCAGCATTACTGCTGGATGATAGTATAGCAATCTAACCAGACGGGTTTTATTGCTCTCATTATTGTGTCATATCTGACGTGGCCAGCTCTTAATCCATTTCCTGCAGGGCCTCAAGTTGCAGGGAGTGGTCATATTAAGCAGGTTCTACTTTATATAATTTTTTAGCAGTTCAGTTTTAGGAACTTTTCCTCATATATGAAAATAGCACATTGGATCTAAAAGGCGCTACCTACTTAAAAAGTAAAAAGCTCTTGTACGTAAAAGCACATTAAACGCAGCTCAAGTGTGCTTGCCTTTATGTTTCTCTGTGATCGCAGTTGACCGCACTTACTGTACGCTAAGTTCCTACACATTGACCAAGCGAGCGAAGCGACGCCGTTTCAGCTTGGACAAAAACGCTTCCTAGTATCACAGAATATGATAGTATTTCATACAGAGGGTAATCTTGCATACAAAATCAATGTTTAACAGAACTTTGACAGATGAACGGTGACACATGACGTCTCCATACAATTTTACCTTTCGACGTTGTAGGGTTGACAAGTATACGCAATTAGTATTATTCCTGGACCTGCCCCAATCTGCCTCAATCTACCTAATCTATTAGTAATTTTAATACAAAACTAGATAAATGTCACATTTATTTGATTTATTACCTTATTTGCCCAAACGAATTATATTTTTGTCCAAAACTACTACTATTAAACTACTTTAGTACATTATGATACAAGTGTGCTAAGTTGATCATTACATACGAAGCGATATTGTGCGCACGAACGCATGTGAGTTCATGAGGAAGCTGAGCTTATGTAATGAATTAATGATCAAGCACACGCGTTTCATACGACGTTTTTCAACACACTTGCGAGGATATAACAGAATAGTATAATTAATAACTTTTGATAAATACATTAATTGTCCGAATGTTTACAGGATAGAGGTACTTACGAACCTAAGATAATTAAATTTAACTAGGTAACCTTTTTTGTGATGTTATGGAACTCTTTTTCAAATCATTTCATAAGATTAAAGACTTCACATTTATTGTGCAATAAATTATAGTACTTTTTTCTTACGTATTGCTCACTAGATTTTTATGATGACTTTTTTCTAGTATGTATCACAATTTTGAAATATACCCAGAGGTTAAATTAACGCTAAAGTTGTCTTCTCATTCATTGAAAATATAATTTGTTTAAATTAATAAAACACGACGAGAAAAATCTAACAAATAAACAATGATTTGAGGTTAACTTATAAATGGCGCGCAATTTTCTTTTTTGGATGTGCGTGCAGCTTGAGGCAAAGGCGCGGACGTATAATGCCAAACAGCCAACATTAAAACAGACAATTCGTGTTTTAAACACGAATTATTGTGTATTACGAGTAATATAATAAGTTGAAATGATTCTTATTCACAATCAGGATTGTATAATTTATATTCTATCGTAAATGTGTATATTTTTAATATATTTACTTTTTTTTTACTTTTTTAGCATGTAAACTCAAGAGTTAAAAAAAAGTAAAGGTAATACCCGACTAAATTACAACGATTCGTCTGCGTACGTACGACTTGGTACTAGTGTACAAACGTCACTTGATCGGATTATTAAATTATTCCACTAGTTGGATAATTATTGTGAAATCCACCCGTGTTTAATATCTAGGATTATGAGCATGAAAGCGGTGGAATAAGAACCTCGTTACGAGTAGGTGTGTTGAAAAAATATTTTATCTTGTCTGTGGTCATGCCGCAAATAAACGAAAGGGATTTTGACAACCCCGAAAACGTATCCGATACGTTCCAAGGCCGCAGCTGTCACTTCGTGGAGATTACCTACCCACACACCCTTGCTAGTACCTATGTCCGGCTCAAAGTCAGGATGTCACCTCTTCAGGTCGAATTTACATCACTGTCCAATGTAAATTGAACCCTAGATGGCTTAACAATTAAAGTCCATGACCGTACATCAGTCTAACATGAATGTCAGTTCCCGTCTGTCCCCACATACTTATAAATAAATATTATGGGACAATCTTACACAAATCAACCTAGTCCCACAGTAAGCTCAATCAATAAGGCTTGTATTGTTGGTACTAGGTGACGATATACATAGAAAACATCCATAACTCAGGAACAAATATCCGTGAAAAACACAAATAAATGCCCTGACCAGGATTCGAACCCGGGACCTCCTGCTTCGTAGGCAGGGTCACTACCAACTAGGCTAGTAGGCCGTTTAAACTTATATATTTTCATGAATTAACACGGGGTATATTAAAACTATGTAAACATTCAAATCGCGGATGTATGGCATGTACGGTAAAAAATATTTTCTGAAACTGTGTTTATATTCATAGGATACCTATTAGTGGCAGTTGTAGCAGTAAAAATACGGCGTTTATGTGAACAAGAGATTTCCTTTGGCATGATTATTCGTTGGACCCAACGATGTATTTGAGAAGTGGTGCCACCAAGATTTTTGATGTAAATTTTAAGGGGGGGGGGGAGGCTCTTAACTTTATCTTGATATCTATATTATATCTACATTCCACGTTCGCAAAAAAATTGATTAGATTTTTTACATTTCTAATTTTTAACACCGTCAACAGTTTTTTTACTGCAGCCCGTATATAAAACGTTTTAGTTTAGATATTTCTTCAATGAATGAATAATAGGGCTATAAGTATAATCATGCCGTAGGAAATCTTCGGTTCACGAAAAGCCGTATTTGACCTTTTCATGTCGTGTGCAAACACAAGTATATAACGTGTTACTGGGGCTACTAAAAACCCCAGACACCCCAAATGATTTTTATTATTGCTAATTAATCTCGAGTATTTATTTTTCTATCAGTTAGGTACTTATTTCGAAAGATTTTCGTATATTTAGTTTTCCTTGCAATTCTATTAAATTGTTAACTCTACATTTGTTGCGTTGTTGTCACATCTCTACATGTGTCATGTCATGTCAACCTATCAACCTACTTTGTCGATTTGTATGACATGACATAAGATGACTACTTTGACAATGACAACCTACATCACACTATCTACAGTGAAAAAATAAATTTGTCGAAGCTGCCAGCCTTTAATAAATATTCAACCTCTATCTCCTAACCTCTCGATAGAATGGTAAACTGTAGTATTAGAAACTTTTAGACTCGACACGTAAAGAATAGGAAAATTAAAGAAAAAGTAATCGAGAGTGGAATCGATTGCAGTATATCTTAAAATGGATATCCATTTTAAGATATACTGCAATCGATTCCACTCTCGATTCTGAAAAAACAGTTTTCAGGTTTTTAGTCTTGGATGTAACACGTTGTATATAATTAGATGTTTTATATTATCTTTTGACACGTTTTCATATTTCAGTTCCACTAAATCTGTCATACAAAAGGTTGCTATCTCTTTCAGTTGAGTAGTTCCTAGTAAAATTATCAGGACATACAATCAGGTCCTTTCATATGGCTGGCAAAGCTTGAGTTAGAAACATAATATATAGACATAATTCTAGGATATATTATATAATACAAGGTGGTGGCTGAAAGTAAGACGTGATTTCTATTCAAATATCACGGGCTTCTTTTCGACGCCATCGACGGATATATCCGTCATAAGGACATACGTTTTACTCTAAACTCATTATTATCGTCAAAAATGTTAAACCCCGGCTCGTATAACTGAATTTTATCGGAAGTTATTTAGTACAAAATATCATTGAAGACTAAGTAGTGGTAATAGTAGTTTATGTAACTGTTACGTAATAAGGGTCCTTAAAACATGAGTGTGGTTTTATGAAATGAGCCGCAGGCGAATTTCATAATAAGATCACGCGAGTGTTTTAAGGCCTAATTACGTACAGTTGCATACACTGCTTTATCTACACTCATATTATTTATTCTAAATGCCTTATTTGGAAACCATAGAATGGCCGCCATTGCACCGCCACCATGGCCAACTCGATTGTGCCGGCGGTCGCGCGGGCGCGTGTCGGGCTGTCGGCGGATGCGCGGGAGGGTGCAGGTGTACATTATGTTATCAAAACTCATAGCACATCAATAATTGAGCATGAAAAGTTAAAATTACGTTACTGCCACAGATAAAAAGCTTATCACAGTAAAATAGGTCGTGGTAATGCTAGCTATTGCCTACCGTTTTCGAACACGTGTTAGAGAACTTACAATATGAGTGTAGATAAAATATTTTATCTACACCGACCAAACGTCTACCACGACCGATTTTACTATGATAAGCTTTTTATCCGTAGCAGTAACGTAATTTTAACTTTTCATGCTCAAATATTGATGTGCTATGAGTTTTGATAACATAATGTACACCGGCACCCTCCCGCGCATCCGCCGACAGCCCGACACTATCGAGTTGGTCATGGCGGTGCAATGGCGGCCATTCTATGGTTTCCGAATACGGCATTTTGGATAAATAATATGAGTGTAGATAAAGCAGTGTATGCAACTGTACGTAATTAGGCCTTAAAACACTCGTAGGATCTTATTATGAAACTCGCCCGCGGCTCGTTTCATAAAACCACGCTCGTGTTTTAAGGACCCTTATTACGTAACAGTTACATAAACTACTATTATTTATATAATAACACAGCGAGAAACATCATTATCATTATCTAAATATATAAAAGAAAGTGGTGTTAGTAAGACCGTTTATAACTCGAGAACGGCTAAACCGATTTAGATGATTTCGGATTAGTTTGAATGGTCACAGCCCTGGTTAACAGAATAAGTATTAAAAAGTCACAAAACCCTTGATTTCAAAGAACAAATATGACCTTAATTAAAAGCCGGCCATGTCGGCCATTTTGTTTATTGACATTGATATGACAAGCCTGTTCGAGCTCAATATTTAAAAGTGGGTAGCAGCTCAATATTTAAATGAGGGTAGTTATAAAATTGAATTGAAGCATTCGTAACATTGGCACGACGAGTCTGTTTATATAAAAGAAAGTGGTGTTAGTAAGACCGTTTATAACTCGAAAACGGCTAAACCGATTTAGATGATTTCGGATTAGTTTGAATGGTCACAGCCCTGGTTAACAGAATAAGTATTAAAAAGTCACAAAACCCTTGATTTCAAAGAACCAATATGACCTTAATTAAAAGCCGGCCATGTCGGCCATTTTGTTTATTGACATTGATATGACAAGCCTGTTCGAGCTCAATATTTAAAAGTGGGTAGCAGCTCAATATTTAAATGAGGGTAGTTATAAAATTGAATTGAAGCATTCGTAACATTGGCACGACGAGTCTGTTCAAGATCAATACATAAACGCCGGTAGCCGAGTTTGTATTACCATTTTCAAATAAACTTTTATTTTATTTTTGTGTTTGACTGTTTGTTGTCATTGTCTGTCATAATTTAATGGTGAATTGTAATAATGTTTACAAGTCGTCATTTTTGTGTTGTGCCTTCGCAATCAAAGAAAAGTCTATTGCAATATTTTGAAAATCGACTATCTCAACTCTAGATAAAGCGTCAGCAACGACGTTGTCCTTTCGCTGTATACAGCCTTGGCCAGTATTGAGCATAGCAGTTTTTTGTTTACAGTTTTGATGTTAAGTATTATTTCCCAATAATAACAATGTACGGTGACGTAAAATGTTATATTTCATTTATATATCTAGAAAACTTCACTTAATAACAATTTCAAGGTAAATATAAAACATGAAAACTTAAGGTAACAAAAATGCGACTTTAGGTCGGTGGGATAAATTGCAAATATTCTATGCAGTTACTACTAACTTCAACAAAACATGCCTGTTCAGTTTGAATTAAAAATATAGAAACGCTGGACTAAAGCTTCGAGTTTTGTATGAAAATCGCAAGGGTGCTCAACACTTCTGGCCAAGGCTGTATGTCTTATGTCCGTAGACAATCTTTTATATTATATATATAAAAGAAAGTCGTGTTAGTTACACTATTTATAACACAAGAACGGCTGAACCAATTTGGCTGAAAACTGGTTGGGCGGTAGCTTAGAACAAGAAGACGGACATAGGATACTTTTTATCCCATTCCCGCGGAACGTGACATAAAACGTGGTATAACAAAATAACTCGAGAACCATTTATAACTCAAGAACGGCTGAACCGATTTTCATGATCTTCGATTTTTAACCAACATCAAGATTTCAAAAGAGGATGTTCTCAATTCGGCGTGTATTTTTTTTTTTAGTTTATGTATATATTACAGATTGGTCCCGTTTTTGTCAATACGCAGTTCAGATGATGGGATCCATGAGGAATCGAGGGAACTCCTCAAATTTTAAAGGCATACATATACATATTTTTATCAAGAAATCCATCATTTTCATTCAAAACAGTGAATCATTTCAAGAATTATTTATTTATTTTCTAAAGCTGCTTTATTATTAACTGTACCATCTTATATAATTTCATATTTGTGTATTAAAATATAATAGGGTAGAAACTAGAAGCCGATAAAAAAAATTTACCCCTACTTCATGTGAACCTTACCCAAAAAAATTTTAACTTCAGTTTTTATTTTACCATTTTTTCAAGAAGATCACTTGAAGAAGTAGATCTGCTGATGATGATCAGAATGGAACTCTTCAACGATGCATAGTTCACATTTGGCGATTTGTCCTCTTCGCTGTGTTTGTTAAGCAAGTTTGATTGTCAGGACAAATTTTCGTCAACCTCAAGTTCTGATGATGGGATCCATGAGGAATCGAGGGAACTCCTCAAATCTTAAGGGCATACACATAGTGATTTTTGTATTTTTTTCAACAAATCAAGATTTTCATTCAAAAGAGTGACATTTGATAAAGTGGAACTGCTGATGGTGATCAGAACGGAACTCTTCAACGACGCATAGTTCACGTTTGGCGATTTGTCCTCTTCGCTGTGTTTGTTAAGCAAGTTATTTCATTGTATGGAGTCTAAGAGTACACCATCTACATAATAATCTTTCACCAGCTTTCCCCATTGAAGTCGGGTTTTTTTTTTTTTTAAATATTTGGATGTACATATCTCCACCCCGAATAACAGAATAACTATTAAAATATTGGAGTAACTAAAAAGAAAATGGAACATAATCTATGGAAGTAGGGTTACCAGGCCCAAAAATGAAAAAGCCGCTTAATTTAGCCGGACATTTGATCCCAAAAGCCGGGCATGCCTTTTTTGCATACGCTACGCTGGTCTTTCGAATCGTGCCACTGGCGTGACTGGCGCGTAGCGTAAGTCAGACAGAAGCCTAACAAAAGCCGGACAGGCCGGACGAGGAATTATTTGGCCGGAGACACTGGTAAAAAGCCAAACATGTCCGGCTAACACCTGGCAACCCTATATGGAAGTTAAGAAAGTGTAAGTCCGTTAATAGGAGTGGATGAAGACAATGGGAGGAGGTGGAGACGATGAGACTGACGTAGGTAGTGTAAGAGTCAGTGGGAATGGAGTCGATGGGATGGGAGTGAAGTAGGAGTCGGTGGGAGAAGGGTGGTGGAAAAGAGTGAGAGAAGGGTGGACAAGAGTGGGAGATGGTTGGACGACAGTGGGAGAGTGGTGGGAGACGGTAGGACTGGCGTAGGAGTGAACTTGAGGTCGACGGGAGTCTGTGGAAGTTGGCGGTACGAAGTTCGCCGGGTCAGCTAGTATATAATAAAACTAAGTTGAGAAAATGTGCGTGCCGATAAAACTTAAAAAGGAGTCCCAGCACGATAAAGGGACTTATATAGTGTGATAGCCCTTTATTCCCCCTCGAACAAGAAAGTTCCCGTTTTAACCTAAAGGGTGTGTCTTTAAAGATATAAGGGCTTTTCCAACCCTTCAACTCGGAAAGTAAGTGTAGTGGCGCCATCTGTTGTCGAGTAGTTGAACTTCATTCATTGTCCAAAGTGGCGCCATCTGTTGTCGAATAGTTGAATTTGATTCATTGTACACAATATGGACTTACGAACGATTATTCCCAAACTTTCTCGAATATCCTAGCGCCAACTTTCTCGAATATCCTAGAGCCTAGCTTTCTGAATATATAAGAGCCCGGTGTCACCCGCCAGAGTTAGTTTGATTTGAACAGCGAAACAAGCGATTTCGAAACGAAAAAGAAAGAAATTATCTGTGTGTGAGCTTTTATTTTGAAGTATCACGTGTGAGTATTTTTAATAGTGTGTTTAATTAATTCTCGATTTCGAAGCGAAGAAGAAAAAAGTTATCTGTGAGCCTTTATTGTGAAATATCAAATGTGAGTATTTTTAATAGTGTATTTAATTAATTCTAATGGTTTTATTTTTATTTTCTTTTAATTGTAATTTCCTTAACTTTCAAGTAGTCGCGCGGCATTGAATCGATGCCTTCTATATACTTTGGCCGTAAACAAAATATCGCGCGACCGCTTGAAGATTAAATAAATTTTTTTTCTTTGTCTCAACGTGCTCCACGTTTACGTAACAATATATTTGTCTATAAAATGTTCATTTAATTTATATTTTACAGAATACAATGCCTAGACGTAAAAGAGGTGGAGATCTTGCCAGTTCTGCAGCGAAACGGCGGAAACAAAATGAAAATCGAAGAAATGAAACGGAAGAAGAGCGCGAAGCACGTTTACAAAATCAACGAACCAGAATGAGCACCCTGAGAAGCGGAAAAAGCGAAGAAAGAAAAGAAAATTAAAATATTGAAGAATCGAGCATTTTGAAAGATAATCTAACAAAGGAAGCATTCCACTACGAACCGACGAAGAAATATTACGATCATAAATATGTTGTGATCGGAAAAATGAATAACATTTGCCAATTTTGCCACGCGAAAAAATTCAGTAAAGAAACACCAGGTCTCTGTTGCATGAATGGAAAAATTCGATTACCACCACTGGAAGCACCTCCACAGGAATTTCTACATTACATGACCGGGGAAACACCAGAATCAAAACACTTTCTTCAAAATATAAGATCATACAACTCCTGCTTTCAAATGACTTCTTTCGGTGTTACTTCGACTGACACTAATAGAGACAAATTTGAATATGTATTTTCAATTCAAGGGCAAATTTATCACAAAATTGGATCGTTACTACCAATGCCTAACGATGACTATAAATTTCTGCAAGTATATTTCATCGGAAATGAAGAAAACGAAATTGATCAACGATGTACAAATTTTATTGGATTGAAACGCGAAATAATCCAAGATGTACAGAGGATCTTACACAAATACAATCAACTGATTTACATATTCAAAACAACACTAGACCGCATGATTTCTGATGACTATAAAATTGTAATTCAAGCCGATAAAAGACCACGTGGAGAACACGAACGTAGATTTAATGCACCTCAGATAGATGAAGTGGCCATCGTAATTGTGGACAATGAAAATACAAGCCGTGACATAATTGTACAACGAAGAAGAAAAGGACTACAACGCATTGCAGAGACACACCGTTCATATGATGCTCTTCAATATCCGTTAATATTTCTGCACGGAGAGGATGGTTATCATTTCAATATAAAACAAATTCATCCTAAAACAGGCATAGAAACATACAAAAAAGTCACTTCCAAGGAGTTCTATGCTTACCGCTTAATGATCAGAGACAATGAAATATACAATCACATTCTCAACACTCGCCGTTTATTCCAACAATTTCTGGTAGATATGTACGCAAAAATAGACGCAGAACGGATGCTTTACATAAGACTGAATCAGAAGAAACTACGCACAGAAGAATACATGCACCTTCGAGATGCGATCATAAATGACGGCAATATTGACGATATTGGAACAATGGTAATCTTACCCTCATCATACATAGGAAGTCCAAGACATATGCACGAATATACTCAAGATGCCATGACCTACGTAAGAAAATATGGACGACCTGATCTCTTCATAACATTTACATGCAACTCATCATGGCCAGAAATCAAAGAACAACTAAAATACGGACAAACCTCCATGGATCGACACGACATGATAGCCCGAGTTTTTCGACAAAAACAAATAAGATTTATTGAAGTCATCACAAAATACCACATCTTTGGAACCGTTAGATGCTGGATGTATACAATCGAGTGGCAAAAACGAGGATTACCTCACTCACACAATCTCATATAGCTACACGATAAAATTTATCCCACGGATATCGACAAAATCATCCAAGCTGAATTTCCCAATCCACAAAATGATCCGGAACTATACAACATAGTAGTGAAAAACATGATTCACGGACCATGTGGACCATTAAACTTCAATGCGCCATGCATGAATGATGGAAAATGTACAAAAAAATATCCAAAACCATACTTGGACGATACAAAAACTGAAGATGACGGCTATCCCAAATATAGAAGACGATCACCGAAAAACGGTGGCTTCACAGCAAAAATACGAATACAAGGCAGAGACGAACTGGAAATAGATAATCAATGGGTAGTACCATATAACCCACTACTTTCCAAAATGTTCCAAGCACACATAAACGTTGAATATTGCAATTCAGTAAAATCTATTAAATATATATGTAAGTACGTAAACAAAGGTAGTGATATGGCAGTATTTCAAATAGTCCAAAATAGCGAACAAAATAATAGAAATGATGAAATCCTCATGTACCAAATGGGAAGATACATCAACAGTAACGAAGCAGCGTGGAGGATTTTTAGTTTTCCCATACACGAACGCGAACCAGCTGTGCAACATCTAGCAGTACATTTGGAGAATGGACAGAGAGTTTACTTCACAAAAGACTCGGCTAGAAAAATTGCAAGCGAACCACCTCAGAACATAACAATAACAGCTTTTTTCCAACTTTGCCAAACGGATCCATTCGCAAAGACGTTACTGTATGTCGACGTCCCTATTTATTATACGTGGGACAAAACAAGGAAAATTTTTCAACGACGAAAACAAGGAATACCAGAGGAGGGTCATCCAGAAATAATGAAAACTAACGCAATAGGTCGAGTATACACTGTACATCCAAACAATGCCGAATGTTTCTATCTCCGAATGTTGTTACACGAAATACGGGGACCAACAAGTTTCACAGATCTCAGGACTATTGACGGCTACATATGCCAGACTTACAGAGAAGCATGTCAACGTTTAGGATTATTGGAAAACGATAACCACTGGGAATTAACACTACAAGAAGCCACACTCACAGCTTCAGCTGAACAAATTCGAGAGTTATTCGCCATAATTCTAACAACATGTAACCCATCAAACCCAAAACAGCTATGGGACTCTTTCAAAAGGAATATGAGTGATGATATATTGTACCAAATCCGACAAGCTAATCCAGAACTGACTATAGAATTCAATGACGACATCTTCAATGAAACACTCATTCGCTTAGAAGATAAATGTTTAGCAATAAATAACCAGACCTTAGTAGAAATTGGAATGCCAGCACCACAAAGAAATACTTTCAGTGTGCTAAACTACGAAATTACAAAGGAAAAAAGCTACAACGTCAATGAACTACTTGAATACATTGCTCACAACAAACCACTCCTCAATGACAATCAAAAAAAAATTTACAACGTTATAATGAACCGAATAAATAACAACACTGGTGGAATTATTTACTTGGACGCACCAGGAGGCACCGGTAAAACGTTTCTAATAAATCTAATACTGGCGGAAATACGTGCTGAAAAACACATCGCACTGGCACTAGCATCATCCGGCATTGCAGCCACACTTATGGAAGGAGGACGAACTGCCCATTCTGCCTTACAACTACCGTTGAATATAGCCGAACAACAATTCCCGGTATGTAAAATCTCAGGAACATCTGGACGGGGTCAACTTCTACAACATGCTAAAATTATCTTCTGGGATGAATGCACCATGGCCCATAAAAAATCACTAGAAGCCATGGACAGAACATTACAAGAATTGCGAAAAAACTCTGAAATGATGGGAGGAGCTCTACTCATACTCTCAGGAGATTTTCGACAAACACTTCCAGTTATTCCCAAATCAACACCAGCAGACGAGATCAATGCATGCTTAAAAAAGTCACATCTCTGGCCGCAAGTACAAATACTGCAATTAACAAAAAACATGAGGGTTGAATTATCAAAAGATGAAACAACAGCACATTTTGCTAAAATACTTTTACAAATAGGCGAAGGTACATATCCTACTGACCAAACGACCGGCCTCATTGAACTCAATAGTGATTTCTGAAACATAGCCACTACTGAAAACGAACTAATCGACAAAATTTATCCAAATATTATTCAGAACTATACCAACGTAGAGTGGTTATTTCAAAGAGCAATTTTGGCCACTAAAAATAATGTTATTGACGATATCAATTTTAATATTCTAAAGAAAATACCTGGTGAAGAGAAAGTATATAAATCGATCGACACGATGGTATCCATTGAAGAAAGTGTCAACTTTCCTACTGAATTTCTAAACTCTTTACAAGTACCAGGAATGCCATTACACTGCCTTCGTCTGAAAATTGGATCTCCAATCATACTACTCAGAAATCTCAACTCCCCAAAACTATGTAATGGAACGAGGATGATCGTAAAACAGCTATCGAATAATGTCATTGAAGCTGAACTTATTTCTGGAAAGAACAAAGGACACACAGTATTTATACCTAGAATACCACTGATCTCTTCTGAATTGCCATTTCAATTTAAAAGATTGCAGTTTCCAATTAAATTAGCCTTTAGTTTTACAATTAACAAAGCGCAAGGGCAAACTTTGAAATATTGTGGCATCAACCTCAAAGAATCCTGCTTCTCTCACGGTCAGCTATATGTAGCTTGCTCAAGAGTAGGAAGTTCGAAAAATTTATATATATATACCCCGGACAATAAAATGAAAAATGTTGTTTATAAACAAGTAGTGTAAATAATGAGAAAATGTAAATACATGTAAATATAGAAAATGTTTTCAAAATATATTTTTTACTTTTTACGTCATAGTATGTTTTTTTATTTCATCTACCACGTAATCTCATATCAACTCCCGAGCGAAGCCGGGTATCATAGCTAGTATAATATAATACAATATAATACAAAATATTCGTATAAAGGCAAATCTACCCCTTTAAGGGGCTGGCAACAGCTAAATTACATCTCTATCATTTTCAGCGCAAGTGAAAGAGAAACACTGTGTTTCGATTAGTATTGGAGCTCATTGCAAAAAGATGAATTAAAAAAATAATTTTAAAAAAGACAGAACCGATTTCACTAAGCATCTACCTTTCCAAAAGCCAATGCTCCAGCTGCTGTAAAAAATACTCAAATCACTATAGGTGTGCCTATAATAGTTGAAGAGTTCCCTCGATTTCTCCAGGATCCCATCATCAGATCCTGACCTGGTTACAACAGTACTAACTGTGAAGTATACCCTTTCAAACAAAAAAAGAATTTTTCAAATCGGTCCAGCCGTCTTCGAATAATCGGTGAACATACATAAAAAACAAAAAATAGCAAAAAAAAAACAAACAAAGATCCCGACGAATTGATAACCTCTTCCTTCGAAATCTTGAAGTCGGTTGAAAAAACAATTGAGAAACATAAAATAATGAAGTTTTCGGTATTTGGTATGGTGGAATTTTGTCCTTAATTATAATTACAGACGTAAATATAAGTCAAGAAACTAAAGACATGCAACTGGTTAAAGCAAATTTTAAGATGTAACTTTGGAATTATTTTCTATCGAGCCGTATCGAGTTTCGTCCAATCGTCTATCGGAATTAAAGTTAAGTTCTTCCAATTATAATTAATATTAACATATATTTTTTTACTTTCCCAAAACAAGTAGTTATAGCTAAAAACTGTTTAAGTAAAGTCAATTTGAAAGTTATCGGGTGTTGTCAGCCTCTTAAGGGATTTCTTCCAGTTAACTTTTACCAGTCGTTTTAGTAAAGGAACATCAAACAAGGCCTAGTTTCCCCTTTGAGTTGAAGGGTCAGAACAATCTGACCCTACAACAAACTCGATTTCATGAAAACTAGTACCTATGCCAACTTTTAATTGGGATTAGGTTGCGGAGATTACCCGAGACTCCACTGAGACGTGATAAAAAGCGGAGATAAATGCTACTTAGAGTTTCTAGTCAATTAAACTAAGTGGGCATTCTATAATAATACTATTTACTTAACTACTTACTAAGTGGCATTTTATGTTAAAGCATTTTAGTTACTTTTTAAAGAGCTTATTGAACCCGCCGAAGCAGTCTAAGCTTTTAGAGAAAGTGCAGATGGCATTTATGTTAATCACAGTTATAGGGATGAAGTAGCACGTCTTTAAATATTTAGGAATAGTCTTGTGACTAAAAATATAACTAGTCCATCAGTAAGATTATAAAGAAACCGGCCAAGTGCGAGTCGGACTCGCGCACTTGGGGTTCCGTACCATAATCTATAAAAACGGCAAAAAAATCATGTGTGTTGTACGGGAGCCCCTTAAATATTCATTTTATTCTATTTTTTAGTATTTGTTGTTATAGCGGCAACAGAAATACATCATCTGTGAAAAATTCAACTGTCTAACTATCACGGTTCATGAGATACAGCCTGGTGACAGACGGACAGCGGAGTCTTAGTAATAGGGTATCGTTTTTACCCTTTGGGTACGGAACTCTAAAAATGATGGAAAAGTACTATTTTTTCTTTTGACAATTAAACAAGTAATGATGGAGATATAGCCCATCAAAGTTCTACATAACGTCATTTCACTATGCGCCTCTTTGTTATTTTTTGCTTGAGTGACAAAAGAAAAACTGTTAATATTTATATAATCTAACTTTTTTTTACCCAAGATGACAACCTATTCACGTCCAACGCTCAAATATTAGACGCAAAGAGGGCTCTATTAATCAAAGCTTACTATACAGCTTCGATAGCCACTACCATCGTATCTTTTAGCTTTTTTACACTTTGACGGCAGCAAGCAAGCATGAGACTCGCGTTGATATTTAAGGTTGTACTAGCATACCACTTTTTAAATTTGAAAATGTTTATGTGATTTCCGCGAGCCCTTTTCCTATTCCTATTTCCGCATATCCTAATAGGAAAAAGTTTCCCAAGTTTTAATTCAATTTAGTTAGGTACTATTTAGTCATAGACTTTTTTTTTATACCGTCGCGGTACATAACTGAGACAAATTCGGCAGTTTTTACCTATCTTGGTATTACTATTTTCCAATTCAAAAACTTTGCTGATCTGTTACTCTAACCTCCACCCATTAAAAGCTGCCAGATTTCCGGATCTAGCAATAAGGATAATATAGCAATCTAACCAGACAGGTTTTGTTGCTCTCATTATTATGTCATATATGACGTGGCCAGCTCTTAGTCCAGTATGACAAGAAATGAACTAATTAATAATACTTATTTCTAGTAGTTTTTGACAGTTTTGATAGATTATATCAACTAATTATATACCACGATGGTGGCAAACAAGCATACGGCCCGCCTGATGCTAAGCAGCTACCGTAACCTATGGACGCCTGCAACTCCAAAGGAGTCATATGCGCGTTGCCGACCCTTTACATAAAGGAGGATTCACTGTGTTGATGGCTAAAGGAACAAGAAGGTCCCTTATCGTCAACACACTGGGTCCTCTTTGAGCTCTTTGGCAACCTTATCACCAGCAGGAACACAACTCTATGAGTAGGGTCTAGTGCTATTTGGCTGTGGTTTTCTGTAAGGTGGAGGTACTTCCCCAGTCGGGCTCTGCTCCAGATTTGAGCAAGATGACATTCGCTGAACGAGCCCTACCACACTAAGCATTTCAGCAGGGCCACCATTCGCAGGGCCCATACCTCTCTTTTTGTCGTAGTTTAAGGACATACCCCGGGTCCGGGGGTACTTCTTGGACAATGGAAGTACCTATCGAAGAATTCTGTTGGAATCGAAAGAGATCGTGATTCTGAGTGTAATCACATACATATTTTTAAATTCAAAAAGTGATTTGCACAACTTAAAAAAAATTTCCAAATTATAATTTATCTAAAGATGGACTACTTTATTTTCATTAACTCTGAAGTGTTTAAAAAGTTGTCGTGCAAACGTGTAGTAAAAAATAAAACAAGCTTAAAATAGCTAAAAGTAACACTTCATATTAAAAGCGCCTTTGTAATACGAGTAATGTAGGGAAATTAAGTAGTCGACGAATTAAAATTTGAAAAATGTAAACCATATTCGCTTGGGATAGTCCGCATTTCCCAAGAGAGCTATGGAGCATGAAGAGTTGCAGGAAAGAAGAGAATGAATCGATCCATTGAATGAGTGAACTACAAAATAACATTCGCTCACAATAGGGTTGTTTCCACCTACAGAAGTTCAGGTTGAATTGTAGCGCATTAAATTCTTTTGGATTACTTACAAGAACATGTAAAACTACTTTTTGTGGTCCACCTTTAATGAGTATATTTTTGAAAATTACAATTAAAAATACCGTTCGACAAGCGTCACGTGCCCCAAGTCGAAACGCCATTGAAGATTCTGATAACGTCACAACTCACGGTTTGACACTGTTGACAGTTAAGACAATGACTTACAAAAGTTGCGTTACGATATAACCAAATAGTTTTACACAGGATAGGAGTACGCTGATGTTTCCCTACAGCAAGGATGATTAAGACATGGATTGACTATGCCTATACAAAATCGCGTTCCCTTATTTCAGGCTAAAGCACTAGCTTCATCTATCGGTCACCACAAACACTAAATTCCTACTCAACCTTTCTGTTAAGCCCATTGGTTGACTGGTAGAGAATGCCTTATCGCATTAAGTCCGTCATTTGCACCATCTTATTTTGTGTAATTAAGATTAAATAAATAAATTCTAGTTTCCAATATTTTGTTCGGCGATTAACGCTGACAGAATAACTCGACTCCAGACTCAACAGATGGCGCTCTAGCACTTAGTTTAGTACTGAAAACAGACGTATAGCCTGAAGGTTCGAGAAACGCGATTTTGTATAGGCATTGTCTATCCATGTCTATCATTAATCATCCTTGCCCAACAGTGACTTGCAGAAAACGAAAAATTGTTTTAATTTACTAGTACTAGACTAACCAAGATTAACAAGAATAAAATAGTTCTAAGCAATCTGATTTTAGAAGAAACGGTTCTAGGATATTTTCATAAGTATCTGGTTATAACAAAACGCACTTAATATTCAATTGCAGTTAACAATTCAAATTTTCTATATGTGTTACGTGTGTATGTAGTTGTGTCAAAGTGAGAGTTGTGACGTCACACGTTTCAAGAGCGTTTTAGGCGCAAAGTATCTGTCCAAATATATTTCGTAATTTTTTCATGGTGCGGGCGCGTGCAGGTACATTATGTTACCAAAACTCATAACACATCAATATTTGAGCATGTAACGTTAAAATTACGTTACTGCCACACATAAAAAGCTTATCATAGTAAAATCGGTTGTGGTAATGCTAGCCATTGCCTACCGTTTTTGAACACGTTTTAGAGGACTTACAATGTGAGTGTAGATAAAAATAGTTAAGGATGAAATAAATGGTTTCGTTCAGAAACAATCTACCTACTTATAAATAAATGGAAAGCCTAAAGACTAACAGCCAATACTCCAAATAAATAAATAACCTGTATCATTTATTATTATATTCAGACAAGGAAAATGAAAGAGCCCCTGGAGAAATTATAATGATATAACAGATAGGAATTGCGATAACTCGAAATAACTTTTCTTTTCGCAAATAAATTATATTTTCTTTTTCGGTCGTTTTCGTTCGTGAATGGTTAAATTGGCTTTTGAACAGATAATCGAACGCGTGGAGAGTAAAGTAAAATGGGGTGAGTAGGGACAAAATCGAAGTTCAAAACTGGATAAAAGTTTAGTTTTACAAGTAGCACGTTAATAAAAAAATTGTCCGTTTCTAAGAATTTTAATATTTTATTTGTTATCTCGATTCGAGTCGATTATTTTCATAATTTTAATGCTTAAAACAAAATAGTGGGAAATCCCACCTCATTCCGTATTTGAGGTTGGTTGGGATAACAATAAGGTGACATGGGACAATTGCTAAGATTGTAATTTTTGGTTTATCAACATTGTAGTAGCTTGAATTGTTCAGAGAATATTTTATTTACGTAGCGATTTAACAACTTTTGTCTAAAAACACCAAATCGCCGCTCTAGCATCTCTATTCTCCCTATTCATGAGCCAACTGCCCACGTCATTCGTTTTTACCCCGTTTTACGGTAAGCGAAGAGAAGTTCTTATAGAACTTCAGACGCAACGGAACTGTCAGCTGGCTACCGGGACGTAGATTGTAGATTTATCATTGAGTAACAGGAGATGACAGATCCCTAGAAAATATTTTGTCCCAAAAGTTGTAGTGAAAATCACTACAAGTCTAGACTACTCTTTGATTCAGTCATAGCTTCATTATATCAGCATTAGTTATATCAGTCAATGTCTCGATAGTGGTATTCAAGCTGACGCTTACTTAGACTTCCGTAAAGCGTTCGACACAGTCGACAATGATGTGCTCTTGTTAAAGTTGAGGGATCTAGGGTTCAACTCTGAATTACTTAGGTTCTTTGCCGATTATCTTAAAGATAGGACTCAATTTGTTAAGTTTGGCGCTTACATCTCCTCCCCTTATCACACCCGCTCAGGTGTAAGCCAAGGGTCAAGTTTAGGCCCGTTGCTCTTTCTCATCATGGTTAACGACCTCGTGAAAAACCTTCGATATGCAAATTGCCTACTATACGCAGACGACCTGAAACTGATAATGCGTATTGAGCGAGAAACTGACTGCATAGGACTTCAAAAAGATTTGGACCGGATATACAGTCGGAGCATCGCGAACAAACTTCACTTCAACACCAAAAAGTGTCAAGTAATGACATTTACACGTCGACAGAGTCCGGTCAACTATAACTACATGATGGAGGGACAACCCCTAAGTCGTGTAGATATGGTCAAAGATCTTGGAGTGAAGTTTGATCGCGAGCTAACCTTTCACGACCATATTTGCAACCTGGCTAAAGAGTCATATCGTAGACTGGGTTTTGTAATGAGAAACGTCTAGGATTTCAGTAACCCGGGAGTTATTAAATTACTTTATACGGCTCTAGTTCGAAGCAAATTAGAGACCAGTACCTGTGTTTGGAGCCCTAGCGAGGCCAAGTATAAACTGATGCTGGAAAAGGTACAAAAAGTGTTTTTACGCTTCTTATATAAGAAATTATTTGGATATTACCCATATATGTACCCATCACAGTTTTGACTTGGTGTCCTGGGCTTTAACTCACTTGAGGTACGCAGAAATAGTGATCGGTTGATGACAGCGTGCAAGGTGCTGCGAAATAAAATCAACAGCATAGAATTGCACAATGTCCTCAACAGGATCTTTGTTCCTCCGAACAAATCCCGCAGGCGCCCATACCTGCAGTTCGAGTTCGACGGCTCTGGACCGCGCGCGACTTCTGCCCGCCGCAATTCACCATTCTGTGACATGATCACATCACTTAACGGGGTCCTGCGTACTGATATGCAGGCAGATATTTTTACTGACAGTTGGGCTCAACTTACGTCCAGATGCCTTTCTTAATGTGAGGCAGTGTGAATGTGCGAATGAATGATGTGTAATTTGTGATACTTAGAAATGTAAAATTACAAGTGTAATTGGTATTTAACCGTTCTTGTAAATAATAAAATAAATAATAGCTGTCAACCGCCAAACATGGCGCACAACATTTGTTCTAGATGTCACATATCGTATCGTGTCGTAGTCCGCTTTATACTAAGAATTCGTGATTTCCTTGAAAACGAGTTGACCAATATAACAAGACCCTTACGAAAATTGTTTCGCGCTTTTGACGTGACAACGTCTTATAATTCGATGGAGCCGGCTGCACGCACGAAAAAACATGACTCATGCGGCGTTACCTCGCTCTGAGGCGTTCCATTAAAGGCTTGAAGTGCAAGCGAGAGCGCGGAACGAGCGACAAAGAGGCACAATCGGCCTTCGCGTTCGGCAGCGTTCGACATCTGTCTCTCTTCTACTTGAGTGAGCGATGCGTCCGCGTGGACAGCTGCTATACAATAATTCATTTACATGTTTTCGTCAAGTATGAAGTGCAGTGAAATTAAAATTTTCTTTTGAAAAATGCAACTATTCCATCAGTATTTTCTTATGACGTTGTCACGTTCAACTATCGTCAGTAAACCGACTTTACAGACAACCGATTTTTTTTTAGCTCCATAACTCCTTGATCGATTCTCCTCATATACGAACTCTCAAATAATTTATATCTCTGCTACAACCCCAATAAATTTCATATAGATCAGAAAAACATTACTAAAGTTATCGCGGAACAATTATTCAAAATCAAAAAACCATCGAAATACACAGAAGTGGAGGTAGCCAGGCAGTTCCGTTGTGTCCGAAGTTGTCTGTAAGTACTTAACTTCGCTTACGCTCCGCTCGTTCGATAAATGTAGCCAATTCCTAGAATATTTTGTCATAATTAGGTTTGAATAACGCAATTTGATACTTCAATCAGTAATAATATATTTTTATGGAGAAAAAGAAAGCAATGAACCAGAACCAGACTTTGATCATAAAATAAATTGTATGTTATTATGTAAGATGGTATGTAATCATACGATTCCATAAAAATATCGAATATATAGTATATTTAAATAAAAGTGATATTTAAATAAAATACTGTGACGCTCAGAGAACGTTCGCTCTGTGTAATGAACACACATAGAGTCTGGCTACGTTATTTTGGGCCTTAAAAAGGCGGCAAAATTAAAAAAAATCTGCGTATTGCAACATCGTGTATAAGGCAATAATGATGCCTGTACAATTAATATTTTTTATTACCATATAACACATAATGCATATCAGATATGCGAAATAAGTCTTACCTGCTGCAATATTTTCGTAGTTAAACATATAAATCAATTTTAGGCTTTCGCAGTGTGATATCGTTTGTTTATTGTACATAATGAAATTATATATTTTTATAATTCAAGAATAATCGTAAGTTTGAGGCATGTAATTATTTGTTCTGTGCTCAGAGCTCCATATTAATTGCTTCAGAAAATCAAAATCAATCCATAAAGTACATTCTGGAATTGTTACTTTATGTTGCGTATCAAATATCAGAATTATCGGAGCCTTTCTGATTTCTGATGCCAACCCTAAGTTCGTTAATTTTGTATCAAAATCACAATCTGCTCGTCTCATTTTTATATTGTTAACATTGAGTAACAGGAGATGACATCCCTGACTCTTTCTCCCAAATTCTTTGTCCCAAGACTGTAGTGAAAATCACTCCAAGTCTATTCTACTCTTTGATTCTGTCATAGCTGTCAACTGCCAAACATGGCGCACAAAATGTTCTAGATGTCACATCTAGTAGAATACATACTAATACAATGTTGTTAAATCATAATAATAGGTAAATTTGATGGTTTTGACGAGGATTTAAATGAAAACAATAAAAAGATCGTAATATTCTTTTCAAATGTCACAACAAATAACAGACAGTTGACACATTTGACATTTAAAAAATAGTTACCATTCAAAAAGTTATAAACAAATCCCAGGGCCACAAAAGCGTAGCCAGAGTCTAGTGTTCTAGACTCTGGCTACGCTAGGCCACCAGATTATATCAGTAATAATGTCATTATTTCTGTACCCGTCCTTTTCTATGTATATTACTACGCATTATTGTGTATCTTTAAGATATAATATTACTGTATTACTGTTTTGAAAAAATAAGTGCCGCCGAGTTTCTTTTCTTGCCGATCATAATACTTCTCGGGTCAAAGGTGTAGGGTTAGAACCGGTGGTAGTTTCTTTTTCTCTGACGTTCATAAGTCCATTGTAATGTGCCTAAATTGAAGAATAAATATCTTTTATATGAAGGATGAGAAGGACGAATAGAGATATACTGTCATTATTACTGACAGTGTCTAGTAAGTAGCTTTTTAAGTGGCATGAATAAAATTGTCCTAGGACTATTCCAACGATGTCAATTTATCATAAACTAGCTTTTTCCCGCGGCTTCGCCCGCGTACTATAAGGACTCAAAAAGGAGGTTCTTAGTTAGACTGGTATGTTTGTATGTACCACATTTTCCCCTTTTAGGGGTTGAATTTTCAAAAAACCTGAAACACGTGTTTACTCATTTATCGTTAGGAATACTCCTGTGAAGTTTTGAATAAAATAGTCTAACAAATCTTGTTTCGCCATACAAACTTTGGACCCCCATTTTACCCCCTTAGGGGGTGAATTTTGAAAAATCCTTTCTTAGTGCATCCCTAGACCTTACAAGGAACCTACGTGCCAAATTTGGAATCTCTAGAACCAGCGGTTTGGGCTGTGCGTTGATATGTCAGTCAGTCAGTCAGTCAGTCAGTCAGTCAGTCAGTCAGTCAGTCAGTCAGTCAGTCAGTCAATCAGTCAGTCAGTCAGTCAGTCAGTTTCTTCTTTTATATATTTAGATAAGAGTAAATTATTGCAGCACAGTTGGCACTGTCATCTGTCATGTATTAGTTTTCATTCAGTTGTTAGGCGCCATGGAAAAAAGTGGCCAAAACTGGCTCCTGGGCCCCTTTCTGACATTTCATTAAAGAAAAAAATAAGATTCAATATCAGAATCGTAACAGGGGAGATTCATATAAACTGACTCAGTTCACAAAGAGTGTCATAATTCCTCATTGACAGAAAATGACGGACGTCTGAACAGACAAACTCTTCTTAAAGTGGCTAAAACCAAATCATCTGCCCTTATAGTTCTAAAACTTTATATGAACAGAGCTTATAAGGAACCTACGTGCCAAATTTGGAATCTCTAGAACCAGCGGTTTGGGCTGTGCGTTGATATGTCAGTCAGTCAGTCAGTTCTTTTATATATTTAGAAGATTGTACCGTATAAGAGTGTACCTTATGACAGTTAAAACTCGTATAATATGAATAGGAATAAAACTCCATACCAAAGTCCAATTAACTGCTAAATATGACTACTCACAACTCATTTAAAATCCGCCATTTTGAAAATTCCACGTATTGGCAATGTAAAAGTGATTAATGAAAATCATTAATCACTTTTACATTGTCATTTGCAAAGCAAGCTTGAATTTCTCAAAAACGACAGTCTTTACACCTCACATTTTACACTTTACATCTTCATATTAAGGTTGTAAATCGAATGCAGTTGTTATAGATGTACAGTTTTCAAGTGAACATGTTTGAACTAGAGTGGTATTGGTCACGCGATGTAGTTTTTCTGCGAAGTGTTGGGAATCTTCTATACATATAATAAAGCTGAAGAGGGTCGAAAGTCTGTACATGGAAGATAATCGAATAAAAGTTGGCTGGGGATACTTAGAATCGATAACAGAATACGTTCCAACAATTTTTAGAATTTTTGTCTGTTTGTCTGTTTATCTGTTTATCTGTTTGTCTGTTTATTTGACCGCGCATCACGTGAAAACGGCTGAATGGATTTTGATGAAATTTTGTACAGAGATAGTTTGAGTCCCGGGAAAGGATAATATATAGTTTTAATTCCGAAAATCAACCCTGGTAGGGGTGAAAATGGAGTTGAAAGTTTGTATGGAGAATTTTTAACCGCTGAACGATTTAGATAGAAATGAGTATGGAGATAATTTGAGTCTCGAGAAACGTCATAGGATAGTTTTCAAACCCTTGTGGGGGTGAAAAGGGGGTTGGAAGTTGGTATGAGATTTTTTTTACCGCTGAACTGATTTAGATGAAAATTGGTATAGAGATAGTATGGGTTTCGAGAAAGGACAAAGGATAGTTTTCAACCCGAAAATCAACCCTAAAGGGATGAAAAGGGAGTTGGAAATTTGTATAGGGAATTATTAACCGCAGAATCGATTTAGATAAAATTTGGTATGGAGATAATTTGAGCTCTGGAAAAGGAAATAAAATAGTTTTATCTCGGAAATTATCCCTTAAGCGGATGCAAAAGGGTTGGAAGTTTACATGGGGAAGAAACAAAAAATAACCGCTGTACGTATTTAGATGAAATTTGGTGTTGAAATAATTTGTAATTTTTTGGTCAAGGTGTTCATATTTCAAATTCAAATTCAAAAATATTTATTTCAGACAACATGGTCCATTTTGTTAGTATACATTTTAAGTTGTTAGTAAGTAATCATGTTAACATACTTAAAATAAAACTTAAAACATCTAAAACTTATATTCTAAATTGGACTTTATCAGTTTGATCAACCCGTAGACTATCGGGCAATCAAATCTACCGGCAATCATCCTCAGAATGTTGTTGCTACTGCATATTTATAACATGATACCCGTCGATGCTTTAAATTTACCTTTACCCGCTCTTAAGAAATATTTGAAAATGTCATGAATGTCAAAGGGTTATTGCAGGTTCGAGGACTATATATGACGGACAAAGTTGCATGGCCCTAACCAATAAACTACTACAAAATCATCTAACATTTATAGGACACAGTTTAGGTAGGAAAACATATCAAACGTTTTGTGAAGCAGTCAGATTAGGATTTATTTTTATTTATAATTAAACAATGGGTACATTATCTGTCTCTCAAGATGTTTTGATATGCCTTCTTGAAGAACTACGCACTATTTTGTATCTTTAATAATGTATTACTGTTTTGAAAAAAATAAGTCCCGTCGAGTTTCTTTTCGGTCATAATACTTCTTGGGCTCAGGTGTAGGGTTAGAACCGGTGGTAGTTTTGGAACGAAGTTCCTTATCGGACGGTTCGCGGATGGGGGGCTAGGCGAAAAAAAGTCACGTGACCGTCACGAAAAAGCGTCACGTCACGAAAACGTGACACCCATACGATTGAGAAACATGTAAAATGGAATGAAATAAAAAATATATAAAATAGAATAAAGTGAAGTGAAGTGAAGTGTAGTGAAAAGTGAAAGTGAGAAGTGACAAAGTTATAAAAGTCGAGAACCTAAAAGTAAAAAATATCGAAAATGTCAAAAACTGCAAAATTTCTAAATTACAAAAATTTCAAAAACTTCAAAAACTTCCAAAATTTCCAAAATTGCCAAAATTTCCAAAATTTCTAAAATTTCCAAAATTTCCAAAATTTCCAAAATTTCCATAATTTCCAAAATTTCCAAAATTTCCACAATTTCCAAAATTTCCAAAAATTCCAAAAATTCCAAAATTACCAAAATTTCAAAAATTTCAAAAAAAATAAAATTTCATAAATAAATAAATTTCCACAATTTCAAAACTTTCCATAATTTCAAAATAATGAAAACCACAAAATTTACGAAAAAGTCAATAATGATATAAAATAAAATAACATAACTTCGTTCCAATCGCGTGTTTCACGACACTCGTGTATTTTATTTTTCTCTGACGTTCATTAGTGCATTGTAATGTGCTTACATTGAAGAATAAATATCTTGATCTATACCAATATCATAAATCTTCTATCGGAACCGTATGTTATTACCACCATTATTGCAACCAGTAACGTAACATCAGTGTATTATCTGTGACAGTGTGGTAAAAACGTAAGAAAATTCATTACCTACGGTAACGTAATAAATATCCGCCCCCCGACCGCCGGTGCAATAAGGTTGGTCATGGCGGTGTAATGGCGGTCATTCTAATGTTTTCAATGGATATGAGTGTAGGTAAAGCGGTGTATGCTTCTGTGCATAATTAGGCCTTATTACGTAACAGTTACATAAACTACTACTATTTATCTCTTTTTAGGGTTCCGTAGTCAACTAGGAACCCTTATAGTTTCGCCATGTCTGTCCGCGGTCTAGCTCAGTTACCGTTCGCACTAGAAAGCTGAAATTTGGTGAGGCCTGATAAGAAGGTTCAATATAAACTATATTGAATAAAATCGGTTCAGCCGTTTTTGAATTATCAGTCAAAAAAGCATATTGAAAGGAAGTGCCGAATAGTAAAATGACGTAAGCACCGCCGAATATCCCTTAATAAACGACCTTTTGAACGGATGCTTTGTAACAGGGCGGCATCTACGAAACTCTACACTGAGTATCGCCCGACATGCTCTTGGCCGGTTTTTTTGCATTGTTATCCCGAAAATCACCCCTTAAAGATTACTAATTCCAATTCAAGATAATCCCCAGCCAGGTTATACGTAGCATATAAAAATTCAACGTCTAAAAGGTGGGGGGGGGGGGGGGGGGTAGCCACTACTCTCGATTGAGTTTAATTTGCATGGGTCATGGACCCCCCCCCCCTCCAAGTACACCACAAATAGACAAAAAAACATTTCTGCATTTGTGACCCCCCCTACCCCAATTTCAACCGCACCTGTTCTTACCTTTCATGCTTAGACTGATTTGACGGGAGGATCGATTTGGATGACATTTGCCGTGGACATGAACGTATAAATACAAAAGTGGTCCTGTATCGTCCGATATACACCTACTACTCTATGTCGTTTAAATCATGCCAAAAAAAAAATATGAATAAAAGTATAAATTTTTGAGAGTAGTTTCATTTAGTGGTAATTGTAAAATATTTTATTAGGACTACAGTCCTCTAGCGTATCCATCTGTCAACTTTACTTCAAGTTCCGCCCCTAGGGAAGCGGGAGAGAAATTAGGGTTGAATAAGCCGTTTACTGACACAGACCTAATTCCACGCGGGCGGAGCCGCGGGCACAGCTAGTTTTTAATATTTCGAGTATGGCGTAGCGTTTTTAGGGTTCCGTAGTCAACTAGGAACCCTTATAGTTTCGCCATGTCTGCCCGTCCGTCCGTCCGTCCGTCCGCGGATAATCTCAGTGACCGTTAGCACTAGAAAGCTGAAATTTGGTACTAATATGTATATCAATCACGCCGACAAAGTGGTGAAATAAAAAAAGGATTTTTTTTATTTATTAGGGTACCTCCCCTATACGTAAAGTGGGGAGTGATTTTTTTTTTCATTTCAACCCTAACGTGTGATATATTGTTGGATAGGTATTTAAAAATGAATAGGGGTTTACTAAAATCATTTTTCGATAATGTAAATATTTTCGGAAATAATCGCTCCAGAAGTAAAAAAATATGCGTCCCCCCCCCCCTCTAACTTTTGAACCATAAGTTTTAAAAATATGAAAAAAATCTCAAAAGTAGAACTTTATAAAAACTTTCTAGGAAAATTATTTTGAACTTGATAGGATGAATAGTTTTTGAAAAAAAATTACAAAATTATTTCTGAACTAAGTTTGTAATTTAACCGTATAAGCAGGTGTTTATTGTACCTGTAATTTCTACAAAATTACAATGAAATGACGTGCTTTCAAATAAAGTAAAAACGGTGAAAATCGGTTCACGCAATAAAGAATTATTCCATAAAAATCATCTTCCATACTTTAAGCTCGCGCGCAATAGTTTACTTAATTTGCCGATAGATGTCGCTGTACGTGGAACTCTTATATCATATCCTACATGGCGGTGTTATTAACTCTTAAGTGGGGACACTTACTGTGACGGACAGAAAACTACGGAACCCTACACTGAGCGTGGCCCGACACGCTCTTGGCCGGTTTTTTAACACTGATATTTATTATTTTGTTACACGGGTTGTTTAGGTGTGTCTGTATTTAAAAATTAAATTGATTGCTAGGTAATGTAGCGTTATATTTTTTAGTGGTCGTGGTTAATTGTTTTGTTTAATAAGTTATAGTACGTTTTTTTTAAGATGCCGGAATTGTCGGTAGAACTCCTTAGTAAGATTCCGACATCTTAAAAAATTACCACTATACACAACTGGGCCGCGATTCGAAAAATAAACACACACACTGGACAGACACAGCTCCAACCCAACTCAACCCAACTCAACTCAACGCTATAACGACATTGACATTTGCTATTCGAACAGATTTTCATTCAACATTGGTCTCACATTGGTCCAATGTGTGACCAATGTGTGACCAATGTGCGACCAATGTGTGACCAATGTGAGACCAATGTTGAATGAAAATCTGTTCGAATAGCAAATGTCAATGTCGTTATAGCGTTGAGTTGACTTGGGTTGACTTGGGTTCGAGCTGTGTCTGTCCAGTGTGTGTGTTTATTTTTGAATCGCGGCCCTGTTATGTTTCGAAGGGTAGCAAGAGGCCTATTCGGAGAATATAACTTTGTCATTGATATGATTTTAATTTGACATGGAACGAGATTTAACCGAAAGTGGCGTTTGGGTTTTTCCGAATATCCTTTTATCAATTGGTTATCAATCAGACATCAATGTTAATCATGATACGTCAAACTATGACATTAGTTGTCAGAATAACAATTTGTTTTATATTTGGCTCTTTTGGACCGGTGGGAGCCGAAACGAAACTTTTTTGTTAGGCAATATTTTTCAGTACCTAGGTAGTGCTGGTTAGTCTGTTTTATAATAATATTATATTTAAATTTATTTAAGAAATTGTTGGAATAAAATTAGATTGAGCGATTTAATTAAATAGTATGAAACTAAAAAAACATTGTTTAGGTAGATATCATTTTAATGACAAAAAGTGCTGGTAGTCTAGCAGTACGACGCCCGAGTTTTGATTCCGAGACCTTCGGACTCAGACCCCCAAACGTACTTCTCTCATCTGTACAATGTAATTTACGTCGTTTGTGAAAGTGAATAAATAAATAAATAAAATAAATAAATATTATGGGACAATCTTAACAAATCGACCTCTACCCACGGTAAGCTCAATAAGGCTTGTGTTATGTTATGGGTACCTACTAGACAACGATATATATATAATATATAGAAATAGATAAATACTTATATACATAGAAAACATATATATTATTCAAGAACAAATATCTGTGATAAAAACACAAAAAAATGCCCTTACCAGGATTCGAACCCGGGACCTCTTGCTTCGTAGGCAGGGTCACCGACTAGGCTAGGAAGCCGTTAATCTTAGCTTAAAGATCTGAGCGTATATCTCTATCGAAACATGTATTGACTATAACCGTGTTGTAGAATGACGCCATTTACTTGATAGCTTGTTACTCGGGTGTAAAGTGGCTGAGGTCCCTAGAGGGCTGGCCCGGATTTTAGATGCGCGTGCTATATTGACGTTTTTATAGTGTCAAAGGCGATATAGCTTTCGATAAGATGGGGGATAACGGATTAAGAAGAGGCAATGTAAATGCCAATTTAAAGCCTGACCAGAAGTATATGATCATGCGCCATGTTGCGGAATTTCAATGGGACTAATTTCTTACTTTGGCACTAATTTTAATGACAGGATGATATGCATGTGTGAGGGCATGTGACAGGCTGTCATTGTTGTCAGTATCACTGTGGCGGTTTATTTGAATAATAGTAAAGTGTTGAATATTAAATAATAATAATAAATTTTTATTCATATTAAAAAATGAAAAAAGTTTACAGAATTACTATAGGTACATAATTTATATTACATAGGTACAGTCATATATTAACAGTTATCAAACAATTATAATAATAAAATCGTTGTAATGCAGAAAGTCAAATCTAGTTCAAATTAAAATTTTACATCGAAATACCTAAACTAAGTAACTTAATACTTGTATCTTAGGCATTCAGTTTTGTAGGTCACTCAGTAAGTAGGTAAGTGGTTACATGATCAAAAAATATTATTTATATATAACATTAATACAGTGAGTTGCATTAATACACTAATAATCTTATTAATTATATGGGTTCTATATATTTCTTATACACGTCTTGTTAAAAAGCGTAAAACGCTGCGCTCTAGATGCCCTCATAGTCAATAGAACTTAAATATTTAATCTGTGCATTTTTCTTTGCTGGGCACTGCTCATCTCCGGTTTTATGATTGGACGGTTTCTTGAAGCGCTGACATGTAGCACATTTGGCAGGTTCGGCTTGCTTTGTACACTCCTTAATACTGTGTCCAGAAGATCCGCAGTGTCCACATGTGGCCTCGGTATCCCTACAGAATTTAGCCGAGTGCCCATATTGATGACACAAATAGCTACTGGTTAAAAGGGTATAATCTCTTAAGGGTATAAACGACAATAAACATTTTCAAATTAACATTAGAGATGACATGCAAAAAAATCATGATGTCACCATACCGGAATGATACGCTCTATGATTATACTGAACTGTTGCCATATAAATTAAAATAATAGCGCCCTCTTGCTTGACTATGATCATATATTTCTGATCAGGCTTTAGATAATAATAAACATGGATACCAGGAGAGGGACCCGGGACTTGCTTAAAGTACGTAACAAGGAAATATGATGTATTTGTCTACGAAAAGATATAATTGGGATATAATATAGAAACCATAGAATTCACTTGACTAAAATATATTAGTCACATCAAGGAAGAATCCGTTCATCCCATAGGGGATGCGGATTAATTCCCGTCATGTCGCCGTCCGTCATTGTAGGTCATCATTTGACGTGCAGGCGTTGACGTGATTATATACCGTGTGCCTGAATACGTAGGCAAACTTTCAGTAATGAACACTTAATTGCATAAAATAGGAATAGGTACATATACAACATAAGATAGATAAACTACAGAGGCGAATTTATCCCTTTAAGGGGTCTTGGAATGCCGGCCTTCGCCATAGTAAGCAATCTTTAAAGGTCTTGCTGTAATTAATGCCAACGCCAATTCATGGGATTAGGTTAAAGTTAAGTTAGGTTATTTTAGGTTAGGTTAAGGGCCAATTAAGTCATGGCAAAAACCGGCCAAGAGCGTGTCGGGCCACGCTCAGTGTAGGGTTTCGTAGTTTTCCGTCCGCCACAGTAAGTGTCTTACTGTCTCACTTAAGAGTTAATAACACCGCCATGTAGGATATGATATGAGAGTTCCACGTACAGCGACATCTATCGGCAGAATTAACGGAAAACTACGAAACCCTACACTGAGCGTGTCGGGCCACGCTCAGTGTAGGGTTTCGTAGTTTTCCGTCCGCCACAGTAAGTGTCTTACTGTCTCACTTAAGAGTTAATAACACCGCCATGTAGGATATGATATGAGAGTTCCACGTACAGCGACATCTATCGGCAAATTAAGTAAACTATTGCGTGCGAGCTTAAAGTATGGAAGATGATTTTTATGGAATAATTCTTTATTGCGTGAACCAATTTTCACCGTTTTTACTTTATTTGAAAGCAATTCATTTCATTGTAATTTTGTAGAAATTACAGGTACAATAAACACCTGCTTATACGGTTAAATTACAAACTTAATTCAGAAATTATTTTGTAATTTTTTTTCAAAATTTATTCATCTTATCAAGTTCAAAATAATTTTCCTAGAAAGTTTTTATAAAGTTCTACTTTTGAGATTTTTTTCATATTTTTAAAACTTATGGTTCAGAAGTTAGAGGGGGGGGACGCATATTTTTTTACTTCTGGAGCGATTATTTCCGAAAATATTTACATTATCGAAAAATGATTTTAGTAAACCCCTATTCATTTTTAAATACCTATCCAACAATATATCACACGTTAGGGTTGAAATGAAAAAAAAAATCACTTCCTACTTTACGTATAGGGGAGGTACCCTAATAAAAATTTTTTTTCCACTTTTTATTTTACCACTTTGTCGGCGTGATTGATATACATATTAGTACCAAATTTCAACTTTCTAGTGCTAACGGTCACTGAGATTATCCGCGGACGGACGGATGGACGGACGGATGGACGGACGGACGGGCAGACATGGCGAAACTATAAGGGTTCCTAGTTGACTACGGGACCCTAAAAATGAAAGTAGAGTATTATAATTATAAGAAACCATAGAAGTCACTTGACTAAAATATACTTATTAACTACATCCGGGTAGAATTCCAACGGATTGGAATTAGTCCGCGTCCCCTAGTCCCCTAGGAGATGCGGGCGAATTCCGACCCATCACGTCACCGCACGTCATCGTGGGTTCTCGTTTGACGTGCGAGCGTGGGCCTGAATTGACCGTCTGGCTTTAATTTTGGAATACCGGACAAGTAACATACCGGCTGGCAGCACACATAATTATAAGTATCCAGATATTCGAGTTATATCTCTTTTTTACTACGGACTAAGAAAGAGAGACGAAACAAATGTGTTTTCGAACGAGCGGAGCGTAAGCGAAGCAAGTTCTTACAAACAACATCTGGCTAGTGGGACGTCTCGACATTTCGATGGCTTTTTGATTTTGAGAGTTTGTTCCGCTATAACTTTAGTAACGTTTTTCTGACCTTCATAAAAGTTAGGATTGTAGCAGAGATACAGCACCATATCGACCAAGGGGTCATGGAGATAAAAGGCACGAAAAAATCATCATAAGGGTCTTCTTATAATGGTCATCTCGTTAGCAAGGAAATCGCGAGTTCATAATTCGAGGCGGACTATTAGTGTATCCAGATATTCGAGTTATATCTCTTTTTTGCTACGGAATAAGAAAAAGAGGCGAAACAAATGTGTTTTGATAAATACGTAAAGTGTTTTGGTACCATAATATATGAAATAGTCTGTTAAGGGGCTGACAACACCTGATGACCTTCAAATTGATTTTACTCAAACAGTTTTTTAGCTATAACTACTTGTTTTGAGAAATTAAAAAAAAAAATGGTATTATTCGTTATATTAGGAAGAACTTCGTTAATTCCGATACACGATTTGACGAAATCGGCTCGATAGAAAATAATTCGAAAGTTACATCTTAAAATTTGCTTTAAACAGTCGTATGTCTTTAGTTTCTTGACTTATACGTCTGTAACTAAGGACAAAATTCCACTGCACTAATACTAAAAACTTCGTTGTTTTATATTTCTCAATTAATCGTATTTTTTTTTAAATTCATCATTTAGCAAAATTTGCAATGAGCTCCCATACTAATCGTAACACAGTGTTTCTCTTTCACTCGCGCTGAAAAAGATAGGGAGGGAATTTAGCTGTTGTCAGCCTCTTAAATAAATATTTTATGCAGCTAGTTAGGTATTTTTCTCGATACACCGAAGGCGCATAATCCAATATCTGTTTAGACTATATAATATTGTAAAATGTACTAAGAAATAGTAGTTTATGTAACTGTTACGTAATAAGGCCTAATTACGTACAGTTGCATACACTGCTTTATCTACACTCATATTATTTATCCTTAATGCCGTATTCGGAAACCATAGAATGGCCGCCATTGCACCGCCATGGCCAACTCGATTGTGCCGGCCGTCGCGCGGGCGCTTGCAGGTGTATATTATGTTATCAAAACTCATAACACATCAATATTTGAGCATGTAAAGTTAAAATTACGTTACTGCCACACATAAAAAGCTTATCATAGTAAAATCGGTTGTGGTAATGTTAGCCATTGCCTACCGTTTTCGAACACGTTTTAGAGAACTTACAATGTGAGTGTAGATAAAGTTATTGAACGAGCGAAGTGAGTTCTTACAAACAACTTTGGCTACTGGGACGTCTCGACATTTTGATGGCTTTTTGATTTTGAGAGTTTGTTCCGCGATAACTTAAGTAACGTTTTTCTGATCTTCATAAAATTGGATGGGGTTGTAGCAGAGATACATATAATTTGAGAGTTCGTATATGAGCAGGATCGATCAAGGGGTTGTGGAGCTATAAGACGAAAAAAAATCTTTAGAAGGGTCTTGTTATATTGGTCATTTCGATTGGAAGTAAATCGCGAGTTCTCAGTTCGAGGCGGGACTACTAGTTAAATTTCAAGAAACTTTTAGGCAATATATAATTTAATTTTCTCACATTTACTACTCCTTCCCGCACTATTGCTGTTTATCTGTTTTGCCTGATGGTTGACTAGTAGAGATTGTCCTCTGGCATTAAGTTCGCACTTACTTTGTTTTACTATGCAATAAAGTTTTAAATTAAACAACTAGTAGTACGGCTCGAACTGAGAACTCGCGATTTACATGCAAACAAAGTGACCAATATAACAAGACCCATGTGATGATTTTTTGCGCTCCATAACCCGTTGACCGATCCTACTCATATTTGAACTCTCGAATTATATTGATCTCTGCTAAAACCCTAACAAATTTCATTAAGATCAGAAAGACGTTACTAAAGTTATCGCGGAGTAAACTCTCAAAATCAAAAAGCCATCGAAATGCCGAGACGTCCCAGTAGCCAGAAGTTATTTGTAAGAACTTCACTTCGCTTACGCTCCGCTCGTTCGAATGTCTAAGCTAGCTACACGTTGAACTCAAGTCGGTTACAATTTATGTAAATTGTCCACCCTATTTGTCTACTAACAACTGAGTTGTACGCAAATCTCGACACTCATTAGAATATAAACTAGGTCGATGACGTCACAGGGGAGACTAGGGTTAGTAGTTAGGCAGTTTAACGTATTTATTGAAACCATGAATAAATTGACGCTCTAATAAAACTGTTAGTTACTTAAAATATGTTTAATTTATTATAAAATACATAATATATAACAAAAAGTATTTAATGAAAGTAACATATACATATACTCATACTAGCCGGTAGCGTAGAAAGCGACTATACGGGTTTTTTTTTCATAAAAACAACTTAGGTAACAAAATTTAATAATATACATAATAAGAAGATTATGGTCTACGCCCGGAAACGGGTATGTCCTTAAATTACGTCCAAAAGAAAGGTATGGGTACTCCTAATGTTATCTCGCTATGTGTGGTAGGGCACAGCACAGCGAATGTCATCTCGCTCAAATCTGGAGCAGAGCTTGACTGCGAAAGTATCTCCCCCTTGCAGAAAACCACAGCCAAATAGCACTAGACCCTACTCATAGTGTTGAGTTCCTGCTGGTGAGTAAGGTCGCCAAAGAGCTTCAAAGAGGACCCAGTGTGATGATGAGGGAACCTCTTCTTCCTTTAGCCGTCAACACAGTGAATCGTCCTTTTTGTAAAGGGAGGGCAACGCGCTTGTGACACATCTGGAGTTGCAGGCGTCCGAGGTTACGGTAGCTGCTTACCATCAGGCGGTCCGTATGATTGTTTGCCACCGTCGTCGTATAAAAAAACAAGCAACGGGGTGCACTCCGGGAGTGCCGGCAGAAGTGAAAACTTGAATATTAACGTTGTGCATTTTTGATATTTTGTAATGGTTAGGGAATAATATTGCACGAATTGCTTTAATTATCAGTATAAAAGTACAATCATTTATGTGGTAAAATACAATATTCATTTATTACGCTACCGTACACAAACTTGACAATTTATATTACATAAAAAAATAACACTTCAGAACTATTACAATTATTTATTCGATGAGGTCACGTGTCCGTATCTTACGAATTTTCAATCTGACGAATATGTCGGTCACGTGACCTGTCGCGAGTTTAACATCTTTCCCCATCACATAAAGTGCACAGCGCCGCTAATAGTAGTTTATGGAACTGTTACGTAATAAGGGTCCTTAAAATACCAGTTTCATAATAAGATCACACGAGTGTTTTAAGGCCTAATTACGTACAGTTGCATTCACTGCTTTATCTACACTCATTTTATTTATCCTAAATGCCGTATTCGGAAATCATAGAATGGCCGCCATTGCACCGCCATGGCCAACTCGATTGTGCCGGCGGTCGCGCGGGCGCGTGTCGGCGGCCGCGCGGGCCCGTGCAGGTGTACATTATGTTATCAAAACTCATAACACATCAATATTTGATCATGTAAAGTTAAAATTACGTTACTGCCACAGATAAAAAGCTTATCATAGTAAAATCGGTTGTGGTAATACTAGCCATTGCCTACCGCTTTCGAACTCGTTTTAGAGAACTTACAATGCGAGTGTAGATAAAGAAGTTTTCACTTCAATATTTGCTAATATTACCGCACGGTTTATGTATCAAGCAGTGACGCAAGTAAATTATATTGGATGTACATTATTCAATTGACTGCCCTCTGTCTTCTAACAACTTTGCTGAGTTGTACGCAAATTTTGACACCCACTAGAATATAAACTGGGTCGAAGATGTTCGCAATCGTAGCGGTTATGTCACGGGGAGACCGGGGTTAGTAGTTAGGTTAAATTGAATTACCCACTCAATGAAACAGTGTTTTCCTAGTTTACTGGATAAATTCATAATTGAATAAAATTAAATATAACTATTTTAAAACAAACGAAACTATAAAGATAGATAGACATCGATTTTAAAATATTTTTTTTTATCTTTTGCAGGTAAGATCTTTTGAAGGAAACTTTTAGAAAACTGACAGGCGAGGAGGTGAGATGAAAAAGTAACTCCCAAATTTGTTTGGTACGTACACCCTTTTATTGCTAACTGTACCTTGGAGATAGCATTGTTATGTTAATTACGTAAGTACAGTCACCAGCAATAGTATGTTCCTACACGAAGACCGCAAAAATATGTGACACGCTCTTATGGCCCTACAAATAAGAGCGTGTCACTTGTTTCTGCGGCCTTCATGTAGGAAGATACTAATGCCGGTGACTGTACGAGTGTACCAAATTTCAGTTCAATCATGCAGACACCGGGAAGTGGTGGAAATTAAACTTACAAGATTAAAAGCACTTAAATATGCTGGGTTAAACTAACAAGCGTTTGTAAAAAAATATTTTTGCTGCTGGATAGGCCGGATACCGGATAGCGGCCGGATATCCGTTGCATCTCTAGTTTGAACCTGGGACACAGAATAAATAATAGTATTTCATACAGAATAGCCACGCTACGCCCCGCCTCGAACAGAATGACCTCACCCCGCGGCGGCCGATTGGTAGAAAACTAGTAGGCTAATCCATTAGGTTGGCAGCGTATCGATAAAAGTCAAAATGTCGGTGTATTGTCAAACATCATTTACAACAGCGAAAACAGTCCTCATCTTACAGAAAACCACATCTGAGTTCATCTATATCCCCATGGACTCCACATTGGTTCAGAAACTAATCACGTTAAATGGCCGCTTCAATTTACCCACAGGCCTAAGATACGAGCGGATCGTAGAGTGATATTTATGGCCTATGGTACTTATGGTGGGTCAACCATGATGAAGAAGAAAAGACGAAGAATCTCGATAATTTATCAATGAGCTTAATTATTTTAATTTGTCTTAATTTCAACTTCATTAATTTGGTGTATTTTTTTGTTTCCTAATATATATTATATTTTTTTTTGTTTTAATTGACGCGCAAAATATTGTAGCCACCATTTAAAGGCTATCAGACCTTGTCAGTTATAATGACATTACATCTCTACTCGTCCTTGTCATCCTTCATATACATAGAAAAGGACGGGTATAAAAATAGTGCACACAAACAGGTTTCAGTAAGTACAAGTACTCCTTACGTTTGAACTGTCACCGATTTTACATAATATTATGGCATCTAACGTCAAAATCATCATATCGGTTTGAATCATAGACATACTGATGGTCATATTAAACTTTCAATAGGTATGACAGAGAAGGCGCTATTATCGTTGGTCCTTGTCTAGTATGACATTGTGATTATTGCTTACTTCCAAAAGGCCCTAAGTACAATATAAACATTTGTTACCTTCCACCGACCAAAGAATCCGACTAAATTATGTAGGCTAGTGCCGGTATGCTGGCGGCCATCTTGAAACGTGTTTTAAAATTAGTCGCCTTGCGTGTATTCTGTCCTTCTTGGGTGTACGCGTGTAGCCTTAGAGATACTTGTTTTGAGGTTTCAGTCTGTACTACAGCGGCAAGCGTGACAAAAGCTCGTATATAAATAATTTTAAACAAAAAAGAACCGACTTCACTTAGCATCCACCTTTCCAACAGCAAATGCTCGAGCTGTAAAAATACTCAAATCACTATAGGTGTGCCTATAATAGTTGAAGAGTTCCCTCCATTTATCCAGGATCCCATCATCAGATCCTGACCAATGGGACCAACTGTGAAATATACTCTTTCAAACAAAAAAAGATTATTCCAAATCGGTCAAGCCGTCTTCGAATTATGTCGGTGAACATACAATAAAAAAAATAGCAAAAAAAACATAGTTCCCGACGAATTAATAACCCCCTCCTTCGAAATCTTGAAGTCGGTTGATGACACTTGCCACCATTTTTACCGTCCATGTGACAATTTTACACTTCACTTTATCGTCGTGACGTTATATCATTCGAGATACGACAAAATCATCATTGGCCTACTAATCCCCAGTAACCGAGTTGTATTAGAGTGATTCTAATCTAAAAGTCTAATAATTAGACTAATATACATTATTTGTCTGGTGTCATGGAAACGCGCATGTAGTTTGTTCACTGACTGATCGATCATTAAATAGAAGTAGATTATTTTACTTATTTTAACACATTTATTATTTAATAGACCAAAAAAGTAACTCTTTAATCAAGGTTATAATAACTCTATTGAACGCCCAGACTCAGGAATCTGAACCGGTTTTTATTAAAAAAAATCCCGAAAGAATGCGATATATTTAATTATTTTATGGGATTCATGTAGAACTCAATATTGTATGTAGGTATCGCTTTGGTGTTATTAGATTGCCTGGTTAAATATTAAATAGGAAACAAAAGAGCAAAAAAAGAAATAAAAACACCGGTATTTTAACACGAAGCACATACCGGTTTCCGATCCCTGCCCAGATTATAATTACTTTTGTTTTATTTCAATATTTAAACTTTAAATTGTAACTAACACTAACTAAACTAGTTTTCTAATATATAACATATTTATTTATGTAGACAAAGTAACGTAAAACATAAATAAAACATTTGTTACTTTGTAAGTGCTATTTACATACCTATACACCTGCTAGTTATGGTCGGCATTTTATCGCCTATCCCCATAGCTGACAGTGACACATTCTAACAAGTATGTAAGTGCAAAAGTGACGCATGACGCGATAGTGGCGATAGGCGATACAATGGTAATCATGCTCATCTATCCGTTGCAGTGAATTCAATTTATAAAAGAACACTTCACTAGAGTTAGTGCGAAGAGAGCAATGTCGTGATCAGATATATCGTAGCGGCCAAAGTGGTCTCAAATATCTGAACAGCGGTTCAAATTGGAGCGGCCAAGGTGGTCACAAATATCTGAACAACGCCTATATTGTCAAGGCGATCAAAGTGCATGTAATATTGTTGAGTACCTTGGCCGCTCCGCTATTTTGTTCCTGAGTAATATGTATACATCTATTATACATAACGTCGTTTAGTACCCACAAGTTGTGGGTACTAAACGACACAAACCGACCTAGTCCTACAGTAAGCTCAATAAGGCTTGTGTTGTGGGCCACCACACAAGCCTTATTGAGCTTACTGTAGGACTAGGTCGGTTTGTGTAAGGTTGCCCATAACATGTACAAGGTACTAGTTCAGTTCAAGGTCAGTTTACGAAATAAAAAACCGGCCAAGTGCGTGTCGGACGCGTCGGACCACGCATAATAATGGACGGTTCCAAACCAGAACCAAACTAATACCAAAAGGTCGTATCTTATGCCTAAATGGACGGTTCCAATCCAGAATTAAACTAATACCAAAAGGTATTTTTCGGAGAAAGTATGTGATAAGGCGCATCTTCCCAATTTTTTTCATATTTTTTGGACTTACAGTTCCAAAGTTACATGGCGGGGGGACACAATTTTCTGACTTTCGAAGCGATTATTTCGGAAAATATTCACTTAATCACAAAATGTTTAAAGAAACCTCCATGATATTTTTAAAGACCTATCGATTGATATGCAATAAAACATGTTGAAATTTAGTTACATGTATGGAGCGCCTCCCTTAAATATATTATTTTTCTGCAATTCAATTATACATATAACTAAGTAGCAGCATACAAAATACACCTTATGTGTAAATTTTATTACGATACGACTTATAGTTTCCGAGTAAAATGGCTGTTACATACGGACGGACGGACAGACGGATATGACGTAACTATAAGGGTTCCGTTGTTGCAATTTTGGCTACGGAACCCTAAAAAGTAGATGTGCTCATAATATTATTAATATTTGTAGACGGAACTAAGCGTTTCTTTTGACACACAAAACCCTGGATATTAAATTCCAATCGCTAGTCGGTTATCCAATAAATTGTTCTAAAGTGGGTCGTGATCGACTTACAATATTTGACCCGGAAACCTTGCGTAACCTTTCAGCATTCGGTATTTCAAACTATGAGCGGTATTATAAATTAAAATCAAGTTTTGTTACGGATATGTCGGATATGTTATCAGTATGATCTACTTATAGCATCTAAGCAAGTATTAAAGCTGTTTTGACGTCACTTTAATTTTAAAGAAATATAATCGAATTTACTAAGCTTATTTCACCTTTCCAAGAGCAATTAAAGCACGATTTAATGTCAGAAATACTCAAATCAATATAGGACATAGGTGTGCCTATAATATTTGAGGAGTTCCCTCGATTTCTCCAGGATCTTATCATCAGATTCTGACCTGATGGCAGTGGGACTGACTATCAAGTATACTCCTTTTGGTCTAAAAGCTGGCAACGTCATATATGACACAATAATGAGAGCAATGAAACCCATCTAGTAAGATTGCAATACTATCCTTATTGCTAGATCCGGGCATCTGGCAGCTTTTAATGGGTGGATGTCAGAGTGATAGACTAGCAACATTTTTGAATTGGAAAAAAGTAGTACCAAAATAGTTAAAAACGGCCGAAGTTATCTTATTTATAGAGGACGGGGCCTATATTTTAACATTAGAACAAAAAACATGGTGTAATATTTCGGAAACAGAAACAGTAGGCGACAAACTATGAATTACATTATACGTCGTTTTGGACTACTTTCCGCCATGAGAAACTTTTGGCAATGATATCATCTAATTATTTATATAATTTTTAACAATACTGGATCAAAACTAGAACTCTAGGATGTTTATTCTTAAAGTGGTTTGCATTATTTGACCTCCACCACTTTACAGCTGCCAGATGTCCGGATCTAGAAATAAGCATAGTATAGCAAACTAACAAGAGGGGTTTCGTCGCTCTCATTATTGTGTCATATCTGACGTGGCTGGCTCTCCGTCTATTAAATAAAATAAAAATGTTTTCTAATTGGTCCAGCCGTCTTTGAACATACATAAAAAAAATCACACCCATACCTATTTATTATATTAACCATTTTTATACTACACCCCGCACCTATTGAAGGATTGTGGCCAACCTCGGTAAATTAACCAGCATCTACCCCAATATTGGTCGCACATGTGTAAAAAAGTGTTATTTGGCAGCTCCAGAACTAGGGCAAGAACAGCCAAAAATGTCACGGAAAAGTTTGCACAATCATTTGAGAAAAAACGTGGTCGTTGACTTCTACTTTTTTGTTGTTAAGACATACTTAATAAAAGATTTATACTGGTACCATCGCCCACACTGTTATAGTTTGTCCGGCGGCTGAAGGATGCCAAACCTTCATTTTACTGCATCTGCAACATTAACATTAAATTTACATATTATAAAGAAATAGTATGTTATGTGTGACCGTTTCTGGACCTTATTACACTGGGATAGGGTCTATCAATGGTCAGTCGGGTGTTACTGTTTTGTTGGTGGTGGTGGAAATATAATGTAATATTATAAGGAGTGGTCCGGAAAAAAAGTAGCAGTGTACAATCTTGTGTATTTTTTAATTTAGTGCTAATTTTGAAGCAGTATATTAATTTTATTAATCCGTAGATACAATACTAATAAATAAAAATACAATCATAATAGAATTTGTGAGCATATTTAAGTTTTCGCGTTTTTAATTCAACATACTTTGTAACTTTTTGAACAACATAATTTGACAATCTTCAATCGACATCCGCTACAATGCCACAATTGTATTTCCATTTTCACAACCCGTTTTATGCTTTTCAGAATTTCATCTTACCAAGAAGCTACATTAATTAACTGTATTTTAGCTAGGATAGTCAGGAAGACTCTCTAATCTAACCTCTGACAAAGACTTTTCTATGGGAGATAATTTTCTATGAAAAAAGGCAAATACATTTAATTAAAAATTACTGTAACTACCTTAAAATGAAGCCAGATAAAAAAGTTTACTATTGAAGAAAGACAATTTATTAAGGTATAAAATAGCTCATCAAATCAAACTATAAGAAAAAACATGTGTTTGAGAAACACCTCAAAAATTCTGTCAGAAGACGCTGTTCAAAAAACTATGTGTATGATGGAATACAAAAGGCGAAAACTTCCAAACGCTGTTTTATTTAAGTATGATTGTATTTATGTTTTGTATGATTGTATCTAGAGATTATTTAAATAGAAACACTGCTTCTAAATCGGTCGCTAAAAAATAAAAAGATAAATCAAAAAAGGCACGGCTACTTTTTTTCCGGACCACTCCTTATATAGCTTACTATAGAATTTGTAAACTGGAGCCTCGTCTGCCAACAAACCACACTGTGGTTTGGCAGAAAAACTGTTGTAAAAAAATTGTAAGCCGTTTCGTGAATATATATATATATATATTTTTTATAAATACGCTATACCTTAAGTATGGAGCATTTGTCCTTAAGGCGCCGGACAAACTATAACTGCCCATCAGTGGACCTTATGCCCTTTGTAATAAGACCACCGATGTACAGTTAAGAGTATTGCTGTTTGTACCCCTTCTGCTCTATTTTACGTAGCTTAGATTATATTGATACACTCATTTCATCATTTTCACCTTTCCGTAACTCGAGTGGCTGATAAAAAATATCTCCTATCAGTGCTAAAATACACTTCAAATCAATACCATCGTGCATTTGGATGCATTGCCTTTGATAGGCGGGAAGTTTAAGCTTTTCAGTTATTTTATTAATTGAATTTTTACTTTCGTGACCGATTCAACAGATGGCGCTTTAGCAGCGGATACCGAAAACATATAAAACATATGATATAGCCGGAGTTTTTGATGAACGTGATTTCCTATAGAAATAATAACGCGAAAGAAGTCACGGGCAGTTGCTTATATGTATGTCTATAGAAAATCGCGTCCATACCAATTTCGCTTTCGGTATGCAGGAGTATGAAACCAAATAATGGACTGAATACGTCTACACAAATTCGCTTTTCCATAATTCGGTCAAACACACCAGTGTCATCTATCGCGTCACTAACGCAGCATATATCAGCTCTGTACATTGTGTTCTTTGTCAAAATAACTCTGATCTCGTTTAATAGGCGCTGTTACAACAGATACCGAAAACATTGAATTTTGGAAGCAGGCGATTTTGTTAAGACATTGTGCTGTATTATAATTTTAAAATACATGAACAATACATTTAACACACAACCATCTCCAAGATAACTCCAACAACAAATAATCAACCAATATAGAAGTTGTATTGGAGTTGCATAGGAAAAAATTTCGAGCAAATTCGGATATTTCTGATTCAGACGTTTAGGCGTTAGCTGTGTTGCATAGTTAATATACCGAAGTTGAAATACGGACAGAGACTAGGATAGTATAAATCGCTACAGTTTATACCCACAATCGCTTGTGGCTCGCCTGTCTTAATAAATTCGATTATGTCCAATTTAGCTGTGTCCATTACTCGCTAGATTGCCGCTACAGCTGAACTTGATCAACTAAAAGGTCGATGTCCGTTTATAATAAAATTATTGATAGAGTTATAGAGCGTGAACCGTAGATGGCAGCACAGGACTTTTATTTAGTAGCAGTTTAGTGCTCCTGTAAGTTGCCAAATTAGTTCTTTGCAGCAACTGAAAACCGGTTAGTTATCATCACTATCACTAGATAGCATAAAACAAAGTCGCTTTCCGCTGTCTGTCCCTATGTATGCTTAGATCTTTAAAACTACGCAAACGATATTGATGCGTTTTTTTAAATAGATAAAGTGATTCAAGAGGAAGGTTTATATGTATAATACATGCATAATATAGTAGAGAAACACTGTTCATTTTCAAAGTTTCTAATGTGATGTTGTAAATAAACACATTTTTTTGCGCTTACTTTGCAAACGCTGGCTGAACCCTACGAGATAGATCAAAATAATGTAGCACAGTATTGTACACCTTTAAAAGGTCTACAAAAAAGTCCGCGATGCTATATATTTATCTCTTAGGAAAAACCAACAATATCCATCCCATGAGAAGCCGGGCCGGGTCGCTAGTAATTAATAAACCGGTTAATTTAGACGTCGAAATATATTTATTGATAATTGGTAACTAATGAACTGGTTGAATTGTAAATAATTATTTAGAAATAAAGCAAGTTGCCAAATTAGCTCTTTGTAGCAATCGACAACGGATTAGTCACCTTTAATTAACCAGTTTGTTTGACAATTATTATGTCTTCTGAACCGGTTAAATCTTTAACTGTATATTAGAATATTTTAACGATATTTCTCTTAAGGCCGTGAATTGAAAAAAACGCGATGTTTAAAAAGTAATAGTGGAAAGCATCGGAAAAAAACAGGTATGATTTTCGGATATATGTTTCTTGACTATATGATGTGATGTATGACAAACCCGGTACACGAATGCTTAAAATTTCCTCGCTAGAAAAAAATCCAAAGTTACATCTTCAGTTTTCATTACCTTAGTTCAACAAAACAAATTTTTGATTTCACGAATATCTTTATCATTAAAATATCACTAGTTTCTACTCACAGCTCGCTCGTGGCTTGCGTTAACTCGATTATATCCAATATAGTTGTATCCATTACTCGCTAAATTGGTCGGCTGCGTGCGAACCTGATCAACTTATAGGCCGACGTCCGTTGATAATACAATTTGTGGTAATGTTGCAATTTTCACCATTTTCACTGGTAATTAGGGATATGACATTTTAAACTTTCGCCTCACTATTGTGTTATATTAACCAACTTGAGACGGGTGTATCACAAAATTTGTTTACCTTGAAATCTGATTTCACTGGTGATTTAACACCTAAACTAGTAGTTTATGTAACTTTTAAGGCCTAATTACGTACAGTTGTATACACTGCTTTATCTACACACATATTATAAATCCTAAAGGACATGTTCGGAAACCATTAGAATTACCGCTATTGCACCGGCATGGCCAACTCGATTATGCGAACGGTTAGGGAGGAGGGCTGGATTATCATTACGTTACGGAAATCGATGTGGTTATGAATTATAATACACTTTTACTACACTGTCCCTGATAATACATTAAAGTTATATAACTGGTTGCAATAATAGTGGTAATTATATACGGTTTCCGAACGCAGAGTAGAGGATTTATGATATGGTTGTAGATAAAAAGGTATTACTAAAACTGTATAGTTCACTGGAACCTACTGTATGTAGTACCTACTATTATTAATTCTGTCACTGTATTGACTGTTTACGAAGGACCATATAATACCTGGACCAACAATGTCTTATTCAATTTATGAATCTTACTAACAATATGTATAAATGTTTTAGTTATTTGAAATAGTTGAAATAAATGATTATATTTATATACAAAATCACGTTCCTCCAAAATTCAGGTTATATCTGTTCCGATTTCGTTATCGGGTGTCGAAGTACCGCGGAAGTTCAATTATTAAGAGCGTCAATTTGCGGAACAAAATGTGGTGCTATGGCGCATTACTACACCATAGTCCATAAGGGACTTTAACGGTGGATCTATGTTTCGACGTGGCGTACCACGGTAAACCCAGCAACGGGTGTGAGCGGGATAGACGCGCTCCAGGAGTGCATGGATCAATCAGTGTGTACTGTAAATGGTCTTATGCATAGGTAGGGAAACTCTTAATTGGGGCAGATTAGGATAGGGCGTAGTATTTGTAAGTGTAGGCTGCCCCTTACACACGAGGAGGCGAGATATGTAAAGGTTTGCTATCTTTATAGTCTCTCTTCTCGAACACGGTCTGGCACTGTGTTATTTTAAATTAGGAGTTCCCGCGTTCTATGTCACACAATCGATTTTCATTTCGAAACAGTCTAGAAGCGGCAGCCTAAACAGATAGTCGAGATGTTGTAACTCGTTTCATGGAAGAAATAATATAATTACAGAACTATCAAGACATTTTTTTTGTCAACCCCTACTGTGTACAATCTTGTGTATTTTTTAATTTAGTGCTAATTTTGAAGCAGTATATTAATTTTATTAATCCGTAGATACAATACTAATAAATAAAAATACAATCATAATAGAATATGTGAGCATATTTAAGTTTTCGCGTTTTTAATTCAACATACTTTGTAACCTTTTGAACAACATAATTTGACAATCTTCAATCGACATCCGCTACAATGCCACAATTGTATTTCCATTTTCACAACCCGTTTTATGCTTTTCAGAATTTCATCTTACCAAGAAGCTACATTAATTAACTGTATTTTAGCTAGGATAGTCAGGAAGACTCTCTAATCTAACCTCTGACAAAGACTTTTCTATGGGAGATAATTTTCTATGAAAAAAGGCAAATACATTTAATTAAAAATTACTGTAACTACCTTAAAATGAAGCCAGATAAAAAAGTTTACTATTGAAGAAAGACAATTTATTAAGGTATAAAATAGCTCATCAAATCAAACTATAAGAAAAAACATGTGTTTGAGAAACACCTCAAAAATTCTGTCAGAAGACGCTGTTCAAAAAACTATGTGTATGATGGAATACAAAAGGCGAAAACTTCCAAACGCTGTTTTATTTAAGTATGATTGTATTTATGTTTTGTATGATTGTATCTAGAGATTATTTAAATAGAAACACTGCTTCTAAATCGGTCGCTAAAAAATAAAAAGATAAATCAAAAAAGGCACGGCTACTTTTTTTCCGGACCACTCCTTATATAGCTTACTATAGAATTTGTAAACTGGAGCCTCGTCTGCCAACAAACCACACTGTGGTTTGGCAGAAAAACTGTTGTAAAAAAATTGTAAGCCGTTTCGTGAATATATATATATATATATTTTTTATAAATACGCTATACCTTAAGTATGGAGCATTTGTCCTTAAGGCGCCGGACAAACTATAACTGCCCATCAGTGGACCTTATGCCCTTTGTAATAAGACCACCGATGTACAGTTAAGAGTATTGCTGTTTGTACCCCTTCTGCTCTATTTTACGTAGCTTAGATTATATTGATACACTCATTTCATCATTTTCACCTTTCCGTAACTCGAGTGGCTGATAAAAAATATCTCCTATCAGTGCTAAAATACACTTCAAATCAATACCATCGTGCATTTGGATGCATTGCCTTTGATAGGCGGGAAGTTTAAGCTTTTCAGTTATTTTATTAATTGAATTTTTACTTTCGTGACCGATTCAACAGATGGCGCTTTAGCAGCGGATACCGAAAACATATAAAACATATGATATAGCCGGAGTTTTTGATGAACGTGATTTCCTATAGAAATAATAACGCAAAAGAAGTCACGGGCAGTTGCTTATATGTATGTCTATAGAAAATCGCGTCCATACCAATTTCGCTTTCGGTATGCAGGAGTATGAAACCAAATAATGGACTGAATACGTCTACACAAATTCGCTTTTCCATAATTCGGTCAAACACACCAGTGTCATCTATCGCGTCACTAACGCAGCATATATCAGCTCTGTACATTGTGTTCTTTGTCAAAATAACTCTGATCTCGTTTAATAGGCGCTGTTACAACAGATACCGAAAACATTGAATTTTGGAAGCAGGCGATTTTGTTAAGACATTGTGCTGTATTATAATTTTAAAATACATGAACAATACATTTAACACACAACCATCTCCAAGATAACTCCAACAACAAATAATCAACCAATATAGAAGTTGTATTGGAGTTGTATAGGAAAATATTTCGAGCAAATTCGGATATTTCTGATTCAGACGTTTAGGCGTTAGCTGTGTTGCATAGTTAATATACCGAAGTTGAAATACGGACAGAGACTAGGATAGTATAAATCGCTACAGTTTATACCCACAATCGCTTGTGGCTCGCCTGTCTTAATAAATTCGATTATGTCCAATTTAGCTGTGTCCATTACTCGCTAGATTGCCGCTACAGCTGAACTTGATCAACTAAAAGGTCGATGTCCGTTTATAATAAAATTATTGATAGAGTTATAGAGCGTGAACCGTAGATGGCAGCACAGGACTTTTATTTAGTAGCAGTTTAGTGCTCCTGTAAGTTGCCAAATTAGTTCTTTGCAGCAACTGAAAACCGGTTAGTTATCATCACTATCACTAGATAGCATAAAACAAAGTCGCTTTCCGCTGTCTGTCCCTATGTATGCTTAGATCTTTAAAACTACGCAAACGATATTGATGCGTTTTTTTAAATAGATAAAGTGATTCAAGAGGAAGGTTTATATGTATAATACATGCATAATATAGTAGAGAAACACTGTTCATTTTCAAAGTTTCTAATGTGATGTTGTAAATAAACACATTTTTTTGCGCTTACTTTGCAAACGCTGGCTGAACCCTACGAGATAGATCAAAATAATGTAGCACAGTATTGTACACCTTTAAAAGGTCTACAAAAAAGTCCGCGATGCTATATATTTATCTCTTAGGAAAAACCAACAATATCCATCCCATGAGAAGCCGGGCCGGGTCGCTAGTAATGAATAAACCGGTTAATTTAGACGTCGAAATATATTTATTGATAATTGGTAACTAATGAACTGGTTGAATTGTAAATAATTATTTAGAAATAAAGCAAGTTGCCAAATTAGCTCTTTGTAGCAATCGACAACGGATTAGTCACCTTTAATTAACCAGTTTGTTTGACAATTATTATGTCTTCTGAACCGGTTAAATCTTTAACTGTATATTAGAATATTTTAACGATATTTCTCTTAAGGCCGTGAATTGAAAAAAACGCGATGTTTAAAAAGTAATAGTGGAAAGCATCGGAAAAAAACAGGTATGATTTTCGGATATATGTTTCTTGACTATATGATGTGATGTATGACAAACCCGGTACACGAATGCTTAAAATTTCCTCGCTAGAAAAAAATCCAAAGTTACATCTTCAGTTTTCATTACCTTAGTTCAACAAAACAAATTTTTGATTTCACGAATATCTTTATCATTAAAATATCACTAGTTTCTACTCACAGCTCGCTCGTGGCTTGCGTTAACTCGATTATATCCAATATAGTTGTATCCATTACTCGCTAAATTGGTCGGCTGCGTGCGAACCTGATCAACTTATAGGCCGACGTCCGTTGATAATACAATTTGTGGTAATGTTGCAATTTTCACCATTTTCACTGGTAATTAGGGATATGACATTTTAAACTTTCGCCTCACTATTGTGTTATATTAACCAACTTGAGACGGGTGTATCACAAAATTTGTTTACCTTGAAATCTGATTTCACTGGTGATTTAACACCTAAACTAGTAGTTTATGTAACTTTTAAGGCCTAATTACGTACAGTTGTATACACTGCTTTATCTACACACATATTATAAATCCTAAAGGACATGTTCGGAAACCATTAGAATTACCGCTATTGCACCGCCATGGCCAACTCGATTATGCGAACGGTTAGGGAGGAGGGCTGGATTATCATTACGTTACGGAAATCGATGTGGTTATGAATTATAATACACTTTTACTACACTGTCCCTGATAAGACATTAAAGTTATATAACTGGTTGCAATAATAGTGGTAATTATATACGGTTTCCGAACGCAGAGTAGAGGATTTATGATATGGTTGTAGATAAAAAGGTATTACTAAAACTGTATAGTTCACTGGAACCTACTGTATGTAGTACCTACTATTATTAATTCTGTCACTGTATTGACTGTTTACGAAGGACCATATAATACCTGGACCAACAATGTCTTATTCAATTTATGAATCTTACTAACAATATGTATAAATGTTTTAGTTATTTGAAATAGTTGAAATAAATGATTATATTTATATACAAAATCACGTTCCTCCAAAATTCAGGTTATATCTGTTCCGATTTCGTTATCGGGTGTCGAAGTACCGCGGAAGTTCAATTATTAAGAGCGTCAATTTGCGGAACAAAATGTGGTGCTATGGCGCATTACTACACCATAGTCCATAAGGGACTTTAACGGTGGATCTATGTTTCGACGTGGCGTACCACGGTAAACCCAGCAACGGGTGTGAGCGGGATAGACGCGCTCCAGGAGTGCATGGATCAATCAGTGTGTACTGTAAATGGTCTTATGCATAGGTAGGGAAACTCTTAATTGGGGCAGATTAGGATAGGGCGTAGTATTTGTAAGTGTAGGCTGCCCCTTACACACGAGGAGGCGAGATATGTAAAGGTTTGCTATCTTTATAGTCTCTCTTCTCGAACACGGTCTGGCACTGTGTTATTTTAAATTAGGAGTTCCCGCGTTCTATGTCACACAATCGATTTTCATTTCGAAACAGTCTAGAAGCGGCAGCCTAAACAGATAGTCGAGATGTTGTAACTCGTTTCATGGAAGAAATAATATAATTACAGAACTATCAAGACATTTTTTTTGTCAACCCCTACAGTACCTAGCTAATGATTTGGGTCGCTATATATTAAGTATATCAAAATTCTGTGGTGGTTTTGTCACCTAGCTAAAAAGGTGCCCAATATAATAGAGGATATCAGCCCTAAAATGTGGGGACCTTGTATAGGGGACCGCTGAGGCCACGACGGTGTGCCGGTAAAGTGTCGTCACTGTCCTGATGTATGAAACTGAGATCGACTGCATTCGTGGCACGATAGATAGCGCTAGTGCGGGCAATTACGGGAAAGCATTTTCTTTAAACACTATTATTCCAGATGTTAATCGTCTTCTGTTTGACGTCTTTGTGATATTTTTAATTATTTCTTCATCGTTGTTTTATGGGTTCATGACGTTAAACATTAATTTTCTTTCTTGTTTCCTAATGTCATACATAAGTCCTATAAATCATTTAAAAACCGGTTAGTCATGACTAACGAACCAGTTTAAGATTTAGCAGTTATCGAACTTAAAATGTGGTGATCAATGGTCCTTGCTCTTTGCTTAGTAACATTTTCGTTAAAGTCTCGAAAGGACTCGATTGAAGGATACTTGAATTATTCAGATAGCGCTTTGGACGCGGATTTTCGCGTTCGCCGCTCTTAAGGGTTGAGAGGGGAAGTTTTTCAAAGGGATGTGGCTTAAAATAGCTTCTCATATATATGTTACCCAAGCTTCAATATACACGGACTACCACTAGTTATTTCATCCAATTGGAAGACGTTAAAATCACTTACCCATTTTTACCCCCATAGGAAAAGTTTAAGTATTGTTAACTTAACGAACATAAGTGAATTTTATTTCTAAGAAAATAAGAGCATGATACATACTATGATACAAGGTATCTGCCATATGTATTTGTATTTTACTTATGAACATGTGCAGATGTATCAAAAATCTAAAATACAAATATACGTATATCTCCATAGTCAATAAATAACCCATTTTAAATATTGCATTGTTACTGACCTTGAGCCGTATTATTACTTTAAAACACGTTTATGCAACTCCAATATAAGCGCCGGTCGCCTGGCGATGGCGGTAAGACGTCCGACTTTCAATCCGGAGGTCTCGGGTTCAAACCCCGGCTCGTACCACTAAGTTTTTTGGATTTTATGTACGGAATATCATTTGATATTTACCAGTCGCTTTTTGGTGAAGGAAAACATCGTAAGGAAACCGCACCTAATCCTGATAAGACCTAGTTTCCCCTCTGGGTTGGAAGGTGAGATGGTAGTCGTTTTCGTAAAAACTACTGCCTACGCCGATTCATGGGATTAGGTTGTCAAGCGGACCCCATGTCGGGACAAACGCTAGGAGGAAGAAGAGGCACCATGGTAGCTTTAAATTGTACAATAAGAGTGTGTCCTATGCAGATCACTTTGAACACTTCACCCGCTTAACTACTGCTGCTAGTGGAATTATGTTTATTCAACAGTACACACAACCAACTTATTCACATATGTAGAATGGAAAACAATTAGCTAGAAACGCTAATAATATATCCTAAAGCAACACTAACTTCTTACATAAACATTATGATTGTTTATTAAACGATGATTGAAGGGAATAGCTAATATATGTATGAGTTATTTACGGAATGTATCCATTTTTAATCGAAACCTAAAAACGGCTATAACCGGTTATTTTGAACAAATGATATTAACCGATTATTGGTACTTACTAAAAACCGGAGCTTTCGCGGTTTCTTCTATGTTATTACTATGGTTATTTTTCTTATAGTACACATTGAGTTTTAAGTGTTATGACCTCCCTTCGTTTATTTAAAGAACTAACTTGTTCGCATATATTTAGATTGGGAAACAATTAACTAGTAATTCTAATAAAATATCCTAAAGCAACCCAAACTTCTTACACAAATATCATGTTTGTTTATTAAATCAAACGTTAGTTAACTAATGTTAGACCCAAAGTGTTTATATGAAGAGCTCAATTTTAATTTAAACTTTAACCGACCAGAAATTAAAATTAGCTAAAACAAAAGAAGGTTTTATTTGTCAAAATAAGATTTAAATTACTGTTATGAATGCTTTATTGCACACATTAGAAATTACCATACAATAGAAAATACAACACAACATAAAAGAGGCAAACAACAAACAAAATTTAAAATAAATAATAATTTATTACGGGCAAAGCCCATAAAAGTGTTAGTATATACAAAAAAACTTATAGAACTATTGTTAATGAAGGCAAAAGTCAGAAACACAATCACGAAAGTACACAGAAAACAGCACAGATACATAACCGGATGAGCAAAAAAAAACAATAATAATTAAAATTAAATAATCAATTGAATCAAGTAATGAAAATATAATCAACTAATATTTAGCAATAAAAATTAATTTGATTTAAGATTAATGTAAACGAAAAAAGCTTATGTGATACTTATTTAAGTTTGATTTAGATAATAAATATGAATAAACGTAGCATAGATTGTTGATAGTTTATTATGTAGTGGTATTATGTACAAGCTGAACTAAATACCACACCACTTCGTAACGTGAGCTCTAAATCCCGCACAAGAACAAAGTGTTAATTTCTAAAACAAGCTGATTTACCAACTAAGTTACCCTTTTCGGTCCTTAATCCGATCAGCCCTTACTCGATTCCCTTTTCCCTTCATCCGATTAGGATCACATTCCGACTCAGTGGATCCAATCGATGTTTCTATGTTCTCAATTCATACTTTAAGATATAAGGAATCCTTGAGGCATATTTAAAGAATATAATCTGTCACGAATATTCTTAGTCGCATTCGTATAATGCGTTTGCATAATTTTTAGGGTTCCGTAGTCAACTAGAAACCCTTATAGTTTCACCGTGTCCGTCCGTCCGTCTGTCCGCCTGTCCGGGGTCTAGCTCAGTGACCGTTCGCACAAGAAAGTTGAAATTTGGTATCAGTACGTGCATTAATCATGCCGACAAAGTGGTGTAATAATTTTTTTTTTAATTATTATTAGGGTACCTCCCGTACACATGAAGTGTTGGGTATCATTGGTCTTTCAAAAAGAATAGAGGTATTTTAAAACTTTTTTGGATAAAACTAATAGTTTCGTAAATCATAGCTCTGAAACTTCAAAACTAGGGCGTCCCCCCATCTAACTTTTAACCGTGGATCCAAAAAAATTTTTAAAAATCATGCAAGGGAGACCTGATAAGTAATTTCAACGAAAACTATATTGAATAAAATCGGTGCAGCCGTTTTCGAGTTATCACTAAAAAACGCATTATGAAAGGACGTAAGTGCCGGATAGTAAAATGAAGTAAGTGCCGCCAAATATCCCTTAACAAACGACTTTTTGAACGGATGTATTGTAACAGGCCGGCAACTACGGAACCCTACACTGAGCATGGCCCAACATGCTCTTGGCCGGTTTTGACATTCGTATCGACATTCGCATCAAATGATGTAAATATATTGCGAGTGTAAATATCGCTTGTGATATGCTTGCACATACACTGGGCCAAAAAACGACTATATCGTTTGACTCATTTTAATCAGCAATATATACTCATTATCCTCTTAGCGTTTTTCCCGGCTTTTGCCACGACTCAATGAAGCCTGGGGTCCGCTTGTCAACCAAATCCTGTGAATTGTCGTATATGATATTTCTTACTGTAAGAAATATCATTTGATAATAATAATTAATAATTGTTGTAATTTATAAGCTTTAGCTTAAGTTCTATATTAGCACTGCCTTAGATTTGATTAGTAGTTAATAAGTAAATTTTGCATGCGTATCTAAGTAAAATGTACTCACTTAACCTGTACCTTCCAACTGTATTTATCACTGCATTTGCAAATAAATATTTGATTGATAAATAAATATTCAAAACATCGTGTGAGGAAACCGGACCTAATCCCAACAAGGCTTAGTTCTTCCTCTGGGTTGGAAGGTCAGATGGCAGTCACTTTGAAAAACTAGTGCCTATGCCAATTCCTGGGATTAGGTTGACGAGTGGACCCCAGGCTCAATAGAGCCGCGGAAAAAAGCCGTGACAAACGCTAGGAGTATGAATAAAAGTTCCAATACGTAAAAGTGATAATATCGACGTTGGTTTTAGGCACAGCCTGTATGTAAGTAAGACATAAACTTTTATAATCCTATTTGTATTTAAGTTAACTTCTAAGGCGGCAGCGCAAAATTTTAAATTTTTGCGCGGTGCGGCGTTTGTCTTCGGCAAGGCAAGCTGACAAAGTTTGCAGGTTAGCCATGCTACCTCGTATGGGACAAAGAGTATTTCCCGCGCTTTCGCGCGTAAAATGCAGCAAATCTAGACACACGGCAGTGTGTCCGCCAAGTTCGAGCAAAAATAAAGCGACACACCGGCCGTGGGTTATATATGTAACGTGATACTTATTCAAAATGTACCTTAAAAACTGCTGGAAATCAAGTGTGCATTCCTATAACTATTTATGATTTGAGGTATTTTTATGGAACTTGGTACTTATTCAGATCTCACTTCTTTTATAGGCGAAGCATTCCCATAGTATCGAACTTGGCAGCCTTTCACATTTATGTTTTTGATGGGATACATATTTCTATCACTTTCTTACTTGAACAAAAAAGGTTGATTAAAAGAAAAGGAAACAATTTAATTGTCGAGCACGTCATCAAAATGTCTTGAAAGTAATAATACGGCAAGGTGAATAATTCGGTGATTCAAATATTTTACAGACATATAAGGCCACGCCGCACCATATTTTTATAAATAGCGGCCGCCGCATGTGCTTTCATTAGAGAGCGTCCCATACAAGGTAGCTTGCCGCCTGAAGGGTTAACCGGTTTAATATAACCGGTTATTTTTCATCAAAACTAACTTTACCGTTTTTCAAATAGTGCTGAAAAATAATATTTCCATTCTTGCTAAAATTATTTACTGTTACATAATGCTATGCTAACATTGGTAACAACCCGGTTGTTGGTTCCATTACTATGTGCTTAACCTTTCTTTATGTACACAAAGTGACACAAACTAACAAGGAAGTCGAAACGCAAATCGGTATTCATAAGTGCTTCGTGGAGTTACGACTTTAGCTCAAATACAATATTTAAAATATACATCCCTATAATAGGGTGTAACAAAAATAGTGATAATGGGTATAATTGGTACGAGTATCATATTGGGAAAAAGTAGGAGAAATTTTTTTTGCTCGCAAATTTTTTTTTGTATGGAACTCGTCATCCTGGCCGGCCGACCCTCCATACAAAACTTTTTTTTTTCTAGCGTGAATAGCCTAGTCGGTAGTGACTCTATCTATGAAGCAGGAGGTCCCGGGTTCGAATCCTGGTCAGGGCATTTATTTGTGTTTATCAAGGGTATTTGTTCCTGAGTTATGGATGTTTTCTATGTATTTAAGTATTTATATGTATATATATATATATTATATATATCGTCGCCTAGTAACCACAATACAAGCCTTATTGAGCTTACTGTGGGACTAGGTTGATTTGTGTAAGATTGTCCCATAATATTTTTTTCTTCTTCTAAAGTAACTGCGGTGCATCGTAAAGTTTGCTTTAGAGTATGGATGACTGATATTTTAATTACAATCAAATTTCGAACATTATAATAAATAATGATAATGTATAAAAATCCATAACAACAACGACGGGGAGTTGGCAATGCCGGTGCAATGGCGGTCATTCTAATGGTTCCCGAACACGTTATTGAGGATATATAATATGTATGTCTTAGATAAAACAGTGTATATACAAGTTATAACAAAAATGCTGGTGATCCGTTTAAGGGCATAATTAGTATCGTATTCTAATAATGAAAAAAAAAAAAATCTTGCCAAAAATATTGGTTTTACTATGGAGGGTCGGCCGGCTGGAATGACGTGTCCCATACAAAAAAAAATGTTTCGCGTCAAAAAAATTTTTCTTCTACTTTTTCTTAGTCGCAATACCATATCAATTATGCCCTTAAACGGATCATTACTATTTTTGTTACAACGCGTACATAATTAGGCATTAAAACACTCCTGCGATATTATTCTAAAACTTTATTCGTTCGTTTCATAAAACCGCACTCGTTTTTTAATGCTCTTCATTATGTAATTCACATAAACTACTATTAGCTATTTGAATGCGTTTGCATGCGTGCCTTAAGAGTTGGCTCAAGGTTGTAAGAGAGCCTTGGTTATTAAAGCAGCGACTTCATCCGATCGCGACCCTCAGCCATGAGGAGACGAGGAAGAAGAAGAAGACAAGGTTGTAAACATTCAGAACATCAGATACAGATGTGGCTACTGTGGCTAGTGACTTGTGCTTACTTCCTCCGTTGGCTCAGGGACCCAAAGTGAATCTTGGCCTCCGATACGAGAGGGTGCCACTTGCCTCGATCCCGCGCTAGCTCTTGCTAATTGCAGACTTGCCACTTGCAGAATGCAGAGTGACTTGTGTCACTATTAAAATTACTAAATTCGCTGTCATGGATTGACGAAGCCCTAGAAGAGTCAGGTTCAAATCCTGGAATTTTCCAGAGTAATTTACAATTCATTTTTTCACATCTGTTTCCAATTTGTGGAATTTGAATCATGACTTGCATTTGCAGGGTACGCGTTCGGAAGGAAAATCCGATTATTAATATGACAACATATTGTCCGGCGATTTGAGTCAACTTTTGTTCAATACATGACGCTCTGGCACCTGCAGCCGAAACAGATGTATAACCTAAATTCTGGAGGAACAAGATTTAGTATATGCATACATTATATTATATGGTGCTCGAATAAACTCCATAGCTGGAAATATTTCGATAATTTTGGTAAAAGAAGTTGTTTGCGCCTGTCATCTCTTATACACTTCAACCGAACCGTCATCAAAGTAATTCTCAAAATAAAACAAACTGATCTTTAATAACGCCTTTTTCAAAGCCTACGTAGAATTGCCTACGTAGAATTATAACAACATTGTATTTTCGCAACGCCAAAGTCTCTTTCAATATTTTCAAGATGAAACGATGATTCCAAAGTTGGAGTCAATCAATATTTTAATTATTAAGAAAGTAAACTGTCTGTGGCGAAGTTATTTAGTAATTATTATGTGTGAGCTGCTGCTGTGATTTATTTATTTAAAATCTTCATTGTATAACCGTGGTAGGGCCAAGAAAAGCCAGACAAACGAGGTAGGTTTGCCATGTGCATTAACATATTTAATAAGTTATCGAAGTAATGCATTAAGAAACTAACATACACACATTTAAAATAAAGTTAAAACGATATTTAATTAGTAAAGCATACTATTGTATAGAAGAATTTCTAAGTGAGGAAGTTAATCTGTTTGTTGGTTCACCACATGTTGATTACATAAATATTTAGTAGTCTGGTTTATTGTTGTATAATAATAGATGTATAAGTTTTATTATGTTGCTATACCGTTGCAGGGTTCATGTTGATACCGAAACTAGCCTTTAAGATCCTTTTTATACACGAAACGCAAGAAATAAATAATAGGTAAATAATAGTCAAAGTTTGAAGTTTAAAATTGAGAAACCAAATACATGGTAGAAACCCTTACGTACTAAGGCTTTAAGTAATAAAAGTAGCACACAGATGAACAACTGTTTAAGGGAGATTCTTTATCTCGAACGCCGCTCGCGTAGAGATAACGGGCTAGTTTTGGACTCCCGACGTAACGGTAAAAGTAGAAATCTGAAATAAAAGAGAAAATATTAAAGTTAGATGAAAATGAGAAGATGGAAATATATTTTAGAAATGCCATCAACCAATCAGAGACGAGAGTAGCGTACCAATGAGCCTCTAGAAAACCTCTGATTGGTCGATATTCTTATTGGAATCTCGGCACGTTTGTCTGCTTAGTAAGTCACTCGATTTGGTCAATATAACTACATACAAGTCGAGTAACCAGATGACGTCACCGCGGCTGGGCCATCGGGCCCGCCGCGGCCTCACCAGACGCCAGCCAGGTCGTCCACAAATCGACGACGAGCGACCATCCCACCACAGTGGGACAGCGACCCGACACCGGAGCAAAAGCAGAAATGCGGGCGCTCCAACCCATGCCCCCACTATAAGAGGAGCAGCGGAAGACCCTACTACTACTAACTTCAGTCAGTAAACAACAGGACCAGGACTTCGGAACTAGCCAGGAATAGGAAAAGGAAAATAAATGAAGAAGTTTTCCAATACAAGTGGACTTTTGTATAGAGGCAGAGTTTCTTCCAGTACTCCCGCTACAGCTGCGGGTCGGTGCGTGCGGCAGTCAGCTGAGCTGGCTCTGTAGCCAAGATGACAATCGTTTGCAGAAAACGAAACGAAACGCTACATGCTCTCGCTCACTCTTCCATATTAGTGCAATAGAGAGACGGATAGCGTTTCGATTCGTTTTCTGCAAACGATTGTCATCTTGGCTAAGCCACCGACACCGCCATTTTGTGACGAGGTCGTTGACCTGGTCACATGGTCCTTCGGTTAGCTGAGGCTGAAATATATGGACAAGTACCTACAGCAGCTGAGGCTACAAACATACATTTATATGCAAAGTATGCGTATGGACAAGGAAAGTGTAGGTACACATGGTGAAGTATACAGAGTGTAACAAAAATACTAGCGATTCGTTTAAGGGCATAATTGCATCGTATTGAGATTAAGAAAAAATAGGAGAAAAAAATTTTGGAGTCGAAAAATATTTTTATTTTTGTATGGAACCTGTCGTCCCAGCCCGTCAACGAAAGAAAGATCCTGTTTAGTTCTATTGGTTTCACTGTCGTAAATTCGTAACATGTCCTTTGTTTGTTATAAGTGTTCTTATTTTGGGAATGTGACCGTGGCGTCAATGCGCCGTGTCGTCAAATAAAATGGTTGCAGCGGAAGACCAGCGCTGGCCCTGCAGGCATTTAACGCTGAGTTGCGACCATTTCGTGGCAATTAAAGTTTCGGGTTGTTTATGTTATTGTTTATTATGTTTTTTTGTATTCGTCATGAATAAATCTTTCATTCATTCATTCACTCATTCATTCAACGCCCCATACAAACCCAATTTTTATTTTCGCGTGAATAATTTGTTTCTTAGTTATTAGAATACGACCCCAATTATGTCCCTAAACGGATCACTAGCATTTTTCTAACATCCTGTATATTTGCCTTTACGGATAGAATTCGCGGATATTACTGTTTACTAAGCTTATAAATGCTTTTCGGTCAGCTCATGAACCAGGGCCAGATGCTCTCCACCCTTGAGCTATCGAAGACATGTTGCGGTCTGCGGGCTGTAATTACAAATAATTTCTGGCTACTGGGATGTCTCGGCATTTTCGAACGAGCGGAGCGTAAGCGAAGCCAGTTCTTATAAACAACTTCTGGCCACTGGGACGTCTCGGCATATATATATTCAGCTTCTCACATAACAAGGCTACCGTTCATTATAAATGTAAAGGCACGCCAAGTCTCATGCAAATCCTGTGTTGTTATTCAGCCGTGACGTGACCTGTTTCGTTAGATTACCGTGAATATTAAATGACGAGTTGTTTTTGATTATATTAAATATTTAGATTTTTGTATATGAAACTATAGCGAAAAGTCGCGGCAGTACATACAACATCATCTTTGGAGGTATTAGCATTTTCCATACATTTGACAACCGCTTTTAATGCTAGGAACTATCAAATTACGTCACTGAATTATGAATTCTACCTTAGTAATTTTTCCGGCAATCTGCTACGTGTGAGATTGTGATTATAACTAAAGTTAAAATTACAAAAATAATAATAATAAATTATTTTATAGTTAAAATTACACGGTAAGGTTTTAAACTGAAGAACAAATCAAATTATTTTAAATAAATATTTTAATTTGTTTATTTTAACACACTAAGACACACTACTATATAAATCATAAACTTATATAGATGTCATATACAAAGGAAAAAAGTAACCTAGGCCTCCGGTCGGGAGGCCTAGGTCACTTTTTTCCTTTGTATATGACATCTATATAAGTTTATGTTTTAAACTGAACAATGTTGACCTTAGCGAGAAATATTTCTTAGCCTATATATTGTGGGATATAAATAAAGTGCTCGATAACCACCCCTGCCCGCGAACCATGAATAATAGGAACAGAAATACCGATAGACAAAGTATAGTCGGTTTAGGACGTTTAGAAGGACCATTTGTGGTCGAGTTTAGTTAAAGGTCCCAGTCGGTTCCTGAACAGCGTCAAGGCGTTCAACGACGCCTTTTGCTAAACGCTTTGGAATAAATCGTTGCTTTGTTGTTTAATACCTACGTCACGGTCTGCATATCTGAAAAATATAGGTATAGTTTTAAAACGATATGACGTCATACCATTTATTTCGGTATGATTTCGGTAACGCAACCGATATTTTTTGTATCGAAATATAACGATACCATATTTTATTTTCGATACCTCAACCGTTTTCATAAAGGTATAGACTGGATGGAGGTTGAAGTATGCGCTACCTACCGGTTACCCGTGCTCCGAGCCCCGCTACCCCGCACAGTTCCTTTAACGCCGCGCGCACCGTACAAGCTACGATCTAAAATTACGATACCGAAATAATACCGGTTGGATTTCATTATAATAAAGGTATATAAGTACCGTATCGAATAATCGCGATATCGTAATTTTATACCGGTAGCGTACCGTTATATTCCAACCGGTATAGTTCTACCTTTATAACATAACGGTATCGAAATTCTATAGCGCTACCGTACCGCTTATACCGTAACGAAAACAGTATCTGACCTTACGTAACGCTATGAAATATCCAGAGTAAAGTGAACCCTAAAAGGCTCCACAATTAGAGTGCATAGATAGATAGATAAATTTGCTTTATTATTCGAAAAGTATACATCTATATATATAAAAGAAGAAACTGACTGACTGACTGACTGACATATCAACGCACAGCCCAAACCGCTGGGTCTAGAGATTTCAAATTTGGCACATAGGTTCCTTATAAGGTCTAGGGGAGCACTAAGAAAGGATTTTTCAAAATTCACCCCCTAAGGGGGTAAAATGGGGGTCCAAAGTTTGTATGGCGAATCAAGATTTGTTAGACAATTTTATTCGAAACTTCACAGGAGTATTCCTAACGGCAAATGAGTAAACACGTATTTCAGGTTTTTTGAAAATTCAACCCCCAAAAGGGGCAAATGTGGTTACAAAGTCTGAAATTCAACATGGGTATCATATCCTTTTTGATCACTTATGTTACGCGGGCGAAGCCGCGGGAAAAAGCTAGTTGATTTATATAGTGCCCTGCAAAACTGTTTGCATCACCGTACCGTTACAAACTTCTAAAATCTACTTGTACAATCTTCTAAAATCCATTGAAACTTAGTTATAAAGCATTTCCCCCCACGTTTTCCACTAAAACTTAAACCTGTTACAACACATAGTCCTTGCGGAACGTGACATGGTTTCTTATTAAGTGAACCACATGTAGGCAGCAGTTCTAGGTTGGTACGGATTTACGATCATCATCCTCCTAGCGTTTGTCCCGACTATTAGCCACGGCTCAATGGAGCCCGGGGTACGCTAGGTAATCTAAACTCAAGATTTAGCGAATAGGCATCTAGGCATCATCTGAACTTCCCACTCACAAAATTTCTTTGTGATATGTAGTGGAAAAACGGGAATTCAATAGGGCTACGCCAAACTCTGCGTAGGGGGCGGCACTAGCACAAACAGAGGGCCTACCCCGAAACACGAAAATTGAAATTTCGTTACCTGTCTCCCTATCACTCTTGCATATTCGAGCGACAGAGAGGCAGATTTTCAATTTTCTCTTTTTACTATAGGCCCTCTGTAAACATACTGCCTTGGTGCACAATTACATATTTTTTGTAACATGTTATCTCTGAAAACTTGTCAAAAAACTGTTAAAGGCCTAATATGTATAAGATGATTATTTTACATGTTTTTTTTAAAGTGGGGCATTCCACTCATACAATAGTATGTTATTCAATCAAATACAAACACTGAAAACATTGAAAAAATAATCAACCCAGCAGGATTTGAACCTCGCATCGATACGCCTTACCGGGGCTCGATCGCTTTACCAAGCACCAGCTTTAGTTAGCACCTAGATGTCGCTTACGGCTGCTATAAAGTCGATGTAAAAATAAATGCAAAAAGATGATTGAAGGCATTGAGAATTTCGTCAACTCAGTAACTGAACCCATAGCTTAATTGGTAAAGCGATCGAGCCCCGGTAAGGCGTATCGATTGTCAATGTTTTCAGTGTTTGTATTTGATTGAATAACATGTATAAGATGGTTTACAATATGTGCTAGTGCTGCACTCTGGCGGCAGAATATTTCAGTAATACCCTACATTAGCATACAATAAAATATTTATCAACCTCGTAAGGTAAACGTGCTCGATACTATCCCACATCACAGGGCGGACACGTCGTACTACAAAACTCGTTTGAGCGCCTTTGTGTGCACGGCACATCTGTACACGCTTCAATGCGTGCGTGCATCTTAGGACGCTAATTCCGCTGTCGTAAATGACGTTTGACAATACACCGCCATTTTACTTTTTATCGATGCGCTGTCCACATGACGAATTGGCCTACTAGTTCCCTACCAATCCACCGCCGCGGGGTGAGGTAAGTCCGATCGGGGCGGGGCGAAACGTGGCCATTCTGTATGAAAAACTATTATTTATTCTGTGCCCACTTGTCAGTTTTAAGCTTCAATTAAAAGTAAATCTTAAGGTAAATAAAGTAAAGGGTCTTAGGATTCTAAAGGGTAGGCAACGCGCACGTAATACCTCTAAAATTGGTGGCGTCCATAGCGCACGGGGACCGCTTACCATTAAGCGGGATGATGCTTATTTGCCAGCGTTGTAGTATATAAAAAATGGTGGCAGGGTGTCAACTATCGGACATAAGCGTATCAAGCACTGGCCTTTACCTTACGTTTCCAGTACATTTTTCGCTTTGTAGTCCCGCTGACAATGCCAGAAAACTCAGAATACATAACGAGTGGAATATTTCATGCAATTTGCTAGATGCATCGTCGGGTAGTCTTTGAATTCAAATGAGTGCTGGCTTTATGTTTTTTAGGGTTCCAACAGGAAATACGGGACATCTATCTCTGGTTTTCCGTTTGTTAAAATACCGGTACGTTTTGGTACCGGAATTTTGGTATCTTAAAGATAGATATCTTTATATCTCAAAAATATTGCATTTAATACCGATGTATTAAATGCAATATTTGTCAGTCTGTCACAGCACAGAATAATACAATTAAAAGTACATAATTACTACGTATAGAATGTTCACTGTAATCGAATGAGCGAGCATAACGAAGTGAGTTCTTAGGTACATTTAATTTTTGCTGTTTACCTGGCTAGAGGCATGTCTCGGTATTTCGAAGAGTGTTTTTATGTTTTTGATAGTTTGTTCTGCGATAACTTTAGTACGTTACAATGAGTTGCTTAGATTTAAATGAAAGTAAAAGCGTTTTATTATAATAAAATTAATCACTCAAGTTCCTAAAAAATGTTCGCGTATATTTACTACTTACTTGAGTATTTAAGCAATAAACCTCTTCGTACAGTATTAATGTAAGTTGATCCACCAAACCAACAGGCTGATTCTTTATCAACAGGCTAACAACAGGTGGCATGTACGCTGCCAATCTGGCAACATGCCAGGTCATTCAAGCAGATGACAATATAGCTCAGTCAATGGCGAGATTAACGGTTGTGTATCATGGATTATATGAAGTGGATCTAATTCTTCGGTCACAAAGTGAGGCCGATAGAGAAGGTTATTTAGGGGAATGTGTCTCGTTTTGACTAAGGAGGTAATGACGTCATCAGACAATCAAAATGTCAATGTGTCAAATGTGACAATTTTATAACGAGTGCGAGTGGGACACCGCCCCCTACATTATGCTCTCTATCGGACCGTTTTTACTACTTTTTACTAGTCACCTATGAACGACTGTTTTACTCGGTAATAAGACTAATAGGTTCAACTGTGGTTAGGGAAAACGTGTAAGAATTAGATCCACTTCATATAAATCCAGGTTGTGTATACATAATGCCGTATTCTAACTTTAATACATTAAAAACATAAACTCAAGTCAACACAATTATTATTATTATTATTTGTTTATTCCTTAAATCAACACTTACAGTCTGGCTACACGTGTTAAAATTAGACAGATAAAAATGATAATACGATACAAGATTAGTACTTAATTATGTAAGTTATTAACATTCTGGACAAACCCTAAATATACTTACTTAAATAAGAATGGAACTTCGAGCAGAAATGGACTCCAAGTAACGGCTGCTAGTTGCAATGAAACTAGTTTCGGTGGAATGGAATATGTCTAACTAGTCCGCTGTCGCTGTCCAATATGTCATTGAGAAGTCCCAACGCTTGGTGCAGGGGTGAGTGGGACAAAGCACGGATCTGCGCTTCAGGGACTGCAAAAGCAACCTAATCCCAGGAATTGGCGTAGGTACTAGTTTTTACGAGAGTGATTGCTATTTGACCTTCCAACTCAGAGAGAAAACGAGGCCTTGTTGGGATTAGATCCGGTTTCCTCACGATGTTTTCCTTCACCGAAAAGCGACTGGTAAATATCAAATGATGTTTCGTACATAAGTTCCGAAAAACTCAGTGGTACGAGCCGGGGTTTGAACCCGAGATTGAAACGTCTTACCACCAGGCTACCAACGCTCTTTTGTTCTTGTGTTGGAGTTGAATCGGATTTTTTTTCTGGAATTCTGAATCAGACGTTTAAGCGTTAGCTGTATTGCGTAGTATATTTATATTTATCGTATGGATTGTTAAAATGTCACTGGATTTTACATAATAAAACTTAAAATAATAACTGAGAGAAACTATTTTGCGTAGTTCATGCTTTGGAGTTGTGAGAGCGCTGGTAGCCTGGCGGTAAGACGTCCGACTTTCAATATCTCTCGGGTTCAAACCCCGGTTCGTATAGATGAATTATCGAGATCATGGAATTGCATTTGTAGTGGTTGTACCGTTTGCAACAAAAGGAGAATAATTTTCTCTTAATTTAATAAAATTACATACCCTTAAGAAATGGAATAAGTAGTAGTCATCTGTTTTTTGCTTTTAGTCGCTATCATGTTCTTCATATGAGCTGTCACAAGTATTGATATTAAGATTGTTTGAAATTCGATCCATTTCCCCTTCGTGACATCGATATTTATTTTCTTCACTTTCGACATGGCGACAAATATTTTCCCAGTCCTCAGCAGTCATAGTATTCATTCGTTCAGTTGCTAAAGTCATAATGCCTTGCATGTTTAATGAAACGTTTCTTTTAGCTACATATCCTTTTACCATGGACCAAATATTTTCGATCAGATTGAATGTCGGGTGATACGGTGGCAATCGTAAAACGGAGTGGCCATGTTCTTTTAAAATTGCATCTATGTGGTACTCACGAAACCGCTCTTTATTTTGTTTAATTAAATCATACAAACTGGTTTTGTACATCATCGGGCTATACGAAATGTTGTGTGTTGTCAACCAATCCATCATTTCTTGTTTATGAGAATTTGACGTTGGAGCACGATTCAAAAGTTTGTTGTGATAGGACGCATTATCTACGATAAGTACGCTATTCGGTTTAAGGTTCGGTATTAATTTTTCTTTTAACCGTTTTTCGTAGTTGACAAAGTTCATCTGGTCATGGTAATTTCCCGTTTTTTGGTTTGCCTTAAACATTAACAAAGCGTTGGGAATAAAACCATCTTTTCCTCCTGCGTGCACTATTATTAACCGCTGGCCTGTACTGATTTGTTTTTTTACACCAAATTCTGTTTCATCGGTCCAAGCCTCTCCGGACATATGTGAAGTGTGGATGTAGGTTTCATCAGTATAAACTAGTGGTCTATCTTCAGACCGATATTCCACAATTTTGGTAAGGTGATTTATTCTTAGCAGTCGTATGTTGTGTCTTTCCATTAATATTTTTCGGTTGTCCTCGGTCTTTTTCCATTTAAATCCTAATTTTTGTATTAGTTTTCGTAAGGTGGAAATGCCAAATTTGTAATCCATATCGGATTTTAACACAGAGTGGAGTGCCTTTAAGGTTGGAAATTGCTTATGGGACAGATGAAAATTGTATATAGTTCTCCGGATGACTTCCTGATCAAAATCGTCTACTGCTGATGACGGACAAGTAACTTTTTATTTCTCGGGGAGGTGAATTTCTTTGTTGTTGCGAATTTCTCACTATTGCTCTCAGCCACAATGTTATAAACAGTAGAGATACAAACACCTGTAGCTTTTTCAACTAACTGGGCAGCGGTGTAAGGGGAATTAAAATTTTTCTTCAGTTCAAGTTCAAAATATTTATAACAGTTAAAAATAATTTGCTTACTTTGACTCTCAATCGGACCAAAATTACTCCTTGCCATATTTTTTGAAAATTATGTAACTTACACTTAGTCGTACGGGCTGACACAAAATTATTGATATTTGTGAGATGATAATTTTGAGAATACAATAAAATCAGACGTAAAAATATATGCACAACGTAAATAATATTGACAATTTGACACTGACATTATTTTGGTATTTACTTCCTCAATGTATAACAAACCTCTTTTTATGCTGATAGAACGAGAAAATAGAAAATTCAAATATAGAATGCCTGTAAACATACAATACTACTACATATGCAATTCCATGCTCTCGTTAATTTATCTATACCACTGAGTTTTTCGGAAGTTATCTACGGAATATCATTTGATATTTACCAGTACCTCTACCACGAGTCATGTAGAAAATTCTGAATATTTTTCTATAGGCGTTAACGAATAATCGGGCTTCGAATCGTTTTCCTTCAGTTTCGACAGCAACACATACAAACGATCTATGCTGACATTTCATGTCGGATTACGTTTAGTGCGCTGCATACATCCGTCTCATAGGTAGAACGAGACGGATGTATGCAGCACGTCGAATGTGATCTGTCATGTTAACGCACTGAAGGTCAGTACAGTTTGTTATCGATAGGTTTTATGAATACGTTACCATAAGACACTAATTTGACTTACGTCACCGAAAAATACCGTATCGACTGTAGAAAACTCTTTCACTATCAAATTATAAGGTGAGATGTCAAAACATGGTGAAAGTGAAAACCATTCACATTTATTGTGTTATATTTATATATTATTAGTTGACGAAATAATATCGACAAAGCCTTATATTAAGCATAATTTGTTAAGAAGACTGCATAGTATGATAACTGGAACTGGAAAACGAAACGGTAAATTTCAAGCCGATATGAGAAATAGAAATATCCACATCAACACTTCAATAAGAATAATTTTAAAAAAGAAATCTAGACCCAAAAACTGCTTAATATTTGTGAGATTTATGTATTAATAGTCAATTAATCTGATTTGAAATCGACACAAAAATACCAACTCTAACCTAAAATGAATGGTAAGTAGTTGAAATTTGATATGATAGTTATAAACACTTTAATTTTCAATCATAATAATTACAATGAAACTGTGAAAAATAACAAATAATATTGAAACATCTTTTACAGGTTCTTGTGCATCATTCATTTCTGATTGATTGCTGTAGCAGCTAATCTATCACCAGCAAGGCAAACTATTTATCCCAGGAAGGTGTATTATTTTATATTCAAGAAGTAACAACTGCGTTACAGGCCGGGATCTTCGAATTATTGCATCCAAGTACTATAAAATAGTGCTTACTTAAAAGACATCCAGATTTATACAGGGCACTTTGAAATTATAATGTACATAATTATATTAAAGATTTATTTATTGCGAAATAGCCTTGTCACAAACTAGAAACTTATAAGTACTACTAACAATTACTCGTACGTGTAACTTATAAATAGAAATAAAACCATCATTATGCAAGAAGCGACAAAGCCGCAATCCTGCGTTGTGTTATGTATGAAAACCGGCGGCTTGCTGGAACATCTTTAGCTTCCCTTGTGCGTTTGTTAGGTCGTGAGGCTCCGAGCCCCTTGCTTCACGGATCGATTGCCTCGACACCAACAATAGTTAGACGAACGACAACTATATTTAATAGTCTTGTAGTGATTTCGGATGTCGGGCGCCGTTCTGGCTTGTTTGCTGGTAAATAAATTAAAGGACTTCGCCAACGTGTCGGCGTCGACGCAGGTGGGATGTGTAACAGTAGCGCACTGCCTATACTTAAGAGAACAACATCCTGAAAGGGTACTTATCCTTTTGTGATTATACAATAGACCTAAATAATAAGAAATAAACCTATGATCCACTATGATCACTAAAAGTCGAACTGTCATGTTGACAAAATAACCAAATAAAATAAAAATCACCTAACACTTTACATATTGACGTAGTTCTAGGACGGTTTAAAGTAGTAGTGTTATTTGTACATTTGAAATTTCATCAATTTGGTTTTCGTAGGTAATCCTATATCCTACGACGAAATAAGTATATGGATGGATGGATGAAGTACTGACAGTTTTCACCCCTTTTCCTAGCTTTGAATACTCGTATGTATGACGAAATACGTAATTACCCTGTTTAAAAAAAAGTTGCAATCGGTGAACATTATGAAAAAATAGTAAAAAAAAAGATCCTGACGAATTGAGAACCTCCTCCTTCGAAATCTTGAAGTCGGTTGATAACATTTTATGCGTTAAAAGTCACGCGCATTTAAATAAGGTAAAAAAAAACCGGCCAAGAGCGTGTCGGGCCACGCTCACTGTAGGGTTCCGTAGTTTTCCGTCCGTCACAGTAAGTGTCCCCACTTAAGAGTTAATAACACCGCCATGTAGGATATGATATGAGAGTTCCACGTACAGCGACATCTATCGGCAAATTAAGTAAACTATTGCGCGCGAGCATAAAGTATGGAAGATGATTTTTATGGGATAATTCTTTATTGCGTGAACCGATTTTCACCGTTTTTACTTTATTTGAAAGCACGTTATTTCATTGTAATTTTGTAGAAATTACAGGTACAGTAAACACCTGCTTATACGGTTAAATTACAAACATAGTTCAGAAATTATTTTGTATTTTTTTTTCAAAAACTATTCATCCTATCAAGTTCAAAATAATTTTCCTAGAAAGTTTTTATAAAGTTCTACTTTTGAGATTTTTTTCATATTTTTAAAACTTATGGTTCAAAAGTTAGAGGGGGGGGACGCATATTTTTTTACTTCTGGAGCGATTATTTCCGAAAATGTTTACATTATCGAAAAATGATTTTAGGAAACCCCTATTCATTTTTAAATACCTATCCAATAATATATCACACGTTAAAGTTGAAATGAAAAAAAAAATCACTCCCCACTTTACGTATAGGGGAGGTACCCTAATAAAAAAAAAATCCACTTTTTATTTTACCACTTTGTCGGCGTGATTGATATACATATTAGTACCAAATTTCAGCTTTCTAGTGCTAACGGTCACTGAGATTATCCGCGGACGGACGGACGGACGGGCAGACATGGCGAAACTATAAGGGTTCCTAGTTGACTACGGAACCCTAAAAAGGCTTACTGTCATAACTTGTATTTCCCGGCTCCGATGGCATGAACCGTAAGCCAGGAACAAATTTCATGACCAATCGCAAGGCGTCCCAGGCGGTGATAATTTTTGAAGTGATTAAGGACGAAGTATAATGATGACTCGCGTAGGTCAGCTGTCGCTCCGTTGGTGGGTTGCGGATCGTCAGTATTTGAGGCTCTTATTATCAGGAAAATCGTCAGCCGGCTGTATTGAGGTAGAAATAACGTCTGCTGATACCCTAAATACCATATATTCATGAGACTAGTTTACGGTCTTTTCAGTGCTATACAGCCGGCTGATGATTTTTATTTTATTTGTAATAGCATATAAACTATCACCTATTTCAACTGGGACGCGATGGTCATTTTATTTTATATATATTTTATGTGAGAAAATGGCTGCCGTTCCTCAACCCACTCAAGGAACGGCAGCTGACCATCACGAAGCTTGATTATTTACCGCCCTTAACCACTTAAAATTTACCGCTTGGGACACGATGACCAACGGAAATTATTCCTGGTTTACGGCCTAGCAAGCATATTAAACACCCACAAAAAGTAGGATAATTTTTCAGAGCTAAGTACGGTTTCTATGTATATTATTGTTCACTGCTCATATAATTGTCTACAGTTCTAAACCTTCAGATAAAATGTACTTAGGAAGTAAACCCTTTTTGGCTTACCTACAATCTGTTTCGGTTGGTGTGAAGGATGTGACGTTTGTCACGTCACGTCACTTTGTAACGTATTGAAATCTACACAAACGAAACAAGCAATCGAACTTTCGTGAGCGAATTGCATTAACGATAATTCAACTTATGGTATGGCAGTAATTTTTAGTTCTATAAGTGACCGCTAGAGGCTCTGCACAAATTCTCCATACAAATAATTTACGAATTCGTGAACGAATCTCGAATTGGGCTTATTTGCATGACTCGTGGTAGAGGTACAGGTGCTTTCGGTGAAGGAAAACATCGTAAGGAAACCGGACCTAATCCCGATAAGGCCTAGTTACCCCTCTGAGTTGGAAGGTCAGATGGCAGTCGCTTTCGTAAAAACTAGTGCTTATGCCAATTCATTTGATTAGGTTGCCAAGCGGACCCCAAGCCGGGACCAACGATAGGAGGAAGAGAAGCATGCATTGGAGTTGTATTGGAGTTGAGTCATGTTTGAACGTGTTTTGAAATTAGAATACGGCCCATAGTGTATAGAAAGGCCAATTTAATACCTGGACTGATATTATCTGTAAAAATTCGCGTAATATACCATTCTGCAAAAGTTGTACTGTTTAAGTAAAAAAAGATAAGAAAACGAGAAGATTCCTCGATTTCTCCATTATTCTACATTATGTTCAACCTCTTAAACAAAAAATGAATTTTAGGTTTCCGTACCCAAAGGGTAAAAGCGGGACCCTATTACTAAGACTCCGCTGTCCGTCTGTCACCAGGGTGTATCTCATGAACCGTGATAGTTAGACGGTTAATTTTTTTTACAGATGATGTATTTCTGTTGCCGCTATAACAAAAAATACTAAAAAAAACAGAATAAAATAAATATTTAAGAAGGCTCCCATACAACAGACATGATTTTTTTGCCGTTTTTATAGATAATGGTACGGAATCCTTCGTGTGCGAGTCCGAGACGCACTTGGCTGGTATTTCCAACCTAGTCTTATCTAGCCTCTAGCCAAATAATCAGTGAACGTACATTAAAAGAATTGAAATTTGGAAGTCGTTAAAAAAAACCTCAGCCATTATAGTCTCTTAGACGTTTCTTATACACAGATGACGTTACATAAACGAATCGTTATCAAAGAATCTCGCGTAAAACATTTTTGCGAGCCATCATAATTTATCATTATTTATTATTCATAAAGTTTTATGACACGAATAATTCGGTGATATAGGACTTTGTTCCTATAATGATATTCCTCAAGTTTTGATATTTGCATAATTGCCTTGTGAATTGGCTTTCGGTCATTTTAGTTATTTTTCTGGTCTGGTTTCTGAAATTTTAATGTTGATAATATAAAAAATATTCGCGAGTGTCGTGGGACACTCGGTTGGAACGAAGTTATATTACGATTTTTTTTTTTGAAAATTTTTTTCTTCATTTTATTTCATTTCATTTTATTTGTGACTAGCTTTTGCCCGCGGCTTCGCTCGCGTTAAATTCGGGGTAACACGGTTCCCCTTTGCCCCCCGGAATGCTCCATACAAACTTCCACCTCCCATTTTAGGGAAGTGGGGGGTTAGAAAGAGACAAAAAGTAGCCTATGTCACTCTCCATCCCTTCAACTATCTCCACTTAAAAAATCACGTCAATTCGTCGCCCCGTTTTGCCGTGAAAGACGGACAAACAAACAGACAAACAAACACATACACTTTCCCATTTATAATATTAGTATGGATATCGAATGGTCGCCTAATGCGAGTTTATTATACAGTGTGGAAAGATAAGTCGGGCCCTGGAGGGAAACTACCTTAAAACGTTGAGATAGAACTGAAAGGAAACATTCTTTAATTTTTTTAAAGGGACATAACTGCATTTACACATTTTTGGAAAAGAGTACAGTTTACAAAAAAAAACTATAATTTTGTAATTTTTGCCATAAATAATTTTTATGACAATTATGACAATTGATGCTAATCGATCATATTGCTAAAAAGGATAAAAACTTCTTAATACCAACCAAGTTTAGGGCACAAGAGAACCCATAAATAATAATAAAAATATTTTTCATACAATTAGTATAGAAAAAAGTGAAAATTAAGAAAAAAACTGAGAATGCATATTTAGTTTTTAGGAGAAATAAAAGAATGTTTCCTTTTAGCGAATCGAGCTATCTCAACGTTTTAAGGTAGTTTCCCTCCAGGGCCCGACTTATCTTTCCACACTGTATAATGTAAATCAGCACGAGGTCATAATTGTTACATCTGAAAGTTATTTATTTATTTAAACTTTATTGCACACAACATAAAAATGTACAAATGGCGGACTTAATGCCCAAAGACATTCTCTATCAGTCAACCATTGGGCTAAACAGAAACATGACAAAAAGGTGCAGAGAAAAGAAAGAGAATAGTCAGTTAAAATCATTGAAAGCTTAGCTAAAAACCGGCCAAGAGCGTGTCGGGCCACGCTCAGTGTAGGGTTCCGTAGTTTTCCGTCCGTCACAGAAAGTGTCCCCACTTAAGAGTTAAAATAACACCGCCATGTACGATATGATATGAGCGTTCCACCTACAGCGACATCTATCGGCAAATTAAGTAAACTATTGCGCGCGAGCTTAAAGTATGGAAGATGATTTTTATGGGATAATTCTTTATTGCGTGAACCGATTTTCACCGTTTTTACTTTATTTGAAAGCACGTCATTTCATTGTGATTTTGTAGAAATTACAAGTACAGTAAACACCTGCTTATACGGTTAAATTACAAACGTAGTTCAGAAATTATTTTGTAAATTTTTTTCAAAAACTATTAAACGTATCAAGTTCAAAATAATTTTCCTAGTTGACTACGGAACCCTAAAAAATAATCTACATAAAAATACACAAATAAAATACTAGGAATATAAATATATAGACAAATACGAGTATACTACTATATATTTATAAATACTATATTGATGGATACTATGAAAGTTGGTATTATTCAAGGCGCTAAGTCTAATTGAGTGTAATTCCGAAGTTAAGAAAATTGCAAACTCGAGTCATAAATAAAAAACTGTGTTCTACGACACAATCATTCGTAACATTTCTTTTACTCCCCAAGTTGCACAATGTACTATTTTTCAAACAATAGGCAGCATCATGTTTCGGGTGCCTTAGTGACAAATTATATGATATTAAGGTACTAGGCCTGCAAAGTGAGCCGGCGCTCGCGATGGACTGCCAGGCCGAGGCGCAGGCGCCGGCCGCGACATTACTTATATACCGTTAGATCCCGAGAGAAAGTCTCGCAAGTGTTAATAAAAAAAATAACAGTTTTGAAGAATATGAACTATAAATTTTCGTGAGACTCTAACATCCATACTAATATTATAAATGGGAAAGTGTATGTGTATGTTTGTTTGTTTGTTTGTCCGTCTTTCACGGCAAAACGGGGCGACGAATTGACGTGATTTTTTAAGTGGAGATAGTTGAAGGGATGAAGAGTGACATATTTAGGCTACTTTTTATCTATTTCTAACCCCCCACTTCCCTAAAATGGGGGGTGGAAGTTTGTATGGAGCATTCCGGGGGGCAAAGGGGAACCGTGTTACCCCGAATTTAACGCGAGCGAAGCCGCGGGCAAAAGCTAGTATTGAAAATATTTATAACGTGTTACTCACGTAATTTAAGTCGATAAATATTTTAATACTTTTAATAATGTAGGAATTTTGTTTTTAATTACAGTCATAAAGATCAATAACATAAAGCCATACGACTGTTTAATGGCAAATTTAAGACGTAACTTCGGAATTATTTTTTATCGAGCCGATTTCGTTCAAATGTTTTGAAAGTAACTAAGTTCTCGAAAATATAATGAGTATTAACATATATTTTTCTTGCTTTACCTAACCTTATAGTTACTTTTAAAACACTGTTTAAATAACTTCAATATGGAGGTCATCGGCAGTATTCATCCTCTTAAGTATTGGATTTTAGGTCTTATTTCCACGCATTTTTTTGTGAAAAGCACTACAAAAATACATGCCTCGGTGTGAGAACGGATTCTCGGCCTCGTATTTCCTATCTTATTAAGCTTTTGTCTATACATACTTGGCCGGAAATCCCTTTTTTCCCAGTCTCTGCTGTAATGAACTTTTGATCACCGCATTTATTTTTTAAATACAGTAAAACTTTAAAAGACCTTTTTTATTACAGGTAAAATGTCTTCCTAAACATCGCTCTCAGAGTTTTGGCATAAAACAGGAAATTTCGCTTAATGGAATTGGTAAGTTTTTTTCTCGACGTATTTCGGCAGTTAAGTAGAATTGGCGTTTTTAACTTCGTTGTGTTTTTAATTTTTTTTTTTTTTTTTAAACTTATATAAAGTCATTTATTACATTAACAAAAAAAAAACTTATAATGAATATATAAAACTTATAAATAAAAAATTTGGCCGAGGTCCGCACCGCTGTCTCTGGGTAGGGTGCCTAGAAGGCTGGCCGCATTGCCCCGCTGGATAGCAATGCTTATCCGCTGGGCGAAATAGTGACCAGCCCTCTGGTCACCAGACGCCTCTATAAGTCGGGTCGATATTTCCTTATAGAGGCGTCATGCATTTGGACCCCACGGTCCAAGGGTTTCTACCCCAAACGCCGCAAATAAGTAACTCCCTCCTAGGGCAGCATATTTGCGACGTTTGAGGATTTCAGCCTCGGACGCAGCTGCACCAGCAGCAACTTTGGTGCCCGGGATATGGGTCGGCGCCAAGGTATCTACACACGTAGCGTCCCATACAAGCGGCCTACCCATACTCCAGGGCACCAGCGTCATCCCGTCGGGCCGCTTGCTATCCTCTATCATCAGTCCGTTTGGCTCAAGGATCGCAGGCACCTTGGCGCTGACAAGGGCCCGACGGATGACGTCGTTAATGCTGGCGTGTCGTGGGATCCTGCCTGCGCTTCGCTGACATGACAGGCCGTGGTGACCAAGATTGTTCACCATTACCCCGCATATACAGCGGTGCGGTAAGTTAGTCGATGCCCCTATCCTTAGACATGTGGCCAGACGGAAAGTGGTGTTGTCCAGCAATGTTCCAATCGTTGTAGATGGAAGTGCCTGCAGCCACAGACCAGCCTCCCATTCAGCTGACGCAATGAGACGAGCCCGGTCTATCGGACTGGTTGCTAATTCCAGGAGCTGGTTCCTTGTCAGTCTACAGAGGGGGTCGTCCCATTGCCTCTGCGAACCGAGGTTATCCGGAAAGTCTGTGGTAGGGCATGTGAGTGACCATACGTTCTTGGCCTCGGCACAGTGCGCAGCCTCTAGGACCCCAATGGATGGGGCTAAAATTTTCCCAATGAGGATCTGAGCGCCATGAACCGAGGCCAAGAAAGCAGGAAGAGCTATACTCGAAATTTTACGGATACCCAGGCCGCCAAACCTAATGGGTAGGGTGGCCTGGGTCCATGTTAACTCGCCAAAAGATATGTTAAATACGGAAGTGAGGGTGTCCAAAATTATAGAATCCAAATTTAAAAGCAATATAGGGTGTTTCCAAAGGTGGGATCCGCGAAGAATATAGGTAAATTTTGGAACGAAAAGACAGTGTTTCATGATCGCGTAAGCCGAATGCATGTTAATTTTGTTTAAACGATGTGAGGTTGCTTTAAAATTTTGAATTTTAACATTAATAAAATTTTCAAAGGATTGATCAAAAATAGGGCAGCCTAGGAGGTGAAGCGACTCTTTATCTACGATCTTAATGCCGGGAGCTAATTGTTTAAATAATTCTGTTGTTCGGTCTTTATCTAAACATGAATCTGTGACGTAGAGTTCACATTTTGAATAGTTGAGTGAGAGACCAATACTACCAAAACTGGCGATTAAAGTTTCGAGATCATTTAAAACTGTAGTCGCATCACCACCCAGGGTGCCATCGTCCAAGTACCAAATGTTTAATTTTGAATTTAGATCTTTAATAGAGGGATGAATCGCGAGACTGAAAATTGCTGGACCTAAAGGGTCGCCTTGTTGACAGCCTACAGAAGAATCGAGAACATTTGTTTTGTACAACAGTTTGGATGGTGAACTGTAGCATTGCCACAAAAATTGGTATGTTGTGGGGATTTTTTCTTTAATATGTGACAACAAGGCGCCCCTGTCTACGGAATTGAAGGCGTTCGATACATCCACCTTCAAAACAACTTCTCCCGACTGATGCTCGAGGTATGTACGCACGGTGTGGACGGCGGCTTCGCAGCCACTCTTAGACCCGAATCCTAGCTGCACAGGTTGTAATTCCGCACTTAGGTCTCCGAGTATAGAGCGGCAAGCAATTTTGGCGGCGAGACGGCGAAATGTAGTGCCCACTGCGATGGGGCGAATGCCACCGTCTTTCTTTTGGAGAGCGCATAAATTCGCTCCGTACAGGATATCTGTGATTGCTTCAGGTACTTTGCCAGCCAGCATTATATTAATTAAGGCGGTCAGGCTTTTTAAGACAAGTTCTTTTGTGTCGCCACATCCGCAATAGAGAAGATCTTTCAGATGCTGCGGTGCCAGTCCATCGAGCCCGCCTGCGGAACCATTAGGAAAAGACATAATGGCTGCGAAGATGGCCTCGGTAGTGGTGGTGAGGGTAGGATCGTCAGGTTGTGGGGGTTCGGGAAGGCGAAGATTCACGTCCGAAGGTGGGTGTTTAGCCAGAAGTGCTGTTAGAGTTTCTGAATTTGCGGGGGCAACCGCATCATCGGAAAAAAGTAGGCGGGCGGCCCCTTTAATGTCGCCGTCGGAAACTTTGGTTTCTACTTTTTTAAACAAATTATTACTCAATGGTCTAGGTCTGTATTCAGCTTCGGGAAGCGAAGAATAAGAAAGGCAATTGTCCTTGACTAAATTGGTTAAAGATTTAGAATTTTGATCCGGTAAAATGTGCAGCACGTGATAAGAAAAGGTTCCCAGTTATTTTTCCCAGTTAGCAGGTGAATTGTCTGATTTAATTGCGGTTATTAAATTACATAGAAATTTAGCGACAGAAATGCGGGCACCCCGTGGGATCCGTTTTAAAACTGGCCGTGTATTTTTTAAATCGCTGAGGGTTTTCCAAAACGGTATGTCTGGGTTAGGTACCTGCGATTGGGCGGGCGCTGAGGAACCGAGCCGTGGCGCCGCACAGGGTGTCGGTTGACTGAGATTCTGGCGATGTTTTCTGGTAATGTGAATTTTGAGGCCTCTGGGGCCTTTGAAAAACCGCGGTTCCAGACATTCGGGGCAGCGGACATAGTTTTCCGATGACGCAGTAACTGGAGTAGGGCAGGAAAGGGACATCAACGAGAGGTAAAATATATGTACAATATTAAACTAGCAGTCCACCTAGAACTCAGAACTCGCGATTTCCTTGCAAACGAGATGACCAATATAACAAGACCCATATGATGATTTTTTCGCGCCTTCTAGCTCCATGACCCCTTGGTCGATCTTGCTCACGAAATCTTAAATTATATGTATCTCTGCTACAGCCCCATCTTTCATGAAGATTAGAAAAGCTTTACTGAAGTTATCGCAGAACAAACTTTCAAAATCAAAAGCCATCGAAATGCCCAGACGTCCCAGTCCCAGCCAGAAGTTGTTTCTAAGAACTTGCTTCGCTTACGCTCCGCTAGTTCGATAATAAAATCTTATGGTATCAATTCATTTCGTGGTTTGACTCCGAGCAATATAATTATTAAGCAGCTGCAAAAATTAACGGTTATATTGTTCGGGTGTTTGATTTTAAGCGGCAATTACACTGAGTCGTTCGCCGCATGCTGCATGCGGCGACCGCAAAAGTGTAAAGGACACGGTAGTCGGCCGCATTCGGCGAGGGACAGCTGCCACCGCCTAATTAGGTAACCGAAGTAGTGTAAATACGACGTCTGTCAGCCTAATTAGGTCACCGATTGCGGCGAACACAAATCATTCGATAAAGTAAAAAATAAAATAAACTAACGAAACGGAGTGTATTTATTTCTTGTCAATTAACGGTGAAACTCGTCTAATAAAAACTCAAAATCTTGTTTATCTATGCTATGGACATTTTTAAACTTCTCGTCGCACAGGTCATCACACAAAATTGCTGTTGCTACATAGACGTTACGCTGTGCATATATCTTCCGAACCTAGTATCTTCGTTTCTTTCGTATTGATTTTAATAATATTTCCTGTATAATATCGCAAACGAATGAACTAGCTTTCCTAAGCACATGACTACACGTCGCGACAGCTCTCATTAGAGGTCTGATGATTTGACTTTTTAGTTCAGCCGCCGCATTCGGCCACCGCATTAGGCGGACAGACTAGTGTAAAGACGACGTTCGTTGAACGAATCCGTTTAAGAGTCGTGCGGCCACCGCAGTAGGCGGACAGACTAATGTGAAGACGACGTTCGTTGGCCTAAGTAGTTTGACACAAGTTCGGCGACCGCATTAGGTGAACGACTCAGTGTGATTGCCGCTTTACGTATATATTTTTGTCTTGTGACGTCAGATCTTAATAAAAAAATAAAACGCGTTAGGTTTTACTAATGAAAAAACGCAACTTTGTGACTGAAACGTAACTATATTAGGGCCAAATTTATACGAGGATACATACCTTTTTTGCTAGAATATGTAAAACAAATGGTTTCTGCGTATATTAGATGAGTGTGTGGTGGTGTTAGGCAAATTTTAGTGCTCGATTAGGCTCTTTTATTACGCAATATCCTTTGAAATTTAGTGCAGCGTTAAAACCCTTGAAATTCGTAATAATATACATCCACCACATTTACAATCCAAAAGTAAGGAAATAATGGATCCGAGCATCTGGCAGCTTTTAATGGGTGGAGGTCTGAGTGACAGACTAGCAAAATTTTTGAATTGGAATATAGTGAATCCTCCTTTTTGTAAAGGGTCGGCAACGCGCATGTGACTCATTTGGAGTTGCAGGCGTCCATAGGTTACGATAGCTGCTTAGCATCAGACGGGCCGTATGCTTGTTTGCCACCGTCGTGGTATAAAAAAAGGTAAAACTGCCGAAATTGTCTCACTTATAAAGGACAGGGCCTATATTTTAATATTAGAACAAAAAACATTGCGTAATATTACGAAAACAAAAACATTATCTGTCACTACTCTACCTCTTGTCACTACTTGCCCCAACAGAAACTTTGGCAATGATATAATCCAATTATTTATATATTTTCTCATAATATTTCAAACCCAGGACTCTACGATTGGTTTTCTTGAAGTGGTTTGCATTCTTTGACCTCCGCCACTTTACAGCTGCCAGATATCCAGATGTAGAAATAGGCATATAGTGGAGTACGGGAACGGTAAAATTGCCCTGAAAAAAACATAACTCACAAGTCCGATTTTTTTTGGTATCAGTAAGAGTACACTGAGCACTAATGGCGAAAACTTTTTTCTAACTGTTTTTGAGGTCGCTGTAGGTATTAAAAATAAATTTGTTAGCGACATTTATAAGTTTCACAAGTTTCACAAAATTATAACAAATCCATCAATCGCTCCCAGTTTATTTTACTTATCAGTTCTTAACTTAATTCAAACGCGCGGAGATTATGGCAGCCGTCATTTCGCTAGCGGCGGGACCAATCATTACGCGCACGCGACGTTGCCTGTTCGCCGTGCGCCGTTGCCCGGCTGCTGCGCTGTTTCCATGGTAAACCAGTAGGTACGCGAATATTGTATCTGGACGTTTGGTTTAGTTTAGGACACAGAGTAAATAATAGTACTGCCCAGAATGCGAACAGTTTTGAGCTTTGATAACGATTTAATTTTTTAGTTGGAGAGTATAATAGTTATAAAGGTATTACAACAGCTCAGTGAGTTATTTTATTTTTATACGTAAAAAGGCGTTCTCGTATGTACCTACTAGTCATATTGCCACTTCTTCTTTTATGACACGTTCTTTTTTTCTCTTATGCATGTACTCGAGTATGATGTCAAACTGGTTGAGTAACACATTACTGGCTTAGGTATAAAATGTAAAAAACTGGTATTTTTGAAGTTGCGATATTTCAATCCTTCTTAGTTATAAGTGACTTTGAAACTATATATTCAAATTTATATTGATTTGGTGAAACCAAATAAAAATGGGAAGGAAAAAAACTGTCAATACACCTAATAGCAGAATAAAACATTCCCACCTGCTCCCATATGGCTTTTTATGTGCGAGGAGATGGAAAGTTTTTTTGCTCCTTCCTATATTCATATGGAGGGAAATATTCCTATCGGTTCCCAGCGGGCACAGATGGAAATAGGTGTATTTTCATCCGTTCCTGGCGGGTACAGACGTTGAACGAGAGGAGTCATTCGCATGTGCGCTGGCGTTGATGAAGGTCATGCGCAGTGGGGACAGATAATAAATCTAATACGGGAATAAAAAAATCCCACCTGCTCCCACATGACTATCCATGTGGGAGTAGATAGAAAGTTTATATTGCCTCCTACTATTTTTACATGAAGGGAACATGTGAGAATAGCTACCTATGTTACCGGCGGGTACTGACGTCGAACGAGAGGATTTGTTCCCATCTCATCTATGCCCGCCTTGGTCATGCGAGGCCGGGGCAGATGGGAATACATCTAATAGCGGAATAAAACATTTTCACCTGCTCCCATATGGCTTTTTATGTGCGAGGAGATGGAAAGTTTTTATTACCCCTTCCTATATACATATGGAGGGAAATATTTCCATCGGTTCCCAGCGGGCACAGATGGAAACATGATTATGTAACACTTTAAACAAAGATATTAGTTAAAGCCATGGCGCCTAGTTATGGTGTCCGAGAGGCAACCAGATGGCTTGCGGTATTTGAGCTCCCGTATGCGTAGAGGCGACGAAAATCTCGAAAAACTGATTGTGGTGGGGAACACTGAGGGCAAAAGATCGCGCGGTTGTTCACCAACCAGATGGGCCGATCAAGTGAGGGATTCGTCGTCTGCGCAATTCTACACGGTCGTAAGAGACGCGCTGGACAGAAACCGGTGGAGGCAGATCATCTGCTCCAGATGCAACCCTGATGCTGACCACGATCCTCAGACATGAGGGAACGACCTAAGAGAGAGAGAGATATTCATTAGTATGATTTAATCAACTTACTGCTTTAACGGCTTCCTAGCCTAGTCGGTAGTGACACTGCCTGTTAAGCAAGAGGTCCCGGATTCGAATCCTGAATAAGGTATTTATTTGCGTGTTTATCACGTTCCTGAGTTAAATAAATAAATAAATAATAGATAAATATTATAGGACAATCTTATTTACACAAACCGACCGAGTCCCACAGTAAGCTCAATAAGGCTTGTGTTGTGGGTACTAGACGACGATATATATAATAGATAGATATAGATAAATACTTAAATACATAGGAAACATCCATAACTCTGGTACAAATATCTGTGATAACCACACAAATTAATGCCCTGACCAGGATTCGAACCCGGGACCTCCTGCTTCGTAAGCAGTGTCACTACCGACTGGGCTAGGAGGCCGTTAAAGCAGTAAGTTGATTAAATCATACTAATGAATATAGATGGCTGTTATTCGTTTACTGATATAGTGAGTTATGGATGCTTTCTATGTATTTAAGTATTTATAAGTATTTATCTATTATACAACGTGTTATACCCAAGACTAGAAACCTAAAAACTGTTTGTTCAGAATCTAGAGTGGAATCGATTGCAGTATATCTTAACATGGGTATACTTTTTCTTTAATTTTCCAATTTTACACGCGTTGAGTCTAAAAGTTTATAGTACTACAGTTTACTATTTTATCGAGAGGTTAGGAGATTAGAGGTTGACTATTTAATAAAGGCTGGCAGCTTTGACAAACTTGTTTTTTCACTGTACATAGTGTCATATGGGTTGTAATTGTCAAAGTATATCATCTGATGTCATGTCATACAAATTGTCAAAGTAGGTTGATAGGTTGACATGACATGACACATGTAGAAATGTGACAACAACGTAACAAATGTATAGTTAACAATTGAATAGAATTGCAAGGAAAACGAAACATACGAATATCTTTCAAAATAAGTAACTGGTGGAAAAATAAATACTCGAGATTAATTAGCAATAATAAAAATCATTTGGGGGTCTGGAGTTTTTAGTGGCTCAAGTAACACGTTGTATGTACTCGTATCGTCGCCTAGTAACTACAACTACAACATAAGTCTTATTGAGTAAGCTGTGGGACTAGGTTGATTTGTGTAAGGTTGTCCCATAATATTTACCTAGTTGGTTACTAAGTTCTGTTACCAGATTTCTGACTGATAAAATATAAAATAAAGTTTTAAATCAAAAATTAAAGTAATTATTTAATAGCCTAATTTCTAATGAACATAATATGGTATAATAATATACAAATCAGATGGGAAATTTATTGAAAATCCTTGTAAAGCACAAGATTGCCTGAAGACGCAAACACGCGGTAAATTTAAGAAAATTACTCTTTACAAAAGTGCATCAAATAAATATTGCACCTTTGTTTAGAAGGTTCCATTGCTTGTTTGTAAGAAACCTGTTTATTACAGGTAATTGCGTGAAAAACATTTAATTTTCTTGCGATTTTATCCCACAGATATTCCCATTTGAAATATTGCCTATTTTTAAGTTTTTACAAAATACATAGATTTAGACTGCTATAGAACAAGCAAACTTGCAACGTATAGTCTAGTATTTTATCGGATATCCCCACGTGAACTATACATATACCAAATTGAAGCTAAAGAATATAGCTACCGAATTGTGCAAGACTGATGCGTCTCAAACGAGATTAAAAATAAATAGGATTTCAAATCAACATGAACAAGGAGCGTAATTTTGACGTATATTTTTCACGCTTTCTTCCGAGTGTTATAAAGAATTCTGAAAAACTGCGACAATAATTTTCAATTCAATATATTGTAATCTATTGACTATTAAATAAGCTTTTAAATTATGTACGTCAATAATTAAAATCTTGCTACCTATCCCTATTTATTTAGTGAAAACTCTAGTAACAGAACTTAGTAACCGACTAGGTATTATTTACTGCTAGAACAAGTTTTGTGTCAATAAACGATAAGTCTTTCATATTGATTTATTTTACTAGTCAATACACTACTGGAATACATTATGTAACATCTAAACAAAGACATTAGTTAATAAGCGATAACAACTTTTCATATGTATTTGTTTGATCTGGTCAATCTACAACTGGTACAAGTTATGTAATAAAGTAGTGTCAAGATCATTTTGAATCCCTTTTCCGTTTACTTTTTTTTTATCGCGAGGCAACCGATTGAAACAGTGGTTGCCTGAAAGAATGTACGCTGGTTATACAACAAAATTTGATTGCCATCCCTCCTGGTTGGACTGGGAGTCTATTCGACATGGCATAACTGACAGTCGCATGCGAGACAACTATGATATCACACTTTTGTGACAGTTGATTCACCTAACCACCTACGTCAAAATCAACAGGTCTCACTAGGGGAATTTCTCTATTGGCATGGGCGCCATCTTATTGTTTTGACGTTGACGTCAGTAAATTATGGGAATCCCACGTAAGGCATTTGTTTACCTCTAGTAGGTAAAGAGAGCCTTGAAGCTTTTATGAAAACTCATTTGAAAGCGACATCTATGAATGTCTTCTGAAACTAAATACGTGTATGAGTATGTGTGTAAATCATACGTGTATTTTCGTGCTACAATACTAGGCTAGAATTAGGGTAGTCTACATAGACGGCTTACAAGCAATTTTTTAGATTTGACGATGCATTTTTGGGTGTAGCAACGATGACGAAACCTGTGCTTTGGGTAAAAGATATGTGAAAAATATTACATATTGAATAAAAATGACTGGTATGAATGATTTAAAGATTTCTTGTAACCAATAAATGTTTTTGTCACAAGAAATAAAACAATATATTGACTTGTAAACCGACCACGTAGATCCAATATTATGTAGAATAGGTTTAGTGTAAATAAATTATAATATCAAGAATACAACCTTGATATCTATCTCACGTGTTTATATCGAGACCCGAAAAAGGGAATGATTACAAAATTATAACTAGTGTATGGTTAATAAAGTTGTATCTTGAGCGTTGCGGGAGGCACTAGAAGCAAACAAACTGCTGCCGAGAGTATTACAACATTTTTCACCACGCCACGGCAAAAAAATACAAGCTTAGGTAAATACATAAAACAAAACAAATTACTTCTGCCAAATATTTATGGTTCAAAATCATCGTTCTATAACGTAAAGTAATAACTGTTCTCCCTTGTGAAAAAAAAAAACAATTTTACTGACGCTTTAAAAAAATCAAGATAGGCGGTGGTGCTGATGTGGTGAAAAAGCATTCACACACAAGAAAATAATTTTAATAAGAAAACCTAACTACTAATAATATAATTATTTAATTTTGCAATGTTTCTGTCTGTTTTAATACCTACTTATAGTGCTGCAGTCTTTGTTACGTCAACGTCTATGGAAAGTTTGAGGCATTTCAAAAACATCAGAAAAGAAATTAAATTCGAGAAATAAATGAATCTTACACAAATCGAACTAGGCCCACAGTAAGCTCAGTAAGGCTTATGTTATGGGTAGGTACTAGACGATATATATATATATTTGATAAATATGGATAAATACTTAAATACATAGAAAACATCCATAACTCAGGAACAAATATCTGTAATAAACACACAAACAAATTCCCTGACCAGGATTCGAACCCGGGACCTCCTGCTTCGTAGGCAGGGTCACTACCGACTGGGCTAGGAGGCCGTTATTTCTATCGGTAGCCTGGTAGTCAGTGCCTTAAAGCCCTTAAAGGATTGTTTGACATTTGATACTTCACGCAGATAAACATAGTAGAAAAATGGAGCAACAGTATAGTAATTATCAAAACAAACTCTGGTAGCCTGGTGGCCAGACGCCCGACTTACGCTCTAAGGATCGCGGGTTCAAACTTGGCTCATACTACTGCCTCCTAACTTAACTAAGGTTTTAGACACTTCAAACAATATTACACATATTCTTCATAGATTCTAATTTAATGTAAGACTCTTATATTACAAAGGTATTCCTAATCCTGAGAGTTGAGGATGTTATGGAAATATAAACATATCAGGTAAATAAATACAGTGCACAGTAGTACTAGTCATAATCCTCATGATTATAACTAATTGCCACTAACAAGACCCAAGTTTTGAATTACTATTTAGGAGACTCGGGATATGAAAACCAATGAGTCTTCATTTCAAAAAAGAAGTTGACGTTTACTGCAAGTAAATGTAATTGTGTATCTGACTGACTTACGTGTAAGTTATATTCCAATATTATATCATATTATATTTCTTATATAATGAATTGATATGGTTACACATGGCACTTTAAACTATACATACTTGTTTCTTTAAACATTGATTTTTTTAAAGGGTGTTCAATTTTTCAGCTGCTTTCGCCACCGCATCTGTATGTTTATTGGATCCGGTGAGGTGAGAAGCCGCCAGTGTGTCTACGCATGTAGTATGCACATGTACATGGGGAATGGCTATACAGCCGCATACAGTCAAGGCGTTGTAGGAGATTTATTGCTAGTGGCTTGCTTAATCTGAGGAAATCTACTCTAACATAGCATCCAAATTACACAAAATAATGCAGAGCACAGTGAATGCAGGGTACTGTAGAGATATTCTCAATAGCAGGGTGGAAGAACCGTTTAACTCATCGCAATTTTTGATGTTTATCCATTCGCTCCTCGGCCAGATATCGACATTTCTTTTATGGCATATTAATTGAACTTTAGGTTAAATAGGTAATGCCAATCATATTATATTTTAACAGTTATATATTTTTAATAAATACCTACAATTAATAATCATAAAAATTATAAATATTAATGTGCTCTCAGTGAAAATGTCTTAAAATCATATCAATTTTAATATAATACTACCTAGTTTGAATAGTCAGAAATCAACTTCGCGCAAAAGTTTCGTGGGGGCAATTACTAGAGGTCGCCTCCATCATTACTATCGTTAGCCTGGTAGTCAGTGCCTTAAAGGATTGTTTGACATCTGATACTTCACTACTTAAACATTATAGATACTGGTGCCGGCTATACTGTAAATTTATCAAAAATCTAAAATTACCGGTCGGCTTCCATATAGCGTTGACAGCGTTGTAGAGCCCATCACGGAGATATTGAAAACATAATGGTCTTAAGGTCGTAAATGGGCGCTAGTATGTGTGGCGTCAAGTTAAAAATACAAAAAAAAACCGGCCAAGAGCGTGTCGGGCCACGCTCAGTGTAGGGTTCCGTAGTTTTCCGTCCGTCACAGTAAGTGTCCCCACTTAAGAGTTAAAATAACACCGCCATGTAGGATATGATATGAGCGTTCCACGTACAGCGACATCTATCGGCAAATTAAGTAAACTATTGCGCGCGAGCTTAAAGTATGGAAGATGATTTTTATGGGATAATTCTTTATTGCATGAACCGATTTTCACCGTTTTTACTTTATTTGAAAGCACTTCATTTCATTGTGATTTTGTAGAAATTACAGGTACAATAAACACCTGCTTATACGGTTAAATTACAAACTTATTTCAGAAATTATTTTGTATTTTTTTTTCAAAAACTATTCAACCCTCAAGTTCAAAATAATTTTTCTAGATAGTTTTTATAAAGTTCTACTTTTAAATTTTTTTTTATATTTTTAAAAGTTATGGTTCAAAAGTTAGAGGGGGGGGACACATTTTTTTTTACTTCTGGAGCGATTATTTCCGAAAATATTTACATTATCAAAAAATTATTTTAGTAAACCCCATTCATTAAATACCTATCCAACAATATATCACACGTTAGGGTTGAAATGAAAAAAAAAATCACTCCCCACTTTACGTATAGGGGAGGTACCCTAATAAAAAAAAAACCACTTTTTATTTTATCACTTTGTCGGCGTGATTGATATACATATCAGTACCAAATTTCAGCTTTCTAGTGCTAACGGTCACTGAGATTATCCGCGGACGGACGGACGGAAGGACGGGCAGACATGGCGAAACTATAAGGGTCCTAGTTGACTACGGAACCCTAATACGTTAATTTATCGTTACAATTAAATTTTGACACACGGCGAAGCCCACTTACTTAACCACCCACAAAATCTACATACTTACCAAATTTAAGGCCATTACGGTGGGCGTATAAGGTTTTAAGACCAGTTGAAATCGCAATTTGTTGAGCCTTAATTTATTTTTGAGCTTACTGCTCGAAATTTTTACAGAAGCTATAAGACCCGTTTAGTAAGAAAATACCAAATTTAAGACCATACCGGTGGGCGCATAAGGATTTAGGACCATTTTAAGAAATAGTCGGCTTCATAACATCAACTGTAAGACACTCCTCCGTCTACAGCTCAGCCAGCCTCGTAGGTAAAGTCACTAAAATCTTACAGGACCCCCACCCCCAAACCATGGAACTGTGGGCTTAGAGGAGGCCAAAAAAGCTTGGTGAAGTGGTTGGCGGGTTAGGATGTTTTTACCCATCCAAATTGTCAATGGAGCTGGGAAGACGTATTGTGCCAAATTTCTTATGAGTCACTCACTCCTAAGCCGCAGCACTGGCTACCGGCTTACAGTGTGGACAGCTTTTCCAGACACTGTCAGTAATAATGACATTAATTCTCTACTCATCTTGCTCATCCTTCATTCATATACATAGAAAAGGATGGGTACAGAAATATTGACATTATTAATGGATAGAAATAAGTCAAATAATAATAACATTAAATAATTAAAATACTTTAAAAAAAAGAAAAAGAAAAAATATATAAATGTACAAAAATCTATAACATAAAAAAGTTAAAAACTAAAATTAAAACGTCTTCTAAGGCTTTTCCACAAAATATGCACTTAATGAATACACACAAATCATATGTAAGTTAACCAGTGAACACACCGGGTAGTTAGGTTTAACTGGTCCCTATGCACAACATTACATTGTTGCATTGCGCTTGGTGTTACCGAGCGCCTTTGTTCTTAACTCGTCCACCAGTTTTTGCATTCTACCCTCACCCATTTAGCTTTAAGATAAATATTGTTTTCTCAGTAAGTGATTTATGTAAATCTTTTTGAGAAATAAATGTCTTAAACCGTATAGTACCTGGACCAGCACCTGATTGATTGAAATCTGATTCCGGCTTTGAGTCCGTGTTTGTGCTCCACACAGGTGTTATTGCGGTACTTAAGTAAATACCACATGCGTGCCTGTGGGATGCTATATGTGTAGACACACTGGCGGCTTCTCACTTCACCGGAACCAATAAACAAGCAGGTGCGGTGGCCAAAGAAGCTGAAAAACTGAAGACCCATAAAAAAATTATACCTTTCGTAGTCGAGACCCTTGGCGCGTGGGGACCCAGTGCTCAGTACCTTTTTAAGGAACGCAAAAAGAGGCTCGTCGACTCAATTGGTGACCAAAGAGCTGGCAGCTTCCTCGCTCAACTCATAAGTTTTGCGATACAGCGGAGAAATGCTGCCACCATCCTCGTTTGCTAGTTTCTAACATGTCGATACATATAATATATATCGAAACCTCGACAAAACAAATACCCACGGTAAATACCCCGTTTTAAATAGTTTTTGTAACTTCCATAAAAAAAATTGCGTTCTACGACGTTAAAAAAATTGATTTATTTAGAACGTCATATAAATATTGAATACCATTTTTTTTTTTCAAAAATAAAAAAATATAAGGATGAACATTTAAGCAATTCTTTTAGAAACATGAATGAATGAATGAATGAATGAAAGATTTATTCATGACAATTACAAAAAACATAATAAACAATAACATATACAACCCGAAACATTAATTGCCACGAAATCGTCGCAACTCAGCGTTAAATGCCGGCAGGGCCAGCGCTGGTCTTCCGTTGCAACCATTTGACGACACGGCGCATTGACGCCACGATCACATCCCCAAAGTAAGAATACATTAATCAAAACAAGAGAAAAAAAACAATAAAAAACAGGAAATAAAAAACATATACCTGTTATACACTTTATAACGGCATGTTAAACTATAAGCCACTTAAACATGGATATCCAGTTATCCGTGTGCCAATTAAGTAAATATTTGAAACTATTTAAAGTATTTTTTTTCAAAACTGTCCCGCAAGGTTAACTTTTACGGTTTAAAATAAGGCGGTGAAGTGCCTAGTTTTTGGTCAAAAAATTTGGAGTGGTTAGCTCAAAAATAATACAAATGCAAAAATTGCGATTAGATTCGAATCTTAAAATAATTGATGACACATATTGATTTATGCAATAAAATTTAGTTGATAGGATGCAAAATGATCAATATATCCAACTAAAGTGAAAATTTATTAATTCTTTTGAAGTGGCTCAAAGATATCAAGCTGCAAAATTTCAAAATTTTACGATTTTTTAAAGTGTGAATTGAAATGATTTTTAACATTGTACTGTAAAATAAATTGTATGGCAACCATACACATAAACGCAACATTTCACTGTAAAAATAGCAATTTCATATTTTTTCCATACTTTAAACAGGGCAACTATGTGATCGTGACGTCACTTTTGCACGTCATTTTGGAGCGTTTTGAGTAACAAATGCAAATCTCGGACTTTAAGTCTCATTTCTGACTTTTCTGTCGCTTTAACGCAATTGGTCCCATATAGACATTTGATCCTCACAACAAAACGAATCGATTGATACCATACATGAAAAAAAATTCACCATGCCTATATTGTATGCTCCCACCGGAATTTGGTATGTAGGTTATTTGAAGTAGACTTTACCGTAAGTACAAATTTGGAGCGGTAAAACCACTGATTAATTAACGTTATTTTCTTGTATTTTCAACTTGACGCCATATGATATGATATGATATTTATTCAAGAACAATTTACATCGTGTTATACATACTAGCGCCCATTTAAGACCTAGTAAGACTTATTTTTTCATGATCTCGAAGATGGGCTCTATATCGCTATATGGAAGCCAACCGATAAGATTTTTGATAAATTTACAATGGGGCGGGCTAACAAGGTGTAATCTGTGTTCGTATCACGGATTTATATGAAGTGGATCTTTTTCTTAAACCTTGTCCCTAACCAAGGATGTGCATTTCTGTCATTGAATTTGACAACTAGTATCCGATACGTTTGCCTAAAGTGAGAAAGAGAACTTGCCATGCGTGAAGAAGGGACAACATGATTTGTAACGTCAAAGAGGGACCTCTGTATAGTACTATTGTTTACTCGGTGCCCTAGCCACAGTTGAAAATTATTACCGAGTAAAAGAGTCGTTCATAGGCGAGTAGCATAAAACCGGCCAAGTGCGTGTCGGACCACGCATAATAGAGGGTTCCGTACCTTCCATGGAATAAGAACCAAACTAATACCAGAAGGTCGTATCTGATACATATGGAAGAAGTTTTTGGAGATAACTCAAAAATGGCTGAACTGATAATGTTCAAAATAATTTTCGTAAAAAGTATGTAATAGAAAAATAAGATAATCTTCTTAAATTTTGTTAAGTTTATTACGAGGTTCGTTACGAGGGGGGGGGGGGGGGGTTCACTCAATTTTTCTTACTTTCAAGGCGATTATTTCTGAAAATATGAAAATATTCACTAAATCACAAAATGTTCAAAAAAACCGCAATGTTATTTTTAAACACCTATCGATTGATGTGCAACATGTTGATATTAGGGGAAAAATTGTTTTTTGTAATTTAGTTACATGGAGCGCCCCCCATAAAAATATTTTCTCCTTCAATTTAACTACATATAGTCTGTCCAGCCAACGAACGCAGTAGCAATGTACAGCGACCAAAAGTATGACAACACTAAGAATCAGTGAAAAAAGCAGCAATGATCATCAACTTCTATGTTTTTAATTTTAGTTGGTATTTCCACCCCTTTCATTACGTGACATTCACGGTGTGTAAAAAGGAGACGGATATATTTCGTCTGATCTGTCATCAACTGTAACAAATAATCTGGTTGAGGCAATTGACATATGCCATAAAAACGAATTTAAATTCAATGTAGAACGTTGCAGGAGTTCTATCACTAGAAACAAATTCAATGTAAAAGATATGTGAATTGAAATGTTCGTCACGAACACGGTGTCTCATCACAAAGGGTCGGCACATGTACGTATTTTGAATTTGCCGCGCTTTTCTACTGAAAAAATGGTTTGCCAGACTATAATTAAATAGCGGCATGAAAAATACAACTTATGTCTAAATTTTATTTTATTCGTCTTATAGTTTCCGAGTAAAATGGCTGTGACATACGGACAGACGGACTGACGGACAGACAGACGGACATGACGAAACTATAAGGGTACCGTTTATGCCATTTTGGCTACGGAACCCTTAAAAGTACTAAAAACGGTCCGATAGAGAGCATAATAGTGGGGGGCGGTACCTCACTCGCACTCGTTACAAAATTGTCACATTTGACACATATTCACATTTTGATTGTCTGCTGACGTCATTACCTCCTTAGTCAAAAGGAGACACTTCCTTAGATAAGCTTCTCTGTCGGCCTCACTTTGTGACCGAAGAATGAGATCCACTTCTTATACATCCATGGTTCGATACATACGTATACCTACTAAAAAAAACCACCAAACTCTCTGCCATGGGATTCCCTACGTCCTGTCAACATATCTAAAATGGTGGCCATAGCCATAGACAAAACACTCTAGCGAGACCTACTGACAGCTTGACAGTTAGGTGTATCACTCTATCACCTATAGTTCAAAATCTGTAAGAATGAACTTTTGACACTTCAGTATTGAAGTCATTAGTGATGCGGCTAAGACGTATCGTTTGTCAAATTTAGCGATTATTTATGAATTGTTCGAATCGATTTTACTACAACCGATTTTTTCTTGTTATATGCCTATATATTTTGTATCACAAATCTTCTCAAATTATAACAATAAGAATAAGAGAATAAGAATAATGTTTATTGATTTAAACCTAATACAAGTGTAAGTAATATTTGCACAGTACGCTAATAGCTTAAGAGAGACTTATGTATTAGGTTTGAAACAGTTTCACCGGAACTGAGCCTCTGTCTCCCGAACTAGGCGGATGCCTGTGACTCGGGAGTTAGTGATTCCACCGAGAATATGAGTTGAGATGAGTTGTATGTAGGTATGCCTGAATACAAAAATAAATTAAAAAAGGAAAACTTAACTATAACAAAGCAGAAAATAAAATTATTTAGGAAATGATCATTTAATAATTGTTATCTACTAATTATGTATGGCATTATAATAATTCCATAATTAATACAATATGATAAGAAAGTCTTATATTGTCTATTGATTACATAATCGATTTTATCGACTTACGGAAATGTTATATGAATCGGGACAGCAGACATGGTCACAACACTAAATTTAAAAAAAAGGAGGCGTAGACCGTAACTGTTTGCATGCTAAATTGTTATCGTAAAATATTCAATAACTAAGATATGAAAAAATGTAACATTAATTAGGTTATGTTTATTAAAAGTGAAATATTGTGTTTACGTACATGACAAGCTGTAAAATCGTTATGGGATTTTGTTTATAATTTCAAAGTGTCTTGCGCGTTTACGTTCTACGGGCGTTGCGATGTGTCAAAAGTTCATTCTTACAGATTTTGAACTATAGTGAGACAACTGTGAGAGCAACGTCTTACAGTTTGGCATCTCGAATAAGGGCCCTGGTTCCCTGTACGAGAGCGAAGAAAAAAAATTGTCAGGCAACCGCTTGAAAATTAGCATGCTTGTTCTTCATCACAGACAGACACCGGAAACAAATTGCCATCCACCCAGGCCGGGCAGGTATCGAACCATCAGAGTTGGAAGTCGGACGCAAGGTGAATTTTTCGATCGGTGGAGGAGAACTTAGGAAAAACGCACTTACAATCATTGAAATCGGATGGCATTTGTTTTATGAGTTTTGTATGATGTGGAAAACGATATGCCCAAATGCCATCCCTCTCCTATGAAACTTCGTCCCTCTCCAACCACGAGGGATGGCATTAAAATTTTGTTATATAACCAGGGTACATTCTTTCAGGCAAACGCTGTTTCAATCGGTTGCCTCGCGGTAAAAAAAATGTTTTTTGCACCCCCCCTCTAGTTCCGCTCCAGTCCAAGTTGGGTCAGTTCGGGTTGCACAGGGCGGTTCCTCATCACTTCAGGAGCTTAAATACCGCGAGCCATCCGGTTGCGTCGCGGTCACTGAAACTATTATCATTATCATTGTAACCTGTGGAAGAGCAGTATCTCTTGATGCAAGTATCAAAAATATTTATATTAACGAGATACTAGCTCAGCTACTGTAAGTTACACAATAAATTATCTTATTTATTATTTTTAACTAAACAATCCAGTCGAAGTTATGTAATATCTAAAGGAAGACATTAGTTAATGAACGATACGAGTAACGACTTTGCATATTTATTTGTTTGACCAAGTCATTTACAACTGGCGTAGTCAGTAGCAGAAGCAGCTTAGTGGGTGAGGTGTTCAAAATTACGTTCACTCACTCTTATTCTCTTAACAATAAAGTAGTGACAAGAAATTTTTGAACACCTCCCCGTTAAGCTACTTCTGCTGCTGGCTGTACAAATTAAGGAACATCTTAAGTAACGGCATCAATTAACGATTACAGTCTTTCATATTTATTTAGTTGAACTAGTCAATCCACTGGAATAAGTTATTTAATTTAAACATCTAACCAAAGACATTCATTAATAAACGATAACAGCCTTTCAATGTAACTTTTCCCATCTGTGCCCACCGTGGACCGAAGGGAACAGTTTGTTTTCCATCTGTGCCTAACCCACGTGACCACAGGCGGAGACAGGTGAGAATATACTTAACAAAAACATCAAAAAACGATAAGACTTACAATTTACTTCTTTAAACTTGTCGATCCACTACTGGGATAAGTAATGTAATATTCATATCGTATATGAAAGCTATTTGAATCTACAACACCACAGACAGCTATTTGAATTCGGCACAAATATAGTTCTCAGGATGGGAAGTAGGAACACGATGCTTTCAGAATGAAACCGTTAATACTGTGACGCTGGTTTATTGTTTATCCAAGTGATTAGTACAAAAGTTGTAAAGGAAAGCAAAAGTAACGTCCATCATGCTCCATCCATGACTTGAATCTAAGTAATCATTTAACGTACTTAATAATCACTATCTACCACAATTTATTACGTACAAGTCTCATAATTCGCGAACATAATTAATAATGGTCAAAACATTTGAATTTATAAGAACATGTTAACTAAAAGTAAAAATTAAATAAATTAATCGATTAATGACGTAGGTCGAAAGCTCAGTGGCGCCATCATAGGCGGTGTTCTCGTGACGTATGATGACATAGGCCGGTAACTTCGATGCCTCGCAACATATGGCGCTCTCGTAGGTCTTATTATACTGGTTTAGGCGCCGACAAGGTAGAGGATGCTAACACAAAACATAAATATACATGTCCATGTAAAATTCAATAATTGACCACAAAATGCACTTATCTTCGACATTTTGTTTTGTTTAAGAGGATCATCGCCATCGCGGTTGAACGGTGAGAGTTAAACACAAACAAAGACAGTGACACGGCGCGTCGTGATTGGTGGACCCGCTCGCGTTGCCTACTGCGCACAAGACTCCCGCGCCAATCTCCATGCGTTCAAATTACGAATTGAACTGATAAGTTCATAAAACTTACAGCGATTGATAAATTCGTTATTTCTTTTTAATAAACATTACTATAATAATAATAAACTAAACACGCTGACTTGAAAATTTCGGAGATTTCTTTTATGGTCAAGACAACGCTTTTAAAATTCAAATGCTGTAATCAAATCAATCTATTGATGAATCTATTATAATTTAAACATGATAGTTACTTTACAGAGCTTTCAATACAATGCAGTCATCATAAAACACTTGAAAAATGTTTATGTAGAAATATGTTTTTTTTTTTACGTTTTACATTATACTGAATTAAGCGGTTGAAAAATACGTTATTAAATTACAGCCGATGTTCAAACAGTCAAATACTATTATGTCATGAAGAAAAATGCCACTTGTATAATCTTACCTTGAATTAAGAAGGCCTGTTAACAAATACCTACTTTATACCTAAATCTACACCAAAATCCGATATATTTTTTTATAAGGAGTATTTCTCAGAGTATTCTAACCGACTACAAAAAATTGGCCACTTGTGAGTTATCGAAGCTGATTTTGTTCGTGTACTAGACTATTAGTATAGCAAACTGAATAGAGGGGTTTTCTTGCTCTCATTATAGTGTCATAACTCATATCTGACGTGGCTAGCTCTCCATCTATAAAGTTTTCAACAAATCAAATAATTTTAATAAATAATTTGATTTGTTTATTTTAACTTATAAATTATAAACATATATAGCCATCTCACGCGCTTTCGACGAACACCTAAGTAGTTCCGATTTGAGGTCAGAACTCATAATGTTGTACCTTGTTGAGATGATTGGCCAAAATGCGCCTTAGCATCTACAAAGATTCCATATACATGGGGAAAAACGACCGGTGCCGCTGTGATCCGGGTAGCCTAATGGTTATTGCGTCTGCTACGAATGCATAAAACGCTGGTTCGATCCCAGCCCTAGGCACCGGAGGAGGTCTACGTCATTTTTTCCTTTGTATATGACATCTATATAGTTTTCGGAAATATTTTGGGCATTGCTTTTAGAGTTGGCTTTAGTTGCACAGATAAACACAATAATGTTATGTGTCTGATAGTTAGACATGGCACAATAATGAGAGATATGAAACCTATCTAGTTAAAGCCTGACTAGAAATATATGATCATGCGCCATGTTGCGGAATTTCATTGGAACTAATTTCTTACACTAGCAATAATTTTAAGGACAGAATGATATGCATGTCTGAGTGCATGTGATAAGCTGTCACTGTCATTGAGGAGGTTTCCTTGAATAATAATAAAATGTTGAATATTAAATGATAAACGACAGAAAATTCTCAAAATTGTCCATAGTCAAGAGCGAAACATTGTAGATAGTGTATATAATAAACTGCTGTAAATAATACGCTCGGGAAATGAAACTTTTTCGCTGTGAAATTTTTTCAAATTAACATCAGAGCTGACAGGTAAACAAATCAAGAGGTCACCATACCATAGAGAATAATAGACCGTATGACTAAACTGAACTGTTGCCATTTAGTTGAGAATAATAGCGCCCTCTTGACAGTAAAAATATATTTCTGGTCAGGCTTTAGATTGCTTTACCATCCTTATTGCTAGATCCGGGCATCTAACAGCTTTTAATGGGTGGAAGTCAGAGTGACAGACCAACAAAATTTTGCTTTTGCTATAAATTGCATTATACATCATTTCGCACTACTTTCCGCCAACAGAAACTTCTGACTATGATATAATCTAATTAATTGCATAATTTACTAATTTACCATAATGTTGCATCACACCCAGAACTCTAGTATTTGTTTTCTGCAAGTTATTTGCATTCTTTGGCCTCCATCACTTTACCGATGCCAGGATGTCCGGATCTTAAAATACTCATAGTATAGCAAACTAAGTAGAGGAGTTTCGTTGCTCTCATTATCGTGTCATATCTGACGTGGCCAGCTCTCCGTCTATAACCTAGTAGATAGTGACCCTGCCTACGAAGCTGAGAGATTCCGGGTTCGAATCCTGGTAAGTTATATAAATATTTGTTCCTGAGTTATCTGACGATATGCTTATTTTGGACGATTTAAATGCACATAGTTCTTGTGAAAATAGGTCAAAAACTTGTAGCAGGGTAATTCGATCCCCTTTTTAAGGGAAATAACTCAATTCCTGAAGGTTCAGGGTGTAAATTACCCTCGCGGAACGCAAGGGACCTTTGGACCCTTGTAATATAGTGCCGAAGGTCTGAAACAGTAGAAATGCTTGTTTTAAGCAGCTTGGAATTTTATCTTCGTTCTATTTTATGATACTACACTAACAAATTGTTAAAAATATGGAGCTAAGTTTTAATGACGTTTTTAACTTTAAATTATTAATTATAAAATGGCTGCTCGTTAAAGTAGTTGAGTCCTTACTTCGCTAATCTTAATTATAGTATTTTTTTTAGTAGAAATACATTTTTTTCTGGCCACGTAACTCCGTAAACTAGAAATAATAATATTAATTGTGTACATATAAATAAAAAATAAATAAATATTATAGGACAATCATACACAAATCGACCTAGTCCCACAGTAAGCTCAATAAGGCTTGTGTTGTGGGTACTAGATGACGATATATATAATAAATAGATATATATAAATACTTAAACTTACTAACACTTAAATACATAGGAAACATCCATAACTCAGGTACAAATATCTGTGATAACACACAAATAAATGCCCTGACCAGGATTCGAACCCGGGACCTCCTGCTTCGTAGGCAGGGTCACTACCGACTCGGCTAGGAGGTCGTTAAAAAAAAATATATATATATATAGTATCTATCTTTCTCGTACCTTGTTTTAAATTTTGCTGCATATGTCTACCTCTTCTCATCTCTTCTCTCATCTACTGAAATGTTAACTGGAAGACACCCATTAAAGGCGTCTTGCGTTTTCCTAATATATGTTTTATTTAGCTTGCTTATTACAATAAAAAGTTTACAAGCACACAAACTGCAGTTTAATATTGAAGTGGCATTACTTCACATATTACCAATCGTGTCGTAGCACGCGATATACAAATTAGTCATGGCGTAGCGGGTCTACTGCGTAGCGGCTACGAGTCGTAGCAAACATGTGACGGTTAGGTCAATGCTCGATGACAAGTTGACATTGTATGGAGGCCATATATGGTGATGTGTTTCTAATTTAAAATAGATAAATAATACATGTAACATAACTCCAACATACAACTAATATTCAACCAATATTGAAGTTGTATTGGAGTTGCATCGGAATTATTTTCATGCAAATTCTGATTCAGATGTTTAGGTGCTAGCTGTATTGTATGGTTAATGCATTGGAGTTGTATTGCATTTGGATCGTGTTTAAACGTGTTTTAAAGTTAGCATACGGCCTCTGGGCTTGTTTAACTCACAGTGTTTGTCAGTTTGTTGTTTAGGTAAAATCTTGTAAGACAAATCCCATCAAAAACATAAATGTGAAAGGCTGCCAAGTTCGATACTATGGGAATGCTTCGCCTATAAAAGAAGTGAGATCTGAATAAGTACCAAGTTCCATAAAAATACCTCAAATCATAAATAGTTATAGGAATGCACACTTGATTTCCAGCAGTTTTTAAGGTACATTTTGAATAAGTATCACGTTACATAGAAATACCTAAAATTATAATAGTCAGAGAAACGCACACCGGTTTTTTTAGCAGTTTCCTGATAACATTTATTATTTTCAGTACTTTTTAATGATGTTACATGGCAAGTTTTCACACACCACACACCTTTTCAATGCAATGAATCGACACCTTTGGACTGCAATGTGTCAAGTATATAATTTTCTATTAAAACTTGCCAAGTTACATCATTAAAAAGTACTGAAAATAATAAATGTTATCAGGAAACTGCTAAAAAAACCGGTGTGCGTTTCTCTGACTATTATAATTTTAGGTATTTCTATGTAACGTGATACTTATTCAAAATGTACCTTAAAAACTGCTGGAAATCAAGTGTGCATTCCTATAACTATTTATGATTTGAGGTATTTTTATGGAACTTGGTACTTATTCAGATCTCACTTCTTTTATAGGCGAAGCATTCCCATAGTATCGAACTTGGCAGCCTTTCACATTTATGTTTTTGATGGGATTTCATTTATTTTTGTTAGGTGTAGGTTCTTTATTCTTTTTTTATCACGGACGGCGCGAGCGCGGCGGACGAGTGTAGGCAGCGACGGAGGGTGCGCGAGGCGGGGAACGGAATTTTTATCTAGTATCACTATGCATACATATATCGGGATTTCGGGATCGATCGGGCATCGCGAGTACCTATAATCTATGATAAATCCTATTTTACTATTTATTTATAGGTGATTTTTACAAATAAACTGGCTCCCTACACCTATAAAATGTACCTACTTACATATAATTACATACATCAATAACGTACTTTATACTGTTTGTAAGTACGCTACCTACATAGATAATTAATAACTTGGTAATACCTACCTACCAGTAGGTATTATAATTGGTGGCCTATTATGTAGCCCTAGAAGTGGACCATCCCATCTCATCCCGTGGCGTATCGGAGGGTGAGATGGGCAGTAGTATATATAATTCCATCTTAGAGTATATATGATTTCCATGTTCTTGAATCTGCGATTTTATTAGTTGTAAAATTAGAAATTATTTAGACTATGCGAGAAAAAATAGTCTTTTCATTTTTGTTTGACTGATTTAGCGCACCTAGTGTACCTAGCAGTGTTGGCCGAACGTTAGTGTTATTGAAAATTAAAAATTGAAGATTGAAACACGTTAGTTAAAATTGAACACTATTAGTTTAGTGCAAATTGATTTCAATTAGAATTGAAATTAATTGTAACTAACGTGTTAATCCTTTGCGAATAACTAATAATTGAAGATATTTAATTTTTAGTCTTTCTCAAAAATTTAAACATTAATTTAATTTTTAGTGTAGATTGAATTGGTAATTGACATTAATAATTTACCTAACTAAACGCGAATTCAGGTTAAGCTACGAGGTTTTGATTACTTTTACTTTTACTTTTACCTTGACCTTGACCTACACTTTCACTTTTACTTTCACTTTCTTTAACTTTCACTTTAACTTTCACTTTAACTTTGACTTTCACTTTGACTTTCACTTTCAATTTGACTTTCACTTCCACTTTGACTTTCACTTTCACTTTGACATTCACTTTGACTTTCACTTTGACTTTCACTTTGACTTTGACTTTGACTTTGACTTTGACTTTAACTTTGACTTTCACTTTGACTTTGACTTTTACTTTCACTTTGACTTTTACCTTTGACTTTCACTTTGACTTTCACTTTGACTTTCACTTTGACTTTCACTTTCACTTTGACTTTGACTTTCACTTTGACTTTCACTTTGACTTTGACTTTCACTTTCACTTTGACTTTGACTTTCACTTTGACTTTGACTTTGACTTTGACTTTCACACAAAGAAAGTAAAAGTAAAAAGAAGCTCCAGATTTTGATACCGGTACCATCTGCTCATCAGTACAAGTCGAATGAGCCCAAACAACATGAGTCTATGATGCGCCAAACCCGAGATCCAGTAGGGATCCCCAGGGTCCAGCATGAGCTCCAGATTTTGATACCGGTACCATCTGCTCATCTGTACAAGTCGAATGAGCCCAAACAGCAAGAGTCTATGATGCGCCAAACCCGAGATCCAGTAGGGATCCCCAGGGTCCAGCATGAGCTCCAGATTTTGATACCGGTACCATCTGCTCATCAGTACAAGTCGAATGAGCCCAAACAGCATGAGTCTATGATGCGCCAAACCCGAGATCCAGTAGGGATCCCCAGGGTCCAGCATGAGCTCCAGATTTTGATACCGGTACCATCTGCTCATCAGTACAAGTCGAATGAGCCCAAACAGCATGAGTCTATGATGCGCCAAACCAGAGATCCAGTAGGTAGCCCTAGGGTCCAGCATGAGCTCCATCTTGTGATATTGGTCCCGACTTCCGAACCCGAGATGCAGTTTTAAAATTAATTATAAGTGTAAGACAGGATTAATTTAGTTACACTAACGTTAATCTAATTAATTGTAATTCTTATTAAATTTTCGAGACGTTAGTGTAACTAATAGGTTAATTCTAATTGACGGTTAGTGTAATTGACCACGTACAAAATTAATGCGAACTAACGTTAGTAAAAATTGATGTTAGTGTAATTGATTAGTTACGAAATTAATCTTCAATCTTATTGATCAATTTTCAATTCTAATTGAAATTATCGGCCAACACTGGTACCTAGTGACCTGCTTTGCACTTCGTAAATCGTGGGTTCGGTTCCCGCAACAGACACACACAGAGTGGTGAACAATTTTATTGTTCTTGTCTTTAAGACAAACATGTATTGTCTTAAATTGGTATGTATCTAAATTTAAATAAGTCTTATCTCATTTCCACTCCATACCTACTTATAGTAGAACAAAATTACACATTCGTTGTTTTCGAAACTGACTCACACTTGGCCGTTTTCAGATTTTTACTTTATTTCGACCTAAAGACAAACCTTCGAGCCAAATTTCAGTTCGGTACGACCATTGGAAGATATACCCATTTAGTTCATTATGACTTCATAGTAGAACAAAGTTACACCTTCGCTATTTTTAAAACTGACTCACACTTGGCCGTTTTCAGATTTTTCCCTTTACTTTGACCTTAAGACCTATCTCCATGCCAAATTTCAAGTCAGTACGACCATTGGAAGTGGTCTAGGTTTTTGATGAGTCAGCGAATCAGTGAGTGAGTCAGTGAGTGAGTGTATAGTAAAAATAGCGATTTTCTGACGTCAATATCTCAAGAATTGCTATAGGTAGAATAATGAAATTTTGTATTCTAGACAATTAAGGGGATGTCAACAGACACTCGAAATTTCATATGCGTAGATAAAATATGTTTTGAGTTATAGGGTGGTCGAAATTGGCCCGAAATGGTTCGTGTAATATAACCCACGGCCGGTGTGTCGCTTTTTTTGCTCGAACTTGGCGGACACACTGCCGTGTGTCTAGATCTGCACCAGTAGGAAATAGCGGCAGTCTGTTTCTAATAAATTTGATAGGAAAGAGACTTCCGCTAATATTAGTTACAAGTTGTTATGCAATCGGTACCTGACGTCCGATTGAGCTGAAATTTAGCGTACCTGCGTATCTTGGATGGCAATACAATGTTTTGGTACCATCGAGCTGGTCTGATGATGGAAACCGAAGGTGATCATAAGAATTCTGTGTTAAAACATGGAAGCTCATTGCGTTTGGATTTGTTAGAATTATTTCATTGAGCAATTGATGACTTTTGCAAGAATAATAAAATATAGTCGACGTTAAAAACTTTGATCGAAGAATGTAATCTTTGACATTAGCTGGATGGACATACTCGGTCCTTAAACTACGTCCGGACACGGGTATGTCCTTAAACTACGTCCGGACACGGGTACGTCCTTAAACTTCGCCTGGACACGGTAATGTCCTTAAACTATGTCCGGACACGGGTATGTCCTTAAACTACGTCCGGACACGCGTACGTCCTTAAACTTCGCCTGGACACGGTAATGTCCTTAAACTATGTCCGGACACGGGTATGTCCTTAAACTACGTCCGGACACGGGTACGTCCTTAAACTTCGCCTGGACACGGTAATGTCCTTAAACTATGTCCGGACACGGGTATGTCCTTAAACTACGTCCGGGCACAGGTATGTCCTTAAACTACGTCCAGACACGAGTATGTCCTTAAATTACGCCTAAAAGAGAGGGTTACTGCAAATGTCATCTCGCTATGTGTGATAGGGCACAGCATAGCGTATGTCATCTCGCTTAAATCAGGAGCAGAGCTCGGCTGGGGAAGTACCTCCACCTTGCAAAAAACCACAGCCAAATAGCACTAGACCCTACTCATAGTATTGTGTTCCTGCTGGTGAGTAAGGATGCCAAAGAGCTCAAAGATGACCCAGTGTGTCGACGACGAGGGACCATCTTGTTTCCTTGTGCATCCTCCTTTTGTAAAGGGTCGGCAACGGTCATATGACCTCTGGAGTTGCTGGCGTCCATAGGCTACGGTAGCTGCTTACCATCAGGCGGGCCGTATGCTTGTTTGCCATCGCCGTGGTATAAAAAAAACTTATTTCATTTTAGCATTGTTACCGTGATAAATTCAAATAAAAAACTGAATTTCTAGTGCATTACCTTTTTAATAACCATTTTGTCAAAATTTAAATATAAGTTATATTTTTTATTCCACACTTTACACGTAACAGCAATAAAAATGAAAATAATGCTGCTTTTAGTAGATTGAACACTTTCGAAACGGTTTAAAGTTTTTTATTCATGCTTTATCTTAATGTAAGAATTTTATGAGTCTGAGTTGATGGCTGCAATATAATTATTAAACTGCTTAAGACCACGTTGGTGGCAAAAAAGCATACATTCCGCCTGAATGTATGCGATCACTATGACCTATGGACGCCTGCAACTCCAAGGCATGCACATTAATCCACGAGATTTGAGTTCCGGTCTCGTGAGCACTGACTTCTAGCGGAGCCCGACTGTCGTACTGTGTCACGCAGGCAGTCTCCGTTGGTTCGTGCTTTACACAGCTTGAATGCACTTCTAGCATCAGCTCCTGTGTGCGACGTGTTTGCGAGTAGATGGGAGGTAGTGCGCAACGAATGTCTGAGGTTCAGCGAGAAGATGGATGTTCGGCCCTCAACTGTGCCTGTTTGACATATTGTGTCATATTCATATGTGTTTATTATTTTTAGGTCTTATGATTTTGTAAATTATTTTGTTCTTTAGCATTAAATTGTAATTTCACAGTGATTTAGTGTATGTCATGCTGTGTAATTAAATTGTATAAATAAATTAAACATTCTGTAGTACAGTCACGGATTTTAATTTCTATAGTAGTTTTACTTTACATAGTACAAATACTTTAGTACAATAGTTATTTGTGCAACAAGAGAGGAAAGTTGGTTTTTCTTGCGAGTGTTGATTTTGAGTCCCGAGTAAGCAAAATATTCTAGGTATAATTGAATCACGAGCGAAGCGAGTGATTCTGAGTTAGAATCTTGAGCGTAGCGAGGGACTCAAAAACACGAGATTCAAAATAACTTTGCTCTCGTGTGACACATACAACTTTTCACCTCAGTAGTGAGAACATATTAAAGGTTAAAATATGTATTTCGAATTTGTAATAGACCCCGAAATATGAAGTGGCAGTTTATGGCCTTCGCTAAATTAAAAAAAACTACTTTGTCTCACTCCCTGGAGTGACGAAAGTCGCACTTTCGTCACTGTGTATTCGCAGGGAAGTAGGCTTGTTCGAGCTGCTGAGGTGAAAAGAGCTTTTCGGTCGAGTACTGTGTTTAGGCCACGAAGCTTGCCGGGTGGCCTAAGTAAGGTACGAGATTGAAAAGCTTGTCACTATTGTATACAATGCTTTTTCTACGAGTGCTCAAAATAGGCAAGCCGGTAAGATTTAAGTTCGACGAATGCCTTACACGACCTGCTCCGTCTATACAATTTAGTAACTTCGATCTCCCGTTGGATCGTACCGGCGGTCGGGGAGGAGGACGGTTTCCTCCCCGACCATTGTTAATATTGTATGAAAATTCCTTTGAGCATAGTCAATGATGCTAAAATTTGCGACCGTAAAATCTCCATCGAAAAGTATGCGCTGGTAGTTCGGTATACAAAGTCTCATTTGAAGCATTATAGTAGACGAATAGAATAAGTCATTTGCGATTGAAGGTATTTTTGTTCAAAACTTACTGTATTATATGTCCAATGTAAAATGAACCCTGACAATTGAAGTTCATGACCGTACACTACTTTTTTGAAGAACCCAATGCTGTGTTAATGTATGTATGTGTGCAGTTTGGCAGATAGGTGAAATTGATTAAATGTATCTCTTTTTGTGAAAAACAAAGAAAAAAAAAGTTATATTGTGTATACACCGTGGGCTGGAATAACCCGACAGATCTTAACCACGAATTTCTAAGACCAAAAGAAGGAAAAAATATTATGTGACTTTAGGTCAATTTAGCCAAAAACAATTTTTTTTTTTCGTTTTTTTTTCTATTTTTTGAATCATAATTATTTTTTTTACTTGTTTTTTTTTTTTTTAAAGTGGGTATTCCACTCATACATTAGTATGTTATTTAATCAAATACAAACATTGAAACATTGAAAAAATAATCAACCCAGTTTTGACTTGAACAAACATCGATACGCCTTACCGGGGCTCGATATCGCTTTACCAATTAAGCTATGGGTTCAGTTGATTATTTTTTTTTGAAACTGGGTTGATTATTTTTTCAATGTTTCAATGTTTGTATTTGATTAAATAACATACTAATGTATTTTTTGAATGTTTATTGCACATGAAAAGCAAATGTTATTAATAAAATTATCGCCTAAAACAAATTGGTACATTTTGAAAAAAATTAGTTAATGCAAAGTTTTCCTTGTCACTGTGATATCTGTCAATAAGGACGTGTAAACTATGTCCAATAGTAGCAACAACGCCATTAGAAAGGCGTTTTGTGATGAGTTATAATAAAAAGTGTATTTTTTTATTGGTATTAACTCTGAAACTAGGCGTATTCCAGAAAAGTTTATAGGACATTTTAGTATCTAAATATGATCAGGAATACACTGTTAAAATCTGTCTAGTTTTATGGGCCCACGGTGTATAATATTAAAGTAGCAACATTTATATTTAGGCGTCTGAACGTAGAATGCTCTAAATAATAAAAAGCATGAAGAGGTATCAGACCACCGATTTGTAATAAAGAACAGGATACACAATGAGCCTAAAAATTGCCCCACAATAGTGCTGGAAGAACGACTCGTACAGCACTTTATCTGACAGTGTTATTACGGTATATCACTGGTCTGTTACAAATTTTCACGAGCCATATTTTCGGTAAATCTTGTTTATGACTATGCATCTACTATATATCCTAACTGAAAGGTAACAGACATATATACAGAGTTACTTTGGTATTTAAAATTAAGTAGGGAAGGGATAGTAGGGGTAGTTACAATTGCTAAACTACTGTCATTGTTATCCGATAGAATCGTAACTTTGGAACGTGTCGAAAACAGACAACAAAGTTCCAAGTTCGGATGAGGATGTAGCTTTGTCTGATGAACAATGAAGAAGTTGGCAGAAGTACTTAATCGGGTAAGGTGTTCAAATGTATCTTGACACGTCTTTATTCTTGAGAAATACTTCACCGAGTAGAGATACGCTCTTGAAACTGACCATAGTAAATTGATCAAGACCACAACGAGACTCTTTGATTTATACGTTGACTTAAGAACAGAAATAGCTGCATGTCTTCATTCATATATATGTCACTTAAGGGCATATATACTATATATATTACTTCCTAAAGACGGGGCCAACAGGCACTACAAAGTGGGCCAGTTTGTTGGTGTCAAAACACGATTGTGACACCAACGGCGATCTGGTCGTAAGCGGCACTCCACAGTGACGGTGGTCAAAAAAAGTCAAAAGATTTTGTTAAAAATGCCTAGTTGCATCTTTTATGATTCGAAAAAATACTACAGAAAGTCTCAGCAATCTGTATTTTAGATGACTTTGTACAATTCTGACATTTATGACCCGCACGTTATCTAATCATTCAGATCAAAAAGTAACTTAGAATACAAAGGAGAAAATATTTCCGCGTCTTTGAATAAAGAATATAATTAAAGGTATTTGGGTAAGATCCTTAAGGTATAGAAGCGAGGGTTTTGTTCTTCGAGATCTTAGACCGGGAGCCCGCATCGTACTTTATAAGAGTGAAAGTTTTGATATTCGGATGATTGTTGCATCACACAACAACAGCTACGTGGAATCGGATTAAATCAGACACACGTGTAGTTTGAAATCTGTAAAGGGAACCGAATACGTTTGATTTTTTAATTAATAAAATAATAATTAAAGGGTTTGATGGAGGTTAAAACTTAGTACACATTTGATCGTAGGTCCTTGAAAAAAAAATTTAGACTAACAAAATAATTTGAAAACACAAAGGCGCATATATTTCCGCGTTCTCGGACAAAGAATATAATTGAACGTATTTGGTAGTAAGATCTTTAACGTATGGAACTTTCATTTCACTTCCATAATGAAAGTGCAGTCTTTGTGCTTTGAGATCTCAGACCGGGAACTTTAACCAAAATTTTTTTTGGTTTTATAACACACTGATACTAACTTTATTAGTGAGCAAGTCTTTTAATACCGGTATTGTTTTATATATTTACACAATTTTGAATTGTGGCTTATGTATGCCGAATGGGTCGATGCCTTCGATACCTGTGTGTTATCCAGACTATTGTCTATTGTATGATTTATACGAGGAATTTCTTGATAAGTTGGATCGCCTTCTCAACAACTGTACCCGTTTCATCTTTTGTCTTCGCAAATACGATCATGTGTCCTCTTATCGCTCCCAGCTAGAGTTGCTTCCCATCCGTCGACGACGTAACATTCGCATGCTTTGCACTGTCTTTTCAGTTCTAAATGACCCACATTCCCCCGGATACCTTAAGTCTTTCTATCAATATTATGGCGTGTCTCGCGACCGTCAACTCCGTTCTTCTGGCAATTTGTCTCTCTCAAAATTCCTCTGCACCATACCGGTTTTATGTCAAACTCATTTTCTGTTCGGGCGGTGTGCCTGTGGAACACACTTCCCCGTAATATTAAGAATGCTCCCCAGCAAGTATGCTTTTAAAAAAGCCGTTCGTGCCTTTTTCGCTAGTGGAATGAAAGATTAGTGTTTTCGATTGATGAGTTTCGTCTATATAATATATATGTATGTATATATAATAATATATGTATGTATGTTTTTTGTTGTTATATATCGTATATTATATATATGTATATTTTGTATTGTATATTATTTTATTCATTGTTTACTTGTAGTTAGCTCTTTACCTTTTGTTCACGTAAGCACCGCCCACAACTTCTCTGCTTTGCTTTAAGGTTGACTGGTAGAGAATGCCTACTGGCATTAAGTCCGCCTTTTGTACATCAAGTTTTTATTTTGTGCAATAAAGTTTAAATAAATAAATACCTAACCTGTGAAAACAATAACAAAATGGCGGACAAATCTGCCGTATTTAAGATTTATTTCGCTCGGAATTTTTGGTTTATTCTTCGCAAATGTGATTACAATGCACTATGGCCGCTCCTGGCCTATAATCCATGCGGTCAATTCCTTTGCCGGTTTTTGTTTGAGCGGCCGATATTGGCCTTTTGTTCCGGTTTCTAAAATGTCTGAACTCTATAGAAACATCTAGTCACATTATGACTTTTCGGAGCGTCACTTTTTTGTCTTCTCGGCTGACTTTGCTAAAAGCTGTTTACTACAGGGTGACATTGGAGATGTAATCAGTTTACAAATGTAGCAGTTATTTTTTTTAGTTTCAAGTTACTGGGGGGTCAAATTGGACCCAAATTCGTTTGAGCTCAAGATGGAAAGTTGGTATTTTACGGATAATTATTTATCACGTCAACCAATTTTCGATATTGTTTAGTACTCAGTTAAAAAAAAGGCACTTTCAGCATGATTTAATGAGAATTTATAGGGTGGCAGAGCGCGAGCCGGACTCGTGGCCCGATTTTTTTTTTTTTTTTCTGTCCGACTCACGCTTGACTGCAGACTATTTTCCTGTAATCTTTATATATAGAACTTATTATCTGTAATTTTTCGGTCCAGCAGTTTTCGAGATAAGGAGTGGGGAGGGGGAATGGTCAATTTTCATTTTTTTAAATAACTTCAATGTTACACAAGTTAAAGTTATACATAAAATACATTTGAGATTCTCACATTAAGCCCTTTTATTTGATATACTCGCTTTGACGTTTCGATCCTAGGCAATACGCGGTACTCGGCCTTTTAGCTTCGCATTCATTGCGGCGAACCCGAGGGCCGTAGCTTCGCAGACATTGCGGCTCACCCTCTGGTATTCCGTTCGGCCCTCGGTTTCGCTAAGACCATTGAGTTTTGTCCGGTCCCTGTCATACTGCTGCTGAAGCAATTCTCGCTGTGACGTTCCGATCCTAGGCAATACGCAGTAGTTTTCCCTCTAAAGGTAGGATGAACATCGCAATCGTAAAGACTAGTGCCTATGCCAATTCATGGGATTAGGTTTCCGAACGGACCCCAGGTTCAAAACTGAGTTGAGGCAAAAAGCCGCGAGGAACGCTAGGAGGATACATGTAGGTACTACAGTGATCGCCTTGCCTGAACCGCGGGTGGCCGCTCTTGATTATTATCTCCATAAATGAATTGATCGAAACACATCAAGCGCAAGACGACTTACGGCACCTTACCATCAAGCGGGCCGTATGCCTGTTTGACACAGTTGTAGTATAAATAATTTTAAATAAAAAATAACTGACTTCACTCAGCCTCCACCTTTACAAAAGCAAATGCTCGAGCTGCTGTAAAAAATACTCAAATCACTATAGGTGTGCCTATATTAGTTGAAGAGTTCCCTCGATTTCTCCAGGATCCCATCATCAGATCCTGACCTGGTTACGATGGAACCAACTGCGAAGTATACTCTTTCAAACAAAAAAAGAATTTTCCAAATCGGTCCCGCCGTCTCCGATAATCGGTGAACATACATAAAAAAAAAACAAAGATTCCGACGAATTGATAACCTCCTCCTTCGAAATCTTGAAGTCGGTTGAAAATGAAAAAAAAAAACTTTCGCCGCCAGGAACATAATAGGTGTAATGTTTAAATGGTTTATTAATTTTTTGTATAGAATTTAGGTAGATATAGGATAGGTACGTAGATATTGTTAAATTACCTGAATAGTCCGCCATTAATATATTTAATATGCTACCGCCCAAGGTTTGTGTATTTAATTCAACAACCTTAACCCCACGTAGGACGTTGCATAAGGTTTAAGTTAAAATGTCAATATGAATAAATAACTATGTTTTACCTTATTACTGCGTGGGTGTAGTTTTAGCAGAATCTTGAATATAATATCAAAGTTGGTTTTAGCATTGGCTATTTACTTATTCAAACATCGAATGACGTTCAAAATAGTCGGTAAGCCCTCTCCCAAATTGCCTACGTGACAAGACATCACGAAAAAATGCATGGCACTTGGCACAAAGTTATCATAAAGTTGTGCTGAGTGAGATCTCGAAAAAAAAAAACCCTAAATTCTATACAAAAAACCGGCCAAGAGCGTGTCGGGCCACGCTCAGTGTAGGGTTCCGTAGTTTTCCGTCCGCCACAGTAAGTGTCCCCACTTAAGAGTTAAAATAACACCGCCATGTAGGATATGATATGAGCGTTCCACGTACAGCGACATCTATCGGCAAATTAAGTAAACTATTGCACGCGAGCTTAAAGTATGGAAGATGATTTTTATGGGATAATTCTTTATTGCGTGAACTGATTTTCACCGTTTCTACTTTATTTGAAAGCACGTCATTTCATTGTGATTTTGTACAAATTACAGGTACCAATAAACACCTGCTTATACGGTTAAATTACAAACTTAGTTCAGAAATTATTTTGTAATCTTTTTTCAAAAACTATTCAACCTATCAAGTTCAAAATAATTGTCCTAGAAAGATTTTATAAAGTTCTAATTTTGAGATTTTTTTCATATTTTTAAACCATATGGTTCAAAAGTTAGAGGGGGGGGACACATTTTTTTTACTTCTGGAGCGATTATTTCCTAAAATGTTTACATTATCAAAATATGATTTTAGTAAACCCCTATTCATTTTTGAATACCTATCCAACAATATATCACATGTTAAGGTTGAAATGAAAAAAAAACATCACTCCCCACTTTACGTATAGGGAACGTACCCTAATAAAACATTTTTTTCCACTTTTTATTTTACCACTTTGTTGGCGTGATTGATATACATATTAGTACCAAATTTCATCTTGCTAGTGCATCTGTCACTGAGATTATCCGCGGACGGACGGACGGACGGGCAGACATGGCGAAACTATAAGGGTTCCTAGTTGACTACGGAACCCTAATAATAAATCATTTTAAAAACACACCTAGCATGTTCCTGGCAGCGAAAGTATTTTTTAATTTATTTTTTATACCACAACTGTGTCAAACAAGCATACGAACCGCTTGATGGTAAGCTACCGTAAGTCGTCTTGTGCTTGACGTGTTTTGATGAATTTATTTATGGAGATCATTATCAAGAGCGTCCACCCGCGGTTCGGTAAAGGCGATTACTGTAGTACATGTATCCCCCTAGCATTTCTCCCGGTTTTTTGTTTAACCTAAATTTTGAACCTGGGGTCCGTTCGGCAACCTAATTCCATTAGGTATAGGCACTAGTTTTTACGAAAGCGACATTCATTCTACCTTACAACCCAGAGGAGAAACTAGGCCTTATTGCGATTAGGTCTGGTTTTCTCACGACGTTTTCCTTCACCGAAAAGCGACTAGTAAATATCTGATATTTCGTACACAAGTTCCGAAAAACTTAGCGGCACGAACCGGGATTTGAACCCAAGGCCTTCGGATTGAAAGTCGGATCTCTTACCGCCCGGCTACCAGCTTTCTTTACGTCACTAATTTGTCTGCAGTTTATTCTTACTTAAAAAGTTACTTTAAATGTAGTCTCATTTTGACAACACTTACAACAGCTCTTGCCTGCCCAAAAAGTACGAACATGGCGTACATGGCGAATGATGTCAAAATTCGATCAATTTGATGTTAATTCGAAAATGTTGAATTCCAATTCTAATCTCAACGACTACAAAGAAGCAAAATGTAATGAACATTACAAATTCGACAAATATATGAACAATCTCACATTTGAATGTCGTACAGATAGCGGTGAAAGTATATAATTCAGGTTTTCATAATGGTCTGTACACACCCTTATTATTTTTTCTACTCGTCAACTGTAATGCTTGAATTGAAATTGTGTAGACCGAACTACTAGCGCATACTTTCCGATAGAGCTTTTATGGTCGCATTTTGTAGCATCGCCGACGATGGTACAAAGGATTTTCATACAATATTGTAACACAGTTGTCCTTCCCGACCGTCCGTGTCCTTCTTCCCGACCGCCGGCACAATCCACTGGGAGATAGAACTCACTCAATTGTATAGAGGCAGCAGGTCTTTCGTCGAACTCTATTCTTACCGGCTTGCCTAGGTTGAGCACTCGTAGAAAAAATATTGTATACAATAGTGACATAATCAAGCTTTTCAATCTCGTACCTTACTTAGGCCACTCAGCAAGCTTCGTGGCCTAAACACGGTACTAGACTGAAAAGCTCTTAATTATGTCACGATTGTATAAAATACTATTATCTACAAAGTCGTGTTTAACTCATCTTGAATTTCTCATCCTCTTAAATACTTCGGCTGGGACTGTACAATCAAGTTCTGTAATTTTATTTATCGTATGGCTATATGTCACTGGATATAGATAGGCATTTCTTCCCTGGGGTAGTAATGGGAAAGCAGATGATAAAGAAAATCCAGCGAGTGCTGCGAGGTCCAAATGGGACAGTGCAGCTGTCAAGTTTATTACTCTTTTAGCACCACCCAGGGATAACGACTGTCGCTCAGCATCATAGGACCTAATATTTACAACTCGGTTCCATCCGATATAAAAGACAGTGATACTATATTCAAAAGTAAACTTAAACGGCTGCTCACTGAAAAGGCATACTACAGCATCGACGATTTTATAAATACGGGGAAATCGTTGACCCAGACACTGTATTAATAATGTAACAAATACAAAATAATTTTAACAATATAATATTATTTATTATAATGTAATTGAATATTGTGTTGTAAATATTGAAATTGACATGTAAAATGTGTTTTTACCAATAAAGATCTGTAACTGTATCTGATCACGTGTAGGGTTGTCTAAGGTGTTTCCTACGGACGCAGAGTAACAGAGTTCTGTAATAGCGATGATACTAATGAGGGTTTCTGTGATGGAGTTGTCACTAGACGGCAGCACCGTGGCGACAGGTCCAGCTGTCATAATCAGCCAATCATATTTAATCAGATATTTGATACCCGTTTGAGCTCAAGATGGTGACAGTGTGTTTAGAATAGTTTTTTGTTTTTTGCTCATTCAGTGTGTAATATTGATAGCTTATTGTGCGGTGACCTAACGAACAAGTGTGCAGCTAATGAAAAATTAGTCTCAAAACGCGCGTAACCTCCCTTTAGTTGAACAAACGGTTATCCGGGGTCTCGGCCACCCACGTGTTTGTAGGGAAGCTATCACCTTACAATCTACAAGGCCTCAACCGAATAACGTTGCTTTTATTTATTACTAAAGATTAATAAAATCAAAAGTATACACCTCGACATTGGCAGAATTCACCTCGCCAAAATCGGCGAGGAGTAAAAGCCATATAATATTTAAAAAAAAAACGTATATTTTGACAGCTGCTGTCAAAAATACCTCTCGTCACGGTGCTGCTATCTAGTGAAAATCTCGCAGAAACCCTCATTGAATAAGAATAAGAATACATTTATTTGTGACGCCTTAATACATGAACATTGAGAGACAATAACAATGAAAACAAACAATGAACGTGCATCACAAAATGGACCCAACTCAACATAATGCCATTGGACAAAAATATGTGTTCACAACCTTTATACATTCGTCAATTTATCCATGAATTCATTCATAAATTGGCCATGCAATTCTGAACCCGATAGTACATATATGTTTGTCCAATTTATTGCATTTATATTATAGAACTCGACTGTAGAAGTCTTGTTTCAACTCATGTCAGTTTGTTTAGTCTGTCAAGGCGATCGTTACGGCAGTGTAGACGCAGCATAAGGACACAGGAAGCGATTTAAAAAGTTGTGCGATCGCGAGATATGGGCGCTATTACTAACCGTTATTCTCGTTGCTGGTAATAACCACTTTTTTTTTAGAAACCAGTATAAAAAGACCCTAGTTGAGACCTGATAGGTGCACCTGAAAGACCGACGCAAAATTACCCACTCGAAATGTGATTCTGGAGGCGAATGCCCCGAATTCCTTGGACGTTTCGATGTTGAAGGAACTCGAAGGTAAAAAGAGATTATCGTTAACTGTTCAAATACGAATCCTCAAATACTTCGGACATGTTACATGAAACCTAAATTCCGTGGAACGACTCGTCCAAGGATGAGGCGAAGGCAAGGGGTTACGAGCTCGGTCACCTAACTCAAACTATTTTCATACCAAATTTCATTGAAATGGGTTCGGCGGTTAAGCGTGAATAGGTGACAGACAGACAGACATACAGACATATTTCGCATTTATAATATTAATAGCATTGATAACAAAAATCGATTCAGGGTCACTTTATAAAACAATCGATTTTTGGTTCAACATAGCGATTAGAAATAGAAATAGAAATAGAAATATCTTTATTCGTGACATTACAGACAGAACAAATAAACTACAGATAATTATAGAATAAAACAGGTGTCACGAAATGGCCTTTTCTCAGCATGAGCATGATTAGTGAACATTATAAAGTTATTAAATTAGTCTCGAGTCTAGACGTATGGTAGTCGTTAGTAATTGCCCGAGCATCGATCAATTGAGGGTAAACCTAGGCTTAGTGCTAGCAAGTTTTCTCATCTAGACCGTAATAGTAAACCTAGCTATAATATCGCTAAGTGGATTAATTTCTATGCTGCTTATTGTAGGACTTACAACTTATTTTTTATTGAATAAATATTATGAAACAATATTACACAAATCAGCATAGTCCCACAGTAAGATTAATAAGGTTTCTGTTGTGGGTACTAAACGACAATATATTATATAATAGATATATGTAGATAAATATCTAAATTAGGACGGTCCACGAATGTATGGAGAAATAAATCTAAATATATAAAAGAAGAAACTGACTGACTGACTGACTGACTGACATATCAACGCACAGCCCAAACCGCTAGAGATTCCAAATTTGGCACGTAGGTTCCTTATAAGGACTAGGGATGTACTAAGAAAGGATTTTTCAAAATTCACCCCCTAAGAGGGTAAAATGGGGGTCCAAAGTTTGTATGGCGAATCAAGATTTGTTAGACTATTTTATTCGAAACTTCACAGGAGTATTCCTAACGATAAATGAGTAAACACGTGTTTCAGGTTTTTTGAAAATTCAACCCCTAAAAGGGGAAAATGTGGTCACAAAGTCAGAAAATCAACATGGGTATCGTATCCTTTTTGAGTACTTATAGTACGCGGGCGAAGCCGCGGGAAAAGGCTAGTAATATTATAAGTCTTACCTCCACAGGACTGATTTTGTTTTATTATGAAAGCGTATTTAATATCCTAAATTTGACCTCATTTGATAAAAATTTACTGGTCGCTCAGAAGGTTGCTAAATATTATAATTCATACAGATAAAAAAATAAAAATGACCCTACAATCAAAATTTGCAACGGTATATTATTTATTCATTTATAATTAGTTGATATAACCTGTAACTTTCAACGGTACACCAATACAGTTTAGTCATAGCGTTAAGGATCTGGGTGTTCTTTTGGACAGTACACTTAGTTGGAGAGCACAGGTTACTGAAATCAGCCGGAAAGTCATAGGCTCGCTTCACTATCTTAACAAGCTAAAACACTTCTTACCCATTAAAACTAAAATCTTACTAATTAATACCTTGATTCTACCCATTACAGATTACGGTGATGATGAAGAACTTCTCAATAAATTAGATCGCCTTCTCAATAATTGTATTCGCTTCATCTTTTGTCTTCACAAATATGATCACGTCTCCTCCTTCCGCTCTCAGCTTGGCTGGCTTCCAATCCGTCAACGACGTAATCTCCGCATGCTTTGCACTCTCTTTTCTGTTCTTAACGATCCACACTCTCCTGCTTACCTCAAGTCTTTCTTTAAATATTACGGCGTTACACGCGTCCGTCACTTCGCTCTTCCGGCAATTTGTCTCTGTCCATCCCTATTCATCGAACTAGCTTCATGTCGAACTCGTTCACTGTGCGGGTGGCGCGCCTTTGGAACGCTCTTCCCTTTAATGTCAGAAATTCCCCAAATAAGTTTGCATTTAAAAAATCTTTACGTACGCTCTTTGCTAGCGGAATGAAAGTCTCTTAGTTTCTCTGTTTTGTATGTTTCGTCTTCTATTTATTTATGTATTTAGTATATGTAAATTGTATATGTATGTATATCCATATGTGTGTATCTATGTATTTGTATTTTATTTATTATTAGTAGCACCGCCCACAATTTTTCTGCTTTGCCTTAAGGTTGACTGGTAGAGAATGCCTCATAGCATTAAGTCCGCCTTTTGTACTTTAAGTTTTTCTTTTGTGCAATAAAGGTTATAAATAAATAAATATAATGTATCAAAACTGTCAAAAACTACTCGAAAAGCTGCCAGGTGTCCGGATCTAGTAATAAGGATAGTATAGCAATCTAACTAGACGGGTATTGTTGCTCTCATTATTGTCTCATATCTGACGTTGCCCTCTTAGTCCCAGTATGTCCGTTCGTCCGTTCGTATTTATCCTCTACATGTCGTATTTTTTAACCGATTTTCGTAAAATTGTGTAAGCAGGTCAAAATATTTTTTTTATATCACGGCTGTGACAAAAGGCATATAGCCCGCCTGATGGTAAGCAGTTACCGTAGCCTATGGACGCCTGAAACTCCAGAGGTGTCACTAGCGCGTTGCCGATCCTTGACAAAAAAGAGGATTCACTGTGTTGACGGCAAAAGGAACAAGAGGGTCCCTCGTCCTCAACACACTGGGTCCTCTTTGAGCTACTTAGCAACCTTACTCACCAGCAGGAACACAACACTATGAGTAGGGTCTAGTGGCTATTTGGCTGTGGTTTTCTGTAAGGTGGAGGTGCTTCCCCGGGCTCTGCTCCAGATTTGAGCGAGATGACATTCGCTGTGCGGTGCCCTACCACACATAGCGATGACATTTGCTGTGCCGTGCCCTACCACACATAGCGAGATGACATTCGTAGTATCCATACTTCTCTTTTGGACGTAATTTAAGGATAACTCTTGTCCGGACGTAGACCATGATCTTTCAAATATGTATATTATTACATTTTGTTATGGTATGGGACCTTTCTTTTGGACGTAATTTTAGGACATACCTGTGTCCGGACGTAGTTTAAGGACATACCCGGGTCCATACAGATTAAATATAATACTAGTAGGTAATAACTTATAATATATTAACTATGTACAGGTGTTATTGGTGTAAACCATTCTAATACAATAAATATAATAAATAAATAATAACAATAACAAGTCCGTCTCGAACTGAGAACTCGCGATTTACTTGCAAACGAGATGACCAATATCACAAGACCCTTCTGAAGATTTTTTTTCGCCTCCTAGCTCCTTAAGGCGCTAGGCGCTGATTGTGGCCAAAAACTGTTACTTTCTAAGGGATATATCTCAATAACGGATCATTCAAAAATTTTGAAAAAAATATATGTTATTTACCATTTCATGTACAACATTGTCAACGTTTGAATAACTCGTGTAACGTATAGTTTCTCCGTTATGTAAATGTAACGAAATGTCGTTTTACGGTTAATTTTGCTTATATCTACTGAACGGCTCATTCGATTTAAAATATTGTTGAACTAAAAAATATGTACTACAGAACACTACAAACTCAACGTAGGATATTTAAATTGATAAAATTTTCTTAAACAACTTGATCATAATTCCACATTTCGTGCGTTATTAGTTCGAAAACGGCGTTGCTGGCAGTCGTGAGCTAGCTTTGAGACGAGGAGGCTGTGTCGCTCGTCGCTCCGTGCTTCCCTTGTACTACATATACTTGTGCTTGGCCCGTGAGCAATAATATCGGACTTACTGTGCCTAAAGACTAAATAACTGCAGAGGGTTCATGCGGTGCGGATATAACGTGTCTTCCCGGAATCAATAATGTATAGACGTTTTATCTTTTAAGATAATGTACTCGTATGCATGTTTATGTACGTTCGTATAAAAAGTGTATTTTATTTAGATTATAATACAAGTAAAAAACAAATGAAATAAAAATGGAGAAAAAACAAAAATCATGAATCTCACATTGCTCTGAAAACAAATTTGGTCATGTAAGTAAACTAAAATTATTATGTTTTAGTAGACGCATGCATCACGCAAAATAGGCATTAGTCGTCGAGTTGCGGAAATCTGCTAGTACTGCAATACAATAGACTAATAATTAATTTAATAAAAAACTCCAAAGAACCGAATTTATTTAAACATATTTATTTAAGAATACCGTGTTCTAAACGAATGTAATATGCGTTTTATTTTAAGATTAAACACAATCTTTAATTTTATACTTTATACTAATTTCTCAAATCTAGAAATTGCGAAGTAAACTGCAAAGGATTGCAGATAAACCGGCCAAGAGAACATCGGGCTATGCTCAGTGTAGGGATCCGTAGTTGCCGGCCAGTTACAATACATCCATTCAAAAGGTAGTGTATAAAGAAATATTTTGTGGCACTTACGTTATTTTACTATAGGCATAACTAAAAAACGGCTCAACCGATTTTATTCCATATAGTTTTTATTGAAAATACGTGATAAGTATTTCAATGGCCTCACTTCCAGGAATTTTCCCAATTTTTTTGGACCCACGGTTCAAAAACAAAGAGCATTTTAACTTTCGAAGCTTATTATTTACGAAAGTATTCGTTTTATCCAAAAGTTGTTTAAGGCATATTCTTATTGAAAGACCTATCCAACAATGGGTTTCAGATACTTATTGTTTTACCACTTTGTAGGCGTAATTAAAACACATAATTACTCATACCAAAGCTGATTGAGAATCTAATAAAAAATTGCTGATATTTAAGAGTCAATGTATGTAAGAATAAAGGAAAAAAAGCTTTTTTGTATACCACGACGCTGGCAAACAAGCATACGACCCGCCTGATTGAAAGTAGTTATAAAGCCTATGGACGCCTGCAACCCCAGAAGATTCACATGAGCGTTGACTACCCTAAAAAAAACTTTATTATGTCGGTGAAATGCAAATAAATACAAATTTTATATTAATTATCAACACAAGTGAATAAATAAATTACTACTAAGGGTTAATACTACCTATCAAATATCTTTAAAAGACCGGCCAAGTTTGTATCGGACCATGTATAATGTAGGGTTCCGTAGAAAGTAGTTTCTTGGAGATAACTCAAAAACGGATGAACCGATAATGGCGATAATATGTGAAATAATTTTCGTAGGAAATTAAGTACTAAGCCTTCTTAGTATTTTTTCATATTTTTTAGACTTACGGATTAAAAGTTAGATGGGGGCTATTATACTTAGACTTTCGAAGCAATTATTTCTGAAAATATTGACTTAATAAAAAGTTTTGAAAATACTCTATATATATATATAAGATATTTTTAAAGCCGTATCGTACAACATATTCATATTTACAAAAAAAAATATTTTTGACATTTAATTTGGCATATGTATGTATGGAGTGCCTCACCTAAAAGATTTTTTAGCAATTTAATGGGCTTACAGCTCTCATTTGTATGACGATTTCGTGTACAAATACCGCTCCTTACATGTGCATTTTTACTACTCGCAACAGGCTTAGTTTTGTTAATTTATCGTAATTAAGTGAATTTTTACGATTAATATTTAAAATCGCAACAAAAAATAACCATCTATTAAGCTCACTTGCACAGCAAAAAAAATCCAAATTCACATGAAAACACCGCTTTGATGTGCATTCAGTTTTTTTTTGCTGTACTAGTCAGTATTTTTTTATTTTTTTCTGATATGCGGAATATTTTTAACCATATTTCGTAAATTCATAAATATTTTGCCGCTCACTGTACTTCAAGTTCAAAATCGAGGTTTTAATTTTTTTACATAAAAATCTACTAATCGAGATCGTTATTACTTATCTTATTTAGTAGCATTCCTAAAAAATGTCACCGTAGTACTTAATCACAGTATTCAAATCACAAAAGATCCACAAAAGGTTTAGGTATGATTATTATAAATCTGCCCGCGCGCCTCTGAGTAAAGTCATATTCTTTTAACATTATTGCGGTGCATCGCGGCGGATTTACGCACGATCGCAATGAGAAGGGTACGCGGGTGGCGCGGGTAGAGAGCGCCCAAACGCTCAAGGACACTCCGGCAACAATCGTCTTAACTCCTTGATTCTGCTCAAATACGAACTCTCAAATTATATGTATATCTGCTATAACCTAAACAAATACAAAAATCAGAGAAACGTTACTAAAGTTATCGTGGAAGTAACTCTCAAAATAGTAAAGCCATCGAAATACCGAGATGTTCCAGTAGCCGTAGTTGTTTGTTAGAACTTCACTACGCTTACGCTCCGCTCGTTCGATAAGTAGAGGTCACAAGGTATATAGCTCAAACATCCATTAGTATATGTAGTCAGACGCTACTACACTATTCCCTTTAGGTAGGTATTTAAAAATGAATAGGGGTTTACTAAAATCATTTTTCGATAATGTAAATATTTTCGGAAATAATCGCTCCAGAAGTAAAAAAATATGCGTCCTCCCCCCTCTAACTTTTGAACCATAAGTTTTAAAAATATGAAAAAAATCTCAAAAGTAGAACTTTATAAAAACTTTCTAGGAAAATTATTTTGAACTTGATAGGATGAATAGTTTTTGAAAAAAAATTACAAAATTATTTCTGAACTAAGTTTGTAATTTAACCGTATAAGCAGGTGTTTATTGTACCTGTAATTTCTGCAAAATTACAATGAAATGACGTGCTTTCATATAAAGTAAAAACGGTGAAAATCGGTTCACGCAATAAAGAATTATTCCATAAAAATCATCTTCCATACTTTAAGCTCGCGCGCAATAGTTTACTTAATTTGCCGATAGATGTCGCTGTACGTGGAACTCTCATATCATATCCTACATGGCGGTGTTATTAACTCTTAAGTGGGGACACTTACTGTGACGGACGGAAAACTACGGAACCCTACACTGAGCGTGGCCCGACACGCTCTTGGCCGGTTTTTATTTCTTTGTTTTACATTGTGTGCATATTTACCTTAAGTAACTAACATATTAGATACAATGTTAAATAACAGTCAATACATTATTAAACTAAGCCACATGTCAAAAACTAAAACTAAAAAAAACTAATTACTAACAAAATTACTCACATACATTACATATTAGATTAGTGAAAACTTTGCTTGCTTTATGATCTACCTGATTGTATTTAATTAACGTTATGTATATTATATGCTGCTTGTTTTCCTTAAGAAATAAATTAAAATAAATACTATATTTCAGCTCGCTCAGACACCGGGGGGATAAAATTATATTTACAAGATCAAAATCAACCTTAGTAAAAGTGTATATAACCTTAATCATTGACATATTCAATCTAATACTATTTGGAATAGTCCTGACATAAATTTTACTAATTTTATGATTATCTTTTATGTACTATTCTGTATATATATTTTCTGCAAGATAATTTAAAATGAAAAAGATGTCATAGGGAAGTGTCATAGTATTTAACATAGACATAAACAAAAAGGAAGATGAGTGACGTTCATAGTAAACAAAAATGAAATGTCGTCCAGCACCTACACATTTGTAAAATGCTATACACCGCTATAATGTATGTGCATCATGGGCAAAAGAGATAAACCTATATAGTTAACACGGGTATGCAAGCGAGACCTCCATATTTTACGCATTGCACAAAGTGTGACTGAGAGACTCTGCCACACGACTCATTCAATATAGGTCCCGGAACCTATATTTCGTGGCACACAATCGAGCGCCTGGTACCGTATCTACCTTTTTGTATAAATCAATGGTATTTAATGCAGTTTTTGAATATTTACATTTTTAGGCACTTACTATATAAAGTTCATTTCATACGCTAAACTATACCTAGCGCCACCCGGAGATATTTGGAACTATTGTTTACTGCTTAACGCTGGACACTTTTTCGACCGTATTCCTATAAGAGAGACCCATCTTCCTTATACTATCCAAATATAAATCGATGAACACCCAAAAAAGTGTCACGTTGTGGCCAGATCTCCATGGTGACATTGTGGACAGATCTCCATGGTAACGTTACGGCCACGTTGTCAATTCATTTCATATATAAAAGTATGCAATTTTTCATCAATGTTTTCTTATGACGTTATCACGCAAAATTATCGTCCTTAAACTGACTTTACAGACAACCATATTATATCAAAATACGTATTAAGTTTTTCCAAAAAAATACATTGAGCTTGGTTTAAAATATTTTTTTGAAAATTTAACCTTAAACATTAAATTCTACACTAGAGATTTTTTATCTAAGGGACTACCTGAATATTTAAAACACAGTATTTGGAATAGTCACACTAATCAAGTGGAGAATACAATAGGAAAAAAAAATAAAATAAAAAATCAATAATAATCAAACTTATTACACAAATGGTGATTTCTTACTATATAGCCGAGACAATTATTACGCTTCGTTTAAAAAAAAATCCTCGGTTTTTTTTATTACTATTTCTTAAATGATTTTAAATGTTTTCGAACACGCTAATTAATTCTACAGTCATGATTGTCAATGCTCCTTTTAGCTTTAGTAATATGTTACATAATACCAAAAATTCACCAGTAAATATACTAAGCATTTTAGGAATTGTAAAATAAATAATAAATAAATAAACATGATTAGCGCGGGATACCGGGCGAAGCCGACAATGCAAGACGTGCGGCAAGTATAGGACATCAACCGTGTAATGTATCTTAGAAGCGAGGAAGGGCATATCGTAGGTAAGTAGATGCAAACTAAGAAATATAATGGGCTCATTTAATTTATTAGTACTACACAATTTTTAAATGCGCATTAAGCAGATATTTTTCTAAAAATTACTATAAAATATTATATGATAGTGTATTTTCGTCATAATGACGGACATGATCGGATCGAATTAAAGTGAAGAAATTCAAGATGGCGGCCTTTTTCTACAATTTTGACTTAAGATTCATTTTAAGCGGCCTTTCGGATCCTCAGATATCGATTTTTAACGTGATCAGATAAGAAATAAAGAAATTTAAGATGGCGGCCACTTTTTACAACTTTAACTTAGGATTCGTTGTAAGGAATCTCGCGGATCCTTAGATATCGATATCTAACGTAAATTGGATCACAAATGACGAGATTCAAGATGGCTGATATTTTTTGCAATTTTGACTTCAGATTGTTATTAAAGGGATCCGGAGCTATCGATTTTCAAGATGATCGGATAAAATTTTTCGAAATTTAAGATGGTGGCCGTTTTTAGAATTTTGACGTTAGATTCGTATTGGCTTTGCGGATCCTCAGATATACATTTTCAAAGTGATCAAAAATAATCAGAACAAAATATGATTGCGGCCTTTTGTATTAGTGTTCAACATGATAATCACACGATTTCAAGATGGCGCCCACTTTTACGAATTCTAACTCCGGATCAAAATGATGAAATTATTATAACAAATATACAATAAATTAAACAATTTTGATAAAAATTTTGACAACCCTGAGCCCTCGGCCAAGATGAGAAACGGTTATGTTCTGTGAAGTTAGACAACTGTATAGACAGCTGATATTATTATTACTATTACTATACAATCCATACTACTGCTGATACTATTAGTACTATACAATCCATTTTTAGGGTTCCGTAGTCAACTAGGAACCCTTTAGTTTCGCTATGTCCATCCGCCTGTCCGTCTGTCCGCGGTCTAGCTCAGTGACCGTTCGTACTAGACAGCTGAAATTTGGTATCAGTATGTGCATTAATGACGCCGACAAAGTGGTAGAATTAAAACTGGAAAAATATTTTTATTAGGGTAGCTCCCGTACGCATGAAGTGGGGGGTGAATTTTTTTTCGCTCCAACATTATCGTATTGGATCATTGGATAGGTATTTCAAAAATAATAAAGATTTTTTAAAATTTTTTTGGATAAAACTAATAGGTTCGTAAATAATAGCTCTGAAAGTTCAAAAAATGGCGTCCCGGGTGGGTCTATGAAGATGAGCCAAAGTCGACAAAATTTGTTCGTTCACACAGTATGGGCAAAAACATGGTGGCAACGTTTGTCTCCAACTCAGATCACGTGGTGACCGTTTTTCTTGAAGGTCCAAGAACGGTCAATGCCGATTTGTACACAAGTATTTGTTTACCGATTGTCTTTGCTGATCTTCGAAAAAATAACCCCTATTGCCGCATCATCCTACACCACGATAATGCCAGATCTTCCATAGCTCGGAGAACAAAAGACTATCTGGACAGCAAAAAAGTCAAATTATTGGACCATACAGAGCCAACTTAAGTCACAACGAATTTTTCACATGCCCGGAAATCAAGAATAAGTTGCATGATCAGCATTTTCAGACGCCGCAAGAAGCATTCGACGCTTACAAAATGGTCATTTTGTCGACCCCTAAGGCTTCAGAGTTCAGTAACTGCTTTAAAAACTGATTTGACAGAATGGAAAAGTGCATTAAATATAAAGAAGAATACTTTGGAAAACAATAAAAATTCGTTTATATAATTTAAATGCATATTATTTTAATTACCGAAATTTTCAGGGCTGCCCTCTTATTTGTTGCGACTAATGTAAGATACCTGTGGCTCTCACGTTAAACCACTGTCTATCATCAAACCAAGGTTTTAAACACGAGTAGACAGAGGCGATCACGGTGTTTTCGAAGTAGATTGGTGCCATACAAGAAGTATTTATTATATATTCTGTTTGATATGATGCCCACGGCAGCTTTTTATCACCGCACCGCTCGCCGCCGGCAGGGTGTTCATCCTCACACCCTGGAGCCTAATGGGTCGCGCACTGTACGGTTTAAGAGGAATTTCCTCCCACCTCCGGGGTTTTCCCAGCGGGCTACAGTATGAGGTTCTTCAAAAAAGGAGTGTATAGGTTCTTGAAGGGCAGGCAACGCGCATGTGAATCCTCTGGGGTTGCAGGTGTCCATAGGCTACGGTAACTGCTTACTATCAGGCGGGCCGTATGCTTCTTTGCCACCATCGTGGTATAAGTATCAGTTAACGAAAGCAGACAGCTACTTCCCAAAACGATGACTTAGCAGTTGGCAGGGTTAACGGCGATTCCTAAATCACAAGATGAAACGGAGATGCGCGAAATTTTTTGCAATTGCACCCTCTATATCACAGGCATTCGCCAGGGTATACAGCTGCTGGTCATCAGCATACAGATGATGAGACAAGTTAAGGCTAGATGTAATAAGATTGATGAATATAGAGAACAAAAGCGGAGAAAGTATACCACCCCGAGGAACGCCAGACGTTAGCTCTAGCCAATCAGAAGCTTGCCGGCGATCCTGAAGTAGACGGGGGGAGAAAAATTTTACCTCACATAAAATCCTACAGTGCAAGCTTTTCCTATTTTCTAGACGTTGCCTATTTAGAATGTCTTGAATTGCACAATTGCGTCACTAGAGAAAAATGTTTAGTGGGAATCTGAACACCCTACTATTAAGTAGAGTAAGTAGATTCGCATTGTACATTTTTCTCTACTGACGTAAATAATTGTGCAATTCAGGAAATCAAAGACATTCTAGACAACGACTGGAACACTACATTGACTAAATCCAACACTCGGTATCTATTTGTATTGTATATGTTGTTTCTCCGATCTTTTGTCGATTAGTTTCATCATTAAGTGTTTTTTTTTTCGTTTAATTTATAAAAAAATGACTTATAAATTCGAACACAATTCGTAAATTTGGTAGTATTTATGGTACAACTACGGATCTAAGTGTTACAGTAATTTTCCACCATGGTGACATGTTTACATCCATTTATTATGATTTTTTTTTATTTAATTTGGCGAATACGAACACTTTATACGAACCTACGCTTATGAATATTTTTTCCTCTTATTGTCTATTTATTTAACATACATAATCAAACTAGTATCGATAAATACTAAGTGCTTTCATCAAAATAAACAGCTAATAATTTAAGATTCATATTTTAAAACTCCCGCCAAGGTTACTATGTAGCACAGATTTCTTACCTACTTGTATTAGATAAAGCAAAGCAGAAGACTCGCAAGTACTACAAATTAATAAAGGGATATTTTTTTAAAACTTTTTTATATATTCTCGATACTGAAATGTCATTATGTTTGCCCCAATATTGTTTTTTATGAATTAGGAGGCACACGAGCAGACGAATTGCCTGATGGTAAGCAATTACTGCCGCTTATGGACGCCCGCAACACCACAAGGGCATTACCTTTTAAAATGGGTATGCGCTCTTTTATTGAAGGTTTGAAGGTCGTATCGGTCCGGAAATACCGCAGACGACAGTTCATTCCACAGTTTTGTTGTGCGAGGCAGGAAGTTTCTTGAGAAACGCACAGTTGAGGACTGCCAACCATCTAAGTGGTGATGATGGAAATGCTGTCGCGTAGGACGATGGCGGAAAGAGGCGGCAGGGATTAATCCGAACAATTCCTCGGAGCACTCACCGTTATAGAGGCGATAGAAGATGCAGAGCGAGGCTACATATCTACGCAGCGCCAATGAGTCAAGCCGATCCGTAAAATCCTGGCAGCCGACAATTCCAGTCGCTCGTTGGATGCAGTCCAGAGGGAGAAGTTGGTACTGGGGTACTCCCACCCACAGATGAGAACAGTATTCCATATGTGAGAGTACCTGTGCCTTGTAAAGCTGGAGGCAGTGGACCGGAGTGAAATATTGTCTCGATCTGTTGAGCACACCGAGCTTTTTTGAGGCGTGGTGGGCGTTAAAGTCACCACAATCTCGGCGGAGGGAATCTGCTGCTGCACGGAATCTGCAGCCATTTGGATTTACTCAATGAGTCGGTCAGTTTCGGCATTACTGCTATGGGATCTATACAGACACGAGTAAACGCGAGGATGGTCATCGCTGTCTACACGCAGCCATAAAATGGAGAGGTCCATACCTTCAAGATTGTTGAGGCGGCGAGAACTGATATTATCTCTAACGTACACGCATACCCCAGCCCTGGGTACAAAGCAGTGTTCTAGTCCTTATCCAGGGTAAGAAAGGTAAGATGTGTCCGCTGGAGACGATATCTGCGTCTCGGTTAAAAAGAGCAAGGCCAGCTTTGCTGTCTCGGGGTGTTAGTAAACAGCATTTAAGTTTGAATAGAAACCCCTGATGTTGCAGAAGTTCACGGCCAGCGTACCAGGGGGTGCCGTAGTTACTTTACTCTTCCCTCGGTCAGATTTGCAATGATAGAGCGCGGTTTTATCCCCCCCCAAAGTACGAGGGGCAGTCTGGGCGTCCACGCTCAGGTACAATGTATCCTGAGCATGGAAGCCCAGACAGGGATTCTCCAGTGCTAGCGCAATTGGTACCCTCCTGGGGTAGCATATTTTGTAATGTGTGACGTAGTGAAACAACTATTTAGGTTCAATGTCGTATATATTGTGTGTTAAATAACTCTTACATTACCTTATATACTATGTGGCTAAGCATGTGTGGGTAAGGCGTAGCACACACTACACCTTCCCTCTTAGAGAAAAAAAATAGATTTGTGTAATATAAAGACAATCTATTTTTGTTTAATAAGTAGCATTATACACATTGAATAAAGTGGTATACACATAAAAAATATACGATATTAGTTTTAAAAACAGAAAAAGTTATTTGCATTAGCAATATCGATTGATCCACTGCTTACTGTTACAATATTAAATTCTAACAATGATTCTAAGGTATTGAAAAAAAAATTCTATACCTAACTTACTATACTGAACTGAATATTAAAAATGTAAAAATTTAGAACATAATATCGTATAAATAAAAATATAACCTATAATTAAGTAGGTATCCTACTTTCATTTTTTTTGTATTCGTCAATACAGTTATGTTTATGTCCTAGTCCTTATTAAGATACGTACGTACGTTTATATTTCTTTCTATTACATTGGTATTTATTACTCATTTTTGTCGACAATAAGTTACTCGCAAGTATTTATAGGTACATATTTAGTGTTATATATTCACCTTTATAATATGACGTCTTTACTTTTTCTTTTACGTGTCAAAACATTTTCTTAAAAATGTACATCTTCTGTGTGCATTCACTTGTGACAAGGGATATATACATACAATGCATTTATATTCGTGGTCGGTCGACCTTATCACACATTTATTTATTTGCTCAGGGCACAAGATAATTTTTAATTTAAGCGCGCACACATACTTTATATTTATTCATTCAGGCAGTTCTTTTACCACTTCCATACTTCATACCCTTCCATGTGTCCAAGGGTCTCCACGATTGATACTCGATCGAATCATGGTCAGACTCCAAGGATTCCGTGCCTGTCTTGTGTCCTGGTATACCCTTGTTATACCTTAACGATCATGGCCGCCTCCTGGGCTACCGGAGATACAATAGGCATATTTATTTTTCGTGACAACAATTAACTCGTGTTCCATTTCATACAAATACTTTTCAAATTCGATCAAATATCTCAAACATCGTCAAAACTGCAACTTATAAGAATTTCAGAAACTCTTAGCTGATCAGACTAATCGTCCTTTGAAAAACTTATGCGTTTCAGTTTTCCCAAACACTCCATGCAAATCCCAACTCCAAAACCTTCAAAATTCAAATCCATTACTTGCTAAATTTCCCATACACGTCCAAATAACATCATTACCAGTTAATATCTATCATTATTTTATATATTTTCTATACCTTGTTGTTGCATTATTTAAATGTTCTATAAATTGTATTTAAGCAATCGCCATTCACCATACTTTGTCACGTCCAAATATAAATAAACACTATTTTGTGTTTGCGTCAAATCCGAACAAAATATAATAAAAATAAAATCTTAAATACAAACATAGGATTATATAATTATAAAGCTATTGGCTAAAATATCAACCTAACATAAATATCCAAAAAAAATAATTATAATAACATTAATATCAACTGAAGAACAAATCAAATTATTTTTAATAAATATTTTGATTTGTTTATTTTTTTAAGTAGACACACTACTATATAAATCATAAACTTATATAGATGTCATATACAAAGGAAAAAGTGACCTAGGCCTCCGGTGCCCAGGGCTGGGATCGAACCAGCGTCTTCTGCATTCGCGGCAGACGCCTTTTTCCTTTGTATATGACATCTATATAAGTTTATGATTTATATAGTAGTGTGTCTACTTAAAAAAATAAACAAATCAAAATATTTATTAAAAATAATTTGATTTGTTCTTCAGTTGTACTGAGGGCAGCGCCATATCTCTCGCTTTCAATGAACTCCTACGAGTTCGGATTGGAGGTACGGACTCATAATGTTCTACCTTAGATGATTGGCTAAAATGCGCCTGAGCATTTACAAAGATTGCATATACACGGGAAAATTCGACCGGTGCAGCTGTGACCCGGGTTGCCAAGTGGTAAAGGCGTCTGCCGCGAATGCAGAAGACGCTGGTTCGATCCCAGCCCTGGGCACCGGAGGCCTAGGTCACTTTTTCCTTTGTATATGACATCTATATAAGTTTAACATTAATATCTTTAATTTACATTATTTAAACCCAAGACACTGTCTATGAAATATGAGATGAAATCGCAGACGCGGCATGCCAATCCCTACATGGAGGGCATGCGCCGTCGCGATGCGCCTTATTCGAAAGTATAATGAAATACGTGGTAGTACCTACTAACTCTGTTAAAATGATAAACATTTTTTATCAAAACACCTGTAAGTTATAATCTATACATATAATAAAGCTGAAGAGAGTCGAAAGTCTGTACATGGAAGATAATCGAAAACAAGTTGGCTGGGGATACTTAGAATCGATAACAGAACACGTTCCAACAATTTTTAGAATTTTTGTCTGTTTATCTGTTTGTCTGTTTGTCTGTTTATCTGTTTATCTGTTTATCTGTTTGTCTGTTTATTTGACCGCGCATCACGTGAAAACGGCTGAACGGATTTTGATGAAATTTTGTATATATATAGTTTGAGTCCTGGTAAAGGATAATATATGGTTTTAATCCCGAAAATAAACCCTGGTGGGGGTGAAAATGGGGTTGAAAGTTTGTATGGAGAATTTTTAACCGCTGAAACGATTTAGATAGAAATGAGTATGGAGATAATTTGAGTCTCGAGAAACGTCAAAGGATAGTTTTCAAACCCTTGTGGGGGTGAAAAGGGGGTTGGAAGGTGGTAAGAGGAATTTTTTACCGCTGAACTGATTTAGATGAAAATTGGTATAGAGGTAGTATGGGTCACGAGAAATGACAAAGGATAGTTTCTCTTTCAAACCCCCCCCCCCATCTTACTTTCGAACCGTAGGTCCAAAAAATTGAAAAAAAGAATGGAAGTGACGCCTGTTACCCGTAGATGCTTTAAATTTACCTTTACCCGCTCTTAAGAAATATTTGAAAATGTCATGAATGTCAAAGGGTTATTGCAGGTTCGAGGACTATATATGACGTACAAAGATGCATGGCCCAAACCAAAAAACTACTACAAAATCATCTAACATTTATAGGACACCGTTTAGGTAGGAAATAGTAGTTTATGTAACTGTTACGTAATAAGGGTCCTTAAAACATGAGTGTGGTTTTCATAATAAGATCACACGAGTGTTTTAAGGCCTAATTACGTACAGTTGCATACACTGATTTATCTACACTCATATTATTTATCCTAAATGCATTATTCGGAAACCATAGAATGGCCGCCATTGCACCGCCATGGCCAACTCGATTGTGCCGGCGGTCGCGCGGGCGCGTATCGGTGGCCGCGCGGGAGCGTGCAGGTGTACATTATGTTATCAAAACTCATCAATATTTGAGCATGTAAAGTTAAAATTACGTTACTGATACAGATAAAAAGCTTATCAATCATAGTAAAATCGATTGTGGTAATGCTAGCATTGCCTACCGTTTTCGAACACGTTTTAGAGAACTTACAATGTGAGTGTAGATAAACATATCAAACGTTTTGTGAAGCAGTCAGATTAGGATTTATTTTTCTTTATAATTAAACAATAGGTACATTATCTGTCTCTCCAGCTGTTTTGATATGTCTTCTTGAAGAACTACGCCTTATTTTGTATCTTTAAGATCTAATAATGTATTACTGTTTTGACAAAAATAAGTCCCGTCGAATTTCTTTTCAGTCATAATACTTCTTGGGCCAGAGGTGTAGGGTTAGAACCAGTGGTAGTTTTGGAACGAAGTTCCTTATCGGACGGTTCGCGGATCCGGCCAAGGCGAAAAAAAGTCACGTGACAGTCACGAAAAAGCGTCACGTCACGAAAACGCGACACCCATACGATTGAGAAACATGTAAAATGGAATGTAATAAAAAATATATAAAATAAAATAAAGTGAAGTGAAGTGTAGTGAAATTGAGAAGTGACAAAGTGATAAAAGTGAAAAAAGTCGAGAACCTTAAAAGTCGAGAATTTTAAAAATGTCGAAAATGTCACAAATATCAAAATTTCCAAAATTTCCAAAATATCCGAAATTTCCAAAATTTCCAAAATTTCCAAAATTTCCAAAATTTCCAAAATTTCCAAAATTTCCAAAATTTCCAAAATTTCCAAAATTTCCAAAATTTCCAAAATTTCCAAAATTTCCAAAATTTCCAAAATTTCTAAAATTTCCAAGATTTCCAAAATTTCCAAAATTTCCAAAATTTCCAAAATATCCAAAATTTTCAAAAAATTTCAAAATTTCCAAATTTTCCAAATCATCCAAAATTTCTAGAATTTCAAAAAAATGCAAAAAAAATTAAAACCACAAAATTTACGAAAAAGTCAAAATGAAATAAAATTAAATAACATAACTTCGTTCCAATCGCACTCGATTCACATACTTTCCACGACACTCACGTATTTTATTTTTCTCTGACGTTCATTAGTGCATTGTAATGTGCTTACATTGACGAATAAATATCTTGATCTACACCAATATCATAAATCCTCTATTCCGCGTTCAGAACCGTATGTAATTAATTACCAACATTATTGCAACCAGTAACGTAACATCAGTGTATTATCTGTGACAGTGTGGTAAAAACGTATGAAAATTCATTACCTACGGTAACGTAATGAAAATTCGCCCCCCCGACCGCCGGCGCAATAATGTTGGTCATGGCGGTGTAATGGCGGTCATTCTAATGGTTTCAATGGATTTTTAATATGTGTGTAGGTAAAGCAGTGCATGCTTCTGTACATAATTAGGCCTTATTACGTAACAGTTATATCGCCATGTCCGTCCGTCTGTCCGCGGTCTAGCTCAGTTACCGTTCGCACTAGAAAGCTGAAATTTGGTGAGGCCTGATAAGAACTTTCAATAAAGACTATATTGAATAAAATCGGTCCAGCCGTTTTTGAATTATTAGTCAAAAACGCATAGTGAAAGGAAGTGCCGAATAGTAAAATGACGTAAGCGCCGCCAAATAAACGACCTTTTTAACGGATGTTTTGTAACTGGGCAGCATCTACGAAACTCTACACGGAGCATCGCCCGACATGCTCTTGGCCGGTTTTTTTTTGCATTGTTATCCCGGAAATCACCCCTAAAGGATTACTAATTCCAATTCCAGAAAATCCCCAGCCAGGTTATACGTAGCCTATAAAAATTCAACGTATAAAAGGGGGGGGGGGTAGCCACTACACTCAATTGAGTTAAATTTGCATGGGTCATGGAACTCCCTCCTCCAAGTGCACCTCAAATAGAAAAAAATCATTTCTGCATTTGTGACCCCCCCCCCCCAATTTCAACCGCGCCTGTTCCTCCTACCGTTCATGCTTTGACTGATTTGACGGGAGGATCGATTTGGATGATATTTGCAGTAGACATAAACGTATAAAAACAAAAGTGGTCCTGTATCGTCCGATATACACCTACTATACTCTCTATGTCGTTTAAATCATGCCAAAAAAATTTAATAAAAAAAAGGATTCATTTATGAGTGTAGTTTCATTTAGTGGTAATTGTAAAATATTTTATTAGGACTACTGTCCTCTAGCGTATCCATCTGTCAACTTTACTTCAAGTTCCGCCTCCAGGGTAGCGGGAGAGAAATTAGGGGTGAATTAGCCGCTTACTGACACAGACCGAATTCCACGCGGGCGGAGCCGCGGGCACAGCTAGTTAGTAAATAAAGTCATAAATTAAAAAGTAATATCCGAAAATGGAAATTTAAAAACACGATAACGTTAAAGTATGTTAATTCCCCTCCCATTCCAAGTATGTTAATTCCCATTTATATTCTAATCAACACAACTTATCCTACAAAATCCTTCAATACTAGTACAAAAGTTATATAATATAAATAAAATATAATGAATTTAAAAAGAATATATATTTTAATAATGTAGTTCCTCAGCAGTCCTTTTTTAAACAAATGAATAATTTTTCATTAGATATCTTCCTCAATTAGAATTACAGTCGTGGCCAGATAATTAAGGACAAGATTATTTTTGCCATACAACTGCATACAAATATGACATTTTAATTTAGATAAAAATATAAATTTTGCGTATGCTATTTATATTTTTAAAAATGCTGACGTATCCGTGTTTAAACAAGACTTAATATGGGCCATAAACATCTTCCATAAAATTTGAACTTTAAAAAATACAGACGGTCAAATCAATACTTTTTGTAATTAGGAACGATTTTCATACATCGTTCCTAATTATAGTATGAACTTATAAAAAGTGTTGATTTGACCGTCTGTATTTTTTAAAGTCCAAATTTTATGGAAGATGTTTATGGCCCATATTAAGCCTTGTTTAAACACGGATACGTCAGTATTTTTAAAAAAATAAATAGCGTAAGCAAAAAATATTTTTATCAAATTTAAAATGTCTTATTTGTATGCAGTTGTATGGCAAAAATAATCTTGTCCTTAATTATCTGGCCACGACTGTATATGATATTCTGCAAAACTTGAACACAGATAATTTAATAATAACTTCTTATAATAATAAGAATTATTCATGAAGTCAACAAAAAATGCTGGAATATTTTAATATTATTCCGCACTCCCTTGCGCTGGCGCTGGCGTCCTTGGCTGCTCCCTGCCCAAGCCAAGGGCACAGACAATTTCGGGGCAAAGCGTGTTTGGATTCCCGGTTCCCAGCAGCACATTCACGTCTCAGTTCGATTTTCATATACTTAAAAGAGTTCATGTACATATATACTTTAAAGAGTTCACGTTTATATTATGATTAGTGTCTGATTGTCACTTTTTTCACTTCCGTTATTTCCGTTATTTTTCTCACCTTACCAAATGTCACTTCACTCGAGAAAACTGTTGTTTATCTCACGAAATGTTAATTAATCACTTTTACGATGCACATTTGTCAGTGTAGAGGTCCATGTCCTTGGTATTTTTATGTAATGAAAATCACTTCTAGTAACAAATTAAATAAAAAAAAATAAAAAATCAAGTATTTACACTTCACAACTGTAGTAATCTTCACACTTTTTATAATGTCCCAAAAGATAATTACTTGCTCACGGCCGCACTGGCATGTAATGTGTGACGTAGTGAAACAACTATTTAGGTTCAATGTCGTATATATTGTGGGTTAAATAACTCTTACATTACCTTATATACTATGTGGCTAAGCATGTGTGGGTAAGGCGTAGCACACACTACAATTTAACTGCGCCATCACCATAAGGGGGGGTTAGCTCTGAGAACCTTACTCACCACCAGGAATACGGCACTACATACCTACAAAGTAGCAGTGTTATTATAGCTGTGGTCTTCTATAAGGGGGAGGTACTTCACCAATCTGACTGTTCCAGATTCAAGCGTGATGACAAGGCGCTGTGTCACAAACTACGTCCAACAATGAGAGGGACCTCTTATTATTGGATGTAGTTTAAGGACACTCGGGTATGTCCTTAAACTACTATATATCGGTTGGTTAGATCAATCGAACTGTTATCAACCGACTTCAAGATTTCGAAGGAGGAGATTATCAATTCGTCGGGATCTTTGTTTTTGCTATTTTTTTTTTTTTTTTTTATGTATGTTCACCGATTATTCGAAGACTGCTGGACCGATTTGGAAAATTCTTTTTTTGTTTGTAAGAGTATACTTCACAGTTGGTCCCATTGTAACCAGGTCAGGATCTGATGATGGGATCCTGGAGAAATCGAGGGAACTCTTCAACTATTATAGGCACACCTGTAGTGATTTGAGTATTTTTTACAGCAGCTCGAGTATTTGGTGTTGGAAAGGTGGATTGCTTAGTGAAGTCGGTTCTTTTTTGTTTAAAATTATTTTAGTATCTGGGAGGCACGTTCCTAACATTGGACCAACGTAGTCCAATCTAAAGGACGCCATGCCAAGAGAATTTGTTTGCTATATGCAAATAAAATATCAACAAAAATCGGGTTTATGAGTTAAACAATTAACATGGATTATTGTAAATTTTGCATAGGATAGAAGCGAGTAACGCCGTCTCATCTCTGTGTTTAGTGGTCATGTCATGAGACATCGTACACACTTCATAATGCCCAGTCTAGTGAGGAGTAATCTATGTTCGCAGACTTCGTGTGACTCGTGTTGAAGTTATGAGTGAAAAGAATAGCTACAGCTGCTAGGATACCGATCGGCGAATACAGTTTGTTTTGATGTTTTCGGTAAATCGGTATCATTCTCATTGCGTTTGTTTAGGTGTTTACGGCGCGGAAAGACTAATAATAATAATTTTAAACAAAAAAGAACCGACTTCACTCAGCATCCACCTTTCCAAAAGCAAATGCTCGAGATGCTGTAAAAAATACTCAAATCACTATAGGTGTGCCTATAATAGTTGAAGAGTTCCCTCGATTTCTCCAGGATCCCATCATCAGATCCTAACCTGGTTACAATAGGACCAACTGTGAAGTATACTCTTTCAAACAAAAAAAGAATTTTCCAAATCGGTCCAGCCGTCTTCGAATAATCGGTGAACATACATAAAAAAAAAATAGCAAAAAAAAACAAAGATCCCGACGAATTGATATCCTCCTCCTTTGAAATCTTGAAGCCGGTTGAAAACCGGCCAAGTGCATGTCGGGCCATGCTTATGGCCGTAGTTGCCGGCCTGTTACAATACATCCGTTCAAAAGGTCGTTTATTAAGTTGGTTCAAAAGTCAGATATTTTGCGGCGCTTACGTCATTTTATTATCCGGCACTCACGTCCTTTTACTATGCGTTTTTGAGTTCAAAAACAGCTCAACCGATTTTATTTAATATAGTTTTCATTGAAAGAGCTATTATTTACGAAACTATTAGTTTTATCCAAAAAAATGTTTTATAACCCCCCACTTCATGTGTAAGGTACACGTTAATAAAAAAAAAAAAATTTTTTATTCTACCATTTTGTCGGCGTGATTAATGCACATACTCATACCAAAGGGGATCGTCAATTCTGGGCCACCTGATATAAACCGTATACAGTTTGTACTTCAATGTAAAATAAATACTCATTTTATTACTAAAGTAGACAAAATATTACAAAAAAATGAAACGGGAATTAGAAATACTTAATAAATAAACATTATGTTGATTTTTCCGCGATTAAAATACAGCAAGACAAGTCGTTAACGTCCTTATGGCATTGACATAAAGTTTCACCCTGGCCTGAAACGGATTGTTTTTTTGGTTGACACTGTCAATGTCTACCGTTACATAATCTGCGTTTTGATACTGTTCGGTAAGTTAGAACATTGTAATATTAAAATAGTATCTAAGCCTACGAATACGGAAGTTTAAATTAGAAATCGACTGTATTAAAACGCCTAAAGATTGAAAATGCGTATTTTTGCATTTTTGATCGGAGTTTGAATATTAAAAGTGGGTTTCATAATGGCATGATATCATGCTCCTTCGATAACGAAACACATATTTTTTTCAATTTTGCAATGTCAGATACTAGTAGTATCGGCACTTAACGGTGGGAAACCTTATCCCTTCGCAATAGGTGTTAGGAATGTTCACTTATTAGTATCAACGATGGTTTGACAGCCGTCTTTGTTTACCAAAATACAGGAACTATAAATACGATCAAAATATGACTTTATTATTTCATCATGATTCCAGGTTTGTTTTTAAGTCCGCTTTTGTACATTATCTTTAAAAAATCGGTACTTTTTTACATTAATATATAAGTCACAGGCAAGCACGCTTTCAAATATTGTCCTTGTCAGATTCAAGTTTTAAATGCATGATTTTTCAATTTTCCCATTAGATTTCGCAATATTTTTATCACCGTCCTGATCTAGAAATTACGACGATTTTTTAAAGGTAAGAAACATTCCTAAACGGTCCTAAATAATCTGGGCCAGATCATGTAACAAAAATTGACGATCTCCTTTCAGCTTTCTAGTGCTAACGGTCACTGAGCTAGACAGCGGACATACGGACAGACGGAAGGAGGGACATGACGAAACTACAAGAGTTCCTAGTTGACTATGGAACCCTAGAAATGGATAGTATAATATCACAACTATTACTAATAATAAAAATGGATTGTATGGTATAATATCAGCTATCTATACAGTAGTCTAACTTTACAGAACCAGAACCGTCTTATCGTATTAATATTATTTAATTTTGGTGGTACAATTTTAGTGGCAGATCTTTTATTCTAGTGGCCAATCTTATGAATTAGGTCATCAACTTCGTATTTATTAGGGTTACCTAATGATAGGGTAACCATATTAGTGGGTAACCATTTAGGGGTTACCTTATCGAACATAATTAATCAAATGGAGAAGTTTTTCGGTCCCAGGGTTTAACTCATTGCTCGTATTGGAATTACACTTTAATAAGGCGAGAAGCTCACAAATACTAAAAAACAAGCAATCTGAGTTTACAAGTAGGCGTATGTAGATGCAAGCATTTTCTAATCGTCACTTACAAACATTGTCTTAAGCTAATTCTCCACTCAGAGCTATTTTATGCAATTCAGTATAATAAACAAGTGCGTGTCGGACCACGCATAGGAGGGTTCCGTACCTTCAATGAAATAAGAACCAAACTAATACTAAAAGGTCGTATCTGATGCCTATGGAAGAAGTTTTTTGGAGATACTCAAAAATGGCTGAACCGATGATGTTCAAAACAATTTTTGTAGAAAATATATGATGCATTTCCAAAAATTTATTCATATTTTTTGGACGGTTCAAAAGTTACAGGGGGGGGGGACACAATTTTTCTGACTTTCGATGCGATTATTTCAGAAAATATTCACTTAATCACAAAATGGTCACATAAACCTGGATGTTATTTTTAAAGACCTATCGATTGATGTGTCACATGTTAAAAAAATGTTTTGAAATTTAGTTACCTGTATGGAGCGCCCCCCTAAAAATATTTTATTTTTCGTATTTAACTACATACCTAAGTAGCGGCATACAAAATACACATGTGTAAATTTTATTCAGATACGTCGTACAGTTTCCAAGTAAAATGGCTGTGACATGCGGACGGACAGACAGACAGACATGACGAATCCATAAGGGTTCCGTTTTTTACCGTTTGGCTACGGAATCCTAAAAAAGTATTTATATGTTCTACTGATGAATAAATGAATTAATAATAATATTTTTATATCGGCGGTGGAGCAACATCGGTGTGCGGAGTCCGTTCACAGTTTTCTGCCCAGCGACTGTAAACAGCCAATGTGCCAACTCACAAATTATGCATCTTCCACTTACACCCTACAAGTATATAGCTCTCACGGCTCCTCTTTGGATGGCCAGTTAAGCGGCCACTTGAGTCGAGAGTTCGACCGACGAAACAGATTTGCGGGAAAACGTCTAATTTACTGTAGATATACCTTTTTGCTCAATAGATTTATTAGTGATGGCCTTCAGTGGCCTTCGACATTCGTCTTCCCACTTCAGGTTCCACCAGCTTCTAAACTGTGTGTGCCACGAACGTTTTAGCTTCCTTTCGTCATTAAAGGCTGCACAGAGGTTGCACACGACTTCCTTACTGAGAGAATCGGAGTAAGAGTAGTGGTTGGTCCAACGGAAGAAGTCATGGTACTTGCTCGGCGTTGCTATGATGTCAGTCATGATGGTTGCGAGGGCCTCTGGGGTGTAAGCGCGTGCGTCGATATACGAGCCGGGGGGGAGGAACCTGTGCAAAAAACTAGAGGTTTTTATAGCCTTATTGGGCAGGCGATTGCACGTAGAACCGATGGCCGTTGGGGCGGAAAGGTTCTCGAGTGGCGACCACGAACCGGAAGGCGTAGCGTCGGTAAACCCCCAACAAGGTGGACTGATGACCTGGTAAAGGTCGCGGGAGTCCGCTGGATGCGGGTGGCGCAGGACCGGTCATTGTGGCACTCTTTGGGGGAGGTCTATGTTCAGCAGTGGACGTCTTTCGGCTGATATAATGATGATGATGATGATTGGGACAGGTAATTAGGAAGGTTATACTGAATCATTTTTACCATGGAATGGAACCAACCCTATATTCGCGATAAAACTTTGATAGTTCTATAGGAAATGTCAACACTTTGAATAGCCGAAATGTATGATTTTTTTTATTAGATTGAGGAGTTGATCTGATAATAAACGTTGTTCAGCACTAATGCTTACCTGGTGTAGTTTGCTCCTCCATATACAATCGGAACAGCGTTATTATTTAAGGCAGTGAGAAGTTTCTCCGTAACATAGTCTTCTGCAAAAGAGTTCTCAAAAGCGAGGTAGAAATAGTAATCATTGGCAATCATATTGTTGCATCTTTTCTTGTTTCGTTCACATGTGTATGGACCACATGCTCCATAAATATCTATCGTCCACCCATGATCTTGCAAGGCCACTTGAAGCGCTTCTACATACACCTCTCTCTTGCTTTCAGTCTTGCAGTTCGATACAAACCAAGCGGCAGCTTTCTTTTTACCTTTCAATTTTTCTTTAAAATCCTCATCTATTTCTTCCATGTCCGTTATCCAGTTCATATCTATCCTAGGTCCAACAGTTCCATTAATGTCCTTTATACTGATGTAAGGACTAACGATATCAGAGTTTAATTTATAAGAACAAGTCCAGTTAAAGAAGCCTTCGTACCAAGGATTGCAGATTTTTTGGTTGACTGACGACTCTGTGTTGAAATATATGTATTTCTGATGTGGTGACCGCAGTAGGGGCAATTCTGGTTTCATGCCAGCTTCCCTTATCATAGTTCGGCCGTTAAAGGCTATCGCATGAAATTTCATCAGGTTTCCCAAATCACTTCTATTTGCTGTAACGAAACAATTTGTGAATTCGCATTTGTATTTTTTGAAACTCTCTTGTCCTTTTTCAAAATAATAAAATGGTGCATAATCCCACGACCTCCAAAGTACTGTATGTAATGTAACATTACATATACTTATATGATATTAGAACTAAGGAATAGCAGAGTTAAATTAATATTTGTTCCAATTAAATCACATTTTTTTAATTCAGATGACGAGAAAGCCTCTGGCATTTTTATACGCAATAATTACCACGAAAACTAAATTTTTGAAAGTATTTTGTGTAATATTAGTGATGTTTTTTACTTTAAAATACTTGAACATTATTGAATTTCATATAGACCACCCAATCGATCACAATTTGAAGTACATACTACTTTGGAGGTCGTGGGATTATGCACCATTTTATTATTTTGAAAAAGGACAAGAGAGTTTCAAAAAATACAAATGCGAATTCACAAATTGTTTCGTTACAGCAAATAGAAGTGATTTGGGAAACCTGATGAAATTTCATGCGATAGCCTTTAACGGCCGAACTATGATAAGGGAAGCTGGCATGAAACCAGAATTGCCCCTACTGCGGTCACCACATCAGAAATACATATATTTCAACACAATGTTTTATGACTCTGTTTGCTTAAAACGACTTTCTTTGTTGGCTCCTCTAAGTTTAAGTCACTGTTGTAGTACTTTGTCTAGAAAAAAAAATATAAATAAATAATTAAATGTTGTAAAATTACCTAGCTGCAATACTAGTAGTTTCGGAAAGATATAGGTGAAGAGCCACGTCAGATATGAGACAATAATGAGAGCGACGAAACTCCTCTCGTTAGTTTGTTATGCTATGCTTATTTCTAGATTCGGATATCTGACAGCTGTAAAGTGGTGGAGGTCAAATAATGCAAACCACTTTAAGAATAAAATTCCGAGAGTTCTGATTTTGATGCAGTATTGCGAGAAATTATATAAATAATTCGATTATATAATTGCCAATACTTTCTGATGGGGGAAAGTAGTCCAAAACGACGTATAATGTAATCCATAGCTTGTCGCCTACTGTTTCTGTTGCCGAAATAATACGCAATGTTTAGTGTTCTAATGTTAAAATATAGGCCCTGTCCTATATACCTGAGACTTCAGCAGTTTTTACCTAATTTGGTATTACTATTTTCCAATTCAAAAATTTTGCTAGTCTGGTTCTCTGAAGTCCACCCATTAACAGCTGCCAGATCTTGCATGACTCTAGCAATAAAGATAGTATAGCAATCTAACCAGATGGGTTTTGTTGCTCTCATTATTGTGTCATATCTGACGTGGCCAGCTCTTAGTCCAAAAGATAAAATGGTAATCAAGTTAAATAGAAAAAAAATATTCAAGCTCTCGAGCCTAAAATAATTACCTAATAAAAAAATGTTGCTTCATGTTGGCATGCTTTCTCGTTCAACCTCCTCTCCCCGTGCTCAAATGGAAGGATACTCCGTATTCACATGTCGGAAAGTCATGTGTCATTCCAGAACGGCCTAGAGACCTGCCCATAGTGGGAATTTAATAACTTTTTCTTTACACTTATTCACAAATCGTGCCATTACACGGTAGCGGATATTATAGAAAAGTAGAATTCTCTAGGGAGTCATGGAAATTGTTTTTATTTATTTAACATTTTGTTATCTTCGACCTTTATTTTTCGTCCGTAGCATTGTGTATAACTCGGAGGGTAATAATATTGCAAATAGTAGAAGAGCACACGACACTAAACCTCGTTCGATAAGACTCCCAGATGATGTATATATAATTGGTTACGTCTTTAATAGGTGAACACGAAATGGCGATGCTGCAATGCAAAAAACCTAGTGGTGTATTTTTTTTAAACGGGTTTTTAGTATGATAAGATTGATAAGACTCCCAGCAGGGGAGGGGCAGAGCTATACGACAATGGAGTGCTGCAAGCCCAAGTGCTTGACCTTGTCAGTGGCAGTAGCATCATAAGCTTGTAGATGTACCCCTTAGCGCCTATTTTTTATCCTAACAACTTAACTAAATTATAGGGGGAGAGTGCAAAGTTATACTCCTGTTGCAAAAAGCATATCACTCGCGTGCGTCTTCACGTTGCTATTATAAAAAGATAGGAGCTAGGTTTTGGCGTACATCTTTGATGCAGCTGTCACTGTAAGGCCAAGCTCTTGGGCTTGCAGCACTGCATTATCGTATAGCCTTGCCCCTCCTGCTTCGAGGTGAAAAGGAAAGATAGGAGTCTTATCATACTAGAAACCCGTCTTCATTTTTCAAAAAAAGTTTTTGATACATTGACAGGTTTTTTGCATTGCAGCATCGCCATTTCGAGTACCCCCATTAAAGACTTAAGTAATTATATTATATTAAGGAGAGAAGATCGTGTCAAATTAAAAACCATACCTAGAAGAACACGTGTTATAGATGTTGCATATGCTATCAATAAAACCAAATGGAAGTGGGCAGGACACATACCTAGATGCAAGGAAGACAAATGGGCCAAAGAAGTGACTGATTGGTATCCAAGGGAAGGAGGCAGGAAGCCACAGACCTCTACGAAGATGGGAAGATGACTTCAAAGCTGTCGCTGGTCACCACCTCCCTCCCTTGTCCTGCCCTGCCTCCTTCCCTTGGATACCAATCAGTCACTTCTTTGGCCCATTTATCTTCCTGGCGGACACATGGCGGAGGAAAGCCCATGATCGGGAACTTTGGAGGAACTTGGGGGAGGCCTATGCTGGAAAGCAAGACAATCTTGACTCCGATGTCTGAAAGCGTAAGGTTTAGTGTCATGGGCTGTCATACTAAAACTCTTACCTTGCACAATTTACACAATAAAACAATTTTTGTAGATTCTGTTCTATGTATCAGACAGACTGTTTCTACGATTCAAATAAAAAAATAAATCGTAGAATAAAACAAATCTCCGGTATTGAAAACATCTTAAACCACGACTGAAATAAACGACTTAAAATTTCAATTATTCATAAACGTAACTATTTATATCGCACATACCGTAACCTGAGTACGATGTGCAAATAAACCAGGTAACTAAGTACTTAGTAGTTAGTACGATACGAGTAGGGGTTTTATTCTAACTTTAAAACACGTTCAGACATGTTCCAACTTCAATACAACTCAAATGCATTAACAACGCAATACAGCCAGCGCCTAAACGTCTGAATCAGAAATCAGAAGTAGCTTGAAAATTATTCCGATGCAACTCCGATACAAGGTGCCGTATTCTAATTTTAATATACATAAAATACATTAAGGGGCTGACAACAGCTAAATTTCCTCCCTATCTTATTCAGCGCGAGTGAAAGAGAAATACTGTGTTACGATTAGTATGGGAGCTCATTGCAAATTTTACAAAATAATGAATAAAAAAAAACGACAACGAAGTTTTTAGTTTTAGTGTGGTGGAATTTTGTCCTTAGTTACAGACGTATAAGTCAAGAAACTAAAGACATACAACTGTTTAAAGCTAATTTTAAGATGTAACTTGGATTTATTTTCTATCGAGCCGATTTCGTCCAATCGTGTATCGGATGCAACGAAGTTCTTCCAAATATAACGAATATTAACATACATTTTTTTTACTTTCTCAAAACAAGTAGTTATAGCTGAAACACTGTTTGGGTAAAGTCAATTTGAAGGTCATCGGTTGTTGTCAGCCTCTTAAAACACAATATATCTCAAACACAATTCCAACACACATCAAATAATCGAACGAGCGGAGCGTAAGCGAAGTGAAACTTCTGGCTAGTGGGACGTCTCGGCATTTCGATGGCTTTTTGATTTTGAGAGTTTGTTCCGCGATAACTTTAGTAACGCTTTTCAGATCTGCATGAAATTTGTTGGGTGGTAGCTGAGATACATATAATTTGAGAGTTCGTATATGAGCGAGATCGACCAAGGGGTCATGGAGCTAGAAGGCGCGAAAAAATCATCATCAGGGTCTTGTTATATTGGTCATCTTTGTTTGCAAGGGAATCGCGAGTTCTGAGTTCGAGGCGGACTACTAGTTAACCAATATTGAAGTTGTATTGACGTTGCATCGGAATAATTTTCAAGTTTTTCTGATCTTTATGAAATATGTTGGGGTTGTAGCAGAGATACATATAATTAACGAGTTCGTGTAGGTATGAGCAGGATCGATCAAGGAGTTGTAGAGCTAGAAGGCGAAAAAAAATCTTTAGAAGGGTCTTGTTATATTGGTCGTCTCGTTTGCAAGTAAATCGCGAGTTCTCAGTTCGAGGTGGACTACTAGTTATTTTGTTGCAGCTTACACTTTTTTCAATTTGAAACTATTGATGTCATTTCTACTAAGTATATGTAGCCCAAAATGGTTCATGTACATAATACCCATGGATGGTGTGGTGTGTCGTCTATTTAATTGCTTTGCGAACTTGGCTGACACACTGCCGTGTAAGATTTTATTATAAAACATACAAGTAACTACTAGTCCGCCTCGAACTCAGAACTCGCGATTTCCTTGCAAACGAGATGACTAATATAACAAGAACCTTATGACGTCGCCGATCAGCCAGTCGCAGCTAACCGGGTCACGGTGCCTTCTAAGGCATGCGTAATACGGGGTCGCGAAAAGGGAAAGTCCTCCCGCACCAATTTGGATAAGGTTGGGATTCACACTGGTAGAAAGGAAGAGCAAGAAGCGAAGGGCGCCCCGCAAGACTCTGTATGGCACTGCGGAACCGGGTAATTCTGGTATTCGGATTGCAATACCGAATAGGGCGCTCTACGTGTCGCGCTTGCATCACTCCACCGTGGTCGACGATGTGGTGGAGTACGTTCACCGGAAGACTGGCTTAGCGTTGAGGGTGCACCAGCTCCAGTCCCGGCACTACGTGCACTTCAGCTCGTTTGTGGTGCGCGTGCCGCGGCCGCTGCAGGACACCATCGCGAGTGCAGATTTCTGGCCGAAGGGTGTCGTGTTTCGGCGATTCCGGGGCAATCTGCCGAATCCTACGCCCGATTCCGTTGCGTCGTCTGCGACGCAACGGAGCCACTCAATTACGTCGCCTTAATCAACCTAGTAATAAGTCATTTTATATGTTTTTATATGTTTATTTTGTAGTTCGCTGTGCCTTGGTTTTTATTGCAATGCTGTGTAACTGTTTTGAATAATAAATAAATAATAATAGATAAATGATGATTTTTTCGCGCCTTCTAGCTCCATGACCCCTAGGTCGATCCTGCTCATATACGAACTCTCAACGAATACGAACTACAACCCCAACAAATTTCATGAAAATTAGAAAAACGTTACTAAAGTTATCGTGGCACAAACCTTTAAAATCAAAAAGCCATCGAAAAGCCGAGATGTCCTAGTAGCCGAAGTTGCTTGTAAGAACTTCACTTCGCTTACGCTCCGCTCGTTCGATAAACTTATTTACTCGCATAGTTAAGTATTGTTGTGCTAACGGTACTTTAAAATCCCATTCTAACACGATAACGATTTGAAATCGAAAATTATGGCGTGTTATTTTATAACACGCCTAAATTGCATTTGATAATATTATAGTTTGAAGACTTATTATTGCAAAAAAAAATTTTTTGTACAAATTATTATTAGATGTTTTTAGTATTTTGTTTGAATGACTTGAGTTTTGTCCGAATCCAGACGCAAATTGTTACGAGAAATCCAATATTTAAAACCCCGATTAGTTCTAATAAACGAAATGGACGTGGGTTAATTATATTACTTATTCTTTTCAAGGTATTTTAAAAGTCGTTTCTCAATCCAATTCTCGAAGACTTTTTAAACTACTGGCAGAAGCGCAATCATCATCATCATTAGTCGTTCCGTCGGAGCTGAGGATCGTGATATCGACTTTCGAACCGGATCTTCAATAGAAGGACATCTGTTGAAGACCAGGTTCCTCCATAGGCTTCTATCCCTCGCTAAGCGCATAGCTTCTTGCAGTTTGACTTGAATGGGTGCAGTGGTTTGGGCACACCATCTTGCAGGGGGAGGGCCTCTTAGTCTTGTGCCTTCAACTTTCCCCGTCATGATGATTCTCTCCAAGCTATCCGACCCAAGTAACACATCAAAGCAGTATAACGGCCGTCTTACAGCATATCTGTATGCTTTTAGCATTTTCAGTTCGTTTTATAGTAGCATTATAAACGTTTATAGTGCTGATATAGGTCTTAAATGGGCACGAATTACCCAGCTTGAGATCCTATACAGGTCATTTAATAGCATTACAGGCGCAATATGTCTGCGCTATTAGTGCCAATCGCATTAAAGAATCATAAGTACGCTCTATTAAGTTGCCAACTGCATTAAAGAAGCATTAATACGGCCAAAAAACTTGCTAATCGCAGTAAAGAAGCATAAGTACTCTCGATTAACTTGCCAATCGCAATACAAAAGCATTATACTAGCATAAGAGTGTAGTAAAATAAACCTTACGTCAATGCAAAAACGTCTCTAACACCGACGGAACAAATGTTATAATACAATGAACGTTGTGATTTAACTACTTTGTCTCGCAATATAAAATGGACGAAGACGGTACAAAAAACTGAATGAGTGACACGTCATATTTGTTTGCATCCTAACAAAATTTATAAATGTTTTTGACTCTTTTACGTTATTATATCCTTCAAATATTACTGCGCAATGTAGTTTACTGTAAATGTGTATATAAGTTTCATTGAAAATTTTCACGCGCCTTTGATTTATTGTGGTTTTGCTATAAAATATTATAAAAAGATATGCGTCAAATAAACAAAACAATTGTGTAATCCTCGTATAGAACGAGTTTTGCATTATTAACATAATAGTGTTGGTTGAGCAGTCTTAAATTAAGTAATTTCATTATTATATAGGTATTTTCCTAGTATAAATAGGTCCGCATGATTTTATTTTTAGGTTATAAATTATTTACAAAATGGCGTTGGTCTATATAGACGGAGAGCTAGCCACGTCGGATATGACACAATAATGAGAGCAACCAAACCCCTCTAGTCAGTTTGGTACTATGTTTATTTCTAGATCTGGACATCTGGCAGCTTTAAAGTGGTGGAGGTCAAAGAATGCAAACCATTTCAAGAAAATAAATCCTAGAGATCTGGGTTTGATGCAATATTATGACAAACTATACAAATACTATACAATATTAAGAGAAATTATACAAAAGTTTATGTTGGGAGAAAGTAGTGCCAAACGATGTATAATAAAATATAGTTCATAGTTTGTCGCCTATTGTTTTTGTTTCCGTAATAATCATACATCGGGGTTTTCGGTGCGGGAACGATTTGAGAAAGAGTAGAGATAAACAGATAGGTTGAGAGTTAGTCTGAGAAAATATCATATTATGCCTAATGAATAACTACCTCTCTGTGAATAGCTTACACACTATGATACGAGCTTTTTTTCTTAGAGGCATGTTTGTATTAACTATTATATACTTAGTATTTTAAAAATGCAATTGCATATCCGAAATTTATTAACTAGATCTACCTAAGACAAAGACACGGTATAATAAGTGTCAAATATTAATCTTGATGTCCGATATTTATGAACTATTTGATTAACTGAAGAGGTTGACAATGATCAGTCATTACATGAATTAATAAAAAAAATACTTGAAAAAATCATATTTTCGATCAATTATTCATTAGGTAGAAACGTGCTAGAGTACATACTGTTTTTTAAGTTAATGCCTACTCTTTGGCTAATGTCAAACATTCCCGCACCGAAAACCCCGATGTATGGTAATAATACACAATATATTTTGGTCTAACGTTTTTTTTATCGATTTTTGACCAGTTTTGAGTTGACATTCCAACATATTCACTATAGATAGAATTATAAGGCAAACGACTATCGGTTTTTGAATCTTTTATCTCCATTCTGTAGTGCCGGATCTTGAAATAAATGAGCCGTTATTTTTTTATGATATTTTTAAAATATGGTCTAAAAAAACACTTTTATCGATATTCGAATGGTGTAAAGAATCTTACATATACGTAATCTACATATTAGGGTTCCTCTTTGATGTCTCTAAAAACTGTAGAGAGATTTTAATTTTTAACTAATTAAAACAAAATTTATGACCATAAAATCACTTTTTTAGCCTAAACCGGTTCGACTTTGATGTCAAATATCTCGAAGACAATGAATATTGAAGTAAATACAGGATACTATATTGTTTTAAGCCGTTACTGATAATATGATAAGCTATATAAATCATTAGAAAACTAAGGGAATCAGATCTAAGGTCGTTGGCGCCAGGGAGCCCCTTAAAATATAGGCCCTGTCCTTTATATTATAACTGAGACAACTTCGGCAATTTTTACCTAGTTTGGTATTACTATTTTCCAATTAAAACATTTTGCTAGTCTGTCACTGTGACCTCCACCCATTAAAAGCTGCCAGATGCCAGGATCTAGCAACAAGAATAGTATAGCAATCTAACCAGATGGGTTTTGTTGCTCTCATTATTGTGTCATATCTGACGTGGCTAGCTCTTAGTCCAATAGCAGCTCAGTGACCCTTAAAAAATGCCTTATTTATGCCTACAGCATTACACGTGAATAATTATGCTATTAAACAACATTAAGCATTTATTTATGCTATTGTAGAACCTAAGGCACTAAAACCGCTAAAAGCTGTATAGGGGCTGTTCATAAATCACGTCATCAATTTTTGATGATTTTTACCTCCCCCCCCCTAAAATCATCCAACCCTCCCCCTGCCAAATAAAGTGAAGTCATTAAAAAAAATGCGTTTTAAGCTTAATTGTAAAATAAAAAACTATTTACTAGATAATATTTTATAGCATTAAAAGTTTATAGAAACACGACTTTCATTCCTTTTTTTACACATTGATGATGTGATCTTCGGAATGACTGCCCCCCCCCCCCCTCATACGTCATGCTACCATCATCCGATGTCCAGACCCCCCCCCCCAATAGAAATGACGTAATTTATGAACAGCCCCTTATAGTGAATTACTTGGCTTTATAATGGTTTATATTATTGCTATTATACTGCATTAGGAACGTTTTACCTATTTATAAATGCTATTGTACACCCTAAGGCATTAAAAATAGCTGAAAGCTGTATAGCGAATTTACGTGGCATTATAATGGCTAATATTCATGCTCTTAAACAGCATTAAGCATTTATTTATGCTATTGTAGAACCTAAGGCACTAAACCAAACCGAAGCATTAGTGTAGCAAACCAAAACGCAACTGTACAGCATTCAGCTGTACAGTTGCATGTTGTTCGCTGCACTAAAACTAATGGCTAAACAAAAGCATTTACATATGCCTATATGGTTATACAACCGTTATACAGCGTACAGCATCATAAAATGCTATTGTAGAACCTAAAGCACTAAAAACAGCTGTATACAGGATTTACGTGGCATTATAATGGGTAATATTCATGCTCATAAACAGCATTGAGCATTTATTTATGCTATTGTAGAACCTAAGGCACTAAACCACACCGAAGCATTAGTGTAGCAAACAGCTACAGCATTCAGCTGTACAGTTGCATTTTGGTTCGCTGCACTAAAACTAAAGGCTTTAAAAAAGCATTTATACATGCCATTATACAAGCGTTATACAGCTTAAAGCATTATATAATGCTATTGTAGAACCTAAAGCACTTAAGTGCTTTTAAACAGTCGAAAGCTGTACAGTTGCGTTGTGGTTTGCTGCACTAAAGCTAAAGGCTTTACAAAAGCATTTAGATATGCCATTATACAACCGTTATACAGCTCAAAGCATCATATAATGCGACAAGTTGCTCGGTGAACGTATATAAGAGTTTATACGGTCCTTAAGTTCGAAATAAGTTAACTATTCATATGTTATAATGCTTCCTGTGTTACTTGGGGAGGAGCGTCGAGAGAGGTGTCCGAAGTATGGGAGTATGTGGTCCTGGCTCGTCGTCGACAACCGGCGTTTTATGCGTAGCTCCTCTAGTATGGACTGATTAGTGCGCATCGCAGTCCAAGGTATCCGCAATAGAAGCGCAATAGGCCGTTAATTTTATGGATCAGTGTTTGCACCATTTTCGTAAACCTGAATGACTCTAGCGAAATTTAGTTGATCAGGACAAACATCATTATCAAAACAGTTGTCAAAAATACGCAAGTAACTTAGCTAAAATATCGATGCAGTTTTGAATAACGGAAATTGGCATTTCATTTGCTATACTATCTTTATTATTTCTAGGGGCGTAAAATACTTCCACGAAATGTTATTATTGGAAGAAATAACGTTAAGAGGATATAATAAGAACTAACATATTATTTACTAGTAGTCCGCCTCGAACTCAGAACTAGCGATTTCCTTGCAAACGAGATGACCAATATAACAAGACCCTTATGATGATTTTTTCGCGCCTTCTAGCTCCATGACCCCTAAGTCGATCCTACTCATATACGAAATTTCAAATTATTTGTTCTCCTACAACCCCAATAAATTTCATGAAGATTAGAAAAGCGTCATATCGCGGAACAAACTCTCAAAATGGTCGAATTAACGTTCAGAAGGTATAATAACAACTAACATATTATAATTGGGTATAATCTACATTCGGTACAACAGTCTTACGATATATCAACTTGCAAGTTGCAACATATCATCTTCTCTATATATAGTATACACCGTGGGCCCATATAACTAGACAGATTTTAAGTGTATTCCTGATCATATTTAGATACTAAAATGTCCTATAAACTTTTCTGGAATACGCCTAGTTTCAGAGTTAATACCAATAAAAAAAATACACTTTTTATTATAACTCATCACAAAACGCCTTTCTAATGGCGTTGTTGCCACTATTGGACATAGTTTACACGTCCTTATTGACAGATATCAAAGTGACAAGGAAAACTTTGCAGCAACTAAATTTTTACAAAAAAAATGTACCAATTTGTTTCAGGCGATAAAAAAAATTTTTTTTTGGCGAAATTGACCTAAACTCACATAATATTTTTTCCTTCTTTTGGTCTTAGAAATTCGTGGTTAAGATCTATCGGGTTATTCCAGCACACGGTGTATACATCTATATTTTATATTCTTTACTGGTGAGTAAGGTCGCCAGAGAGCTCAAAGAGGATGCTATGTGGTGACGACGGGGGACTTTCTTGTCCGTTAGCCGTCAACACAGTGCATATGCCTTCAAATGAAAGGGTCGGTAACGCGCTTGTGACACCTCTGGAGTTGCAGGCGTCCACTGGCTACGGTAGCTGCTTACCATCATGTAGTTCGTATGCTTGTTTGCCACCGTCGTGGTATTAAAAGATAATTAAGGCAGTAGAATGTACATCTTTCATTATACCTTCCGATATAAAATTCAATATTATTTCCTGTAATTATAATCAATAAACATACAGATATAATCTTTGAAATCTGGTTTAAGGTACTTAAGCTTGAAAAGTGACAGAAGATTATCATTTGAAGGAGCCAAGGTAGGTGCGACGACGAGCGAAGCGAGGAGGAGTGTGTTAGGTGAACTGCGAACTAACAGGACACTTTATTTCGATGGAACAATTTATGTTGTTAGGTATCAAGGTGTTGTATGTATCAACTGACTTCAAGATTTCGAAGGATGAGGTTATCAATTGGTCGGGATCTTTGTTTTTGCAATTTTTTTTTGTATTCACCGATTATTCGAAGACGGCTGGACCGATTTGGAAAGTTCTTTTTTTGTTTGAAAGAGTATACTTTACAGTTGGTCTCATTGTAACTAGGTCAGGATCTGATGATTGGATCCTGGAGAAATCGTGGGAACTCTTCAACTATTTTAGGCACAATAGTGATTTGAGTATTTTTACAGAAGTTCGAGAATTTTATTTTGGAAAGGAGGAAGCTAAGTTCTTTTTTGTTTAAAATAATTTTGAAATCTCATACGAAATGCCCATTATGATATACGGAATTATTGCTTAAGTGTTATAAATATATATCTATTAAGTGTTACATACTTCAAAATTGTGTCAAATGTCGTTATACATATACGGTAAAAATACACACCCATATTTTATATTATCTGATTATTGCATAAAGTAAAGTTTATTTCTAAGTCTGAGTATTTCCTCGCCAAAATGTTAAAAGCGGAACTCTTTATAAATAACCTTTTATTCTCATTTGTTGGTTCCCAGCAAGGTAACCCTCTAGGACAAGCACTCTTTTGTCAGTGCTTAGTTTTTAGCCATGGATTGTCTTCTTTAATAAAATTTTACTTGTTTATATTAGGGCATGACAATATAATTGTAATCAATTTAAAATGTTGTAGGAATGTCGTCAAGAATATACTTTAATTGACAAAAAATATATAAAATAAATAATTATTGTGTATGTATAATTTTTAAATATACTTTAATTTTATAATTCACAGTAACCTTATAATATAATTAACATAGAGAAACAAGTGAGCATAGATAGAGTGCTCACTCAATAGAGTGCTCAACCAAGTTTTAGAACTGGACTAGGAGCTGGCCACGTCAGATATGATACAATAATGAAAGCAACGAAACCCGTCTAGTATGATTGCAATACTATTCTTATTGCTATATCCGGGCATCTGGCCGATTTCAATGGGTGGAGGTAAGAGTGACAGACAAGCAATTAGAAAAATACCAAAATAGGTGAAAACCACCGCAATGTTCTTATTTATAGAGGACGGGGCCTATATTTTAACATCAGAACAAAAAACATTGCATATTATTTCGGAAACAGAAACAGTAGGCGACAAAATATGAATTACATGTACGTATGATGTACATTATACGTCGTTTCCGACTACTTTTCCCGATCAAAAAGTTTTGGCAATGGCATAATCGAATTACTTATATAATTTCTCATAATACTGCATCAAAACCAACAAGGATTTGTATTCTTAAAGTGGTTTGCATTCTTTGACCTCCACCACTTTACAGCTGCCAAATGTCCGGATCTAGAAATAAGCATAGTATAGCAAACTAACGAGAGGGGTTTCAACGCTCTCATTATTGTGTCATATCTGACGTGGCTAGCTCTCCGTCTAAACGGGTGGCCTATTCACGTCACTGCCTGCTCCTCCCTCAATCCCTTTGCACACGGCGTCAGCATCGGCGTCTTTTTTAAAATCTTTTAATCATAAATACGTCGCTTAGTGTTCGGATTTCTATATATATGAGCTCGTATCGCTCTCGACCTACGCGCGTATTACGATACGCTTACGTTACGACGCCGTGTTTAAAGTGCCTTAGTCGTCAAGCCATCATAATGTCAAGCTTTCGTGCTAACAACCAGTTGTATGGGGTGAGCACTTTATGCTTACTTATTTCTCTATGATATAATGGATCTCATTAAAAAATATTGTTTTCAACAACACTTAGCCTAACACTAACTAACATCAAACTTTTTGTAAACAAACTCAGAAAGTTGTGATTGATGGATCTTTTGTTGCCCTAGTAAAGTTTGTGGAGAGAGTTTTTGTCCCAGGAGTGGTAAATCTGATCCATTAAAGAACATTAAAAAACGGTAAAAACCCGGAGAAACCCGGTTTCATAGGCCTTTTATACATTTTCACTGTTAAAGATTATACTGCAATAAAGTAGAATGTTAACTAAGGGATTGAATGGATTCATTCCCGATAAGTTATTTTATTAGTTCAAGTAAAATGGTTGCCTTTTACCCAAGTTAATCAATCCTATGTATTTAACAAAAACAATATTCCGGGACCTTTTTTCTTTTCACTGACTGTCGTTAATATTGTCGTTATTACTATTTCCTCTTTGTTGTTTCAACAGTAATAAAGTCTAATTCTGTTGTAACCGTCCAACAGAATTATACTAATTTATTAACCAACAGCGAAACACAATCTACTTTTGCAAATTCCACTAGGCAACGTAGCATTCCCTAAATGTAATTCCATTTTATGCCAAATGTACCAAGACGTTGGCCCATATAAAAACTCCACAGAACTCTTTTCCCTTGTTCAATAATACTAGCGGATTTGCATTAGAATCGGAATCTCAAGTATCCACCCGGAAATAGAAGGAAATGTACCGGATGAGCTTCTTATCTATGGTTAGGGATGAAAGAAAGAGTTTTCTAAAGAAAGAGCGAGTTTAAATTGATTAGCAAGATTTGAGTTCATCTTTACTAAACAACGGACTGTTAAACATTGACGTTTGTCGTCAGCTTCACCATGTTTTTCTGGTATACTGAGCCGATGCGTTTACTGACTAGAGAATACGAATGATATAAATATTTTAACGAACACGCAGGTACTATACGTAGATGTAATGTCCTTGACTTTTCCTCTTATTTCCTGTTGGCTCGTCAATACATACCGCACGTCCGCCCTCTGTCACGGTCGGGCGCTTACTGCCATATGTACTCGAGACAACTATACACTACATCCCTTTCTTGTTTTTTATTTTATTTTTATTTTTTTTATTTGTAAATTTAAATAATAGATTAACTTTGGGTTTTAATTTGGATACATGTATTAACGTAAATACAATTCACATACTTTGTGGATTATCCAGATTACTTTTCCTTAACACAATTATCACAGTATACATATCGATGTCACTTGTCATTTCATCATTTAAATCACCGTCGTCTCCGTTTACGACACTCCATGTGCCGTGTATCTTTTTTTTTTTTTAAGTGGACTATTTTTTTAACACTGGATTTCGGTAGCTTGACTGCTCCTAATTTTGTTTATTACCAATTGCCCATGTGTTGACCTGGCAAACTAACATACTCATAGGGCTTAGCGTCTCATCCTCATTTTAATAATGTAGATAAATTCGAGTAAGTACGTGAAATGTGGAACGCTTCACGATTTTGCGTGTTTTCCCTTCGCAGGGAAGTAGGTAAATGTACTGATGTAGCAAATACTCGACTATTTAAAAATGGTTAAGAAAGGCCAAGAGTCTCAAGTACTTAATGTATTGCAACTCGTTTCCAATTGTTCACTACATTTAATCAGAAACAACCCAATACTGGTTTTATGCAAACCTTAGATTTAAAAGCACTAAAAACTTCGATGAATTTTTTAGTGCTTTGTTTGTTAACCAGAGACTGCTTTGTTGGCACTCTTTGCTGTAGCAAATAAGGCTCCAGTTCTGGGCAAGACCGTTTAGATTTCAGGTTTTTTTGAGGGAGTTTGCCTGTAGGATCTGAAACTCCCGATATGTCTTTTTTAGTAATAACAGATTAAATAAAGTCTTTGTGTGCTCATGGCAATGGCAACACTTGTACATGGATAGATCACAGAAACATGTTATACTACTTGCAATTTTTTTTACAATACCAAAATATTATAAGTAGAGTCTCAAAATATTTACAAGTAAGTTGCCAAACCCTTGTAGGGGCATTTTTGTACATTTCGGTTTTCAACATGCTTGCCTACGCAGCAGCATGATAGTTTCCCTGCATCGAGGACAGGTTGAAATATCAATTCATTATATGCTTTCATTTAATCGGTTATATTCGGGAGGCGGAACAATGGCTTTGTTCATATCATATAACGTGGTCATGGTGGTGAAAAGGTTTCACCACCATGACCACGTTATATGATAAGCAAAAGAAAATGTTACTAGGATGAATGAACGTTCAACTGAAGCTGTAAACATGGTCGTCGGTTAGTTCCGACTGTGACGTATAATGGGTCCACTTTAGACTGCTTATCTGCAGATTAATAATGATTGAACAATACACCTTACGCAGGTTAGGGTCTTTTGCCTTTTACATACTTCTCATTGTTGATGAGGTCCAATTACCCCGAAAGTAATTTGTGAATAGTATTTCTCTAGCTATAGGCTAATGAGGATAAAAATCCTCAGATTATAAATGGTCCATTTCAACCGTTATTTTGGAACCATTTCTGACGCTTTTCTGAGGTCTAGTCTCTAGAGACTCGGCAACATAGACTGTATGGATTTGAAATTTCCAAACCATAACCAATATGCACATTGCCCAACCAAATTATAAATTTACTAATGTGCCTTGCGAAAGCTGAATATTATACCAGTTTGTCGCAATAACTAGAAAGCAGATTCCAAATAATAATGATATGACTATCATATTTTTATACACATTTGCGCAGGCGTCATGCCTATCTTAAACGAAACTTAAGAACTTTCGCTCTTGTATACAGTTGCGTATCAAGCATAGTATCAAGTTAATAAGAAAGTAAGTAACTCACATCAAATGTTAAAGGATAAAACCGTACAGTACGGTTACTTGTAAATCAATGCTTACATTATAGTAATTATAACATTTACAACTGCATACAAGAGTATACTTTTCTTAACAATCTCAGCATACTAGGCTATCGTCGCCTAGTACCCACAACACAAGCCTTATTGAGCTTACCGTGGGACTAGGTTGATTTGTGTAAGATTGTCCCATAATATTTATTTATTTATTTTCTCAACACAATATAATGACAACAATTTGTTACTTAGCTTGTGTCTCTGAGAGTAGAAATACTTTTGAATGTCATCGCTCAAATCTGGAGCAGAGCCCGACTGGGGAAGTACCTCCACCTTACAGAAAACCACAGCCAAATAGCACTAGACCCTACTCATAGTGTTGTGTTCCTGCTGGTGAGTAAGGTTGCCAAAGAGCTCAAAGAGGACCCAGTGTGTTGACGATGAGGGACCTTCTTGTTCCTTTAGTCGTCAACACAGTGAATCCTCCTCTTTGTAAAGGGTCGGCAGCGCGCATGTGACTCCTTTGGAGTTGCAGGCGTCCATAGGTTACGGTAGCTGCTTACCATCAGGCGGGCCGTATGCTTGTTTGCCAGCGTCGTAGTATAAAAAAAAAAAAAAAAATACAAGACCTTTAAAGGGAGCTTTATCAACTCTCTAGCGTATCCACACTTTTTAACAAGAATATTTTTTTTTTGGCCACATATTTGTAACAATTGTAACCTCAACGGGAATGTGCATATTGATATCCCTATCCTCAAGTTCAAATATTTTTCCAACTATAAAATTGAGGGTATGTTCCTCACACTTCAAAATTTGAAATAATTTCCTGCCATATTTAAACAAGTATCGGTAAATAACGCGATCTATGTATGTAACACCAATGAAAGTCATGTCATAATTCAATTAATGATTTTTCGGAATTTAAGGTTTAACACGTCTTGAGAGTAGTGCGATACGCAATTCTACTTGTAAAATCGGAAAATATATCAAATGTTAAAATTTGTATTTTTAATAATTTATTAAATAGGATAGCCACGATGAGGCGCATCCTTTTAATTTACTTGATTTTATTATTACTTCACTATTTTGGATCGGTTCCTAATCCTATTTGAAACTGTTTTTCAAGGTATAAAGCAAATAGGAACCGTATTTACTGTGTGTGAAGTAGTATTATAGTTAAGACTTAATTAGCCGAAGAAGAGGTTGACTTGAGGAAAGATGGTAAATTAGATACTTTAATAAATTTTAAACGGTCACAATGTATTGTTTCGAACACAAAGATTTGTTGAAAGTTTTATAATATTATTTCTTGGAAATCTTAGATATTAATATTTATTATAATATTATAAAATAACTGTGAGAGCTATGCGTTCGTGATCCGAGGAGATGGGCAATCTCTTGCCCATCAGCTCTCGCTGTCAAAGTGACAACCACCACAGACAACATAATTTTAAATAGTTGCATTCCGAACCATCACTACAACACACCATTGAGTAACAGGAGATGATATCCCTAAGAATTTTTTTTTAGAAAAGTTGTAGTGAAAATCACTACAAGTCTATACTACTCTTTGATTCAGTCACAGCTGTCAATCGCCAAACATGGCGTACAAAATTTGTTCTAGATGTCACATCTAGAACAAATTTTGTGAATACATAATAGATCAATTAAACACACATAAGCTGCATCATTTTGAACTTTCTTCATCTGTTTAGTTTAGCGGCGAGAAAAAGTATATTATAAAGGAGAAAAAGGACAAATTGGTCCCTCTTTTACGGTAGCCAACTTTTTCTATTTTTTTGTTAATTTCTCTAGTACCAAATTCTCCATTTATTTCACTTTTATATTTAATACCTATTTGGACCATGTGCCTATTTTGCAAGTCTATTCAATATGCTACGTATGAATTTATATTTTTCTTTCAATAGGAGTTTAATGATAATAACATACACATTTAACAATTGTTTTTAAAAGTGTGAATTATTATACAGACATTTAAGTAAATATGGTCTTTGTCTTTGCAACTACAAGTATTTTCTTTATAGTTTCCGGATCATAAAATTCATTCACATGTAGGTTATTATAAGACAGTCTGAAACCCCAACTGCACAGCAACAACTTATTCATCAGCAGCTCCAGCAACCATGTGGGTAGTTATCTCCCATCTCGCTCGTTCATTACATCTATCACTTTTTAATGTCCAGATCGTATCATATGATTTAATCGCGCACGTTAAAGAGGTTTTTATTTCGATACTAAACAATACAATTTAATGTCTAATTGTTCAGTATTATCGACTGCTTTTTAAATTCGCAATTTAATGCCTCAGTAGTAGATGCCAATTAAATGGTCAATGCTAAGTATTACAATTTAATGTGTAAGTATTATCTACTATTATTTGCAATTTAATGCATTTCCAACCATAAATGGATAAAGTTCCTTAGTAGATGCCAATTAAATGGTCATGCTAAATAATACCTCTACAATTTAATGTGTATGTATTATCTACTATTATTTGCAATTTAATGCATTTCCAACCATAAATGGATAAAGTTCCTTAGTAGATGCCAATTAAATGGTCATGCTAAATAATACCTCTACAATTTATTGTGTATGTATTATCTACTATTATTTGCAATTTAATGCATTTCCAACCATAAATGGATAAAGTTCCATAGTAGATGCCAATTAAATGGTCATGCTAAATAATACAATTTAATGTGTAATTATTATCTGCTGTTATTTGCAATTTAATGAATTTCCAACCATAAATGGATAAAGTTCCTTAGTAGATGCCAATTAAATGGTTATGCTAAATAATACCTCTACAATTTATTGTGTATGTATTATCTACTATTATTTGCAATTTAATGCATTTCCAACCATAAATGGATAAAGTTCCATAGTAGATGCCAATTAAATGGTCAATGCTAAGTATTACAATTTAATGTGTAAGTATTATCTACTATTATTTGCAATTTAATGCATTTCCAACCATAAATGGATAAAGTTCCTTAGTAGATGCCAATTAAATGGTCATGCTAAATAATACCTCTACAATTTAATGTGTATGTATTATCTACTATTATTTGCAATTTAATGCATTTCCAACCATAAATGGATAAAGTTCCATAGTAGATGCCAATTAAATGGTCAATGCTAAGTATTACAATTTAATGTGTAAGTATTATCTACAATTATTTGCAATTTAATGCATTTCCAACCATAAATGGATAAAGTTCCTTAGTAGATGCCAATTAAATGGTCATGCTAAATAATACCTCTACAATTTATTGTGTATGTATTATCTACTATTATTTGCAATTTAATGCATTTCCAACCATAAATGGATAAAGTTCCATAGTAGATGCCAATTAAATGGTCAATGCTAAGTATTACAATTTAATGTGTAAGTATTATCTACTATTAGTTGCAATTTAATGCATTTCCAACCATAAATGGATAAAGTTCCTTAGTAGATACAAATTAAATGGTCATGCTAAATAATACATACACATTAAATTGTAGAGGTATTATTTAAAATAATACCTCTACAATTTAATGTGTATGTATTATCTTATCTACTATTATTTGCAATTTAATGCATTTCCAACCATAAATGGATAAAGTTCCATGATAGATGCCAATTAAATGGTCATGCTAAATAATACAATTTAATGTGTAAGTATTATCTGCTCTTATTTGCAATTTAATGCATTTCCAACCATAAATGGATAAAGTTCCTTAGTAGATGCCAATTAAATGGTCATTAGGTACTGTACATACAGTACATACTTAACAATACAATTTTGTGTACCGAATGCACCGACGCTTCCTGCCATCTTTACCTACACTTTACCTACAACCCATTTTCGCAATAATAAGAGGTTTCTTCGACCTACGTGTAAACGCATGTAGGTAATCGGCTACGCACCTACGAGCAAAGCGCCCGCTAGGCACTTAATGGATTAAATGCATAAAAGTGTCAAGTAAATTGGCAAGTTAACCGACAGAAGTGGTTTAATGCAGATGGAATTGCTTTAAATAAGCACTAAGTACCTAGTTGTAGGTACGTTTATTTACTTCTTTAGCACCCTGCGCTCGAACATTGGTAAAATACCAAGTTCGTGCTTATAGGTATATGTTGGTAAATGTACTTAATGTGTAAGTAATATGGATACCAGTATAACCTGGAGCAAGGTAGAAAACACCCCCTCCCCATAAGGTATTTAGTTGTAATTATCCTATCATTTAAGTAGGTAGGTAGAATAGTCTTGTGGAATAATCCTTATCAAAACTGTGGTAATGACTGTTTCGTCTGAATAATCGTGAGTCTAATGCTATCAAATATTTTCACATGCATAGCTATAGCTACGGGGTGACCAATTCACCAATATGAACCAGACGTCAGTACTAAGGTAACTAGAAACTTAATTACTTGCTATTAGATATTACTTCCTTTAGTCTGCCCCGGAACGCGGATTTTGAGTCACACTTATTGTAAAAATTCCTAATTGTGACTTATATGCAATAATAACGTAAGTAACTCAATGTAGAAACTTGCATACTACTCGTAGATAGGTGCAGATTATTACTTAAGTAGGAGTTATTACAAATACCTAATCGGATATGGTCTTACATTCGAGCGGATAAGGGAAATACCCTCGTCTTTGCTTATTGTCTTAACCGGACCCGATTTATTTGTGTAATCATTCTCCTTGTCGTACTTAATGACTTGCCTGCGTTAAGTTAAAGTTATAATTACGTACCTATTCCAATAATTATTTTCAAGCCTCCACATACTTATTTCACCTTTGAATGGCGCGTAACGAAAAACTTGTTGACACACGAACGGTGTATCATGGCCCGTTATTATTCGATTTTATAATTTCTTTTTTTTCGAATACACGTTTCTTTTGGCGCTACTCATTTTGATCCTCGTCGCCACCTGTAATGTCCTTGACTTTTCCTCTTATTTCCTGTTGGCTCGTCAATACATACCGCACGTCCGCCCTCTGTCACGGTCGGGCGCCTACTGCCATATGTACTCGAGACAACTATACACCACAGTAGACACGGCCTGGACGTTGATGGTGTGAGCTGACGATATCTCCTTTGATTCCTACTACGGACATGAGCCTCCCGTGATTATCCATCTGGAATCTTGGGCTAAATAGTCGCCTCCACCTCCCCTTACAGCGACCCCGTTCCTCACACTATGGTTACCCTGAGTTCATAACCATTGACAACTCACTGGGATCAACTTTATCTCTCTGAGCACTGATACACGCTGGTAAATAACACAAGACACATGATCATCATACTCGTAATAACACAGTAAGAAAGTCCATGAACTGATACGAGTATAAAGATAAATATTAAAGCGCTTACCATTGATTTGTTCGCGCACAACCTTCTCCCACCGCGCACAATCGTCCGTGTATCTACCCTACAACCCACCCATAAAAAATCCGTCCACACAAAAAGCGATATTGAGATCGAACGTGACTGCCACCGCCATCTATCCGAAAAACCGGCAAGCAAGAACTGCTTCGCGATATTCGCGACAACGTTACGGGCAACATATCTGGAACTCTCATAATATTTTTGATTATGAGTAAGGATATCTCAAGTAGTCTTTAGACAAGTCTTTCGAATGAGATTCCGTGCTTATAACACACAAACTACCACTGCGACTGTGCTGCAGCAGGAGAACGCATAGAACATCCTAGCCTACGGTGTCAGCTCACAGCTACTCTTGTTTTGCGGAATCGTAATATAAAATATGGTATTTTTGCTTTTTGTCTAGACAAAAAACAGGAAAGAGTATTATCAGGATTACAAAAAGTTGTGGACCCGGGGTATGTCCTTAAACTACGTCCGGACCTGGGTATGTCCTTAAACTACGCCAAAAAGAGAGGTATGGGCACTGCGAATGGCATCTCGCTAAGTGTGGTAGGGCACGTTCAGCGAATGTCATCGCACAAATCTGGAGCAGAGCCCGACTGGGGAAGTACCTCCACCTTACACAAAACCACAGCCAAATAGCACTAGACCCTACTCATAGTGTTGTGTTCCTGCTGGTGAGTAAGGTTGCCAAAGAGCTCAAAGAGGACCCAGTGTGTTGACGATGAGGGACCTTCTTGTTCCTTTAGTCGTCAACACAGTGAATCCTCCTTTTTGTAAAGGGTCGGCAACGCGCATGTGACTCCTTTGGAGTTGCAGGCGTCCATAGGTTACGTTAGCTGCTTGCCATCAGGCGGGCCGTATGCTTGTTTGCCACCGTCGTGGTATAAAAAAAAAGTAATTGAATTCGTGGAATTGATTGGATTGATAGTTTAGCTTCGGAAATATTTTTTTTTATGAATTGGAAACTCTTTTTAAGATTTCAATCTTTTATTTTCCGTTTATTTCCGCTTTTTATATATTGAATTCTGAACTAATATCTCGCCAATAAAATGATTTTTAATTTTATAGCTCGTTCGTGCGATTCACCTCAAGGAAAATCTGTTTTCCCAAGGCGCTGTAAAAATGTTTTCCAATATTAAATATTGCTGGCTTGAATTCTGCGCTTCACCGGAACATATTATTACACTATCGAAACACAACAAGTCTAAATAGAAAATAATCATAAAATACTCTTATTTGCTCTTTTCGGAATATTCGAATTCAAGCAGATGCCTTTCGGCTTAACCAAACGCCTTTAATACCAAATATACTGCAAATTTTCCTTAAGTCAATTTGCAGTTTTGTTTTCTGTGCCTACGAATTAGCTTAACAAGGTTTAAGGATAACGAAGGTTACGAAAATTAGAAAGGACGCAAGAAAGAGATAATATGACAGTTTATCCCTTTTCGGTCGCGGAATCTCATTTAATTTTAGATTCGGTCGGGTTTAAGATTTAATTTTAGATTGTCTCAATGCAGTAAACTCCTTTTGAAGATCTCGCGCGGGATCTGCATTAGCCACTATTTTTCCTTACTTTACAAATTTGCGGAAATTGTTTAACTGGGGCAGTTTGTAAGTTATTATCGACTGTGACTAGTTGAAGGCGTTGTGTGAAGCTGATTATTATTGTGTTAAGTAAAAACGTATACTCAAAATAGTTTTAGTATTGAAAACTAAACTACCTTCTATAGTTCACTCAGCACCTTTTTGTTACACGGTAGAGCAGGGGCCCGTTTCTCAAAAACTTGTACATATATTGTAATACAAGCGGATGTCACTTTTCAACATCTTTTGCTAGAATGGGACTTCCGCTTGTATTACAAGTTACAAGCTTTTGAGAAATGGGCCCCAGGTCATATACATGGTGCCGTATTTTAAAATACATAAACAATACATTAAAAACATAATAAATTCTTCCAACAGACAGCAAATAATCCACTAATATTGGAGTTGCATCAAAGTAATTTTCAAGCAAATTGGGATTCAGATGTTTAGGCGCTAGCTGTATTGAGTAGTTAATGCATCAGAGTTGTATTGGACTGGTAGTGTATCTTAACGTGTTTTAAAGTTAGAATACGACCTACTTATGTTGAATGGAAAGGTCGAGCTGGTGTGCCTTTTGTAGAGAGGAAATTAAATATATATTTATAATGTCTTTGTTCCCTGTTATATTAATTTAACCGGGAAACATTACAGATTACCCGGATTAACGTTGACTAATTAGCGCGTAGGGACGTGGGTCGTTAGGATGGCCGGGTTTAGACAGCTGACGTAGGCAGGAGTTAAGACTCGAGTCCTTAGAGTCTAGACTTTACACAACTTAATATTTAAAATTATAGTTATGGTGTACTTGGCCCTTTTGGAAATACTCAAGCCCTTCCTGCAAGATTACAAGATTTTATCAATATTTTACTGTTGCTTTCTTATAAAATTAGTACCTACAATAACATACATCATCATTATCATCATCATCATTAGTCGTTCCCTCAAAGCTGAGGATCGTGACATCATGTCCCTCTGTTGAAGCCCAGGTTCCTCCATAGGCTTCTAGACTATGCCTCGCTAAGCGCACGGCTTCTTACAGTTTTAATTGCATGGGTGCAGTGATTTGGGTACACCATCTTACAGAGAGAGGACCCTCTTAGTCTTGTGCCTTCAACTTTAAAAACATTAAATTACATACATATAGGTAGTTATTTTTGTATGTCTATGAACTCAATTTCATTACCTTAGAGGATGCTTACCGCGATAAAAAGTATTTTGTCCAAGTTATAATCTACATGTGCGCATAATTTCATTAAAATCCATTTAACTTTTTTGAGTGACGAAGTAACAAACAATCAAATCCTATTTTTTACATTTGTAGGATGTCAACGCCAACGTCATCCCTAGTTTTTGTTATCCCTGTCAGCCATTGTCTGGGCCGCCATTGTGTCGAGTCGAACAACATTCGTAATGGCAGAGTACGAGTATAAAGAAAGTGGTCTTGTAAATGTATTCTGGTAATGATTAACTTTAGAGAAAAGTTCATAAGACTGTAAATATTTCAATTGTGTAAATGGACTAAAGAAAAAAAACAGCCAAGTGCGTGATGAATCACACAAAACAATCTTTTTTTGTTCTTAATCCGCTAAGAATATTTAAAGGTAAATTTGCCAGGCGCTTCCGTCATTTTGGAATGCAAAAGATTTTTTTGAGGTAGCTTATAAAAACTACTTAACTGATAATGTCAAAAATAATCCTCGTTGAAAATATGTATTATGAGTTATGACGTATCTTCTTGAATTTTTGCGTATTTTCGGACTCCAGACATGGTGACACCAATGTCATCCCTATCTCCTCTTCTCCCTATGTCATTGTCTGAGCCTCCATTGTGTCGAATGAAACGCGTATTAATTACAAACAATGGACGCCTCGTAAGCCGTCTGCGTGCTTATTGATAAATATTTCGTGTTTGTGCGTCATTTAATACTGGATTATCTGTCAGAGACAGGTGGTTAAGTTTTTGGCTTCTAAAACAGGTCTTTATTATTATTATTTTATACCTCGACGGTGGCAAACAGAGGTGTCACATGCGAGCTGACGGCCCTTTATAAAAGGGAGGATTCACAGTATTGACGGCTAAAGGCATAACTAAGAGAGTCCTTCGTCGTCAATACACTGCATTCTCTTTGAGCTGTCTGGCAACCTTACGGCACGAACACAGCACTTAATCAACACGGAACTTTTCTCGAATTGGACACGAATATTCATTGCAATAAAAAAAATGTTGACGACTATAGCGATCGTGAAAATTGAACCCGCTACCTCAAGACTGCCGATCCAACGTAGTAACTATTACAACAGACCTATTATCCCAGCGAATTAAATCATTACAACGGTGACTAGTCACTAGCGACATCTGTCCCCGATTTCTTAATGCATGCAAAGGGTCACTAGAAACTTTTAAAAACAAACAACAGGTCGAACAAATTGGTCGTCATAATTACATTTTGTTTCTAAGTCATTTTGATGACAAAAGAAGATGAAATTGATAACACATTAAGATTTAAATTTAGAATAACGCGCCTGTAAATCGCACACTACACTAAATACCTATATAAAATGTTAACGCGCTATCTGAACAGTCACCGGCAATAGTATCTTCCTACACGAAGGCCGAAAAAATATGTGACACGCTCTTATTTGTAAGGCCATAAGAGCGTGTCACATGTTTTTGCGGCCTTCGTGTAGGAAGATACTATTGCCGGTGTCTGTACATTGTAGTAATAATTCAATTTAATGTCGCTTAGCAGAACACTTTAGCTAATAGCTTTTCTCGCGGCATATTACATTAAGGTGGAGACTGACTTGTGACTATTGTATTTTAATGGCATTGAACTTGTGCAGAGAACTGAGAATATGCTTGAAAAAATTTTCGATTATGTTTTAACGGCCTCTTAGCCCAGTCGGTAGTGACACTGCCTATGAAGCAGGAGGTTCCGGGTTCGAATACTTCGAATCCTGGTCAGGGCATTTTATTTGTGTGTTTATCACAGATATTTGTACTAAGTTATGGATGTTTTCTATGTATTTAAGTATTTATCTATATCTATCTATTATATATATCGTCGTCTAGTATCCACAACACAAGCCTTATTGAGCTTACTGTGGGACTAGGTCGATTTGTGTAAGATTTTCCTATAATTTCCTATAATATAGCCAACGCCTTCAAACGGCATTTCAAAGTGGAGTCGCCTCTTGGGCCTACTGCGCCGATGTTTGGAGCGGGGAGTCAAGACGAGGGGATATCAGTCAACTTTTCTGCCAAAGAAGTGTCATCCGTGATCAAAAACATGGTAAGAGGCAAGTCCCCTGGTTATGACGGCCTGAGTGTGGAGCACATTAAGCACGCGGGGAGTCATTTGCCGAGGGTGTTGGCTATGTTTATATTAGCCATAGTTATCTGCCGGATGAGTTAATGTATACAGTAGTTGTACCGATCATCAAAAACAAAACCGGAGATGCATCAGATATCAATAACTACAGGCCCATCTCCCTGGCTAATATTATAGCTAAAATACTGGACGCTCTGCTTGACCAGCAGCTGGACAAGCATCTAAGTCTGCATGATGCTCAATTTGGGTTCAGGCCTGGCCTCTCAACTGAGAGTGCTATCCTCTGTCTCAAGCGCACCGTCCAGTATTATACGTCTAGAAAAACGCCAGTTTTTGCATGCTTCCTCGACTTATCTAAGGCTTTCGATCTTGTGTCTTATAAAGTTCTATGGCAAAAGGTTGAGGAAGTAGCCGGGCTACCGTCAGAGGTTAGCTCTCTTCTTAAATACTGGTACCATAGCCAGAAAAACTGTGTGAGATGGGCTGGTGTTCTGTCGGAAGAGTACAGGTTGGAATGCGGGGTGAGACAGGGGGGGCTTACGTCTCCTCGGCTTTTCAACCTGTACATCAACGGTTTGATAGAGGAGTTGAGCGGTACCAATGTCGGATGTTCGGTTGATGGAGTTTGCATGAACTACATCAGCTATGCAGACGACATGGTGCTGCTCACACCATCTCTCGGCGCATTGCAAAACCTACTCAGTATCTGTGAGAGGTATGCAGTGGACCATGGGCTCAGATACAACGCTAAGAAGAGTGAATTCCTAATCTTCAAGGCCGGTGCTAAGACATACGAGGTTGTGCCACCAATTACTCTATGCGGCACTTCCTTAAGCAGAGTTCAGCACTTCAAGTATCTGGGCCATTGGGTCACTGAAGACCTCTCTGATAATATGGATATGGAGAGGGAGAGGAGGGCGCTATCCGTTCGCTGCAACATGTTGGCTCGTAGATTTGCAGGGTGTACTAGAGAAGTAAAGATAACGCTATTTAGGGCCTATTGCCAGTGCTTTTACACCTGCAATCTCTGGGTCAATTATGCGCAGAGGACGTATAGCGCACTCCGAGTGCAATATAATAACGCTTTTAGGGCATTGTTAGGGCTTCGTCGGAGGTGCAGTGCTTCGGGCATGTTTACAGAGGCAGGAGTCGATGGTTTTCATGCGATTATGAGGAAGCGCTGCGCCTCATTATTGGAAAGGATGAGAGAAAGCCCTAACAGTCTTCTCAGGGTGTTTGCCGGCAGATGGGATTCGCCCATGTTAAAAAGATGGATCGGTATGCATTCTACTTTTGTTAATTTTAATTGGTGACATGTTATTTGATTATTATTTGAATTTAAGTAATGTTTTTTTTTTTTGTTTTTATAATTATTATTTTAATTTACTTATGTTGACATTTTTTTAATTTTTTATTATTTTTAATTTTGACATTTCAGATCAATTTATTATTATTATTATTTATTTTTGCGATTAGTTGATTATATTTTCATTACTGGATTCAATTGATGATTAAATTTTTAGTGTGTTTTTATTTTTATTTTTATTATTGTTTATTGCTCATCCGGTTATGTCTCTGTGCTGTTTTCTGTGCTTCGTGTTTGTGTTTCTGACTTTTGCCTAACAATAGTTCTATAAGTGTTTTGAATGTACTAACACTTCTATGGGCTTTGCCCGAAATAAATGATTATTTAATTTAATTTAATTTATAATATTTATTTATTATTTATTTATGTTCTTTAATAAATACATTTAATAAATTATAGTAAAAAGTGGAAAGCAGCAATTAATCAAACAGTTTTGAAAAAATAATGCAGTTTAAAATCATATAATGTGAGAATTTTATTTACGCAATTTTTTTTGTATTTACATTTATAAGTTCCTTATAGGACTAGAGCCCACGACACTGAACCTAGTTCGATTAGTCTCCTAGATGAGATATGTATAATTAGTCACGTCTTTAATGGGGGAACACGAAATGCCGACGCAAAAAAAGTGGTGGCGTATTTTTTTTTTCAAAAAAATAAATAAAACCGGTTTCTAGTACGATAAGTTTCCTAGATTTCCTTTGTTCCTCGAAGCAGGAGACGGGTAGGGCTACACGATAATGCGGTGCTGCAAGCCTCCGTGCGTGGCCTTCTCAGTGGCAGCAGCATCAAAAGATTGTAGATGTATGCCAAAACAAAGCGCCTGATCTTTTTATAACAAAAACAAGATGTTATGTAACCTAAACCTAGCGCCTGAACTGCAACAAGATGTTAAGTCATTAAAATTATGTTATATTTTAAACTCAATTTTTTTTAAATAACGCAAGTTAGAATTTTGCTCGACGTGGTGAATTTTTCCATTTTCCTTTTAATTATACAATTTTATAAATTTATTCCTAAATTAACAATATATGCGCGTTTCAAGCATAAGAAATAATAGTTTATTATAAAAGCACAGTGTTGTTTCAATGGCGCAGTATCCTGAATTATTATTTTATAGATAACTTAGTTATTTAGATTACAAAATGTTACAATTCAGTCACCGCCATTAAGTAATTTGCAAGCAAATCTTGTTAATTACTAAGTTAAGCGTTTACGTAAACTGGGACGCATTTTGATTTATTTAGTTTCATAATCGCAACAGATGTGTTGACGAAATGCCAAAATGCAAAGTGGTATTCTAATTAAAAAGCCGTGATTTATTACTGTTATCAATATGACCGTCTTTTGTTAACTTTATTTTTATTTTATCGTATGGCTACATATCACTGGATATAGTAAGCACTTCTTACCTGGGGTAGTAGCAGTGGGAAAGCAGATGATGAAGAAAATCCAGTGAGTGCTGCGAGGTCCAGATGGGACAGTGTAGCTGCCAAGTTTGTTACTCTTTTAGCACCACCCAGGGATCACGTGTAGGGTTGTCTAAGGTGTTTCCCACGGACGCAGGGGATCAATGTCCCAACAAAATTAAATGTAAACAAATTGTAATTTGGGAATCAATGTCACTAAAACGTTTAACGTATTGTAGTGACTTTATTCAATATCCTTTTTACATGGACTTGATAATAATAAGTAATTAATAACAAGAAAAGGATTATCTAATGCCACTTCTCATAAGTCTAATCCTGTATAATATCAAATTTAAATCATATCAATAGTAAATAATTATTCCAAGGTGTCTTCAGAAATATTTATACGGAAATCTTTTACCAATCATCATTCTCTATACTTACTCGTAGACCCGAACTCTAGCCACTGCATGCTAAAAAAAATCTAGGATTCGCTTGGCAATCTAATCCCAGGAGTCGTTTGAAGTACCAGTATTAACGAAAATGATTGGGATCTGTCATTTCAACTCTGAGTCATTTTGTGTAACCTGTGTGACCTAAATATTGAGAAAAATTTACATATATTTTAAAATCTACATCATTTGTTCCCACAGTCCTTATTTGAGTAAAATACTGTATCCCAAACATTTTTCTAAGGGGCTGAACTCGTCATAAAAGAGAGAAGGGTGCACATACACGATTCTGTGGGGTTGTGGCGCAAGTTACAAGCTGATAAACCTATTTAGAAGAAAACAAGCATACAGTCTAAAGGGTAAATAAATTATCTATTGCATTAAGTCCATGTTGTAAGATTGTATATTTCTTTTGTGCAATAAAGGTTATTTTCTTATTACAAGTATATACACTCTCATATACACTCACATATATACACACACACACTCACTAACACACATTAAAGTGCACTCCCGTACAGATAAGCTAGTTTAATATTTTGTTTAAAAGGGTTTCCTGTGCTCATGGTATCCACTTATTATTTTCACTTGTTATTCCATTTTAGTTATATTTTTATGGTCATCTATTATTTGCTCTTTCTCTGTTATTTAAGTTTTGTTTATTTGTTGTATTGCTGTTGATGCCCCAAATAAAATAAAATAATAATAAATAAATAAAGCAAGGTTAAGTGGTATCCCAACACTTGTCCATACAAACATGTGTATTTATTTATTTGGCTTGATTTTCTTTTGAAAATTAACTGGATGATTATATTTCTGACCATATTTTGACAATCTTGTCAAAGGCAAAAAAAATACTTATTTATGACATACTCAGTTTCACAATATCTCATAAAAAATCTGTCAGACAAATATACATAATACTAGTGTAACCCTGCTCCTCATAAATAATGCTAGCTTGGAACCCAGCGTTAGTCTACCTATAGGTATATGTAAGTGAAGCTCCCGAGCTATTATTTGTTCCAAAGCGTTTCCGCTACCGATTATAATTTGGGCCAGTTCTTTTACGCTCTATTACCCTTCACAAAGTACCAACGAATCCTCAATACCCGGGTATATTATTTTTTACATACATTTTATTTCCACCTGGATTCGGCGTGTAAAAGAAATTGGAAGGAGTGATATATTGCTCTTTTCGATTCCACGTTGACGTGAATATAAAAGGGAATAGGGTAAGGTGTTTAATCAGATTTTCTTGATGAAGAATTTATTGGAGGTTGCATATGCGTATGCTGGTTTTAGAGTAATCGGTATTACGACATATCTGACACCTGTTTAGCATGGTAACAGTTGTTTCTGTTTTTGTACTGTCACTTGCAATATACTATTCATTGCGGCCAGTGTTTTTGGGACGTTTGCGCCGGATACAGTTACCGGCAATAGTATCTTCCTACACGAAGGCCGCAAAAATATGTGACACGCTCTTATGACCCTAAAAATAAGAGCGCGTCACATATTTTTGGGGCCTTCGTGTACGAAGATACTATTGCCGGTGACTGTACTAGCCAGACTTGGATAGTGGTTAATGTTTGTGTTTTCCGAGTTTTTGTTTTTGTTTTTTTTTTGGACATTGCGTATTTCTTTTTAATCATAATTATGACGAAACTTGTTGTGGATGTTTTATTATTTTTATGTTGTATGGACGAAACCTGTGTTGCGGATTTAAAAAGTATGTATTTGCTTTTATTTTTCTCGTATGTCAATATTTTTTTAGATTATTCACCACGTAAACTACACTCCGTGAGCGTTTAGAAGACCATTCGGGTTTATATTTCCTTTTCGGTTGCCTTCGTACGTTCGTGGTACGTTGTAAACAAAAGCAAGCGAAATAGAAATATGGAGCCGAATCGTCTTCTAAACGCTCACGGAGTGTAGTGTATGTACTAATCTGACTCCAATTACTCTGCTGGAAGCCCCAAATCTTCTTTTAGGTTTCTTTATATAATATAATGTCATACAAGAGTATTTCTAAAAGGAGATCGTCAATTCTAGGCCCACTTGCGATATGGTCTCGTATAAAGTTTGGTCTTTAATTTTAAGCAAATACTCATTTTATTACGAAACTAGACAAAATATTGCATGAAAATAAAACGGCAATTAGAAATGAAAAATAAAAAGTAATTTCGTTGATCCTTCCGCCATCCAAATAGTGCTAAATAACTTGTTAACGTCTTTACAGCATTGACATAAGGTTAACTTCTCCTGGGCCGAGACGAAACGGACATTTTCAGTAAGGAGTTACGTTTATTTTGCTAATCTTGTTTATGATTATAGTTTGACACTATTAATGTATGACGTAACCGTCATCCATGTCTGCCGCATGAAGTTATAATTTGAAACTGGAGTGTGCTCTTCGGCAACAAGGTGGGGCCGAAGGAGTTGGTGGTATGGGGGGGATGCGTCTCGTTTTGACTATTTTTCTATGGAGGAGGGGGTAACACCGGATAGTTAAGCAAAAAAAAACGTAATTTATTATTACACATATATATATTTTAATAATATGCAACATTAAAATCAACTAATAATAGCCTATCATTTGGCATAAAGTTAGAGAGATCAGGTTATTACTTTAGATATTAATAAACATTTTCTTAAATCGAACCAATCCGATTTTACCCCTTGTATTAGGGTAAAACCGGATACTGTTATTTTCATAGAGGGGTGAATACAGACACTAATTATTTGCAGTCATGGCACACAAAAAATAATAATTCCTGTTCAGTACACCCTGTGCAGCCTTCGTGGGCCCATTTCAGACAAGCTGTGCATTGGATCCACGCATCTGCAGATGTTGTAGTACTATATTTTTCATTGCAAATGAGACATTCAGCATCTTCCCCGTTTATGTTCTCTTTACGTTTTTGATTGTGTGTATTTTTTTTGCCAGCTTTTGTTTTTTTCCTATTCCCTTACCCTTGAAAGAAGGTGTTTCTGGTGCTTTAGTTTTATTCTGCAACAATTCGTTTTTGTAAGGAGACTCTGTCAATATAGCAGTCTTACCCGATTTCACCCCGTCTGCTTCTACCCAAAGGCATTGATTTTGCAAATGAAAAAATGACGCAATAATTTAACGGTCGAATTGAGAAACAAAATCGTAAATGATTACTCTAATAGTCACTGTATCGACGAAAATTATTTACAGACATGTTCTCAAACTAATAGTGATCTGATATTGATCAAAATAATGTAAAATATTACATTACTTATCTTGTATACTTTTTTTTTCAACGACGACGTAACAGGACGCACTTCGCTGGTCGCCATTTGCACGCTTATTAAGCGCCCTCTGCCCGTGCTGTCTAACGTGTCTGAGTGTGATGGCGATAGTAGAAATGTAAAATAGCATGCTATCTGCTTTGACCCGCTATCTGATTTCACCCCCCCTACCCCTAAGTAATGTCTGATACTACCATGGATTTCTAACAAGTGGATGTAATTGTTGCACTTTTTCCCTAACCACAGATTATAAGGTTCATCTGATGAACCTTATTACCGTGTAAAATAGACGTTCATAGGTGACTAGAAAAAACGGTCCGATAGAGGGCATAATATGGGGGGCGGTGTTTCACTCGAACTCGTTACAAAATTGACATACATACATTGACATTTTGACTTGTTGTTATGCTGGCATTATTGTCTAATGACGTCAAAACTCTCTAAGTCAACGCGGGACGCGGCTCCCTAAATTACTCTCTCTTTCGGCCTTGCTTTTTGGCCCAAGAGTGTGCTCCGGTTTATAATTATAACTTCATGGATACTAGTAGGAGCGCACTAACAGTGATAAACCTTATCTCTTTGTAATAAGTGCTACGATTGTTTAGTTAATAGTAGCAATGATGGTTTGACAGCCATTATCATTTTTTACCCAAATACAAGAAATCTGCGGCAGGATCAAAATATGACTTTTTATTATTTTATTATGATTTCCGTTTCATTATCATGTCAGATTTTGTAGAAATTCTTTATAAAACAGGTATTTATTTTGTGCTATACTTTAAATCATAAACATGTACGCTTTAAAATATTGTCCTTATCACATTCATGTTTTTACATCCCGATTTCTCAATTTTCCCGTTACATTTCATGATTATTTTATGACCACCCTGATCTAGAAATTAAAGCGAATGTTTTGATATCTGTTTCATAATTATACGCATCTTTATGATATGGGGCAAATCGCCTAACAAAAATTGACGATCTCCTTTATAATATAATATACAAACGGTCGCTTTTTAGAGCAACGGAAATTTAAATATGGTTGTAATTAAAATTTACCAAAATAATCATAGCCAATAGTGACAATGTAATATGACATTGTCTAAATATATGAAAATAATATAACATTGTCTAAATATATGAAGTAGTCTCGTTACTAAAGATAGATTAATAAGGCACAGGTAGAACCTAGATACAGATATAAATCTTTTTTTAATGCATGAAACACTCTTTCATAATTAAAACTCAAACATTTATTCAGTAAGTAGGCCACAAGGGCACTTTTACACGTCAGATAGTTTATCAAAGTAAAAGAGAAAAAAAACAAACTACACCGGTTCTAATCCTACACCTCTGACCTGAGAAGAATTATGACCGGCAAGAAACTCGGCGGGACCTATTTTATCAAACCAGTTTAATAGAAATACTAAAGAAAAAAAAATGTTTATGAGTCTAAATCTATTTGAAAACGAAGTACACAAAAGTTTCATATACTTTGTTACCTGAACTGTGTCCTCTAGTTAAATATCCAAATTACAATAATCCATCATCAATAGAAAGAAATATATTTTGAATTTAAATAATAATAATAAAAACAGTTACTGTTTTTATTATTATTATTTAGAACAGAATCACCTACTGTAGGTGATTCTAGTATACAAAAAACCGGCCAAGTGCGAGTCAGACACGCGCACCGAGGGTTCCGTACAAACCTGTAGGTATTATTAGGGTTAGGGGTAGTAACTTTAAAATGATTAAAAATATTTTTATTAAATGATGTAGGTAACTAAAAATTTACAGTTTTTACAATTTTTCCTTTATCTGTGCTATAAGACGTGACTTCGTACCAAATTTCAAGATTCTGAGTTCACGGGAAGTACCCTGTAAGTTTTGTTTCCCTTGCGAGTTTCGAAAAATTGCGGAAATTTGCGGCATAAACGGCTGTATCTTTTGATTGCGTTGGCTTTTAAGTTTGATTTTTTCACAGCTCCAAGGGACAATAGACCTGAGTATTTGATATAAATTTAAGCTTGATACCACCACGCGTTCCTGAGAAAAATGGTCTTGACAGACAGACAGACAGACGGACAACAAAGTGATCGTATAAGGTTCCGTTTTTTCCTTTCGAGGTACGGAACCCTAAAAAAAAACAAAGACCCCGACGAATTGATAACCTCCTCCTTCGAAATCTTGAAGTCGGTTGAAAAACATACTATTTAAAAATTATCCTTAGAGATGTATAAGGTCTCCAAAGGTAATCATAAAAACATATCGGGTCAATTTAGTCACATCACTGTATAGCAACGTCTTTTTAAGCGTTTGGTAAAGCTTTTAGCTTCAATAATTCTGAATAACAAGTTCATTGCAAATGCAATTAAAAGCTAACGTTACAAGCTCTCATGCTCATCAGAGCTCGAACAATAGCTTGAAAGCTGCGGAATGCTTCGATAGCACAAAGCTGAGAGACAGTAATGGCTATTGGAATAAGAGCTGGCCACGTTAGATATGACACAATAATGAGAGCAACAAAAGCCATCTGGTTAGATTGCTACACTATCGTTATTGCTAGATCCGGGCATCTGGCAGCTTTTAATGGGTGGAGGTCAGAGTGACAGACAAGGAAAAATTATGAATTGGAAGATAGTAATACTCAAATAGGTAAAAACTGCCGAAGTTGTCTCAGTTATAAAGGACAGGGCCTATATTTTAACATTAGAACAAAAAGCGTATTAAGCGTATTATTAAGGAAACAAAAACAGTAGGCGACAAACTACGAATTACATTAGATAGATAGATAGATAAATTGCTTTATTATTCGAAAAGTATACATTAATTTATACAATACCCTGCAAAACTGTTTCCACAGTTTATCTGCAGGTGAGATAGTTAATAACTAGTTATTCTACTGTTATGCTAATTGGCAACCTCAAGCGACGTCCTGTTTGTGATACAGGTGTCACCTAAGCGTATCCAGTAGGTGTTTCTTTAGTTGTTTTTTTAAATTTCAATTATACGACGTTTGGCACTACTTTCCCCCAACAGAAACTTTTGGCAATGATATATTTAATAGAATTATTTATATAATTTCTCATAATATTGCATTAAACCCCGAATTCTAGGATTGGTTTTCATGAAGTGATTTGCATTATTTGAGCTCCACCACTTTACTGCTGCCAGATGTCCAGGTCTAGAAATAAGCATAGTATAGCAAACTGGCTAGAGGGGTTTCATTGCTCTCATTATTGTGTCATATCTGACGTGGCTAGCTCTCCGTCTATATTAACAGTGGCTAAAATGATACAGTGGCTGTACGGCGAGATTTTAGCTTTAATAAAGATGTATTGGATTGAAGCCAGAACCAATTTCATAATTAATCGCATTCTAGGCGATAACTCTTGAAATGGTTAAGGGCGATGTATAATGCAGACTCGTGAAGGTCAGGTGCCGCTCCGTTGGTGGAACAAGGAACAGCGGCCATTTAATAATAAAAACCGGCCAAGTGCGTGTCGGACCACGCATAATGGAGGGTTCCGTACTTTCAATGGAATAAGAACCGAACTAATACCAAAAGGTCGTATCCGATACCTATTTTAGACTGTCATACAAATTGGAGAGACCACACAGAAATGCTAATTAATAAATTAAACGGGTTTGTATTTGCCTTACGACGGCTCTCACAAATATCCTCGCAAAAAACTGCGCTCATGGCATTCAATGGGCATGTAATGTCCAATTTGCGTTATGGCCTTATACTTTGGGGAAACTGTAGTGATATGCCACAGGTTTTCTTACTACAAAGGAAATACGTTAGGGCTGTATGTGGTGTACATGAACCCGAATGAGTTGGAACCCTGGCGACCTCTTTACCGTAAATTGAAAGTGATGACTTTGCCCTCATTATACATTTACGAAATGGGTCTCTTTGTTAAGCTCAACGAAGGCTCATTCAAAAAAAAGGCGTCAACTAGCATATATCCATGTCGAAACGGGGCTGATCTCTGCTATCCTTTCCAACCTAACTCGGCTTTCTTTAGATACAACGTTTTATGTATGTCAATAAAAATATTTAATCATCTACCCGTAGATATAAGGAACTCTGACATGCCTCAATTTAAATTCAAATTACATACATTTTCCTTAGAAAAGTATTATTACAAAATTGACGAATATTTTAAAATTAAATGAATAAATATTTTTATTTTTATAGTATTTTGTATGGTGATTTTATGGCATATCATATCGTTAATTTTGTGACGTATCATATCATAGGGTATGTTAATAATATGTAAGTTTTAATGCAATTTTTAAGAATTAGAAGCTTAATATGACAATTATGTTTAAATTATAATACCTTATGTAACATGTAATAAATAAAATAATAAATAAATAAAATATTCTTTATTTCAGACCATATTTCACGTCCATATTTCAATTAAATTAAAAATTATAAATTAAATTAATAAATTAATATTAAATTTTAAATCTAAATATTAATATTAGGTATTCCCCGAACATTTAAGGGCACTATCTAAGGGCATGGAGGCCTATCCACCTCCTCAATACTGGCGAGTCCCAGCGATCAACAACAGCGCACAGGAGCGTGTTGCGGCTGCCGCCAGTGCGCTGTAGCATGGAAGTGCAGCGCGCGCGCATGATGGCGGCGAAACCCGCAGTGCCCGTCTCAGCGAGCATCGCAGAAGCGCTGCAGTAACGCGGCAGCCGCAACAACGTTCTGTACGCGTTGTTGTATTGCACACGCAGGTCGCTGTATGCCTTCTGCGTATAGTTAACCCATAGGCTGCATGTATAGAATGACTGGCAGTAAGCTTTAAAGAGTGTGACTTTTACTGGCTCAGTACATTTTGCAAACCTACGGGCCAACATATTGCATCTGACAGACAGCGCCCTGCGCTCCCGCTCAATGTCTAGATTGTCCTTTTGATCTGCAGTGACCCAATGACCCAGATACTTGAACTTTTCTACCCTTTGCAGTTTTACACCAGTAAGTAAAAACTCAGGAGCATCAGTATAACGGGTATTATCTGGTTTAAACATCATAAACTCACTCTTCTGAGCATTGTATCTGAGTCCGTTTGCCACCGCATAGGACTCGCAAATACTGAGCAGTTTCTTCAATGCGCCGTTCGAGGGCGCCAGCAGCACCATATCGTCTGCATAACTGATATTATTTACACAGACTCCGTTTATATGGCAGCCGATACCGGTGCCGCTGAGCTCCTCGACCAACGCATTGACGTACAGTTTGAAGAGCGAGGGAGACGTCAAGCCCCCCTGCCTCACCCCGCACTCCAACCTGTACTCATTGGAGAAAGCTTCCGCTCATCTCACACAGTTGCTCTGATTATTGTACCAGTGCATAAACAAGCATATTACTTCTCCAGGTACGCTTGTTTCAGTCTTTAACTTATTCCATAGTACATCGTAAGCCACAAGGTCAAATGCTTTTGACAAATCAAGGAAAATAGCGTCTTCCTACTGGTGTAGTACTTCACAGTCTCCTTGAGACACAAGACAGCACTCTCGCAAGAAAGATTTGGTCTAAAACCGAACTGCACGTCGTGTAGTTTAATGTGCTTGTCCAAATGCTTACCAAGAAGACTGTCAAGCGCCTTAGCAATGACCGTATAATATAATAACTTATAAGCTTTAGCTTAAGTTCCATATTAGCACTGCCTTAGATTAGATTAGTAGTTAATAAGTAAAATTTGCATGCTTATTTAAGTAAAATGTACGCACTTAACCTGTACCTTCCAACTGTATTTATCACTACATTTGCAAATAAATATTTGATTGATTGATTGATATGGAAGAGATTTTTCGGAGATAACTCAAAAATGACTGCACCAAACATTTTCGTAGAAAGTATGTGATAACTTGATAAGTGATAAGACGCATCTTCTCATTTAAAAAAAAAAATTAGTTACATGTATGGATGTCCGTCCGTCACAGCCATTTTACTTGTAAACTATGAGACGTATCTTAATAAAACTTTGACATAAGGTGTATTTTATGAGGCGGTACTTAGTATTGTAGTAAATTTGCTAAAAAAATAATTTTAAGGAGGGCACTTCATACATGTAACTAATTGTCAAAAAAAATTTTTTCGCGATTTCAGAGTCGGTCCCAAATAAAAGTTGTTCAGTATAGCCGATCTAATCACTTGCTCAATATTAACGGTGGTTAACATTTCACCCTGTATTCAAAGACAATGAAAATGAGACAACGCGCAGCTCGGCTACTGCAAGATGACCCATTTTCAACCGACTTCAAGATTTCGAAGGAGGAGGTTATCAATTTGTCTGGATCTTTGTTTTTTTTTTGCATTTCTTTTTATGTTTGTTCACCGATTATTTGAAGACGGCTGGACTGATTTGAAAAATTATTTTTTTGTTTGAAAGAGTATACTTCACAGTTGGTTCTTTTATAACCAGGTCAGGATCTGATAATGGGATCCTGGAGAAATCGATGGAACTCTTCAACTATTATAGGCACACCTATAGTGATTTGAGTATTTTTTACAGCAGCTCGAGCATTTGCTTTTGGAAAGGTGGAAACTAAGTGAAGTCGGTTCTTTTTTGTTTAAAATTATAATTATTGAGTGTATATTCTTATTTCAAATCCCGCATCAGAAACTTGAACAAATAACTGTTCTCAAAAACGCGGGAGTGTTGTTAAAAAGTAAGTTCTGAGGTGTGCGTAAGATATAGATATAATCCATACTATACCACAGTTCCTACAACATTTAACTGACCTTTAGTACGCCTTAACACTTTGCTATAAGATTCAGTATTGGTGACCTTATTGTGCCAATGAAGTTGTACAGCAGGCTCAGTCTGGTAGGTCTTATGGTAGAAGCTAATAAAGTATTTTGAACTTTACTTGGTTGAAATAAGATGCAAATTGCTGCAAAAGTTGATTAGCTTTTTAAAATTCTCGATTAAAATTCTAGAAATGTGCATTTTTATGAACTTTTAAATTAAAGTGGCATTTTATGAGGTGATAATATCATTTTGAAACCGTCCTTTAGCAATTTAATTAAGTTTTGTGACTGAACACATGCTTGTTTGCCACCAACCATCACCCTTCGCGCGTTTGTCCCGGCTTTTTTTCGCGGTTCAATGGAGCCTGGGGTTCACTTGGCAACCTAATCCCAAGATTTGTCATAGGGTCTAGTTTTCACTAAAGCGACTCCCATCTGGCCTTTCAAACCTGAAGGGAACCTCATTGGGGTCCGGTTTGCTACTAACGCGGTATTCAAATGTACTGGGAACTTCCTGAAATAGCATTTTACCGAGTAATTTTCATTTAATTCCGTTATTGTCAAACGATTTGTTCCAAAATCCGTTCTGAACCCAAGCCATCATGCCTCGCTTAATCAAGTCGATAGAAATTCAATTTACTTCAGAATTCGACAGGATTTATACAAAAATCTGTTTTGATTCACCTAAAAATCATGACGAGGATAATATGAAATCAAATTCACAAAAAAACGTTTATTAAAAGTAGCTTAGCACATTCAGTGCCACCTAGTGCTACGCTCGTAGCCAGTAGCCACGTATTCGTCGTATGTAGCGCGTAGTAGCTACGAACAGAGAACCCGACAGTCGGGTTCTCGGCCCTGAATGTGTTAGAATATTGTAATACAGTAATATCTATATATATGAAGTTTGTTTATTCGTCAAGGCTCACTCAGAACTCAAATTTCAAAACATTCAAAGATATATGCAACTTTCCAACAAGGTACCCAAATCGTCTCGATGGTCCTGTCCGTAAGACACAATTGTACAGCAATAACGCATACTGTAAGTCCATTGACATCTTTAATCGTTTGCATGATGACATTAAAAAATTGCCTATTAGTTTATTCAAGCGTAAACTTAAGAACTGGCTTATTCAAGAACGATTTTACTCTGTTCACGAATATTTTGATTACTTTAGATATCAAAGTTGACATTGTATGATATAATTAGTTATTGCATCTGTATTGTAGTTATGACATATTAAGTACCTAATGTAATTGTAATCGTGACATTTTAGTAATTTGTTAGATTTAAGTGCATTAGAATATTAGATTTAAGTACGCTAAATGCATTGGTATGCATGCTTCTTTATATTTAGGTACTTTTTCTAATAATTTTGCATGCCAGATTCTGGTGGAATGTGTGTGACGACGAAATATTTTTATACCATATTTTGTACCACATTTTCTAGCAAAATAAAGATATATGTATTTGTACAATTATTTAAGCCATCAATACAATAGCAGAGACTATACATAAACAACCACAGTGTAAGAACTTATTGAGGCTACAAGTCTGAAGTGCAACTGAACGAGGCCAACCAAAACTACCGTATAATGTAGGGCATAGTACTCTCTGCCCCTCAGCGCCATGTAGTAATTAATAGCGTTACTATTATTACTGTATTACGACGAAAACTTTGGGTTGCTCTCGTTGAGCGCGTCAGTCTTGGAGCCTCAAAAAATTCTTAGACTGTAGCGATTTAGGTATATATGTATAGTCTCTGACAATAGTACTGATATTAAAGGGATCGAGAACCGTTCTTTGCTCCATACAAAAATACCGGTATTTAAAGGTTATTTCTCGTTCTTTGGTTAATTATTTCTTTTTTAACAGATTCAGTGTCACCTCGTGCTACGTGCTACGCTTGTAGCCCGTAGCACGTTGTCGTATGTAGCGCGTAGTAGCTACGGAAAGAGAACCCGGCAGTCGGGTTCTCGGCCCTTAATGTGTTGATTGGACGGTGTAATAATACGGCGTCATTTATCTACTAACATGATTGAGTCCTACATAAAGACCATAAATTAATTCAAAATATTGGGCTATATTTGGGCAAAGAACGTTTCCCGATCCCTGGTTTAAACAATTGATTTAAAGCAACTAGAGAAGAAATCAAGTTTTTTTTTCTAACTTTAGTGATGGCAGTGCCATCTCTCGCGCTATTTTAGAACTTCTAAGTAGTTTAGATAGCAGCTACGTACACCTTCTTTTCTACTTTAGATGATTGTCCAAATGCGTCTTAGCATTTACAAAGATTGTATACACGGGAAAATATAATCTAAACACAATGATAGATAGATAGATAGATTCATTTATTTCTTGTAGAAAACCACACAGTAATTTACATCATAAAATAAAATGGATTCACTAAAAGATCGTCACTAAAAATAATCAATCAGAAAAATGTACAGAAAAAAAATGTCAGTGGATAAATATAAAGAATGTCAACAGGGATTTTGTGGATGTATACATGTCTAGAGATTCTAGGTAGTGGTATATAGATATTAAAAAATAAAAGAAAAATGTAAAACACCCAAAACAACAAACCTAAAACAAAGTAAATCAATTAAAAATAACAATATAAGCAAAATTGAAAATAGATGTCATATACTTCAGAAAAAGTGACCAAACCCTCCGGTGTCCAAAAAATTGCAAATCAAAAAATATTGAACAAAATAATTTGATTTGCTTCAAGATTAATATAAACAAAAATTACGTAAAAATACTCTATAAAAATAATTAACATTTTGCAGTTCTTTTAAATTCTGCAGTGAATTCTTCGACAGAATATAAATTCTTAGACAATAAAAGTTCCTTTAGTCGGTGTTCAAATTTATTATCGGAAGTTTCATTTCTGAGAGTTGCGGGTAGACTTTCATAAAATTTCGGGCCTATTACAATGAATTTCATTAGCTTTATTTTTCAACTCAAATTAATCTTAAGCTAAGTAAATCATGGTCACCCTATTAGTTTTGACATACGCTGCATGGAAAACGACAAGACGTCACATTGAGTAGGGTGACCAAGTTGTATGCCAAAATTTATTTATTACTTATCATCTAAAAAATAATTGTCGATATTGGTGACCAATAATTTTGATTAACATCATTGGGTTCCGTATCATTTGCTACACGAGCTCGATTTCATCCTGTACAACGTGATTGTTATGTGTACAATCACGGACTTTCATTGTTAGGCCATTTACGGCTCAAGCCTTTTTCGTTTGTTATACTTACTCTATAAATTGCCAATGTAAAATGAGTCCTAAATGGCTTGACAATTTAAGTCCGCGACCGTTTACCTATATAAATAAAAAAAACCGGCCATGTGCGAGTCGGACTCGCGCACCGAGGGTTCCGTACAAACCTGTAGGTTTTATACGGGCGTATACTTTATCCACCTATAGTATCCAGCAACTCATATCCCTTACAGCACGAGAATTTGTTTTTTGGATTTTTGGTTTGAAGTTGCATTTTTCGGTACATTTAAGGCCCAAAAAAATACAAAAAAAATTTTCCCCCCCAAAAAATTTTGTGAAAACCCACCCGCACGATCGTTTTATTTCGTTGCGACCCCTAGTAAAGTTGTTATTATTATTTTTTAAATATAAGGGTAAATTACAGAGTTCAAAGGAGATAATAAACATTTATTAATAAAACTTTAGATTTCTTACATGTTTTACATGAAATTATTAAAAAAAAACGCTTTTGATTGATCATATTTTCAATTTATCATAGTCAACACAATTTAAATTTGTCGACTTGCGTCCTGACCCGCACGATCGTGCGTTATAACTTTAGGCACAAAAAATGCCTAAAATTTCTGGGTAAACTTTTAATTATCTACATAATACGACAGAAGAACGTTTAATTTAATAAAAAACGAAATTAACACATTTAAAAATCACAAATTAAAAAATTTCGTGTATACCTACTTCTGACCTGGTCGTCCGTCTCGTACACGTACCTGCTTGACGCTCACCGCGCCGCCGACTGGCCCCCTAACTAAACGCTCGCGGGTTTAAAATGAATAATAATCGAACGCACGATCGATCGATGCCGTACTGAAGCGGCAAACTTGATAATTTTTCAAACTAGATTTTTTTAAAGTTGAACGCACGATCGTATCAGCCGGTGCTGTAAGGGGTATAGTAGGTATAATCATTTTGTTAAATAGTGTTATTCTTATTAATTATGTGTAACGATTTTTTAAAGTCCTACCGGGCACCAATGTACGCTATCCAACTGATTGAAAACTAACATAACTGACATGACGCATCGGTAAGTTAATTGTCATGGATGCAATACATTACGGGCTGAATTATTATGTATCAAAAAAAATATCCTTATTTTCATAAAGAAATAAATGTAAATAGGTTCCCTAGGTCCAATACTAATCGCCAGTACAATATACGCCCGTATAAAATTTACACACTGTATAGGGGTAGTAACTTTAAAATAGTAAAAAAAAAAAATTATATGACGTAACTAAAAGTTTACGGTTTTCGCAATTTTTCCTTCATCTGTGCTATAAGACGTTGCTTTGTACCAAATTTCAAGATTTTGAGTTCACGGGACCCCGTAGGTTTTGCGAGTGCCGAAAAACTCTAAAATTTGCAGCATACACGACTGTATCTTTTGATTGCGTTGGCTTTTAAGTTTGATTTTTTCACAGCTCCAAGGGACAATAGACTTGAGTATTTGATATAAATTTCAGCTTGATACCTCCACGCGTTTCTGAGAAAAATGGTCTTGACCGACAGACAGACAGACAGACGGACGACAAAGTGATCCTATAAGGGTTCCGTTTTTTCCTTTCGAGGTACGGAACCCTAAAAATATGACATTATGAACTGTAATAAGATAATGTTCTTTTACGAATTAGACACGTTCGTTTTGTGTTCAGTGGAACGTAATTCGTTTTGATTTATTCTTTGTTCATTTCAAATAACAGAGGCGATTTCAAATAATTTTTAAGAAAAAAAAACCGACTTCAATGGGGGTAGCCGGTGAAGGATTATTGTAGATAGATGGTGCACTTAGATTCCATACAATGAAATAACTTGCTTAAAAAACGCAGCGGAGAGGACCAATCGCCAAACGTGAACTATGCGTCGTTGAAGAGTTCCGTTCTGATTATCATCAACAGTTCCACTTCATCAAATGTCACTCTTTTGAATGAAAATGCTTGATTTGTTGATAAAAATACAAAAGTCACTTTATGTATGCCTTTAAGATTTGAGGAATTCCCTCGATTCCTCGTGGAACTCATCATCAGAACTTGAGCTTGACGAAAATTGGTCCTGACAATCTAACTTGCTTAACAAATATAGCGAAGAGGAAGAATCGCCAAACATGAACTATGCGTCGTTGAAGAGTTCCGTTCTGTTCATCATCAGCAGTTCCACTTCATCAAATGTCACTCTTTTGAATGAAAATGCTTGATTTGTTGATAAAAATACAAAAGTCACTATGTGTAAGCCCTTAAGATTTGAGGAGTTCCCTCGATTCTTCATGGATCCCATCATCAGAACTTGAGCTGGACGAACATTTGTTCTGACAATTAAACTTGCTAAACAAACACAGCGAAGAGGACGAATCGCCAAACGTGAACTATGCGTCGTTGAAGAGTTCCGTTCTGATCATCATCAGCAGTTCTACTTCATCCAATGTCACTGTTTTGAATGAAAATGATGGTTTTGTTGATAAAAATATAAAAATCACTATATGTATGCCTTTAAGATTTGAGGAATTCCCTCGATTCCTCATGGATCCCATCATCAGAACTGCGTTTTGACAAAAACGGGACCAATCTGTATATATATACTTACAATCAAAAAAAGAATTTTCAAAATCGGTTCAGACATGACGGAGTTATGGAGTAACAAACATAAAAAAAAAAAAAAAAAAAAAAAAAAAACATACACGCCGAATTGAGAACCTCCTCTTTTCAAATCTTGAAGTCGGTTAATAAAATAGAGCTTTACATCGTATTGAATTGAAATAAAAATATAATTTATTCCTTATTAAAGTGCAATTACAATTCGCTGTGGGGATTAAATAGTTGATTAAGTTAATAATATTCAATTATTTTGCATAATGATACATAATTTCTTAAATTGTTGAACATTTTAAATTACATTTAATAACATGAATAATTATGTAATAAAACATTTGCGTTATTTACAGACTAAAAGACATCATAATGCCTAAACCAGAGAAAGTAGTACTTTGATATTAAGAACATAATTATATTCTGTATATTTATGTTATAAAGCGCCACACAGAGGAAGGATTTTTAGGAATTTGTTCCAAATGGGGGTGAAAACTGTGGAATGAACTGTCGTCTGCGGTATTCCCGGACCGATACGACCTTCAAACCTTCAAGAAAAGAGCGTATTCCCATCTTAAAGGCCAGCAACGCGCTTGTGAACCCCTCTGGTGTTGCGGGCGTCCATGGGCGGCGGTAATAGGCATGGTGAATTGTTTTCATGTATGGTATCAATCGATTAATTTTGTTGTGAGGATCAAATGTCTATATGCGGCCAATTCCGTTAAAGCAACACAAAAGTCAGAAATGAGACTTAAAGTCTGAGATTTGCGTTTGTTTCTCAAAACGCTCCTAACAAAATGACGTGCAAAAGTGACGTCACGATCACATATATAGTTGCCCTGTTTAAAGTATGGAAAAAATATATAATTGCTATTTTTACAGTGAAATATTGCGTTTATGTATATGGTTGCTGTACAATTTGTTTTACAGTAAAATGTTAAAAATCGAATTCTATCATTGTTTTTTTTTTTAATTTCGCACTTTAAAAATCGAAAAATGTTGAAACTTTGCAGCTTCATCATATCTTTGATCCATTTCAATAGAATTTATAAATTTTCACTTTAGTTGGATATATTGATTATTTTGCATCCTATCAACTAAATTTTAATGCATAATTCAACATGTGTCATCATGCCTATTGCTTACCATCAGTCGATTCGTCTGCTCGTTTGCCTCTAATTTCATAAAAAAAAACGTTTTTTTTTAAACCACAGAATTAACATTAAGCTAGAAGCCACAAATGCTCGTAATCCGCAGGGACTGCATAACCGGAATATAAAGGTACCTTTATAAAACGGTATGACGTCATACCTTATGGTTTTGGTAGCGTAACCGAAATATTTATTTACCGAAATATAACGGGACCGTTATTTTTTCGATACCACTACCGTTATCATAAAGCTATGATGAGAGTGCCGCCGACCGGCAACAACCAATCAGCGCCAACTATCAGTCATTTATACCTATATGAAATACAATATGGTTTGTTAGGTCCGCCGATAATTGCAATTATTATCCAAAAATGTTGGCCAATGTTGGTGTTGTTTCCTTATCATTTTTCTATAAACATACAAGATGTTACAAAAATGCTTAGTATCGTATTCTAATAATAAAAAACTAAGAAAATTTTGCGCGAAAAAAACCACGTCTCCAATAGAAAAAAAATTTTTTTTTTTGCGCATTAAATTTTTTTTCTCATACTTTTTCTTAGTTGCAAAACGAAACCAATAATGTCCTTAAACGGATGACCAGTATTTTTGTTACACTCTGTATCAAGTAAGTATGAAGAAAATCAGCACGCGCGGTCTCATACTATAAGTGGCCGCGATTCGAAAAATAAACACACACTGGACAGACACAGCTCCAACCCAACTCAACGCTATAACGACATTGACATTTGCTATTCGATGACAACAGATTTTCATTCAACATTGGTCTCACATTGGTCACACATTGGTCTCACATTGGTACAACATTGGTACAACATTGGTACAACATTGGTACAATGTGAGACCAATGTGATACCAATGTTGAATGCAAATCTGTTCGAATAGCAAATGTCAATGTCGTTATAGCATTGAGTTGAGTTGGGTTGGAGCTGTGTCTGTCCAGTGTGTGTCTTTATTTTTCGAATCGCGGCCAGTGTCTTCTAGCTTAATATTGGTTCTGTGTTAACTTAGGCGGCCAAACCCACGGGCGGAGGGTAGTAGCCATACATTTTTTGTTGTAATTTTAATACGTATCTATTTCCTTTTCAGGTAATTCCCGCACTTGTACCGCCAGTAATAAATTTAATGGGAATTTATTAAATTCCAAGAGAACGGAATAAATAAGATCCCGAGCCGGGAAATTAAACATTGTGAGTTGTTTTATGCGTAAGACGAATTGAGTGGAAAGTCGTTTGGTTGAGGAAAATATCTAGCTTCTTGGATCTTATTAAATGTATGTGAAATTCTTAAGGAAATTCATTTGTGCGTTTATGTTGTATACAGGGTGATCTGGGTCGTGACCCTGGACCCCTTTTTCTGACTCGACATTAATCGACACTATCTAACTATATGCGGTAGTATTTGATCGAATAATTAATTTTATATTTCTTATTTCTCAAGTAAAGTAAACCTTAAAGTAAGTAAATCATGGCCACCCTATGATTTTTGAGATACGTTGTATGGGAAGTAACAAGAAGTCACACTGAGTAGTGACTAAATTGTATGCAAAAACGTTTTTTTCTACTTAACATCTAATAATAAACTCAAACTCAAACTCAAACTCAAACATTTATTCAGTAAGTAGGCCACAAGGGCACTTTTACACGTCAAAGTAAAAGAGAGAAAAAAAAAATCAAACTACACCGGTTCTAACCCTACACCTCTGACCCGAGTAGAATTATGTCCGGCAAGAAACTCGGCGGGACTTATTTTTTCAAAACAACAGTACATCAAAACTAAACAATACATATAAGTGCGTTGTTCTATAAGAAAACATATCAAACCAAGGTTAGATTAACCAACAATAGGTTATAGTTTAAGAAAAATACCAAAGAAAAAAGATGAGTCCAAATCTGACTATTGAAAATAAATTACATACAAGTTTGATATACTTTCTTACCTGAACTGTGTCTTCTACATAAATTTCCAAATTATAATAATCCATCATCAACAGTTAGAAACAAACTTTGAATTTAAATAATATAAAAAAAAGTACTTAAGTGATTCTAGTATACAATAAACATACTATTTCTAAATTATACTTAGAGATGTATAAGGTCTCCAAGTGTCTTGATCTATATATTCTATATAATAAAAAAATATGGATAATCAAGCACCGAATGTTGTGTCTAAAGCCAATTAAACTAAAATTAAATATGATTAATAAAAAGTTACGTAAATGTGTTGCCCCAGTTAGCCTAAACAGACCGGTCTCCATAATAATTATCAGACCTAGCTTATATTGTTGATAAAACATAATTATTAACATCATTCGGCTCTCCTCTCAATTCTGTATCATGCCTTATCGAACGAGCGGAGCATAAGCGAAGCAAGTTCTTACAAACAACTTCTGGCTAGTGGGACGTCTCGGCATTTCGATGGCTTTTTGATTTTGAGAGTTAGTTCCATGTTAACTTTAGTAACGCTTTTCTGATCTTCATGAAATTTGTTGGGGTTGTATCAGAGATACGTATAATTTGAGAGTTCGTATATAAGCAGGATCGACCTATGGTCATGGAGATAGAAGGCGCGAAAAAAATCATCATAAGGGTCTTGTTACATTGGTCAAGTCGTTTACAAGGAAATCGCGAGTTCTGAATTTGAGGCGGACTACTAGTTTATTATTGTTGATAAAAAACAAATACTAACATCATCAGGTTCTTCTCTCAATTCTGTATAATGCCTTATTTTCTTGTTTCACGACTCCTAAATCATCCTGTATTACTCCCTGAGTAATTAATGTTCTCTAATATATCTAAGTACAGTCACCGTCAATATATCGGAGCGGCCAAGGTATTCAAAAATATCTAAACATGCACTTTATAGCCTTGTCAATAGAGGTGTTGTTCCGATATATCTGATGGCGACTGTACCTTCAAATGGTTGGTATAACTCGGGACGGAGGGGTAAATTTATAAACACTCGAAAGTTCCTTAGAAACCAAGACAATGCCTTTGTCTTTTGACATAATCTAGTAATTTTCCGCGACTTATCGTAAAACATTGAATGAACCCTTTTGAATGGGTTCCGTTGATGTTTGTTAAGCTTGAGCCGTTAACTTTATGGGTGTTAATGTTAATTTAATGAAGGAACGTTAAGACTTCGTTATAATGTGCGAGTTACTGGCATGACAGTGAATAACCGCTTGCATTAAATGTATGTGCTTGCATGAAAGTAGTAAATGTTTGTTTCTATTCGATTTGATAGATTTGATTTGATTAAATACATTTTTATGGCGCTCACATTATTTCTGGAAACAAATTTACTGACAAACAGATAATGACGTGCTAGTTACTGTAATACTACCAGCATTTATCGATGCTAGCTCACTTCAAAAACAAAGGGCGGGTTGTACGCCGCAAAGCCGTTATTCAAAATTTATGGATCTGACCTGCGTTAGTAACGAGATAGATGGCGCTGGCGCGTTTGCCTGATTTATGGAAACAAGATTTCATATACACATTGTCGATCTAGTGTTATTTGATACGCCTTTAGCAAGTTACTAAACAGGAATACTATAGGCTGTATAATGTAACTCGCACATTGTGAATATCGCACATTGGACATAACAGTAAAATGGGCTTTCTTGATTTATCTCTTTCCTTAATTCCAGTCATTAAGTTGATGATTAGTAATTGTAAATGTATGCACAATGTCATTAAAGAGTTTATAGTTGTTTAATCATTCACTGTTTTGTACTGTACTGTCTGTCATGTTAAATAAAGTTTTCCATTCTATTCTTATCATACACGTGAGTAGAGACAGGAAATATTTTATGAACACCGACCAAATTTAATAATACCAGTAGTCCGCCTCGAACTCAGAACTCGCGATTTCCTTGAAAACGTAAAGACCAATATAATCAGACCCTTGTGGTGATTTTTTCGCGCCTACTAGCTTCATGACCCCTTGGTCGACCCTACTCATATACGAACTCTCAAATTATATGTATCTGTGCTAGAACCCCAACAAATTTCATGAAGATCAGAGAAGCTTTATTAAAATTATTGCGGAACAAACTCTCAAAATCAAAAAGCTATCGAAATGCCGAGACGTCCCACTAGCCAGAAGTTATTTGTAAGCGCGCTTACGCTGCGCTCGTTTGACAAGACTGTAGTCCGCCTCGAACTCAGTACTCGCGATTTCCTTGCAAACGATATGACCAATATAACAAGACATTTATGATGATTTTTTCGCGCCTTCTAGCTCCATGAACCGTAAGTCAATCCTGTTCATATACGAACTCTCAATTAATTTAAAATGAATCTTATTCCAGTAGGTTTTAGCTTATTAAAATTTAGTGGTTCACTAAAGAGGCTAGGCAAGTAGTAGTTTAATAGCTTGCACAAAGTGAATCGGTCATAACAATAAAACGAGCTTTCTTGATGAATGCCAGCCAGAATCTCCTTAATGCCAGCCATTAAGTTGATGGTTAGTAATTGTAATGTGATTTGATTTGATAACAATTGACATTGTCAATTGTCATCAAAGAGTTTATAGATGTTTTGTCATACGGGAGTTGAGGGTTTCCGTAAGTAGTGAAACGGCTAGGTATAGGTACGGATAGGTCGGAACAATGAAAGTTAAGTAAAGCCTGACCAGAAATATATGATCATGCGCCATGTTGCGGAATTTCTTATTCTTCTTCTTCTTCTTCTTCTTCTTCTTCTTCTTCTTCTTCTTCTTCTTCTTCTTCTTCTTCTTCTTCTTCTTTTTCCTCTTCTTCTTCTTCTCATGTTCCCATTATTTGGGGTCGGGTCTCCTCACTGTCCTGCGCCAAGTCCTGCGGTCTTGGGTTGTCTGTTGGGGCACCTGGGTTTTCTTGAGGCCTCTTTCTATATTTGTCCACCAGGAGTATGGCGGTCGCCCTCTTCCTCTTTTCGGCTCCGGCAGATTGAGCGCTATTTGTACCACGTGATCGTTTTCTCGTCGTTTGACATGGCCATACAAACGAAGGCGGTTTTGCGTAAGTTTGTCTGCGATTGGTGCAACTTTGAAACTGCCACGTATATATTCAATACGGATTTTGTCCAGCCGAGTTACACCTACCGCCCACCTAAGTATCTTCATCTCGTTGGTATGTAACTATGTACCTTTTGCTCATGTATTTTTTTTTAGTTGTCAGGCATTCTGACCCATACAGTAGCGCAGGGCGGACTGCGGTTTTGTAAACTTTTCCCTTAGTTTTTATTGGGATACGTGAGTCGCACAGTACACTGGTAAGCGATCGCCATTTTTGCCACGCAGCGTTTATTCGGTGTTTATGTTGCGGAATTTAATTGGTACAAATTTCTTACACTGGCAATAATATAAATGACAGGATTATATGCATGTGTGAGTGCATGTGATAGGCTGTCACTGTTGTCAGTGTCAATGTGGCGGTTTACTTGAATAATAATAGTGTTGGATAATAATAAATGACAAAAAATTCACAAAATTATCCATAGTGAAGAAAGAAACATTATAAAGCCTGACCAGAATTTCTTCTTCTTCTTCTTCTCCTGTTTCAGAATGGGGTCGACTAAATTTAGTCCATTTTAACCCTACCAAGACACAGGTTTGCATGTTTGCTGCAAAAAAGCTTGCGTTTGTCGCTTCACCTCGTTTTGAGAGCACTTCTTTAACTGCCACTGCCAGTGTCCGAATCCTTGGCGTCGACATTTCGAGTGAAGTCCAGTTCCGCGGCCATTTAGAGGGTAAGGCCAAGTTGGCCTCAAAAAAGCTCGGTGTGCTCAACAGATCGAGACAGTATTTCACTCCGGCCCACCGCCTCCAGCTTTTCAAGGCACAGGTACGCCCACACATGGAATACTGTTCTCATCTGTGGGCGGGAGCGCCCCACTACCAACTTCTCCCTCTGGACCGCATCCAACGGAGAGCGACTCGAATTGTCGGCTGCCAGGATTTTACGGATCGGCTTGACTCCTTGGCGCTGCGTAGAGATGTAGCCTCGCTCTGCATCTTCTACCGCCTCTATCATGGAGAGTGCTCCAAGGAATTGTTCGGATTAATCCCTGCCTCCTCTTTCCGCCATCGTCCTACGCGACAGCATTACCATCATCACCACTTAGATGGTTGGCAGTCCTCAACTTTGCGTTTCTCGAGAAACTTCCTGCCTCGCACAACAAAACTGTGGAATAAACTGTCGTCTGCGGTATTTCCGGACCGATACGACCTTCAAACCTTCAAGAAAAAAGCGTATTCCCATCTTAAAGGCCGGCAACGTGCTTGTGACCCCTCTGGTGTTGCGGGCGTCCATGGGCGGCGTTAATTGCTTACCATCAGGCGATTCGTCTGCTCGTTTGCCTCCTATTTCATAAAAAAAAAATACTGTATATTAGATAAGCATTAACCTCAATTGTAACATAGTTTTAAGAGCATGTAAGATGTATTATCTGTTGGTAATCCTAAATAAATAAATATATAATAAACTGATGTAAATAATATGCTCGGGAAATGAAACTATTTCGCTGTGAAACATTTTCAAATTTACATCAGAGCTGACAGGTAAACAAATCAAGATGTCACCACACCATCATCACTAAATATGTAGTATAAAACAAAGTCACTTTCCACTGTCTGTCCCTATGTATGCTTAGATCTTTAAACCTACACAACGGATTTTGATGCAGTTTTTCTGATACATAGAGTAATTCAAAAGGAAGGTTTATATGTATAATACATGCATAATATGGTAGAGAAACACTGAAAATGGTAGAGGTTTCTTATGTGATGTCGTAAATAAACACATTTTTTCCGCTTACATTGCGAATGCTAGCTGAACCCAACGAGATAGATCTAAATAATATACTACAGTATTGTACACCTTAAAAAGTTCTACAAAAAAGTCCGCGATGGTATATGTTCATCTCTTAGGGATAACCCACAATAACCATTTTTATCCCGTACGAAGCCGGAGCGGGTCGCTAGTAGAGAATAATACGGACTACGAGTATGACTATTATACTGAACTGTTGCCATGTAAATGAGAATAATAGCGCCCACTTGACAATGATCATATATTTTCACGCTACTGTTCGGAAATGTGACAAAAGATGGTCAAAATCCAAGCTGGAAAGTAAGCATTTGCTGTAGCACCTGAACCACTACTACAGCAATGTTATTGTAGCGATGAAATGTCATTAGTTGGAAAGTAAATTGTTCAGTTATGTCATTGCATTCATTAAAAACATTAAAAGGTCTTTTTTTGGCACAACTTTATGTTTCACAAATAAAATAAGGTTGTTTATCGGGCAAACTAACTGTTTAAAAAAAAAGAAACGTCAAAACAATTTTATTCACCTTTAAGGCGTTTTTACTTTTTTAGCCGTTTGTGGTTTCCTGTCAAAAATTTTGATTGAAATGAAAATTCAAGAGGCATTTTGATTCAAAACGCCTCTGAAGCAAACAACAGAAAAACGCTTCTTGAAAGTGAAAAAAAAAGTAAAAAAAACCGGCCAAGAGCGTGTCGGGCCACGCTCAGTGTAGGGTTCCGTAGTTTTCCGTCCGTCACAGTAAGTGTCCCCACTTAAGAGTTAATAACACCGCCATGTAGGATATGATATGAGAGTTCCACGTACAGCGACATATATCGGCAAATTAAGTAAACTATTGCGCGCGAGCTTATAGTATGGAAGATGATTTTTATGGAATAATTCTTTATTGCGTGAACCGATTTTCACCGTTTTTACTTTATTTGAAAGCACGTCATTTCATTGTAATTTTGTACAAATTATAGGTACAATAAACACCTGCTTATACGGTTAAATTACAAACTTAGTTCAGAAATTATTTTGTAATTTTTTTTCAAAAACTATTCATCCTATCAAGTTCAAAATAATTTTCCTAGGAAGTTTTTATGAAGTTCTACTTTTGAGATTTTTTTCATATTTTTAAAACTTATGGTTCAAAAGTTAGAGGGGGGGGGGGGACGCATATTTTTTTACTTCTGGAGCGATTATTTCCGAAAATATTTACATTATAGAAAAATTATTTTAGTAAACCCCTATTCATTTTTAAATACCTATCCAACAATATATCACACGTTAGGGTTGAAATGAAAAAAAAAATCACTCCCCACTTTACGTATAGGGGAGGTACCCTAATAAAAAAAAAAATTCCACTTTTTATTTTACCACTTTGTCGGCGTGATTGATATACATATTAGTACCAAATTTCAGCTTTCTAGTGCTAACGGTCACTGAGATTATCCGCGGACGGACGGACGGACGGACGGACGGACGGACGGGCAGACATGGCGAAACTATAAGGGTTCCTAGTTGACTACGGAACCCTAAAAAGGCGGGAAAGGAATACTGAATTGGATATTTTATTAAAGCATTTATATTATTATGACAAATGTCTTTTTTATTTCCTCACAGTAGTCGTGAAAAGCACTATGTAATATCTCGGCCGAAAGCGCTATAGGTGAACTCGTATCTGGCGGCGTCCCTCGAACTAACTCGATCCACCTATAGCTTACTTTCAAGCCTCTACAACAATGTATTATTCTGGTCAGGCTTTTCATTGTTAGTTCGAGGGTTGATTCCGGACTCGCGTATGTGACACGCGTCAACCGCTATATCTATGTCTACCTACATTACAATTCAATAGTGGCGCAGTAAATATTTCCAGCACTACTATCCTTACTTATTATTTTAAACGCAAAAGTGACTGTCTGTTACCTCTTCACGTATTAAATGCTTGTATACTATACCCGCTAACATACGTAGTCGTGGTAAACCACCAATGCAATGAGATGGAAGGACGACATCTGTCAACAGGCTGGCGAGAATTGGATGCAGATGGCAATTGTAAGCATTATTATTGATAAATACTTTAACTTGTAAGGATAACTACTTTTTATTTAGCATCATCTTAAAAGACTGTCAATTGACTATTCCTTGTTGCTCGTTCCCGCCATTTTGATGTTATAAAATGACGGGTATATAGCTGCGGCCGCCATTCGGATCTTGACCAGATTGTTGTAAACACGTCTTGAAAATATTATTGTCACATAGTGTAATTTATTCATATTTAAACCTTGTAACAAACGAATACAAGTGTAAATACTGGTAAAGTACTGGTTTATTTTATAATCCTAGTCATATCCCCTTACATATCAGCAGTGGGATCTAACAAAAATCGACAGGATTTTTGCCACGCCGCACAAAAACGTAAGGTCTTCATTTTTTTTAAATAATAAATTAGATTGATTGGTGAAACTATATTTTCCGTAACGGAGTAAGTCCGGAGGTTTATATGGTTAGTTTAACATGGTCATTTTGCCAAAGGTTACTCTTTTGGATATGCACATGTTGGATGGTATGTTTATTGATAATTGAAGGTAAACTGTATTTTCCGTAACGGAGTAAGTCCGGAGGTTTATATGGTTAATCTTACATGGACATTTTGCCAAAGGTTACTCTTTTGGATATGCACATGTTAGATGGTATGTTTATTGATAATTGAAGGTAAACTGTATTTTCCGTAACGGAGTAAGTCCGGAGGTTTATATGGTTAGTCTTACATGGACATTTTGCCAAAGGTTGCTCTTTTGGATATGCACATGTTAGATGGAGATGGTTGTTATGTTGTTATATAATCAATATAATTAATTATCAGAGAGATTAGTAAGTCAGATATTTTTGTCATCATTCCTAATGAAGATAACTTCACAATCCATAAAAATATGTTCTGTTATTTAAAATCAACTATTATGACCTAACCTTCAATTCAATAAGTATAGTTTGATATTCGCTTAAATTTTGAATAAAATAACGTTGGTATTATTATAACCATATAATTCGCCTACAGTATTATCTCAATGGTAAATATATACTACTTATATTTTGCAGTAGTCAAATTAATCTTTTAAAATACTACCCGGTAATTTATGTTCGAAGATTTGCGGGGAATAATTTTAAATTAATTTTTTCGTATGAAGTAAATATTTTTTTCGATGGCTTACGATATTATTTAAAAATGCAATTAAGAAGCCCTTTTTGGAAAGCGCATATTATTTCAAAACAATTTTAGGAATATTACGAATATCATGCCATAAGCAGGCTGCATTCAAAATACTTTGTATCTCTTTCTAATAAGTAAATTTGTACACAAGTTGAAAATAATAATAAATCTTAGGAAAAGGTAATTTACATTCCTTTTCCATTATTACCACAAACAAATATAATATTAGTAGAGGATTATTGAGAGAACTACTCCAATTTATAGCTTGTTTCGCTCGCTTCGCGTCGCTCAACGTCGCTAAATTGGTGTAGTTCCTCTCAATATTCCAGTTACAACAGTGGGGCAGAATCTGAAGTGCGGTAGAATCCGAATTGCGTTTGCGATACATCATTAAGATCGCCCGCAGTTGCAGCTTTTCATCCTGGTGGTGTTCCTCTCAATATTCCAGTTACAACAGTGGTCCAGAATCCGAATTGTTTATCTAGGTGGTTTCTCACTGTATTTATTACAAGTCCTTAACCAACAAATTGTAATATAAGTCATTGAGCGAAAGGTTTCGTTTAAGTTTCATAAAAAAATGCAAAAGGCTTAACACAACGGATACAAGCTAGCATTGTACCCACCAGTTCCAGTTCTCATTGAGAACCAGATCTCGTAATGAACCATCGCCCATATTTCTTCGGGTAGAGGTTTTACGGGCTAGGTTATTACGGTGTTTGTCACACTCAAGGCATTACAGAATTGGCCAGAAACTGTGCTGCCACGAGCATGGGTTGAGATTGATATTTAGATTGACATTTAGATCGAGATTGATATTTAGATTGAGATTCATGGTGGGATCTCCAAAGTTACTACGAGCGTCTAGCAACATGGATCACCCGTGTCATTACTGAACACAAGGTACAGTAACACGCCACCGCGTATGTGTATAACCGTCACCACGTTATTAGTGTGTAGTGCATACATACCCTGCCCAAGGTAGGGTTATTAAAACCAAGTATGTTGCACACGCCACCGCGTTACCAATTAAATGTCGCAAGGTTGGCCAAGCCTCGCAACAATGAAGAGGTAAGAGCACTGAAGCTACCGCTCGGTATAGCCACAGATACTCCGCCAGATCATACAATACAAGTTTTATATATATGAATCAATATTAAAAACTTCAAAAGCGTGATGTAGGCCTGGCTATGTGATTGGATGACACGTATGATGCAGTTATGACGACATGATTTGTATTTTTTTTTGTAAGCTAATAGCCTAATTCAATCATAGTTCTATTGGATTAAAGTCCAAAATACATTTTCTGATACTAGTTTAAAAACCACGTGTTAACTTGGTGTCATAATGTAAAACCGCTTAAACGATAACATAGCTTAATTATATAATCAGTCTTATTCATTGAAAATAAAGTATAATATTATTTTAGTCTAAAGTTACAATAGGTACCTTTAAATGTAAGAAGAAGAAGGTTCTAAAGTTGTAACTTCTCACACCTAAAGCATATTGTATAAATAAGCAAGGGAAAGAGTATTGAATTCTATGTTGCATTCCAACGATGTCGATACTCAACTACAATGAGTAAAATAGTCAAAGAGTAAAATATACGGACTGACAACTATTTCTACCTAATAAAAGCAAACCTCGAAATGGTCTCTATTATTTAAAATTATGATGTTAGTTTAAGTTATTGGTTGTCGTAATGATTTAGTTTATTTTTATTAGATTGAAAAATGTGTATGATATTAATATGTATATGTATAATTTTAATATAAAAAAAAAATCGTTATTATAACTAAAAATTAACATAATAGTCAGCTAGGTAAATGAAAACTGTACTTAATGAGTCCTACAGAACAATTAGGTTCGCGTGTCTCCTGTGAACATTAAAAAAGTTAAGGGTTTTTAAGCCTAATTTCCGATGCTCTTTTTACCAGCTTTAAGACCTCCCACATCACACATATACCGTTAGTTTCTGTTCACAGAAAGACGATTTTTATTCGATCAATCTGTATGACCATAATGTTAGTTTGCTGCATTTCAGTCGAAAAATAGATATTTCAACCAAGGAACAAATTATCCCTTAATCGAAATAATAACCTTCTGTTTTGTTAGTCACTTCTATCGTGGGTCTCGGTTACGTTTCAATGTACATTGCGAGAAATTGAAGTCAGCAAATATTGTGGGAAGCTACTTATAATTGTCATCAATTTGTCTAACACCATGGACAAATAAAAAGTAACGACTGCTAACATCATAAATTGATAATACCTCTATATGCAGTAAAATGATTTATATGGAATTATAAATATAAACTAACCGAATGTATGAATAGGTAAGTTATGTTTTAGAATTATTGTTTCATTCATAGATCAGGATTTGTTTCTTTCTATCATCATTTTAATTGTTTTAAGCATGATGAGTCCGACCGGTTTCGGCCATGGCGACCACTTCGTCTCCTACGTGTTTTGGTGCTCATGCGCGCATAGATGTTTTAAGCATAAAGTTTGACAAAAGACATTTATTTATACTACAGTAAAACCTCGCTTTACGCGACTTTGTTATGCGCGGCTTCGCTTTGACGTAAATTTCAAATGTTATGCTAATATACATCACATTGTGCAGATTTCTGTAACTTATTTTATTCTAATTCTGGAAGCCCATACGAATACGATCCAATAGGACACAAGAGCTTTCTAAGGCGTTGACATGTATTCGATAAGGGATCTCTTGCAGCAAGTTAAAAAATATGAAGTCTTTTATTTTTACTTGTCTTTGATTTTAGTGTTGTGAATCCCCGATGTATTTAGGGGATTTCCCTTGTTACTAATAGTCCAGTAAGGGAAAGTTCAGAACTTTCATAATTTATGAGTGTAGATCGAATTCGGTATAATCTTTATTTTATATTTAAATAGAGATCAATAACTTATGAACTATGAGAAAGATAATGAGAATATTTTACTGAATAAATAGGTTTAACCTTGTTGTACCAGTACGAGAACGGTTTTGCTTTTTATTACTCACAAGTACGCGATTCATATTTTGCTAGTTCCTATAATTTGAATAGGTATTAATAGTAAAAATTAATTTCTATTACGTTCTGGTGTTGCGCTAAAAATTATATAGATATTTGACGAATGTTTAATATTTTATCGTTTATAAATTAATGGGAAGAAAATTTGAAAACATATTTAGCTTTAAACACTGAAATATTCCAAACGATGACTAAATAAACCGCATTTCTGAATTATCTTTCTTTTTTTTTTTATAGGTTTAAATGAGGTTCTCGTACTGGACTATAGGCTATACACGTGTTGCAAGGTTTGCATTTGCGGGTTTTATTTGATAATTCGATACCTACTTTGGCGGCGCTTTGTGTTAAACTGGAGTAAACAAGTTTTTGAATACGATTTAAGTACAGTTAACATAACCATATATATTTTTTTCTACAATAATGTCATTTGAGTCTAAAATTGAATGATTGCATTTGGTCCTTTAGTCATACATTCTTATTTTGCTTAAACAACAAGTCATCAAATATTTTATTATAAAACCAAACGTTTCTTTATGTTATTTTTTAAACATTCTGCATACCGTATCGAAGCTGTTCGTTGCTGAGACCTTCATTTAAAATGTCAGTAAGTGTTCATTTTTTTAATTTTTTATTTAATGTGTCAAAAGTAATGCTAACCTAATTTTTGTTATTATTTTTGAAGGTCTGACTCTGAATATTCTGCCCCTGCACGTACGCCTTCGCCTGAGCTTAGGAAAAAATCTCCGAAGAATTTAAAGAAGAGAAAGGCGTCCCCAACACCCAGGTAACAAATTAATTTTAAGTATGTAATACAGTTTTCAAAGTTATATTTAATAAGTATATTATTATTTTTTATTTCCTTATAGGTCCGAATTTGATTTCATCAACCAACAACAACGCACGCCATCGCTATCGCCAGTCGTCAAAAAGAGAAACCCTTCGAGCAAAGGTTGCGCATCCGGCAGTAAAAGCAAGAAATCGGATTCAAGGTATTTACTTATTTAAATGTTACTATTTAAAAAGGATTGCATGTATTTCTTTTAATATTTTAAAGTTTACCAGAAATACAATTTAAATATTATATCTTTATTTCAGTTCTTCGAAGAGTAAAGCTGAAACCGACATCTTCGGAATCATACGAGGAGAGGAGAAAATCACCGGTGGAACAAATTCGAAAACCCTCAAGTCGACATCATCATTCACCAGTCGCGTATCTACGGGTTCGTCTCGACGCACAAAAATAACTGACGGTAATTATTTTATCGATCTTAAAGTGCATACAATCGATGATTACCAAAAGTCTGACCCAGAGGAACGCTATAAAAATGCATTAGCCTCGGTTAAATTGCAATGTGATTTGGATTCTCCAGAGTGGGATAAAATCCAAAAGTTTTTGACTCAAGCCTTCAGTATTTTCGAAGATTGTGAAGCGGTTTATTTTACTAATTACAAAAAAAAATAGTTAAGTACCCAAAAACCGATATAACACTGACATTCCTTTTTAATTAGTCAACTTGAATTCTTTTCGAAAAAAAAAACTATTTTATATTTATAATTCCATTACGTTTAAAAGGATAGATGACAAATGCAAGTTAGTGCTAGTATATTATGGATACAAGTTTATTGATAAATTTAAAAATGCATAGTGCTTATTATCTAGACATACAATTATAAGTTTACAGTAATTATAAACAATTTTAATTTTCATTATATTTAACAAGATAAGATATTTAACAAGTCGGACAGGTATATTATTCTATATAGTGATTTTACGTTCAACTGAATGAGACTAACGATATACAATTATAAGTATTTTTAAAAATGGTATTTTCCGAATTTTATTGATCATTTTTGTTATCCGTGTAGGCTTATCCATGTTTTGAATAGCGTTCTACATTAATGAGGCATGATTTGCATTCGTCATCCATTCTGAGTAGCTATTACAACGTATGCTGTTAATAACATCATTGGTGTTTTAAAATAAAAACATTAGATTGTGTTTAATAACTTTCTATTTAGAACAGTTTCGTTAACGGTATTATTATTATTATTACTTTTGATTCAATTATCATTTCATAATGCCTTTTTGCGTACCGTGTAGTATGTCCGTAGAAAAAAGAAATTGGGTAGGCCATGTTCGAAGCAACGCACACAAAATAATTGTAGGATCAAGTAAAGTACTTAGCGATGGCGTTGAAGTAGTCGATTCAGCATTTCGGAAGCGTATTGTAACTTATCGTATATCAGCAAAAAACGACTCAAGTCTCGGATCTATAGATGAATTTATGAACTCTATTAGAAACAGAATAAAGTCGCTTTTAGATTATGCACTTCAAAAACATACGTGCGTAAAAGTTAATTTCGAGCTTTTTGGGATGTTTCTAATGTTTAAAGATAATAGCCAATCGATCAAGTCATTTGGAACTAAAAATAAAATCTTATATTTAAGTTATGATTTTGAAGCACTGTTTTGCGAGCTAGTTAACAATTTAAAGAAAAAAATTGAGGAATTTCAAGACCGTGATAGCGGGTGGTCTTTTGTTAGTAGCTCACATTTAGAGATAAACATAAACAAATATCAACCATTACGTGGTTCAAGCTATGTTGACCTGCCAAAATTCATTAAAAACAAAAAAGCATGTATAAATATACAAAACGATGATCAATGTTGTTTTTTATGGTGTGTAACCGCGGCTTTGTATCCGTCTATCAAACACCCTGAAAGAGTGACATCTTATCCTAATTTTCGTGAGGTTTTGGATATTTCTCAAATGAGTTTTCCAATCACATTTGACGACATTAGAATATTTGAAAAGAATAACCCTACGATCTCTTTAACTATTTTTGGTTTAAAAAAGAATAAAACTGTAATTGGTCCTCTTTATAAGTCTGAAATATTTAGTGAACAGAAAAATAGAAAAAATATTAATTTGCTTTTATTGGACGATGGCAGTCACCTTCCGCATTACGTTTTGATCAAAGACTTGAGTCGTCTTGTGCGTAAACAAATAACGAAACATAATGGTAAAATACACTTTTGCGAAACCTGTCTGTTATTTTTTTTGAAACAGGATGAACTGGTTAATCATTTGTGTACTGGTATAGTTACTGTTTTGCCTGAGAAGGGGTCGGTAATTAAATTCAAACATTTTGAACATAAACAGAATGTTCCATTCGTGATATATGCTGATTTCGAATCATTACTGCAACCAACTGAAACTAGTAACTCTGATACTGACACAAGTAATAATACTAACAGTTCAGATGCTACTCAAGAACATATCCCTAACACTACAACTTTACATCATCATATACCGGCTGCCTTTGGTTATTATATCGTTTGCAACGCAGATCCAAGTTATAATCGTTATTACTCTTATCGCGGTACTGATTGTGTTGATAAATTTATTAAAGCAATCTATGAAGATGTTTCTAAAATTTATAAAGTTTTGAAGAAGAATATTCCAATAATATTCAATGAGAATGAGGAGCTAAACTTTTTGAACGCTAAACGTTGTCATATTTGTAACCATTTTCTGTTTTCTGATCGGGTTCGTGATCACTGCCACATAACTGGAAGATATCGCGGAGCAGCACATAGCATATGCAACTTGCAATATAAGCATCCTTGTTTTGTACCCATATTTTTCCACAACCTATCCGGTTATGACTGTCATTTATTTATAAAAAAATTGGGTGAGGCTCCTGGAGACGTCAGAGTTGTACCTAAAACGAAAGAAAACTATATTTCTTTTACTAAATTTATTCCAATCGATAACGATTATTTCCAGCTCCGTTTCGTGGATTCTTTTAAATTTTTAGATACCAGTTTGGACGAACTAACTAAAACTATGCAAAAAACTGACTTTGTTCACTTACGTGAGTATTTTCGTGCTGACGATGAATTTCAATTACTGACACGAAAAGGTGTATTTCCCTATGAGTATATGGATGAATGGCAGAGATTTGAAGAACAACGTCTTCCGTGTATTGATTCGTTTTCTAGCTCACTTACTAATGAAACAATTTCCGATGAAGATTATGCCCATGCGCAATTAGTATGGAACCAGTTCAAAATTCATAATTTAGGAGAGTACACAGACCTTTACTTGCAAACAGATGTTCTTCTATTGACCGATGTATTCGAAAAATTTCGCGCTACTTGCAAACAACACTATGACTTAGATCCTGCTTTTTATTTAACTACACCTAGTTTATCATTTGATGCAATGCTTCTAAAAACTGGGGTAGAATTAGAGCTTATAGATGATTTTAATATGCTGAAATTGATCCAATCTGGAATAAGAGGTGGGATCTGTATGGTGTCTCAACGGTATGCTAAAGCTAATAATGTATACTTACCTCGCTATGATCCAACCCGGTCGGACTCATATCTTATCTATATAGACTGCAATAATTTGTATGGTTACGCTATGTGTCAGTACTTACCTTTATCACATTTTAGATTTCTAGCAAACCACGAAATAAGTGCTTTAGAAATCTCGCAAATCCCTGACGATTCAGATTATGGTTATATTCTGGAGGTGGATATTATTTACCCAAAAGAGTTACACGATAAACATAATGATTTACCATTTTGTGCTGAAAAATGTATACCCCCCGGTGGAACGCAGTGCAAACTTGTGCCTAATTTATATGATAAATACTCGTATGTAATTCATTATATACACTTGAAAACATGTCTTAAACATGGTTTAAAATTAAAAAAGATACATAGAGTAATTACATTTAAACAGGCTCCTTATTTAAAACAATATATTGATATGAATACTAAGTTGCGTCAAATGACATCGTCTGTTTTTGAACAGGACTTTTGCAAATTGATGAATAATAGTATATTCGGAAAGACTTTAGAAAATACTGAGAAAAGGGTTAATGTTCGTTTAGTTAATCAGTGGAGTGACAATAAAAACAAAACAAAAAAGAAAATTACAGCCGATAAGTTAATTGCTAGACCCAATTTTCACAGTGTATCAGTTTTCAGTGAAAATTTAGTTGCAGTGCAGTTGAAACCAGATCTCATTATTTTGGATAAGCCCATTTACATTGGTTTCACAGTTTTAGAGTTATCTAAAAGTCATATGTATGATTTTCATTACTCAGTATTTAAAAAGTTTTATGACGATCGCATACAAATGTGCTATACGGATACAGATAGTTTTGTGTATCATATACAGACAGAAGACTATTTTAAGGATTTAAGAACACATTTTTTGGCTTATTTCGATACTAGTTGTTACAATGTTGACAACAAATTTTCGTTACCGGTTCAAAATAAAAAAGTACCAGGACTTTTTAAGGATGAAGTGAAAGGAAAAATGCTTATAGAATTCGTAGGACTACGATCGAAAGTATATTCTATTAAAACCGCCAATGATGTTATTAAAAAAGCTAAAGGAGTAAAAAAGGCTGTTATACGCGATTTTGGAATTTCGGATTACGAAATAACACTATTTGTAAGAAATGCAATTAAAAAGAATTTGAAGAAATGTATTATTCATGTCGATAAAGCATGAGATATTTACACAAAGTGTAAATAAAGTTGCACTCTCAGCTAATGACGATAAACGTTTGATTTGTCGCGACCAAATAACAACAAAAGCTTGGGGGCATACCTCGATATTGTTTAATAGATAAGTTGTATTAAGTATAATCAGCTACAAAGAAGAGATATCCTCATGTCAAACATAGTAGTATGATATTGCGGTTACTTCTCTCTGCAGCTGATGGTACATATCATTTTTAGAAACCATAAATGTAACTAGGTTTAAATCTAACCTTAATGTTTTGTATTATTTACAATTCTTACATTGATCTTAGTAAAATCTTACATACCTACAAATTGTCTAAAGTGTTATTTTATACAAATAAATGCAGTGTCTTATGATGTTATTGTTTTAATTTCTATTACCCTTATTCTGACCTAACATGCATAAGAGCTCAAAAATCATTAAAACTTACTACAATTGTTCAAAATACCTATTATCATCTTGTAAATTCGATTAATATTGCATATGGTTCTTACGACTCTTATGCATGATAAGACAGTAATTATCCCACTTAAGCTCAATTTTACCTACATCATAGATACCTATATGACTCAATTAATAAAAGAGCAACAGGTTCGAACCTGAATCAAAACGTGGTGTGTTAGGTATGCACTCAGTTTACTGTACGTGTGAAGTAATCATACGAGATTGTTGTGCAATCGATTTTGCTGAGTGTATGGTTTGTAAACCTTTATAAGCGCGTTAGATTTTATTTTCTATCACTTGGACAGCAACGAACAACATCAAACAGTACTCCTGACCACTAATTTTGTAAGTCTTCTTTTTTATTACTTACTTTATTATATTATTCGCAAACTAAAATCATTTGAACTTAGATTTTATGAAATTGTTTTAATTTTACAAGCGCACCATATCTTCAGCAATATCAATCATCAAAATGATCATTTGTATATCTAGAAGCGCAACACATTTAATTATTGTATATTACTAATTCTAACGGTGTCTATTTTAGATTCCTCAAAAATGACAGAGAGCGACGATATCCACCTTCCACTTTCGCAGTACGCACAGGAGTTTGTGCTGCCCGAGGACTTTGACAACAGCGATTTGTACAAAAAAATAAAAAAAACTATCGAGACCCCGAAAACGACGACACGCAACAAAGTCAACGCACATAATAAAGTTACTAAAAGAATTCAAGGACACCCACCACATTTCGTTATAAACAATGAGGTGTCCAAAGGCAGCAAACTAGTTAAGATTCAAATAATAAACATTAAAGATAGTCAGGAAGATCGAAGCGATGAGCACCGGGATAATGTATTATTGTGTGCACAGTATGTCGCAGGAGATAATTTCGATGAAATTATCGATGGCACGGAGGCGTTAATAAGTAAAATTTCAAAAAAAATTTGTGGATATAGTACTAGTTTTTAAAGTTTTATTTTTGGTATTAATTAATAAATATTATGAGAGTAATTTGTCGTTTTATTTATACTTACCATGCATACTAACTAATAAGTTTTTCTTATGTAGGTATAATCTGAGTTGAAAATTAAATATATAACAATCACTACGAAAAACTTATTAGTTATATTTATATAGAATGGTATAACAAAAAAAAAAACAAAAAAGTAAAAACAAATATTTATTTTAAAAAGTACATTTTGGATACAAATTAAGATGACATTTGTAAATTGTCTAAATACCATTTTTTTATACATAAAACATTTTTTAATGCACAACACTTTTTATGATACACACAATTAAACATAAATTCATTGGAACAATATTTATTATACAGCTCCCGTAAATTAGGTACATTTTTTTCACCCAAATCTATAACAGTACAGTTTGGATATAATTCTTTTACCCATTTTATTTTTTCCATACCCTTCACATAGATTGTTTTATCTTTTATGTGGTTACCAATAACCCTTCTAAATTGTCTAAAGTCGACGTACCCCTCATGCCACATTACGCCAAAATGTATTTCTATCCATCTTGTCCGTCTTTTTTCACTTTCGGTTAATTTAGAAAATGGAAAAGGAGGTTTAATTAAAAACAGTTGAGTGTACTCTAAGGTGGCGTATGCAAATTCTTTGACAATAAATTCGTTATTATCTGTTTTAAATCCTTGAAGATCAACGAACATGTAGTCAGACATTATGATATTTTTTTTGTAATATTACTTAGCGGATTATATTGAACTATACTATCATTCAAAATCAAACAGTAAGCTGAGGTTTGCTTAGGTATTGATGTTTCACACTCTAATTCAACTCGCACATCAACCGAACCGGTTTTTAAAGTTTCGTTTTGACGAGAACAGTCGATGACAAATAAAGGTGCAATCTTTTTAAAATCTTGCGGGCTTAGCAATGGTGCCTGAACACGGTTATAATAAGACTGTTGAAATTTTGCATACTTCTCATATAATATAGCATACCTTTGTGTCGAAAAACTAACATCAAAACTTTCGTACGGAAAGTAGTTTGAATTTAAAAACACCTTAACATCTCTCAGATTACAGTGATCAAAGTGTGTTACGTCTTTATCAGCGACATTTTTTCGCTCTGTTTGTAATCCAATTATAATGTAACGAGGCTTTTCAATTTGAGATGAAGTTTTAATAGTCCAAGAATGTTTAGAGGTTTCAGGCAAGAGCGGATATTCATACAAATCCCAGTTTCTAAATGGTACAAGAATACCACGATCTCTTTCTAAACATTTGAGTAAGGCCAATCTTTCTCGATCAGACACCTTAATATGAGGCATACGCCACACAATTTTAGATATAGTTAAATTTTCTATGTATTCATGCGCATTTAATTTAACGCTATTTAAATTTGTGTTCGATCTTAAAAGTATAAGTTCATGCTTGGAATTAATTATTATTTTGTTATAATCCTCGGCAAACCCAAGAATTTTGTTTAAAGGTATAGATGCAGAAAATGCACTATGCGATTGTTTTGTACCGTTGATATCCCAACCCCATGCCTTAGACATCGATGCTTCGAGTTCATTCATAGATACCAGAGATTTCATAGTTGTTGTCACCCCCGCATTTTTAATTCTATCTATTTCGATTCCATTTAGTTCGTAACGAATATCTTGAAATAAATGGAGTATGGGGTTATTGGTGAAAAGAACGCTCTTTACTTCTTGTTTCGTTTCTCTATTGAATATGGTTATAGTTCCTTCTATGTATAAAGTACTTGCTGATGGTAGTACGTAAAGATCTTGCTGGTTTATCGGTATACGTATTTCATCATTAAAATTAAAGCTCGTTACATACGGCTTATACGAATGGTATTCAAAGCTCTCGATAGAGTTGTCGACTGTAATGGATTCTGTTAAATTTAATATACTCATTTTAATAGCCCTATGCTTTGAAGGAACTGTTTGTTTTGCTTCGTAAGTCGCACTTTAGGTCTTCTTTTCTTGATTGTCTGATGAGTACTAGTACTGTTTTTGATTGTGACTGATGTTTTATTGAAATCTATCATTTTTTTCTCAGGTGTAAATATATCTGAATCTCTTCGCCTCGTAAATTAACCAAATGATTGTTAACGTCTAATATTCTTATTGTAATTGAATTTAAACTGTTTTGAGTAACAGGGAAATAGATAACGTTTTTTGGTGTTTCTATAATCCGATAACCAGGGGGTACATTCGGCACAAATTCGTGAATTATATGGCTAGGTTTTCCATTAACAAATGAACCGCTCACTATGTCACATTCAATGCGGACTATAGTTGTGGACAGAATGGAAACAGGATAGGGAGATTCTGTAAATATATTAGCTTGAATAGAGTCTGGTCCGAAACCAAGTAATTTTGCAACAGATCTCTCTTTATCAAAATGAACACTTTCAGAACATAAAATAGATGTTTTTAAGGTATTATTATTGCAAGTTAGTGAAAACGAACATCCTTGGAGGTGATCTTTTAGGTAGTCATCAATATCTTGAAGTTCGTAGGACCCTTCAGGAATTTCAATAACTTTGTTATTACCATAATAGAACTTATTGTTTCTGTAGTCTATATTGGGTATTGAATTAAAAGTCGATATATACAACAGACCACACTCGTATTCCCCATCCAATTGTAGAGCTGGTGAAAGGTTTGTAATAAGAGTTGAAGAGGATCCAGTTATAGACAAAGTGAAAGACATTGTAAGAATGATAAGCTGTTTATTAAACATAAGTATTTAAACGATTACACCAATATTGTTTTAAGTATTTAAGACATAAATGACCACAATTTACAGTGTTAAATTTTTGGTACGTGTTATAATTATAGTAAATATCATAGTTCTTCAAATACTTCTTTAATTCCAGAGGAGGAGGAAGGTCGCCATAACTATTAAAATATTCACAATAGCTGTTATCTTTGACATAGGCTACCCAGTGAGTTCCATTGTTCTTAGAACTGTCCAAGTTAACAATTCCACATTCTAATCTTTTAGGATGCTTTGGTAAACTATCTCTCATATAAACTCCCCGAAAATGTGGAATGTCCGATGAGTGATTTAGAATGTCAATATTTGAAAGAGCACGTCTGGGTAACCTCTTATTTAGTTTTTTGATGTTTTTATGCATAATCCTTTACCATTTTTATACGGTCTAATATGTAATCCTTTGCCTAATGCAATAGATTCCATCATTTTGTTATGTCGCTCAGATTCAGCTAAGTTCTTTTTTGCAGTTTTGTAATCACCTACAGCTTTAGCAATTCCAGCAGCTCCTCCTGCTAATGACCCTAACGCCGAAAGTCCAGCAAAAATAGGTATCAGAGGTAAGAAACCTCCTGTTTTCGGGATCGGTATTACGCGAGGTAACCGTACCTTAGTGTTGTTGGCAAAAACTTTTTTTGCGACAAGAAGTGCACGATCCGTTATATTATGACCTTTTATTTTAGGGTTCTTTTTTAATTCGGTGCGTATCTTGGACACAAAACGTTTGAATGATTTAATACCTGCACCAGCTTTTATTTTAGATTTCATTACTTTACTCACTATCCATGAGCCTATCTTTTCTCCTATTCCTGCATGTTTCGACTTGGTTCTTTGTTTTGCCATTTTGTGAAGTTCTAAATCAGCAAGGTGTCTATTAGGTAAATCAGAATATTTATCATAAGCTATATCGTGTTTCATGCACGCGTTATCCAGCGCATTAATTCCTTTGTCACCTCGTTGTAACCTTTTGTGCAACTTTGTGCCGGGACCGCAATAATTATAACCAGGTAAGTGTAATTCAAAAGGTAAGTTGTTAATAGCACTGTTTAAAAGTCCTCTTCCTTTCGTATATCGAATCATAATGACAAATTTAATATAAGGAAAGCGAATTTATTACATATATTAAACAATAGCTTTTCTATCGACCCAACTATTTTCGCTATCACTAAGTCCCAACCACTTAACGTATAGCTTTTTACCCTTTTTTTTGATCACCTTCTCTATTAGATAAACATCCGGATACTTAGTTTTTTGAAGTTCTTCTTCATAGTTCTCTATCAAGTTTTTCCGTTGGTCTTCAATATAATATGTTACAGGACGAGTATGGTTAACACGTTTTATTGTAAAAAGTTCTGTAGACCAATTAGGTGTATAACCTTTACAAAAATCACTTTTATACTTGCTTATACGTACATGATCTCCAATTTTAAATTTATTCAATTTATAACGCACATTAGATTGCGAGTTTGCAATGTTCTGTTTTACTATGTTTTCATTATCTAAACTTACGTCAACTGGTTTAAATTTTGTTGTGCGATGTACAGTTTGATTATACGATTTTACAATATCGTCCAACGGTTTACCAACCCATTTATAGTTACCAACGAGACTAAAATATTTGTAAAGTTTAGACTTGAGTGTTTTTATCAGCCTTTCGACAATAGACGCCTTTTTAATTGAATACGTCGAGTAATGATTTATTTTTAAAGATTTTAAATACCAATCCAATTCATTATTGTAGAATTCTTTTCCTAAGTCTGTCTGCAAATTTGTAGGTTTTCGTTTAGTTGTGTTTATAATGAGGTTGAACGCATCTTTGACTTCCGTTTTAGTTTTAGACTTAATAGGCGTGCACCATGCATACTTTGAAAATGTATCAATAACAGTTAATATATATTTGTTTCCTTTATTAAACGTGTGTAGTTTCTGTAAATCAATCAGATCAGCTTGCCATAAATCGTCAATTCCTTTTAATACAACTGATCGTCGCTTAAAATTTTTTCGTGCTGACCGATGGATCTCGTTCACTATTTGTTGTTTTGCCATTATTTAAATTTTTTAAAATATTATCTGTCTCCTTCTTTGTATAGAAGTTTAGTTTTAACTGAGATACAAGTTGTTGAATTTGCTTATTTATTGTATCAACCATAGAATCTATATACTTCTTGTCATACATGTTTTGAACATATTGGTCGACGTACTCCTTGTTTACTGCATCATCAGGTGATAAAGGTTTCGCAACTCCCTTCAATTGTAAACTCCCTTCAAAATAATGTCCTGCATCTGTTCGAAGCAAAGCCTTATACTTAAGATCAGAAATCGTACTAGAACGCAAGCGTTTATGAACATGGTGACCAAATTTGTCAATGTTCATTTTTATTGTGTTTTGCTGAGAGTCAAACTAAAACTGATAAAAATCAAGATTATTTTATTTATATATTATTTACTAAGCCTGCTTCGCGTAATTCTTCAATGATAGATATGATTTCGTTATCTAATCCTGTATTGCCAGCGTCACGCGATGCTATTAGCAGTTTCAATCTTTCAACTAATTCGTTTGGATCGTCCCAATACACATAAGAGACGTCTGCTTTTACTTTCTTTATTGTTGGCAAACCATCGCCGGATACATGCATTTCTTCACTTAATGAACGTTGTTTAGATAATTTAAAAAGTGGTTTTATGATGTGTAAATATTTCATGCCTTTGTTGCTTTTTATAGGCTTATTTGGATCAAAATCACGTCTATGAGCATTTGTTTTTAATAACAAGGTTTTATACACTCGTTTATCGTCTGCGGTAACGATATCAAAGTTGGGTACTTTCTTAAACAACAAATCGTTTAAACCTTGTGTTAAGCAATAATTTTTCCCGGCTATTATTAGTTCTTTTTCATTTACAGTAATTGGAGTCGATCCCAGCATTAGCTTTCCACGCTCCGTTCGTACACCAAAAGGAATGTATATGTTTGAATATTGCTTTTGCCACGCAGGATCTTCGCGAGGGGAAGCATACGAATCTACTGTTCTAAACGAATCATTATTTGTTGTATCAGAATCATTTTGGTTGACACCATAGTTTGATGTGGAATCACCTTGACTAAAATTTCCATCGTTTAATTCATAATCACTACTTTCTACATCAGATTCCGATGATTTCCTTAGTAATGTTTTATTGGCTACGCTTTCCCTCTTTCCATCTTCAGAGGGACTATATTTTAATGCCTTTATTGCCTTATCCCATTTAAATTTATTGTTATCGAAATCTGCGTCACTAATATTCAAGTTGTTATCATTATTTTTTAACATTTCATTAAGAGGTTCTGTGACTGGTTTTAACATTGTTTCCAACATCATGTCATTGTTAGATTTAACATCACGAAGAAGCTTCACTTTTTTTCTTACTGCTTCAGCAGATCGTAGTACCTTTTGTTTAAATATTTTTTCATTGTTCATTTTAAGATCCATGTCCGATCTAGGTGGTTTCATTGTAAGTAATAAGATTATTATGTAAATTCTTTATTTATGTAGAACTACAGTCTATCAACTATAATAAATGTATCAAAACCTTTCCTATAACAACCTGAGTTTCTATTACAGTCTTTATTTATAACTAAGTAGTTAAAGGGCTCGTTCCATATTTGCCCACACATTTCACGAAATTGAGACCATGACATATCACTCCCCACATGTTCACCATAAACATGACGTAAATTAACATCATCTTGCTTAAAAATAATGATTAAATTTGCATTGTCCCTTATTAGTTGTTTAGGTATTTTACTATACGTTTGATTCAAGTAGAAACTATCTATATTTTTATGTCTTCCCATCGCAAAGTAATCCCGTATATTATTCTGGTTTTCACATGCAACATCGTCAAATATCATGATTGAGTTATTAATAGCCGCATGAGGACTGAGTACCTCATCATTTTCACTATATTTTTGATAAGAAACTGATGGAACCAAATTTAAAACTTGCTCCAGAAATTGGTACATAGGTTGGAACAATGTTTTAGAATATACATATACATTTTGGAAGCGTAGACCATGTTCATGTAGCAGCAAACCAACAATTAAATTAGTTTTTCCACAGTTAGAAGGACCGCATATTATACAACGAATAGTGTCAGGTAAAAGTAATCCATGACGGAAATGGCGTTCATTGTGCGAGACACAGACAACATCCAACTGCAATCTGTGAGGCTGTTTTATGAATTTCATTTTACGATTAGACACGTGCAACGAATTCGGAAGACAATATGTAAATAGCATATTTTAAGAGCTTTAGAGTATATATTAATTGATTCGATCTGTAATGTAGGGATTTTAAGATACTAACTTTACCAACCATAGTAACGGAACATATCGGAACACCACCAGGATGAAAAGCTGCAACTGCGGACGATCTTAATGATGTATCGCAATTCGGATTCTACCCCACTTCGGATTCTGCCCTACTGTTGTAACTGGAATATTGAGAGGAACTACACCAATTTAGCGACGTTGAGCGACGCGAAGCGAGCGAAACAAGCTATAAATTGGAGTAGTTCTCTCAATATTCCTCTACTAATATTGTTTCGACAACGGAATATTCAGTAATGAAATTAATATGCTTTATGAATATGATAAAAATGAAACAATAATTTATTAGAAACTCCTTAACGCCTGTATTATGTACATATAATGTCTCTAAGTGGTTCACGCTTATTTATCACTTCATATTATTAAAATGTTTATAATAACTATTACTTCTCGTGAACCATTATTGTCGTTAAAAATAATTATGGCTAAATGTCAATTAATACCAAGTGCGATTGGATATACATAAAAGTGTAAAGTTTTCAAGTTAACGTGATCGTTCACGCCACAGCTAAGTAACAGCTTAAGACTGGTATTAACTATGATTTAGTATAAATCAATTTCAGAGGTATGAACCAAGGTGATTAAATAAAGTGTGTAAAGAAAAGAAAGTATAATTTACAATAATTAATAAATTGCCTGTATAGCTTTGGCTAAGTACAAGTCATATACCAAACATATTTCGCCTTAATAAACGGTACTATAAAGTTCATAGTAATTACCTTTTATACTTATATTAGTCTCGGTGTGATAACTGACCGAAGTATTTTTGAGTTCTTTACTTCCTTATTGTATTCAACCCAATAAATAAAGTTAATGATTAAATCACAATAGTTAAGTTAAATGGGTACATTGACTATTCACATGTCTGTTTATATACAAAATAAGAACAAGAGCCTAGTCGAGATTTGTTAATCTCGTGTATGTCGTCGGCATATTACCACGCATATAATCCCATGTCGCTCCCTGAAAAACATAACGTCATTAAGCGAAAAACGTGTTATTTGGCAAAAGGGTTTCAAAGTTTTTGAAATATGAAGTCGTGTTTAATTTTCGTGTTTTTAATGAAAACGGTTTTTTATTGATAGTTTGTTTTAGAATTGCGTCTAGCCGTGTTGGCTATAATAAAAAGTTGAGATATAGAGGTTTAGTTTTCCTTAAAATTAAGTTTCAAGAAATTTTTAATGTCATTATTCCATTTGTTTTTGCTTAGTGTCACATGAGGTCCGTATAACTTAGGCTCCATTTCTGGAATAATGACACATTAGACGAACATTTATACGAAAACTTCGTTTTATTGAAAGGAAAATCAGAAATGAAACAATTTTTTATCAATGTTAATCAAAATCTATTAAATTAAATGACTTCTAGTAATACAATATTAATAATTTTGTATATTTTTATCAAATGAGTTCTTTTTAAGTACTCTATTAGCTTTATGGCCAATATTCATACAAAGATATCTTAAAAGTAAAACAACAAAAATGACTTTCAGTCTTCGAAAATAAAACAGTAATTATTAATTACTTATCACAAATCGTATAACACATCCTATTACTTATAAAATCATTCCTAAAATCACCTCAACCTAGTCTTGTTTTTCCAAAAAGTGCCTAGTATTTAGTTTTCTTTTTAATAACAGTAATTAACAAAAATAACTTTCAGTCTTAAAAAAACAGAGAAAATATTTAATACTACTCGTACTAAAATAACTATTATTATATCACTTTACACATATTATTAGTTATAAGCATACGTCGCACAAAAGCGGGCAGTTTGGTGGCATTTCCGTAATAATTCAAAAATCAAAGCCAATTATTGCTAAATTAATGTTTTAATAAAGTTTTGATGCCTACCACATAGTGCACAGATTATAAAAAAGAGGAATTTTAGGAATTCACGTTAACCTCTAGTATGGAGTGCCACCAAAATGCCCGCTTTTGTGCGACGTATGGTTATAAGTACTTCTAAAATCACATAAGTTACCATTTCAGTCTTGCTCACATGCTAGCTTCTACAATATAAATTACTATTTTGTACTATTTAATAGCATAGGAACATTATATTTATTAAGAGATCGATAAAAAGTAGAGTAGCAAATATCATAAAAAATAATCAAAAATGGGCTTCAATTATCACAGTAAGCTTTTAAAGCTAGAGAATATGGTTATAATAAGACGACCCATAGTACGAAGGAATAACATGTTTTTGTAACAGTTCCTTGAGGTCTTTTTTTTTCCTCTCTGACAAAACTAATCTCGACGAATACAGTTTCAGCAATTGGGGTCGAGCTGTGGTTCTCTGCAGCTTAACTTCCTTAAATCGTTCTTGATCGTATGAAGTCTTGTATGTCACTTTGACTTTGTTGGGGGTTTCCGGCATTTTTTCTACATGCAGTACTTTAATATCACCGGTTTTGACTAATTCCCCTTCTGTGTTTTTATTTAACTTATATTCAGTTAACTTGTTAATGTTATAAAACTCAGAATGGGACATTTCATTGATACAGTACTTTTGACCATTTTTCTTTGCTTCTTTTATTGCGTGTATGTACTGGTCTGGGACAAAAATTGGCCCCGATTTAAGCATTTTTTTAATTTGTCTTTCGATCGTCGAATGAACAGAATCGTTTTCGTTTTGAGTATGTCCTTTAATAAGAAATTTGTGAGTTATGGATAGAATGTTTGGAAAGTGCTTCAGAGCATAAATATACATTGAAAACACGAACTGATTTTTTTGTTGACCGCAACAGTTATCGGAGTAAAATGTTATGTTTATGTCGTTTGAAGTAGATCTGGATTTCTTTTCTATAAATTTAAACACACAGGTACCGATTTCATTTGCACCTCGCTCTCCTTCGACTTCTGTCCAAAAATAACATTCTGTGTTGTCCTTCTTAAGCTCACAAATTGTAAAGTTAAGACAGTTTAATTTGGATTTATAATAAAAAGTTGAGACATCACCTTTTGGAACTGGTAATACCGCCTGTAAATCATAGCACGCTACTATGTGGGTCTCATTTATGAAGGATTTGTCTTTGATCTTTTCGTCTCGAGCTAAGTTTTTTTCTTTTAGATGTGTTCTGTACGATTCTTCCGATTTCTCCTTTTCTCTAACTGTTGAGTTCTCGTAGGCGACGCAATCCTCACACTGGTCCTTTTTCGGCTTGAAGAAACTGATATTAAATTCGTTATTAAACAAATTCCTATACGTGTGTAGTTTGACGTAGTCGAGTCCTTTCATGATACAGTCATTCTCGTAATCCCTGTGCAGGTCTGTTACCGTTTTCCCTCCGTCAATATATTCACGATCTACGTACTCTCGGTCAGTTCTTTGACGCAAAAAATGGCTCTCAATTCTCGGAATACTGTTGATGTGCCTTTTTACTTCATCCAGCAAGTCATCAGAAATTTTTGTACCGTGATTTTCGTGTTTCCCGCGTAAGTCAGGCTCAATAATGCCGGAAACGTTAAGTTTTGAAATAACTGTGCGTATGGGTCTGTCATTAATATCTAAAGTAGACTTAAAGTATGTCTTGCAAACTCTTATTTTTTCATTATTTACAGTTAAGTAAAAGGCATGTTTGTTTCTTCTATTACTGTCAACCTTTTTGTATTGATATTTGGGTCTTACTTCAGTCATATGCCTCGCTATAAACTCTCTTTGCAATGCCAATGAGCCCATATTCCAGTAACTTTTAAAAATTTCAGTCCGATCTTGCTCAGTAATTTTTTCAGGACATTTCAAGATACATTTATCTCCACATGGGTCACCAATTTTTCTCTCAGGGACTACATTTTTATTTTTAAAAGTTGTGTATTCCAAACCCATATTTCGCCTAGTCTGTGCTATTTCCTTTTTAATGCCGCGTTTACGTTTACGCCTTGTCTTTGGAGCATCGCCGTCGGAGTCATTAAGGCCAAAATTCACAGTAGATTCAGCAAGGACTCTATGCGACAAACCATCGTTAAGACTGTTTCTAGCAATAGCAGCTAAAGACAATGGATTGTTTGTCTCAGGTGGAACAACAGTACTTCCAGTTTGGCCACAAATTTCGTTTATAGCATCGGCATGTAAAGAGGATAAATGCTCGCTTGCTGTCCGATTTTCGGATAAAGCTTCACCTTGATCATCGTGTGTGGTACAGTTCGGTAAGTGATTTTCTGTAATATTATTTTCCTCGATAATGTCTGATGTAAATTCGGGGTGTGTAAAAGATGATACTGGCACTTCTAATTCATCTTCTTCCTCAGATGTAGAACTGTAAGGGCAAAGAACAGGTAATTGAATCACTAAACTTGAACTTGACAGAGATTCGTTTTGTGTATTTTGTGCATCAATGCGTTTCTTTTTTGTCGGTGGAGTTTCGTCAGAGACATCTGATTCCGTGCCTGAAGAGTCCGATGACGAGGAATCACTCGACGACGATGAAGAACTACTAGAATCAGACGATGATGACGAACTGCTAGAATCAGACTTTGATGATACACTACGAGCACGAAGTAGTGGTCTTTCTTTAATAAACGATTGTTTTTGAAAACTGTCGGGCTCTGAGTCGGATATTTCTTCATCGGAAGGAGGTACAAATTCTTGGTCATCGTCGGAGGCAGGAGAGAAATCTTTTTCAGACTAGTCGTCACTGCCGGAAGAACATGAAACTCTTCTATAACGCAATGAATACATACTAGTAGCAATTGCATCATTGGAATTTTCACTACATGAAATATTTTGGTATTCTTGTGCAGTACAGGCAAATAGGTAATCAGTAGGTGCTGGTGCGTGCATATTATATGAAGGATGCTTTGAGTTGTACGAAGCAGTGGTGGTCACTTGAGGCGAGCATGCATGTGAAGAATTTGCGAATAGGTGATCTGTTGATGCAGGTTTATCAATACTATATACCGGATCCTTTTCTGGTATTGGTGATGATTTTAATTGGCCGATATTTGAATTTTGTGTTTTATTTTCTTGGATTGTGTTCATTTTATTAATAATTGTTTTAAATTTTTGAAGTCTTGGATTACGCGGAGCCATTTTTTACTGTAACAAACAAATAAATATAATCGTAATCATTATAAATAATGAGTATTGTAATGTATGTGCAAAACCCCCACTGATATAATGATTAAAATTAAAATAAAATAAGAAGGCAATTTCATAATCTAATTTCAAAATAAAGTGCCGACATTTCACTGTTTTGATAAATTGTTGTCATCTAAGGAAGGAAGAAGGCGGAAAGTAAGGTATTTGCCTTGCAATGCCTTGTTCGTTATTTAGCACATGCAGCACAAAAGTATTGGTGGAGCCCTCTGAACACTCATATTGTTGGTGTATTTATTCCAATGAAGGACTACAAGTGGCATGGGAAGCGGTCCACCCTCGTTAGGTTTACTAAAACCCCATGCCTATACTTGTAGTCTGGAGGAACGGGGGCGAGGCATTATGGAGCCGTTACAGACCCATAATGCCGCTTTGCCTCAGCAGGAAATGACCGGCCCTGCTGGGGGATGTCCTTCCGGGCTCCGACCGGGGGACTTAGTGCAAGGAGGGCATGAGGGCGCCAACCCTCATGTTGGTCCACGAGTGACAGATGGGGTTGTGGATAACGCCACAGCCGGCACTTCTCACCCTCCGGGAGCGTCCGCAAGTATGCTATGAGAGGCGTCAGCAGGTGAAAACGATTTCATGTCAGGGGATTTACCCAGTACAAAGAATTTGTCTAGGTTGGATATATACAAACTAATATCTGGAAAGAAAAAGACATTGCCACTAACTGATCGAGTTGACGCTATTTTGGCTTATATTGGTAATGAGTACGAAATATCACTCTCTAGGAACGATATAACATCCAGTCTTCCAAGTTTACTCACAAAATGTAACAACTTTTATAAGAAATGTAGCAATAACAAGCCCTATTTTATAAAAAAACACAACGACTGGCTAAGTGTAACTTACATAAGTGGTAAACTAATTCGGAATTATGACACTGTGCATCTAGAATATTCAAATACTAATGCGCTTATCGATGAAGAAGCACAATGCCCTGAAAATCAAAACAGGAAACGAAGAAACGGAACAGATATTGACATGGAAAATGAACTTCAATGTAAAAAAATTAAAGCTTTTGTTAATGCTCTGACAATCGACGGGCAGCAAATTTCAAATACAGTTTCCAAACAAATACAATCAGTTATAAACTCATGCCTGGAGTCTGAAACAGCTGTCAAGGAGGTATGTCGTAAAATTAACTCGTGCGGTCCTCAGCCTTATACGGCAGATGAAGCTTTAGCTCGAATCATCGACAGCAAAATGACAGTTGAAACCTATCAATCACTTCGTACGGATATGGTTGATCGTGAATGCCCCCTATTTCCTCCTTATTACAAAGTAAAAGAGGCAAAACTAGCGTGCTATCCCAAAGATGTAGTTGTTTCAGAAAGGACTGCGAATGTGCCAATACAATCGCTTCTTGAACATACTTTTAATCGTATTGTTTCTCTAAACGATGAAGTTTTCAAACAATATTGTGAAGCTCAAAACTTGCAAGAGTTAGAAGTAATTTTCGAAGGATCTTGGGGTTTTGATGGAACTACGGGACAATCTCTCTATAAACAAGTATTTTCCGATAGGGGTAGTGACGAGAGCTCTTCGTTCGCAACCACTTTTACTCCTCTGAGAATAATTGTTAAATCGGAAGGTCTCCCTAAGATTTTGTGGATAAACTCATGTTCCCAATCATACCGCTATTGCCGCCCAATCAATATCAGTTATCAAAAGGAAACCAAAGATTTAATATTGTCACAAAAACAGTGTGTCCAGAATTAAATTAATAACCTAACTCCCCTTGTATGTCAGACATCTGCACTACATACCATCAAAGCACATTGTGATCTCTATTTAGCTGCCGTAGATGGTAAAGTGTTGAACGTAGTGTTTAGCACACCATCACAGATGCGATGCCCATATTGCGACTTGACTTCAACAAAATTCAATGACTTAAGATTAGCTTTTGAAACAAATGTAGACCACAGAAAATTTAAACATGGAATCAGCCCTCTTCACGCGTGGATTAGAATTCTGGAGTTTTTACTCAAACTAGGATACAAAAACGATGTCAAACAATGGCGCATAGCAAAAAAATCTAATCAAGACTCTTTGGTTAAAGACAGGACGAAAAAAATTCAGGCTGAAATTCGGGATAAAATTGGAGTGCTAGTTGATGTTGTGCGACCAAATAGTGGCACCACAAATGACGGCAACACAGCCCGTACCGTACTATCAGAAAAAAACCGACATATTTTTGCCGATATCATTGGCATTGATAAATATTTACTTGATGGGCTATACACGATTTTAGTCGTATTATCCAGTAGCTTCCCAATCAATACAACTAAATTTGGCGATTTCTGCAAGCAACTTGCCTATAAGTATGTCGAGAAATATAATTGGCACCCCATGACTGTAACCGTACACAAAATTTTAGTACACGGAGCCGCCATTATTGAAAATAGCTCTGTGCCAGTAGGGATGCTCTCTGAACAAGCAGCAGAGTCACGTAATAAGTTTTGGCGTCATGATCGCGAACACCACACCCGTAAATCCAGCAGGACCAAAACAATGTTCGACCTGTTCCACCTATGGAACCCTAGCACTGGTGTCTTCGGATCCGATCATTTCAGCGCAACGACAAGCACAGAGGCAAAGGAACCTGCATAAACAACCTCTTCCTGCTGCCGCCTTAGCCCTGCTGACAGAGCCGTCTTATGAAGCCACTCCGACCACATCCACTGAAACTGCTAATGAAAGTAGACTGTATGACCATTTCGACCATCTAGATGATCAATCAGTTTGTCTTGAAGTCGAAGAAGATTAATCAGTAATATAGTCTTATATTGATTGAAACATTCACGATTTTCACGGCCACTGCCATACGCCTGCCCGGGCGGCGCGCCGGCAAAATGTACCTAAACTGCGAAGTGACACCCTCCTGCCATGGGTGATATCTATACATATAATAAAGCTGAAGAGGGTCGAAAGTCTGTACATGGAAGATAATCGAAAAAAAGTTGTCTGGGGATACTTAGAATCGATAACAGAACACGTTCCAACAATTTTTAGAATTTTTGTCTGTTTATCTGTTTATCTGTTTATCTGTTTGTCTGTTTATTTGACCGCGCATCACGTGAAAACGGCTGAACGGATTTTGATGAAATTTCGGATAGATGTAGTTTGAGTCCTGGGAAAGGATAATATATAGTTTTAATCCCGAAAATCAACCCTCGTGGGGGTGAAAATGGGGTTGAAAATTTGTATGGAGAATTTTTGACCGCTGAAACGATTTAGATAGAAATGAGTATGGAGATTATTTGAGTCTCGAGAAACGTCATAGGATAGTTTTCAAACTCTTGTGGGGGTGAAAAGGGGGTTGGAAGGTGGCATGAAGATTTTTTTTACCGCTGAACTGATTTACATGAAAATTGGTATAGAGACAGTATGGGTCTCGAGAAATGACAAAGGATAGTTTATTCTTCAAACCCCCCCCCCCCATCTTACTTTAGAACCTTAGGTCCAAAAAATTTGAAAAAAAAATAGGGTACTTTCAATAAAAACTATCTATACATATAATAAAGCTGAAGAAGGTCGAAAGTCTGTTCATGGAATATATTCGAAAAAAAGTTGGCTGGAAATACTTAGAATCGATAACAGAACACGTTCCAAGTATTTTTAATTAGTTAACGGCTGAACGGATGGTGATGAAATTTTGTGTAGAGATAGTTTGAGTCCCGGGAAAGGATAATGAACAGTTTTCATCTCGAAAATCAACCCTGGAAGGGGTGGAAAGGGGGTTGAAAGTTGGTATTGAAATAATTTGTAATTTCTTGGTCAAGGTGTTCATATTTATAACATGTTACCCGTCGATGCTTTAAATTTACCTTTACCCGCTCTTAAGAAATATTTGAAAATGTCATGAATGTCAAAGGGTTATTGCAGCAAACCAAAAAACTACTACAAAATCATCTAACATTTATAGGACACCGTTTAGGTAGGAAAACATATCAAACGTTTTGTGAAGCAGTCAGATTAGGATTTATTTTTCTTTATAATTAAACAACAGGTACATTATCTGTCTCTCAAGCAGTTTTGATATGTCTTCTTGAAGAACTACGCATTATTTTGTATCTTTATGATCTAATAATGTATTACTGTTTTGAAAAAAATAAGTCCCGTAGAATTTCTTTTCGGTCATAAATTCATAATACTTCTTGGGCCAGAGGTACACCTACAGGGTTAGAACCGGTGGAGTTTTGGAACGAAGTTCCTTATCGGACGGTTCGCGGATGGGGGCCTAGGCGAAAAAAAGTCACGTGACCGTTACGAAAAAGCGTCACGTCACGAAAACGCGACACCCATACGATTGAGAAACATGTAAAATGGAATGAAATAAAAAAATATATATAATAGAATAAAGTGAAGTGAAGTGTAGTGAAACTGAGAAGTGGCAAAGTGATAAAAGTGAAAAAAGTCGAGAACCTCAAAAGTCGAGAATTTTAAAAATGTCGAAAATGTCAAAAATTTCGAAAATGTCAAAAATTTAAAATTTCTAAATTTCCAAAATTTCCAATATTTCCAAAATTTCCAATATTTCCAATATTTCCAAAATCTCCAAAATTTCCAAAATTTCCAAAATTTCCAAAATTTCCAAAATTTCCAAAATTTCCAAAATTTCCAAAATTTCCAAAATTTCCAAATTTTCCAAATTTTCAAAAATTTCCAAATTTTCAAAAATTCCCAAAATTTCGCAAAATTTCCAAAACTTTCAAAATTTCCAAAATTTCCAAATTTTCCACTATTTCCATAATTTCCAAAATTTAAAAAAAATGCAAAAAAAATTAAAACCACAAAACTTACGAAAAAGTAAAAAATGAAATAAAATTAAGTAACATAACTTCGTTCCAATCGCACTTGATTCACACACTTTCCACAACACTCACGTATTTTATTTTTCTCTGACGTTCATTAGTGCATTGTAATGTGCTTACATTGACGAATAAATATCTTGATCTACACCAATATCATAAATCCTCTATTCCGCGTTCGGAACCGTATGTAATTAATTACCAACATTATTGCAACCAATAACGTAACATCAGTGTATTATCTGTGACAGTGTGGTAAAAACGTATGAAAATTCATTACCTACGGTAACGTAATGAAAATCCGCCCCCCCGACCGCCGGCGCAATAATATTGGTCATGGCGGTGTAATGGTGGTCATTCTAATGGTTTCAATGGATTTTTAATATGTGTGTAGGTAAAGCAGTGTATGCTTCTGTACATAATTAGGCCTTATTACGTAACAGTTACATCGCCATGTCCGTCCGTCTGTCCGCGGTCTAGCTCAGTTACCGTTCGCACTAGAAAGCTGAAATTTGGTGAGGCCTGATAAGAACTTTCAATAAAAACTATATTGAATAAAATCGGTTCAGCCGTTTTTGAATTATTAGTCAAAAACGCATAGTGAAAGGAAGTGCCGAATAGTAAACTGACGTAAGCGCCGCCAAATAAACGACCTTTAGAACGGATGTTTTGTAACAGGGCAGCATCTACGAAACTCTACACTGAGCATCGCCCGACATGCTCTTGGCCGGTTTTTTTTTTCATTGTTATCCCGGAAATCACCCAATTAAGGATTACTAATTCCAATTCTAGAAAATCCCCAGCCAGGTTATACGTAGCCTATAAAAATTCAACGTCTAAAAGGGGGGGGGGGTAGCCACTACACTCGATTGAGTTAAATTTGCATGGGTCATGGACCCCCCCCCCCCCTCCAAGTGCACCTAAAATAGAAAAAAATCATTTCTGCATTGGTGACACCCCCCCCCCCCTCACCCCCCAACTGATTTGACGGGAGGATCGATCTGGATGATATTTGCCGTGGACATGAACGTATGAATACAAAAGTGGTCCTGTATCGTCCGATATACACCTACTACTCTCTATGTCGTTTAAATCATGCCAAAAACAAATATAATAAAAAAAAGTATACATTTATGAGTGTAGTTCATTTAGTGGTAATTGTAAAATATTTTATTAGGACTACTGTCCTCTAGCGTATCCATCTGTCAACTTTACTTCAAGTTCCGCCTCCAGGGTAGCGGGAGAGAAATTAGGGGTGAATTAGCCGCTTACTGACACAGACCGAATTCCACGCGGGCGGAGCCGCGGGCACAGCTAGTGACTGCTATGACGCATCCCAGACGTCGGGGTAATTGTATAAATCTATTTTTTCTATAATTTTACAATTAACGCGATTAAGACCAGTTTATTTTATAATAACAATATAGGCTTCTATCTAAGTATATATCCGGGTATTGTGACAACCCTAACAAAAAAATTCAAAATGTGTTAACTCCAATAATCCAGGGAATTATGTGATGAAAAAATTCAGCCATATAGATCAACTATATCATAGACTTTTCTGGGAAAAAAAATAAAACGAAAATTGCTAAATTGACCAGTAAATTCGAAATTAATGATGTTATGACTTTGTTATTTAATCTGTTAAACAGTATTTTGGTAGGGCTAAGAGTTTTGTTTAAACTTTTTCTCCGTATTTACGATAGTACTCATCTTATTTGAAGGTTAAGTTTATATTCGGGTAAAATTTCACCGACTTACAAAAAAATATTTTTCAAAAACTAATAAGATTTCGCGATCGGGAGTTTTAGTCTTAGCTTCGTAATGGTTTTATCTACAGGATTTCATCGTCAACAGAACATCGACAAAAATGATGGCTCTTGTCACACTGTGAAACGCGAATAAATGCCAATGATAGTCAAACGCGAATAAATAAAACTGAAGTTGCCTGAATATAATAACTAGTATGTCGAGTATAATCTTTATAACATTTATTTTTGATAATTAATTTAAATGTTAATTCAAACAATACCTGTATTTAACACATAGAGACCACGAGTACTTGAATTCACAATACGTTTTGATTGTGTTTCGATGTGTAGAGTCATCGACTCTACATGTGAGAGTCGTATGTAGAGTCGATATGTAGTCGATATGTAGAGTCGATATGTAGAGTCGATATGTAGAGTAGATATGTAGAGTCTATATGTAGAGTCTATATGTAGAGTCTATATGTAGAGTCGATATGTAGAGTCGCTATGTAGAGTAGATATGTAGAGTCTATATGTAGAGTCTATATGTAGAGTCTATATGTAGAGTCTATATGTAGAGTCTATGTGTAGAGTCTATGTGTAGAGTCTATGTGTAGAGTCTATATGTAGAGTCGATATGTAGAGTCGATATGTAGTCGATATGTAGAGTCGCTATGTAGAGTAGATATGTAGAGTCTATATGTAGAGTCTATATGTAGAGTCTATATGTAGAGTCTATGTGTAGAGTCTGTGTAGAGTATATATGTAGAGTCGATATGTAGAGTCGATATGTAGAGTCGATATGTAGACTCGATATGTAGACTCGATATGTAGACTCGATATGTAGAGTCGATCAGTAGTCACGTATAGTGTCGAAATATAAAGTTACGTATAGTGTCGAAATATAAAGTCACGTATAGTGTCGAAATATAAAGTCACATTTGGAGTCGATGTAGACTCAACGTGTAGAGACGAAAAATGACATGTAGAGTCAAATGCAAAATAAAAACTTATATGATTCTTAGGTAAAGCCAAATGTTTGAGGTGACACGTATGAAGTGGAGCACGCATATGGTGGGGTTAATGCAACAAACGTGAACGAACATGTCAGACCTTTTATTTCAGGCCTACCTAAATAGATCTATTTACCTATATAACCTAATTATGTGAAGCACGTGGATGAACGTGCGGGACTTTTATTCAAACCTACCTTAATAATCTAGTACCTATGAAACGCACGTGGATGAACGTGCGGTACTTTGAATCAAACCTACTTAAATATATCAAGTACCTGCGCAACGCACGTGAATAATGTGCGAAACTCTCATTCAGTTTTACCGTAATATACCTAGGGGTATATTACGGTAAAACTAAATACGGTAATATACCGTATATACCTATTATCACTTTTAGGGAAAGTAATCAATACACTTTGAATATCATTGAATATCATGCGATTATGAAAATGTACGATATACATCATCATATATTTAAGAGCTTGGCTCTTGTACGTGTACGTAAAACGCCAATACTTTTATCTGGTTTAATGTTTATGGACAACTCAAATGAAATAAATCACAGATAATCAAATCAAATAAGACGTCAAAAAACTGGTTTCAGTGGTCTCTGATTACATTTACTGTTTTATTATTAAAGCTCATCAATTATCATTGTAATATTTTGTATGTATGCCTAACAAATATCAGACGTTAATTTAATCGTTTATGCAGTTTGAGAATTTTAATTTATTGAAGTGCAATACCTATTTCTATGAATTATCTACCTACATTTAACCTAATAGTAAACTTTGACGACATTTAACATGAAAGCTGGGTAACAGGCAAATCCCTTTTACTAAATGGGTGAGTGCATCTCGGAAAAGTACATTTTAGGAATCTTTTTGAATTTAGTATACTGAGCTAAACAAACAGTTAGTTAAAAGAATATAGTAACTATGATAAACATAAGAAGAGAAATTAAAGGAATTAAACATCATATTTAATATTATCCGTACAGTTAGTTAAAATAATATAGTAACAATAATAAACATAAGAGAAATAAATAAAGGAATTAAACATTATAGTTAATATTATTCGTTATCATGTTATGTCCTCCTGAGGTCAGTGACAAAAGGGCAAAATTAGGTTTGTTAAATTCATGTATCCAGTTTTAACTTTCTGCGACTACTGCAGAGTGCAAATTGAGGTTCGTAAGGAACTTGCATAAAAAAAACTTTGCAAAACCACATACTTAGTACTGCTTATTTACATTAGTTAATTATTGATGAAACTAGTTCAGTGATTATTTTATTTTTCGATTCATTCGTTAAGGCCCTGATTATTCCAGTAAAAATAGGATAATGACGACAGTATGTTTAGCTTGCTTTCATCGCTACTAAACAGGTTATTTATTATTATAATATAAGTATTTCACATATATATCTAAGTTCATAGTACCAGACCACTAAGACTGATTTATTATCACATTAGATAATGTTTGGAATCCAGCAATACGAGTTCATTTTAATTAATTAATTGAAAATATATCAAAGTTCATAGTACCAGACAACTAAGACTGATTTATTATCACATTGGATAATGTTACGAATCCAGCAATACAAGATCATATTAATCAATTAATTGAAACATGATACAAATATGATAATTAAATTATGATTAATAAACTTGTATAAAAAAAATATCTTAGCGCGGCTAATGCCTATGTTTTAAAAATCAAAGTCAATAATATACTTACAAAAAAATAAGTTTGCGTTACATTAACATTGCCTTATTGTACTTTTAGACAATTATCGGTAGATAACATTAAAACGTATATCACTATACTAACTAGGTAACTAACCACATTGGAACACTTCGAAGTTCAAATTAACGGTAGATAACATTAAAACGTATATCACTATACTTATTAGATAACTAACCACAGTAGAACACTTCGAAGTTCAACTTAAAATAAATGAAACCAAATTAAAATAAATTAAAACAACTCCGCGCTTGAAAAAAATATATTTTAATCCAAAATGTTACTCTTTTCTTAACGCGTCAAGTTATATATTAGCAAACGTTAATCGAACAAAAGTTATTTACTTCATAATCATAATCATTTATTTCTTGCAATACTTAATAAATAGGTAATAATATTTAATTCTTAAACTTATACTTTTAAAACGCAAATAAACAATTACATAATTGTCATTATAATATTTAGGTAATCACACATGTTGAAATGTGTATATGTTGAAAATAACAAGACTAAATTATTCACGTTTCTAAAGAAAGTGTTACAAGTTTCAGACTGATGACCCAGGAGCGTCCAGGTGAAAGGGCCAGGGTTTGGTATTTCTTTACCACCCAGGAGTGCCCAGGTGAGAGGGTCGGGGTGTAGAACACTTCCGACCCAGGAGCGCCAAAGTGAGATGGCTAGGGTTATGCTATTCTTCTTCCTCAAGAAAGGCATCATCTTCACCTACATCTTGTCTGACGCTACGCTCTCGAAAGAATGATAATGGCCGTCACGGCATGTGTAGTGGTGTGGTTCAGAACGCTATGCCACTCTGCACGACTCTCCGCTGTCGTTATGTATTCAACTACGTTGTGAGTGTTAATAAAATTGCTCTGAATCAATCATGTGGTTATACATGTGGTATTGTGCGATATTCATGTGAAAGTGATAAGTATTATGTTATTTGTATGTATTTTATGTTATAAAGTTTCCTTAGAATTTGAATTTTCAAATGCATTAAAGAGTCTGATAATATTTTATTCAAAACGTAAACAATAATTGCGCTTACAAATTAACTATTGGTTTGATCTTTGCTGCTGTATATAAATGTATCAAACTTAATCACTATTGTTATTATTTAACCTTGATGAAGAAGTCATCTTAATTAAATATCATGTTAGGTTTGATCTTCGCCGTATTGATATATCAAACTCTATCATTATTCAATCATTTTAACGACTGTGTTACACCTTATTGGTATTACTTAAGCTTGATGATAAAGTCATGTTAATTAAATATTATGAAGAATAATTATTATTTTGAGCTTTGCTGTATTGATATATCAAACTCCATTACTATTCAATAATTTTAACTGTTATGAAATATCTTATTCGTAATACTAAAACTTGATGATAAAGTCCTAATAATTAAATATTATGAAGTCGATAAGCAATAATATTATGAAGTTAAGAAGTCGATAGAATAATCATTTATTTCCTTTGTCGTTTGCACTGAATGAAATAAACTTGTACTACTTTCACAATGAGCACTTATGTACAAAGGCCAACTTAATCATAAAGATAATGAGTAATCAACTCTTTGTGAACTTCTTGTGAAGTTCGATACTTTATTATCGATGATAGTTAATTTTACATTGTATAATCATTTATAATAATATACTACAATGATGTGAAACTGATAGTTAAGGGTTGACATCACCATGAGTAATATAAAAACATTATTTCATTAACTTATTACAAGAGAAAATGTATTAAACCTGATGATGTATTGAGATTCAATATTCTAATTATGTTATTAATATGGGTATTTAAACAGTTTGTATTCATTACCTTTTATTGTCAGAATTGATCTGCAAATTATTTTATTTAAGCTATTATTATTATCTCTTATCGATCGTTCTATACTTTATTATCGATATAGTTCATTTTACATTGTGTAATCATTTATAATAATATACTACAATGATGTGAAAATGATTGTCAAAGGTGGACATGAACAATATAAAAAATGAGTAATATAAAAACATTATTTCATTAAATTATTACAAGAGAAAATGTTAAGATGTAAAACTATAATTGTGTTAAACAGTTTGATTTCATTACCTTCTTATTGTCAGAATTGATCTGTAAGTTATTTTATTTGAGCTATTATTTCATTAAGTTTTGGCGAAGGGTCTCGCCTCGAATAGGATGGCCGAGCTGTAAGCATTATTATTGATAAATACTTTAACTTGTAAGGATAACTACTTTTTATTTAGCATCATCTTAAAAGACTGTCAATTGACTATTCCTTGTTGCTCGTTCCCGCCATTTTGATGTTATAAAATGACGGGTATATAGCTGCGGCCGCCATTCGGATCTTGACCAGATTGTTGTAAAGACGTCTTGAAAATATTATTGTCACATAGTGTAATTTATTCATATTTAAACCTTGTAACAAACGAATACAAGTGTAAATACTGGTAAAGTACTGGTTTATTTTATAATCCTAGTCATATCCCCTTACACAATGGATCGAGAAGTGTGGAAGTATGGAGAGGAGGCCTATGTCCGAAGACGGGCGCTGTAAAGTCTGATATAGATACATAGATACATAGCATATATACCATATCATGTTAGATACACTCTATTCTAGATACGCTATTTAGTTCTTGCAATACTCTAATAGGATGCCATGTGTGTTTCTGAATTAATTGTAACAATTTTATGTACAGTCGCCATCAAATATATCGGAGCGACCAAGGTAGTCAAAAATATCTGAGCATGCACTTTATCGCCTTGATAATAGAGGCTTTGTTCAGATATTTGTGACCACCTTGGCCGCTCCGATATATCTGATGGCGACTGTACCATGGTTTCGCAATAAATATTTCTATTCTATTCTATTCACGTTTAAACCGATTTATATATAATTAGGTTTGGAGATAGTTGGAGTCACGTGGCAGGATATAGCAATAATATTTTTAAGGCTGGTAACTAGAGTTACCAAAAGGAATTGAGTCGTTAACGCGGAAATCATTCCTAAAGGTTATGAAAAATTTTATGTACTCTATTTGAATGTTTGCCTGTAGGTACAGTCACCGGCAATAGTACCTTCCTACACTAAGGCTGCAAAAATATGTGACACGCTCTTATGACTCTACACACTAAATTTAATATTGGTCCTAATAGCTGTGTAATGAATCTCCGCTGTTACCATATACTAATCAACCCACGACCCAGCATAGCCGGGCAACCCTCGCTGCCACGCTCAAAGTAATTTCATTCTATATAGTGAGAGACTAATATTGGAGGTGACAGTAAACATAGTACGTCTCCATGGCAACCATTAATGTCTGACTCTCTCTTACGCTCCACGAAAAAATCGCGCGTTCCCTTTCTAGCATTGCGAGTTCCCCTCCCGCACCGCTTCTTTTTGGCAGCTAAAGCTCCCAGTACACAATGGCCCATCATGGGCCAGTCTAAGGGACGCAGCTATGCGTTAGAGGGAGCTAACGATATTGCGATCTCCTTCCGTCGTATAGCTGTGTCCCTTAGACTGGCCTTTTCGTGATTTATCCTAAAACTCAAATAATAAAGATGGATTTCTTTTACTTCATGCACGAGAGTCATAAACATATCTCTTACTGGTGGGCGTGGTTTGTATGTTAAGTATGTTAGTTGAGCCTTAATAGCATAATTTAAAGCAATATATGCATGCGTTGCTATAGACGGAGAGCTAGCCACGTCAGATATGACACAATAATGAGAGCGACGAAAGGGGTCTCGTTAGTTTGATATACTATGCTTATTTCTAGATCCGGACATCTGGCAGCTGTAAAGTGGTGGAGGTCAAAGAATGCAAACCACTTTAAGAATACAAATCCTCGAGTTCTGGTTTCGATGCGGTATTATGAAAAAATATATAAATAATTAGATCATACCTTTGCCAAAAGTTTCTGATGAAGGAAAGTAGTCCAAAACGACGTATAATGTAATTCATAGTTTGTTGCCTACTGTTTCTGTTTCCGAAATATAACGCAATGGTTTTTGTTCTAATTTGAAAATATAGGCCCCGGCCTCTATAAATAAGATAACTTCGGCCGTTTTTACCTATTTTGGTATTACTTTTTTCCAATTCAAAACTTTGCTAATCTGTCACTCTGACATCCACCCATTAAAAGCTGCACGATGCCCGGATCTAGCAATAAGGATAGTATTGCAATCTTACTAGATGGGTTTCATTGCTCTCATTACTGTGTCATATCTGACGTGGCTAGCTCTGAGACCACTAGACGGAGAGCCAGCCAGGTCAGATATCATCATCATCATCATCATATCAGCCGAAAGACGTCCACTGCTGGACATAGGCCTCCCCCAAAGAGTGCCACAATGACCGGTCCTGCGCCACCCGCATCCAGCGGACTCCCGCGACCTTCACCAGGTCATCAGTCCACCTTGCGGGGGGTCTACCCACGCTGCGCCTTCCGGTTCGTAGTCGCCACTCGAGAACCTTTCCGCCCCAACGGCCATCGGTTCTACGAGCAATGTGCCCCGCCCACTGCCACTTTCTGTTGCGGATGGCCTCATTTCTGATGCGATCACGCAGAGAGAATCCAATCATAGCCCTCTCCATTGCCCTTTGGGTGACTTTGAGCTTTCTTATGAGGCCCATTGTAAGCGACCACGTTTCAGTACCATATGTCATCACTGGCAACACACACTGGTCAAAGAATTTCGTCTTGAGACACTGCAGACGTCAGATATGACATGCCACAATAATAAGAGCGACGAAACCCCCCTCGTTAGATTGCTATACTATGCTTCTTTCTAGATTAGGACATCTGGCAGCTGTAAAATGGTGAAGGTCAAAGAATGCATACCAGTTTAAGAATACAAATCCTAGTGTTCTGGGTTTGATGTAATAATATAAATAAGTCAACCTCAGTAGTTTTTACCTATTTTTGGTATTACTTTTTTCCACCTGAAAAATTTTCTTAGTCTGTCACTTGACCTCCACCCATTAAAATCTGATGTTGGAAAGGAGTCCAAAACGACGAAGTGTTCGTAGTTGGTCGCCTACTGTTTCTGTTTCCGAAATAATACGCAATGTTTTTTGTTCGAAAGCTGCCAGATGCCCGGATCTAGCAATAAGGATAGTATTGCAATCTTACTAGACCGGTTTCGCTGCTCTCATTATTGCGTCACATCTGACGTGGCTAGCTCTTAGTCCATGCGTTCGCTGCGAATTCCTGAAATCTGGGTGTCCCAATAAATCTCTACAATTATTAGAAACAAATATAAACATGATACCTACACCTATTACACATTTTCCAGTTCCTGACTACCACTGAATATCATAGAAAAAACCGGCCAAGTGCGTGTCGGACCACGCATAGGAGGGTTCCGTACCTTCAATGGAATAAGAACCAAACTAATACCAAAAGGTCGTATCTGATCAAATGGAAGAAGTTTTTTGGAGATAACTCAAAAATGGCTGAACCGATAATGTTCAAAACAATTTTCGTTGCAAGTATATGATAAGGCGCATCTCTTCAATTTTTTTCATATTTTTTGAACTTACGGTTCAAAAGTTACGGGGGGGGCTACACCACTTATTATTATTTCAGAAAATATTCACTTAATCACTAAATAGTCAAAGAAACCTCAATGTTATTTTAAAAGACCTATCGATTGATGTGTCACATGTTGATATTTGGTTAAATATATTTTTTTAAATTTACTTACCTGTAGGTATGTAGCGCCCCCCTAAAATTTTTTTTTTTTTAAATTTAACTACGTAACTAAGTAGCTGCATACAAAATACACCTTATTTATGTGTAAATTTTATTCAGTTACGTCGTATAGTTTCCGAGTAAAATGCCTGTGACATACGGACGGACAGACAGACAGATATGACGAATCCATAAGGGGTCCGTTTTTTGCCATTTGGCTACGGAACCCTAAAAAGCTATACCCTGAAAATCCTGATAAACAAATTTGAACCTTACCCTCTAGACATAAGCTTGAAATTATCATGCACTATGTGTAGGGTCAGGGAGGGAACAGTCGCTCGGTGAGAACAGTGACTCGAATGTGCTGTGCGAGAAACAGAAAGAGCTTTATGTCTGTCCTCTACATCAATCGGAACCGTTCCGTACCCGACCACGTACGAACTAGTTAGTGAGGCGCTCCGGCACCATGCGAATGTGTTATGGTGCGTTTTTGTGTTTAATGCTATCAAAATTACATTTCCAGATCAGTTTCACTCCCATTTTTTCTTAACTCGTACGAGACTTTCAATTACTTATGTTATTATCGAAGAGTGTGTCTAATCTACTTAGTATTGGCTGATAATTCAAGGCCCTAGGTGTTTGTTTGTGTTTTTAATTTGAACTAAAATACAAATTGACGCCAAGGTCAACAGACGTTCGTTTTGGAAAAGTACACGGTGGCTCGCGAACCACTGTGCACCTTACAGAGTTGCACTAAAATTTACTTGAATATGAATAAGAATAAAAATTCTGTGATTATTAAAAGTAATTCATGCACCCTTTTGTTTTAAATAAAATGAAAGCGAATAAATCATGCGACATTTAGGTAGGTACCTATTTTAAATCAAGAATGAAATCAGGAACGATTATTCCGGGGGTTGTGCGTACCTATTCTAATTACCGTTTTATTCAACAAAAATGTTATTTGTTATATAATTTAGGTTCGATTCCTACGTACCTAGCAATTGTGTACTGTTAGAACTACTGTTTACAGGGCGTAGTATACAGTGACTCGAGCCACTGTGTACTGTTAGAACCACTGTGTACTAGCGGGTCCTAGTCACTGTGTACAGCAACCGGTACACAGCGGCTCGATTCCCAATTTCTAAAAAAGAATGGATATATCTTTTTTGGTGAAAGTAACAGCAAATATATTTGCTACATATGAAAGTGTTATAATGCACGGTGCTCTGTGCTTGCAACAATTGGTTCAGGGATTTATATTTTTCATGCAACAGCCTGTTGAAAAAATCCTAGCGACTGTTCCCTCCCTGACCCTACTAATCTCATTCAAGTCACGTCCGCGATTTTCGGCCGCCATTTTGACAGCTTAATTGGACAAATTGTCCGATTCTGGAGGCTCTGGGGCATTTTGTAATATGATGTGAGACAAGATTTGGAAGTCTCGGAACACATGAATTGATATAAATTTTTACTCTCTTCCCTTAACACCATATGTGGTTTTATGGTTCCGTACCTCGAAAGGATGAAACGAAACGGGGATTGCATATCGGAAAAATACAGGTACTGTTTTAAAACGATATGACGTCATACCGTTTGTTTTGGTGTGATTTCGGTAGCGCAACTGATATTTTTATGTATCGAAATATAACGGTACCGTTATTTTTTACCTCAATCGTTTTCATAAAGGCATAGATTGAAGTTGAAGTATGCGCTACCTGCCGGCTCCCCGTGCAACACGCCTCGCTCCTCCCCACAGTTAAAATTACGATACCGGAATAATACAGGTTGGATATCGTTATAATAAAGGTATAAGTACCGTATCGAAAAATAGCGATATCGTTATTTTATACCGGTAGCGCACCATTATATTTCAACCGATATAGTTTATAATATAACGTAAAGGTATCGAAATTATATAGCGCTACCGTACCGCTTATACCGTAACGAAAACAGTCCCTGAAACGAAATACTTCTAGAAAATTTAACGAGCGTATCTAAAAGAGTTTCTCAACCAAATTTTGTGATATATTATTATTTTAAATTTAAATTTACCGCAAGAATTTTAAATTTACCGCCCCGGGTGTGTATAGGTACACAATATTACGTCTTCTTCTGGGTATGAAGTGACATTTACTCCTGCGCGTAATGCAATAGATAGATAGATAGATAGATAGATTTATTTATTTCTTGTAGAAAACCACACAGTATTTTACATCATAAAATAAAATGGATTCACTAAAAGATCGTCACTTACAATACAATAAAAAAATAATCAATCAAAAAAATGTACAGAAAAAAAATGTCAGTGGTAATAGGTATTGTATCTTAACAATAGTGCAATAAACAACATATTAATACAACATTTGTAACAGCGTGCAATACACAATAGCCATGGTAAATGTTTTTTATGTTTGGTATCAAACGATTTGTTTTGTTGTGAGGATTAAATGTCTATATGGGCCCGATTGCGTTAAAGCAACACAAAAGTCAGAAATGAAATTAAAAATCTAACATTCGCTTTTGTTTCTCAAAACGCTTCTAACAAAATTATATGCAACAGTGACGTCACGGTTGCATAGTCGCCTTGTTTAAAGTATGGAAAAAATATGAAATTTCTATTTTGACAGTAAAATATTGCGTTTTTGTATATGGTTGCTCTACAATTAATTTTACAGTAATACGTGAGAAATCGAATAATGACATTGTTTTATTTAATTTCGTACCTTTTAAAAATCGTTGAATTTTGAAATTTTGAAGCCCGATTTCTTTAAACCGTTTCAATAGATTTTTTGAATTTATACTTAATTAGGATACATTGACGACTTTGCATCCATTCAAGTTCATTTTATAAAAAAAATCAACATGTGTCATAATCCCTATTGTGTCGCAAACAAGTGTCCGCGCATGACACGATTACCGAGCGCCAGATATGGCGGATCAGCCGTTCGCCAATTCCGAAATATGGTATCTGAGTTCTGATATCAGAATATCTTTATTGAATCCTACAAAGTGTCCCTCTAATATATGGGTCCCACAGGTTGGATATCGGTTCTAGGGTATAACTGTTATTATAGACGGAGAGCTAGCCACGTCAGATATGACAGAAGTTTTCATTAGTTTGCTTTACTATGCTTATTTCTAGATCCGGACACCTGGCAGCTGTATAATGGAGGTCGAAGAATGCAAAGAATACAAATACTAGAGTTCTGGTTTTCAATGCAGTATTATGAGAAAATATATCATTGCCAAAACTTTCTGATGTTGGAAAGTAGTCCAAAACGATGTAAATATAATGTTATAATTTGTCGCCTACTGTTTCTATTTCCCAAATAGTACGCAATGTTTTTTCTTTGAATGTTAAAATATAGGCCCCGTCCTGTATAAATAATACAACTTTGGCAGTTTGTACCTATTTTGGTATTACTTTTTTACAACTCAAAAATGTTGCTAGTCTGTCGCCCTGACTTCCACCCATTAAAAGCTGCCAGATGCCTGGATCTAGCAATAAGTATAGTATTGCAATCTTACTAGACGGGTTTCGTTGCTCTTATTATTGTGTCATATCTGACGTGGCCAGCTTAGTCCATTATTTATATAGGTAATCCCAGAATTCCGCTATTGGACACACATAAATAATTGGGACAGATGAGACCAAGACATATATGGCGGCATAACCTGGACACGTATTGTAAAGAATGGCGGGAGTGGGCGATAGTGGGTTTTGCCCTAAAGCTTGACTGGTAGAGATTGCCTTATGGCATTAAGTCCGCCTTTTGTACGTTAAGTTTCCTTATGTGCAATAAAGTTTAAATAAATAAATAAATAGACCGGAGGGAATAGTGCCGCTGCTGGGCAAGAGCTACCAACTTAGCCTTCTATTTCTCCCGATTCAGAGCGATTTTCGATCTGTTGCTGAGAAATGCGACATGGTCGTCCCGCTATCTCGGACATTTACGTTGACATACCCATTGATTTATCGAACAAGTGGAGCGTAAGCGAAGTGAAGTTCTTACAGAATTCGGACACAACAGAACTGTCAGCTGGCTATAGACGGAGAGCTAGCCATGTCAGATATGACACAATAATGAGAGAAACGAAATCGATCTAGTCAGTTTGCTATACTATGCTTATTTCTAGATCTGGACATCTGGCAGCTGTAAGGTGGAGGTCAAATAATGCAAACCACTTCAAGAAAACAAATCCTAGAGTTCTGGGTTTGATGCAATATTACGAGAAATTATATAAATAATTAGATTATATCATCGCCAAAAGTTTCTGATGGGGGAAAGTAGTGCCAAACGACGTATAATGTAATTTATAGTTTGTTGCCTACTGTTCTTGTTTCCGTTATTATACGCATTGTTTTTTGTTCTACTGTTAAAATATAGGCCCTGTCCTTTATAACTGAGACAACTATGGCAGTTTTTACCTATATTGATATTACTATTTTCTAATTCAAAATTTTGATTGTCTGTCACTCTGACCTCCACCCATACAAAGCTGCCAGATGCCCGCATCTAGCAATAATGATAGTATAACAATCTAACCAGATGGGATTAGTTGCTCTCATTATTTTATCATATCTGACGTGGCCAGGTCTTAGTCCATTACTGGGTCGTCCGTGAATTTCAATGACTTTTTGATTTAGAAAGTTTGTTCCGCGATAAGTTTAGTAACGTTTTTCTGATCTTTATGAAATTTGTTAGGGTTGCAGCAGAGATAAATATAATTTGAATGTTCTTATATGAGCAGAATCGATCGAGGGGTTATGGAGCTAGAAGGCGCAAAGGCGATATTACTAACGGTCTTCTCTTGTTCGTGGCGAGTTCTTAATTTCGAGGCGGACTACTAGTTAATTATTAATATTCAATATGAAGTTCTTTAACAACTTTTATTCATGGAATTAGCTTACCAAGCGGATCCAAGGTTCAACTAAGCCGTGGCAAAGGATCGGCAGAACGCATGTAGCCCCCTGAATTTGCAAGTTTCCAAAGGCTACAATGACCGCTTACTGACAGGCAGGCAGTATGCTTGTTCGCTACCGACCTGGTATTAAATATTTTCCATATTTGCAAAAATGTCGGCCTCCTAGCCTAGTCGGTAGTGACTCTGCCTACGAGGCAGGAGGTCCCGGGTTCGAATCCTGGTCAGGGCATTTATTTGTGTGTTTATTACAGATGTTTGTTTCTGAGTTATGGATGTTTTCTATGTATTTATATATATATACTAGCTTTTTCCCGCGTACTATAAGTACTCAAAAAGGAGGTTTTCAGTTAGACTGGTATGTTTGTATGTATCACATTTTCCCCTTTTAGGAGTTGAATTTTCAAAAAACCTGAAACACGTGTTTACTAATTTATCGTTAGGAATACTCCTGTGAAGTTTCGAATTAAATAGTCTAACAAATCTTGTTTCGCCATACAAATTTTGGACCCCCAATTTACCCCCTTAGGGGGTGAATTTTGAAAAATCCTTTCTTAGTGCACCCCTGGAGCTTATAAGGAACCTACGTGCCAAATTTGAAATCTCTATAACCAGCGGTTTGGGCTGTGCGTTGATATGTCAGTCAGTCAGTCAGTCAGTCAATCAGTCAGTCAGTCAGTCAGTCAGTTTCTTCTTTTATATATTTAGATATATCGTCGTCTAGTACCGACAACACAAGCCTTATTGAGCTTACCGTGGGACTAGGTTGATTTGTGTAAGATTGTCCCATAATATTTATTTATTTATTTATTATTTATTCATTTATAATATTTATTTAAATATGATACCTGGTTCTAAAATTGAGCTTACCGGTACACACAAAGGATTAGTCCAAGCAAATATGGAAAACCGTTGGGTTATATGGAAAATATACGGATAAAATAAAACGGAAGATTCTTGAATGCTTTTCCATGAAAGAGGGTCTTTGCTGTGGGATTTAAGCGACCACGTTTTTACTGAATCGATCACAGATTATCGTGGATACGTAAAAGACGATACGACGTGGTAGATTACAGCATTTAAGAATTTCATAATTATTTATGCATGTTTTTAAAATGGGGCATTCCACTCATGAAAGATATTTAGATATTCTTCAATTTAGGCACATTACAATGCACTTATGAACGTCAGAGAAAAAAAAACTACCACCGGTTCTAACCCTACATCTCTGACCCGAGAAGTATTATGACCGGCAAGAAACTCGGTGAGACTTATTTTTTCAAAACAGTAATACATTAGATCTTAAAGATACAATATGCGTAGTTCTATATGAAGACATATCAAACCAGCTTGAGAGACATACAATGTACGTATTGTTTAATAAAAATAAAAAATACAAATCTGATTGCTACACAAAACGTTTACAATACAATAGTTTGTTATTACTCGTAAATGTTTTTTTATATTATTTCAATGTTTGTAAGTATTTGGTTTAGCAACAAACTAATAGGAAGGTCATGAAATAAATGCGTAAAATATTAACACCTTCGCGTTAATTTTGTGTAGGATTTAGGGAACTTGGCACTGAAAGTGTTAAAATTGGCTGTTCAAAACTTCAGAAATACCACAGATTACCTGTTATCGCAGTTTGCACAGTAATCATTTACGTACCCATAAAATTTCACACAAACCAATATTTTTGAGTAAGTACCATAATAAAGTTTTTCCATTTTTCTTTCAATTATAAAATTGAAATTTCCCTCGCAGATGTCTGTGCGTAGTACTAAAATTAATTAAGTACTTACTTATAATAAAATTATGCATTTTTAGGGTTCCGTAGACAAATGGAAAAAAACGGAACCCTTATGGATTTGTCATGTCTGTCTGTATGTCTGTCCTACCGTATGTAACAGCCATTTTACTCGGAAACTATACGACGTATCTGAATAAAATTTACACATAAGATGTATTTTGTATGCAGCTAATTAGTTAAGTAGTTATTTGGAAAAAAAAAATTTTGGGGTGTGACATGTGACACATAAATCGACAGGTCTTTAAAATAACATTGAGGTTTATTTGACCATTTTGGGATTAAGTGAATACATATTTTCTGAAATAATCGCTTCGAAAGTCAGAAAAATTGTGTCTCCCCCCCTGTAACTTTTGAACCGTAAGTCCAAAAAATATGAAAAAAATTGAGGAGATGCGCCGTATCATATACTTTCGACGAAAAATGTTTTGAACATTAGGTTTAGCCATTTTTGAGTTACCTCCAAAAAACTTCTTTGTTTTTGTTCAAACAAGTTTGGTTCTTATTCCATTGAAGGTACGGAACCCTCCTATGCGTGGTCCGACACGCACTTGGCCGGTTTTTTAATGAAAGATCCTATATTGTCGGTGAGTGTTGTATTTTTTAAATTATTCTGTATTTAATCTGTGTTACCGTCTCTTTAGCGGTATCCGTCTCCGGAACTTTAATAAGGAAAACATAAATGTTTAATAAGAAAACAACGGTTGATTGGCATTTGTGTAATTAGAATAATTGGATTTATTTTGACATTTAAGTATTTTTCCTCCTTTGAAAATAATACCTACAATATTATACTGGACTGGCAATGTCTACGATGTGTTAATCCAATTCAAGAAATAAATTAAACCAGATAAAGGATTTATTCGTTTAATCATTGATTACGATTTTTTTTTTAATATCTACACCAATATCATAAATCCTCTATTCCGCGTTCGGAAACCGTATGTAATTACGACCATTATTACAACCAGTAACGTAACATCAGTATATTATCTGTGACAGTGTGGTAAAACGTATGAAAATTCATTACCTAAGGTAACGTAATGAAAATCTACCCTCCTCTCCTACCGCCGGCACGCGCCCGCCCGCCCGCGGGCACAATCGAGTTGGTCATGGCGGTGCAATGGCGGTCATTCTAATGGTTTCCGAACACTTCATTTACGATTTATAATATGTGTGTAGATAGCAGTGAATGCAACTGTACGTAATTAGGCCTTAAAACACTCATGTGATCGAGCCGCAAATTTGTTCAACTAAAGGGTGGTTACGCGCGTTTTGAGACTAATTTTTCATTAGCTGCACACTTGTTTGTTAGGTCACCGCACAATAAGCTATCAATATTATTATATTACACTGAACTACGTAAATGAGCAAAAAACAAAAAACTATTCTAAAGACTGCGTGGCCATCTTGAGCGCAAACGGCTAACATCATGATTGAATTAAATTGCGAAGCATTTACATTGCGGGCGGAATTATTTTGTATGGTTAAAATTTTCGTCGTAATTGTCATAGACGGAGAGCTAGCCACGTCAGATATGACACAATAATGAGAGTGAACGGTAACAAGCATGGAAACCGTACTAGCTCTAAAAAAATCCCACATTTTTGTTTGCATTGCATATTTGGTCACATTCAACAGGGGGGTAAAGGCACAACTGTGAAGGGAATATCAAGATCCTTTTTGGGAGCCATACTGAGGACACCGTCAATATCTCTATTTCGTCGTAGAGAACTATAAACTATGCAGTCCTGGTATTTGATGGTCCCTGTTACACAGCCAGAATATTCGATGGAAACTCCTCTGAAACCGCACCAGATAAACTAGAGACAAGTTGAAATTGACTTCCGTAGTCGGACGACTTTAATTACTCTTTCGGAGCCTTTGTAACTGGACTAAAACTTAGGGCTTAAACACACTGAGCGACACTACGATTCTCAGATTTACTCGGTCGACAGTTTTGGCACTGTATAAAGTAATACTACGTACAGTAGGTTATATATCAATGTTTGATAGCGTTTTGACAGATGACTGCGTTCGACTTTTTAGGGTTGTCAAGTCCCCGTCAACTGCTACAACTTTTCCTACGATGCTAAACTTTGCCTGGCTTGAAAAACATGGTTTTCTTCACCAAACAGCTATTTATATCTTACTAGCTTTTGCCCGCGGCTTCGCTCACGTTAAATTCGGGGTAACAAACCATACAAACTTCCACCCCCCATTTTAGGGAAGTGGGGGGTTAGAAAGAGACAAAATGTAGCCTATGTCACTCTCCATCCCTTCAACTATCTCCACTTAAAAAATCACGTCAATTCGTCGCCCCGTTTCGCCGTGAAAGACGGACAAACAAACAAACACACACATACACTTTCCTATTTATAATATTAGTATGGATTCCCGAGATGGCTGCCTTTCTCTCATCTCAGGAATCGAAAGAAATAGCTGTTTGGTGAAGAAAACCATGTTTTGGCACAGAATAAAGTAATAGTACTACGTACAGAAGGATATATTTCCTACAAAATAAATGCTTGACAGCGTTTTGACAGGTGACTGCGTTCGACTTTCTAGGGTTGTCAAGTACCGTCAACTTCTACAACTTTGCCTACCTACGATGCTCAACTTTGCCTGGCTTGAAAAATATGTTTTTCTTCATCAAACAGGTATTTATATACTACTATTAGGTATTTATTTACTGTTAGAAAAAATAATAATAGCTAGTTAAGTTAGTCTGAACCCTTGTTAAAAAAAACATAATTGGCTTTAACAGTTAAGTACCCATGAAACACTGTGATTTAATTAATTATTTTGACCTTGAAATAAAAAAAAAACATATACACGAGATGGCCGCCTTATCGTATTACCACATTATCTTGTAGCACTACCCCTCAAAGGAAATCTAGGAGACCTATCAGACTGGAAACCGATTTTTTTTTTCAAAAAAAAAAAAATACGTCGTCACCTTTTTTTGCATTTGCAGCATCGGCATTTTGTGTTCCCGCATTAGAGACTTGACTAATTATATATATCTCATCTAGGAGACATATCAAACTAGGTTCAGTGTCGTGGGCTCTTCTATATATACAGTGTGGAAAGATAAGTCGGGCCCTGGAGGGAAACTACCTTAAAACGTTGAGATAGCTCAATTTACTGAAAGGAAACATTCTTTATTTTTTTTAAAGGGACATAATTGCATTTACTAATTTTTGGAAAAGAGTACAGTTTACAAAAAAACTATTTATTTTGTAATTTTTGCCATAAATATTTTTTATGACAATTGATGCCAATCGATCCTATTTCAAACAAGGATAAACACTTCTTAATACCAACCAAGTTTAGGGTACAAGAGAACCCATAAATAATAATAAAAATATTGTTCATATAATTAGTATGGAAAAAAGTGAAAATTAAGAAAAAAACTGTGAGTGCAGTTTTAGTATTTAGAAAAAATTAAAGAATGTTTCCTTTCAGCGAATTGAGCTATCTCAACGTTTTAAGGTAGTTTCCCTCCAGGGCCCGACTTATCTTTCCACACTGTATAAAAGAAGAAACTGACTGACTGACTGACTGACATATCAACGCACAGCCCAAACCGCTGGGTCTAGAGATTTCAAATTTGGCACATAGGTTCCTTATAAGGTCTAGGGGAGCACTAAGAAAGGATTTTTCAAAATTCACCCCCTAAGGGGGTAAAATGGGGGTCCAAAGTTTGTATGGCGAAACAAGATTTGTTAGACTATTTTATTCGAAACTTCACAGGAGTATTCCTAATGATAGATGAGTAAACACGTGTTTAGGTGTTTTGAAATTCAACCCCCAAAAGGGGCAAATGTGGTCACAAAGTCTGAAAATCAACATGGGTATTGTATCCTTTTTGAGTACTTATAGTACGCGGGCGAAGCCGCGGGAAAAGGCTAGTAAACTATAAGTGACACCCCCTTGGTTTGTCTATTGAGTCTTGCTCGTGCTTATTTACAGGGTGCTTTTTCAATCCCTATTTAATCTAATTTAATTAATTTTAACTAAGTAAAATATAATGGTGCAAGGTGATGGATGAGATAGGCCATACATACTGAACAACTTTTACTACATATTGGACCAATACTAAAATCGCTAAATAATATTTTTCTGTTGATGTCGACGTTTTCTATGGGGAGGACAAATTTATTTTTGGAATTTTAAAGTCGGTCCCATAGAAAAAGATGTTCAGGTCTATTAAAAATCACTTCGCAATAATAAGGCAAAGCGTTGAAAATAAAAGATCCATATTTCTTGAAGTTTCTCAATCGATTTAACCAAGTCTTGCACTCTACACTTGAACAAGTCCAATAAAATTGAAATAAAACACAAGTTGCATCCTGCACTTCCTATTGAAGAGGTTCCAATCTCGAGCGAGGCTGTGCTGTAGCCTGGAGTTATTTACGTTTCAAGTTCATCCTGCCATTGTACACAGAATAGGTACACTGTAAATATAAAAAGGAATGAAAAAGGGCGCAATTTTTGGCGTTTTCATAGAAAGTGACTAATTATGGATTACAATGAACAAAATAACTGCGTTCGCCTGTGCCGAATCCATATGACCAGTGGTCATATTTATTGTATGGACTGACGTTTATCTGACGTGTTATTACGCATACGTAAATAGCCATACATTTGACGTTCCCCTCCCCCGAAAAAAACGGCAGACTTTTTTTGTATAGATGAGAAATGACAGACATGGCCGATGATTTTATTTCATTCCACACGTCATATTTCATTTCATTTTGTATTGTACATTCCCGTAATCGTAACCGGACCAAACGGTTTAAGCAAAGTAAAGGGTAGGTAAATTCCAATAAAGCAAGATCTTTAGTTTTATTACTAAATACTCATAGATAGGTTTCGACTGTGACCTGACCCTCTCTCATTCCGCCATCTTCTCACGTAATGTCAGAAATTCGCACTCCAATTTACTAATCCATCCCTTTTGCCGAACCTTTATGGTCTATGGGCGTCTCTATTATAATTTATAACTGGGTCTTGTAATTTTTTTACTGAGTTCAAGATTCTGAAGAAGCATCTTCTCAATATGACGGGATCATTTTTGCTATTTTGACGTAAGAATATCGTCACTACTAAGAAAATAACTCGTATCTTTCTGCTACTCAAAATAAAAACGTGGTAACTATGCGTAGGATACATATAAAGTAACTGTGTTACAATGTTGAGTAGCAGTGTGAGATACGAAATTTTTCAAAGTAATCATTCATGTTATCAATTTGATCTTCTTTTGTCATCATCATCAAAATGAGATATTAGACAAATTGAGTTTCTATAAATAATCGTGATTATAACGTTTGCCATATCATAATGTAATGAGTAATGACGTTAAGGTTATCTTATTTATGGATATTTGGATTCAATCCATAACTCAGCTACAAATGACTGTGATAAACACACAAATAAATGCACTTACCAAGATTCGAACCCGGGATCTCCTGCTTCGTAGGCAGTAGGCACTACCGAATGGGCTAGGAGACCGTTAAAGTAGGGATGTGCGGCGTTTCCTCACAGTTGTGTAGAAACAGTCATCTCCGATTTCATCACAATATTTGCACAAAAGCACCTCAATTTTACGTGTTTACGTATCCCGTCACCGTTAAAGGTTCGACAGTCAGCTCACTCGTCTATACGTGATCCTCATTCTCAGTATTCGGATTTTACGGTGCAACACGGCGTAATATAGTGCTTATTATACGAATATAGTGGTTAAAACGTGAAAATGTTATTGAAATGTATTTGATGTAACTAAAGTAAACAACGTGGGTCCTAATATTGAAGATTATCTATATGAGCATAATTTTTGAGCTAAAAAAAACTGTGTTGCACCCTAAAATCCGATTACTGCTCTTTATATTAAAATCCCTCGCAGTACCTACACTCGCGTACAATCAAACAGGTTACTTTGTATGGAAATTTCTATAGAAAGTTTTGTATAGAAATTTTAATCTTCGGGATTTTAGGACTCGTTTTCACTGTCCGTGATTATATTTTGATAAAATACAGTCAGCACAAGTATCTGAGCCAGCGAGACGTTCAGAATGATCTGGTCAGGTATTTGTTTTTTAAGGTTTCTTAGCCAAAATGGCAAAAACTGAACCCTTATAGTTTTGTCAAGTCCGTCCCTCCGTCCGTCTATCCGTCCGTCCGTATGTCACAAAATAACTGTAACTTTTGAATAGGTGGTCCAAAAAATATGAAAAAAAATTTGAATTCAAAAAAACTTCTTCCGTAGGCAGATACCTTTTGGTATTACTTTTTTCTTATTCCATTGAAGGTACGGAACTCTCCATTATACGTGATCCGACACACCCTTGGCCGGTTTTTTACACCACGACGGTGGCAAGCAGGCATACGGCCCGCCTTATGGTAAGTAGGAGGCCATAGGCTGCGGTGGCTGCTTGGCATCGAGCGGACCTATCGCTCGCGTATCTACTTTTTCTGCTGTTTGTAAAGTCGCCATCAGATATATCGGAGCGGCCAAGGTGGTCACAAATATCTGAACAACGCTTCTACTGTCAAGGCGTTAAAGTGCATGGTCAGATATTATTGACTACCTTGGCCGCTGCGATATATTTGATGGCGACTGTACATCGTTATATTAGAATATCTTGTAAAATTTTACAAATTAGAGTAGGTATCTACATCATTAAATTCATATTATATTAGAAATAGAAAAATAAAATATTCGTAAGTATTCAATAGATAAAGCATGAGTGCGTAGTTCAAGTTATGAACCGAAAAGCATTTATTGGATTTCACAAATAACAAGAATTTCGTTTCGTTGATGTAACCAATTACCTAACTTATTTGTAATGTCATACTAGCGACCCGTTCCGGCTTCGCACGGGATAAAAAATAGTTATTGTGGGTAATCCCTAAGAGATAGACATGTACCATCACGGACTTTTTTGTAGACCTTTTTAAGATGTACAATACTGTAGTAGGTACATTATTTTGATCTATATCTTAGGACTCAGCCAGCGTTTGCAATGTAAGCGCAAAAAACCGGCCAAGAGCGTGTCGGGCCACGCTCAGTGCAGGGTTCCGTAGTTTTCCGTCCGTCACAGTAAGTGTACCCACTTAAGAGTTAAAGACTAATGCCAAAAGGTCGTATCTGATGCCTATGGAAGAAGTTTTTTGGAAATAACTCAAAAATGGCTAGGACCTATAATGTTCAAAATAATTTTCCTAAAAAGTTTATCATAACGCGCATATTCCCAATTTTTTTCATATTTTTTGGACTTACGGTGCAAAAGTTACAGGGGGGGGGACGCTATTTTGCCGACTTTCGAAGCGATTATTTCCGAAAATATTTACATTATCAAAAAATGATTTTAGTAAACCCCTATTCATTTTTAAATACCTATCCAACAATATATCACACGTTAGGGTTGAAATGAAAAAAAAAATCACTCCCCACTTTACGTATAGGGGAGGTACCCTAATAAAAAAAAATATTCCACTTTTTATTTTACCACTTTGTCGGCGTGATTGATATGCATATTAGTACCAAATTTCAGCTTTCTAGTGCTAACGGTCACTGAGATTATCCGCGGACGGACGGACGGACGGACGGACGGGCAGACATGGCGAAACTATAAGGGTTCCTAGTTGACTACGGAACCCTAAAAATGGGTTTATTTACGACATCACACTAGAAACCTGTAAAATCATCAGTGTTTCTCTACTATATTATGCATGTATTATACATATAAACCTTCCTCTTGAATCACTCTATCTATAAAAAAAACACATCAAAATCCATTGCGTAGTTTTAAACATCTAAGCATACATAGGGACAAACAGCGGAAAGCGACTTTGTTTTATACTATGTAGTGATTAGACGGAGAGCTAGACACAATATGCATATGTTAGAAGTGTTTTAGAATATGCCTCCCCCATATGGTCCGTCAATTATGCCATACCCAAAAATCGTATTGAAAGAATTCAAAGTAAATTTTTGACACAATTAAATTATAAGTTTAAAAAATCTACTCCATCTTCACCATACGCTGATAAATGTAAACAACATAATCTGTTATCACTAGAAGACAGACGTAAACTGTCTGACATGAGCTTGCTCTTTGATGTACTAAATAATCGCATCGATTGCCCTGAACTTCTATCCGGTCTTGCATTTCGAGTCCCAAAACGTCGCACTAGACATACCGCCCTATTTCATGTTCCCTTCCACGTAACTAATTACGGTGACAATGCTGTGTGCTCGTATCCCTCGTTTATATAACTTAGAATTCTATACTGTGGATCCCTTCTTCCAATCTAAAAAGAAATATATGAATGATATATGCACGACACTTTTCAGAAAGTATAAATAGTAAATTTTTAATAATAATTTCAAAATCAATTCAGGAGTAAAAGTTAGTCTTTGCTATGGCTTGTATTAAATATATTTGGTATTGGACATTCATTGGTGTACAGGCTTTCAATGATTTAATCACGGTACTAGTGGAAACATATCTTGTTTATAAAATTATAACGTCTTTTTATGTGGTCAATTAACTATCTTACTTGCGATGAGAATTTTATTTGACTTTTTTTGTACACTTTATTTTTGTACTGTTTCCTAGCAATTAATACTTACCTACATTACTTATTAATAAGTTATTATGTAGAATGTAATTTATGGATAACTGTTATTGGCCATCTGTTATGTAACCATTTATATGTAATACTCTTATTTAAGGCTGTTGTTGTCCTGAACATCAATAAAAAAATATATTGTAATGTTATTATTACATTCAGAACATAAATATGGATAAAGTAACGCCATCTAAAGGCATTTGCAAGAAACCAATAGTTGTTTAGAAACTTCGTTCAGTTGGGGTAAGCATTGCAAGTCTGAGGGTAGGTAAATAAAAACGCAAGACCGACCCGACAGAAAAATAAGTCGGAGACGTGAGAGATGTTTGTAGCTACAATGTAAAAGGCAAGAAATTAAGTTATTTGTTGATCATGGTGCGTGTATAGTCTCGAAATAAATCATGTGGAGTGTGTTCGTGTGAACAAGTCACGGGGTAAGTTTTTATTGGTTATATTAGTTGGGACTTTGTGCGTTTGCTGTACTACAATTATTCCGAGCCCGATAAAATTCGGTGGATTTATAACTCGGCCGTTTGTTCGCAGCGTACGGAAACGCCCTTTATTTTGAATGCACGGAATTGGGAGCACATTATTTTAATACCAATGAGATATAGAAATATAAGGACTGCGTAAACGAGTCGTCAAGGAATAATACTGTGAATTTCGTCGCCTCTGCTATATCACATTTGGTTCGGTGGTACAAGCTGTAGGAAGTGGTGCAGCAGGTTACCGGTTCGAACCCCGCGTCACAGAATCTTTTTTTGTTGTTTTTATTTTGCCGTTTAGTTAATAAATAGTTTTATTGTTTTATCTTTACCTTTTCACTTTATATTCTGTTTTTATTGTTTTATCTTTTCACTTTATATTTTGCTTTTGTTGTTTTATCTATATGTTTTCATTTTATATTTTGTTTTTATGTTTTATGTTGTGTCAGTTATTTTGAATTGCCACACAGTATAAGTAGATTTTAATTATATTTTATGCTCAACTTTGTCAATAGTTTCCTTTTGTATAGTTCCCAAGAACCCTGTTCATGACATTGGCGCCCAACGGGTTATACTAGATTGGATATACTATTGGCAATAGTTGACAGGACATAGTTTTTTATTTGTAATAAGTTTAGTGTGCAGTTATTTTATTGATCTTGTCTTTGTCAATATTGTGACCATGGATGTTAATCACTTACATAAGGATGAACTAGAGTTTGAATTGGCTTGTCGGGGTGTCTCGAATTGTGAGACAGCGCCGGCCATGCGAAAATTTTTGCGAGCGATGTTAAAGCGAGAGGCTTCCGGGGAATCTTCAATTTCCTTAAAGGTTCCCATTGCGTGCATTGAAAATCAGGGCAGCGAGATACTACGTTGTAGAAATAAGTTGGCCGCTTTAGTCACATTAATTAAGGAGGCATCACTCAGTCTAGACAGCTCCTTGGTCAGGCGAATACACTCCCGTCTAACACATCTGGTAAACCGTGCTAGGTTCATTGCACCCGTGGAACAGGTTGACGTTGAAGGGCGTTTAGCACTGTTAAGGGAAATTGACGAGGCAAGATTGGCTTTAGACAAGTTGTGTCAGGGCGACAGTGATGATGACGATGATGATGACGGGATATCAGAGCATGATAGGATTGCGTTACACAAATCATTGGGAGAGGAAGCGATTAAAATATTAGGACATTTGAATGCTGATAAGGTCACGGTTGGCGATATACCAACTCAGGTGGAGCGTCAGCCAACATTAGACGATGCGCCGATTCCTGTGAGAGTGTTGCTTCAGGATATGCCACAACCATGTAGATCAGAAAAATTTGAAAAAGAGGTCGGTCACAAAGATGTTGACAACATCAACCAGGACTCGGGTCCAAAGTCTAGTTCACATGGAAGGTTACAGCGGTCGTCCACTATAGAACAAGATTTTCAGAGGCGGAAGTTGGTTCCCATTAAGGACTGGGGAGTTAAATTTAATGGTAGAGGCTCGGTTAGTATCAACGCATTTCTTGAGAGGGTTGACGAGCTTAAAGATGCACGTAATGCCAACGATGACGACTTGTTCCGCTATGCAATTGATTTCTTCGAGGAGGAAGCTCTTATATGGTTTAGAGCAAATAAAAATTCTGTTTCTAGTTGGAATGAGTTGGTGAAGCTCCTGTTAGATACGTTCCAAGAACCGAACTACCAAGACGAGCTTCTGGAAGAAATCAAACGAAGAACTCAAAGTAGGCAAGAGAGTGTAGTTATTTACGTGTCCACCCTCCAAAACATGTTCAATCGCTTGCCTGAACCACTTACAGAGCTACAGAAGTTGGTCATATTAAGGAAGAACGTACAACCCTATTTCCAGAAAGAGATATGCCGGGATACGTTCAACACTGTAGCTGAGTTGACTGCGGTTTTGAAGGTTATTGAGCGTACTAAGTTAAATTGCGAGAAATTCAAGGAACCAACGCAGGACAGTTATTCGTTGGAACGGGACTTAGCGTTTCAAGGTGCAGGTGATACCAAACCAATAAGACAAAATGAAGTAGCAGCCATGGAGGACAAGTCTCAGTCTAAATGTTGGAATTGTAGAAGTCCAGGGCACCGTTTTAGAGATTGCAATTTACCAAGGCAAAGGCTATTTTGCTACAAATGTGGGCGTTTTGGGAGCACGGTTCAAAAGTGTACCTGCAGCGCTACAAAGGAGGGAAACGGGCAATCGGGGTCGATGCTTGCCGATCAGGCCCCAAGAAAATAGGCAGTAGAGCTCATAGTGACTGGCAGAAATGGCTACGTACTATCTCAACCTTTTTTACTACGGGCGAAATTTGTAATATACAGCGGAAATCAGATAGAAGGTTGTATGCGGACATTAGAATATTAAATCAGCCATTCGTAGGTATGCTGGACTGCGGGGCTACAATATCATTAGTTTCTCAGGAGTTTAGTAAGAGATTGTTGAGCCTAGGTTTAGCAGAACGTGCAAATAGTGAAAACATTTCGACCGCCAATGGAACTGATCACTTTATCGACACAATATTGGATTTGCCTATTCAGTTTAGGGGCAAGTACAAAGTAGTTCCGTTTTTCATAATGAAACAATTAAAGCATGACATGATTTTAGGAATGACATTTTTCGACGCGTTTGATTTGTCAGTTAGGGAAAAAATTGCGCCAGGCGACAACGGTATTTCGGAGGTCGGTGTCGCGACACTTGTTACGCCAGTCATCACGCGCGATGAACTAACAGAGGAGCAAAAAGAAAGCTTGGATAATCTTTTAGTAGTTATGGGTGAGGAGATAGGTAAAGGATTGGGGAGAACGTCCTTAATCGAACATAGGATTGACACAGGTGATCACTTGCCGACCAGCCAAAGGCAGTATCCTTTTGCACCGCCAGTAATGAGAGAGCTGGAGCGAGAGATTGATGATATGCTTAGAAATGACGTAATCGAGCCATCATGCAGTTCGTGGCGCTCGCCGGTACTCCTTGTAAAAAAGGCTTCTGGCAAGAACCGTTTATGTCTGGATAGTCGACAGTTAAACAAGCTGACTACAAAGGATTCTTATCCACTACCGAGAGTAACGACCATATTAGACAGCCTTAGGAATGCGCGTTTTCTGTCGACAATCGACCTACGTTCAGCATTTTGGCAAATACCACTCGAGGAAGGAAGTAAAGAGAGAACTGCCTTTGGACTCGCTGGGAAAGGACTCTATCAGTTCAAGGTTATGCCGTTTGGTCTATGCAATGCTTCCCAGACACAGCAACGTTTAATGGACCGCTTGTTTCCTCCTGAGTACGAGGGTAAAGTGTTTTCATACTTAGATGATATAGTTATATGCAATGATAATTTTGAAGATCACTTGTCGTCATTAACTTTTGTCAAAAATCAGTTGAAGGAGGCAGGCCTAACTGTTAATTTAGAGAAGTGCGCTTTCGCAAGGCCCTCATTGAAATACTTGGGTTACATAGTGGACAAAGATGGTCTACGCACAGACCCGAACAAGGTGAGAGCAATTCTAGAGTATCCTCGACCCACCACATATTCGGAATTGAAGCGATTCATTGGGTTGGCAAGTTGGTATCGGCGTTTTGTCCAAAATTTTGCCATTGTGGCATCTCCTTTACATGAACTGACCAAAGGAGGTAAGAAAGGCAAACGCATATTGTGGAATGAAGATGCGCAACAAGCCTTCGTCAATCTGAAAACAGCGCTTACTTCCACGCCTGTGTTAAGAGTTCCTGATTTCGCCAAACCCTTCTCGGTACAATGCGACGCTTCCAACACTGGAACAGGTGGAGTTCTGATTCAGGAAATTGATGGCATGGAGGCACCTATAGCTTACACTAGCAGAAAACTCTCGGACAGGGAATGTAGGTACTCTGCTTCTGAAAGAGAGTTGCTCAGCGTACTCCATGCCGTTGAACAATTTCGGCCATACATTGAAGGGAGCCATTTCAAGGTAATTTCTGACCATAGCGCTCTTCAGTGGTTACACCGCAACAAGGACCCGCATGGTCGCTTAGCAAGGTGGGCAATGCGCTTACAGCAATTTGATTATGAAATTGTGCACCGAAGAGGGAAATACAACACGGTACCAGATGCATTGTCGCGAGCAGTCACTGAAGAAATTGCCTTGTTGGAAATTAAAGCGGAAGATAAGGACGACTGGTACAAGGCGGAGGAGGAAAGGGTAGCTTCAGGAATAAATGAGCCAGGTTGGGAGATAAGTCAGGGACAATTATGGAGGCACCTTAAACTTAGACAGTTCCCAAACGACAACGACAGTTGGAAGCTAGTGGTACCAGAAAAACTACGCGATCAGGTTTTAAAAGAATGTCATGACCACCCGGCTGCAGGACACTTGGGGGTCAAGAAGTCGGTGAATCGCGCTAGGCAACATTACTTCTGGCCTACTTTAATACAAGACGTAAAAAAATACGTTAGGAGATGTGAGGTGTGTGCAAGACATAAACCCTCTCAAATGAAACCTACTGGATTGATGGGTAGACAAAGAGAGGTGTCAGAGCCATTCCAGATCATATCGATGGACTTAATGGGGCCTTTTCCGAAATCCAAGAAAGGCAACACAATGCTACTAGTGATATCGTGCTGGTTTAGTAAATTTTGTTTTTTATTTCCCATCAGAAACGGAAAGTCGTCGACAATATCTCAAATAATAGAGGAACAAATATTCCTAATGTATGGTACCCCGGGTGTAATTGTCTGTGATAACGGCAAATAATTTGTTTCCGCACAGTTTAAGGACTTGGCGTCAAGATATGGAGTAAAACTATGGTACACCCCGTACTACCATCCCCAGGCAAACCCTACAGAGAGGGTAAATAAAGTTGTAGGGACCGCGATCGCCTCATATGTGAAAGATGACCACAGGGAGTGGGACAAGTATGTTCCATTTATAGGGCATGCGATCAGGACGTCCGTCCATGAAGTTACGAAAAGAACACCATCATTCATGTTCTTGGGGCGGGAGTCATCAATCCAAGGCATGAAGCCATATTCATTTGAACCGGGCGATCAGCTTCAGTTCAATAAGGAGAGATTTGAAGAAGGTCTTGGACTTCGTCAGAGGATATACGAGGATGTGTGCAAAAGAATGAGAGTATCTCATGAATTAAATAGTAAAAGGTACAACTTACGGCGCCGTGGGTGTGAATACAAGGAGGGGGATTTAGTGTGGAAGCGCACAAAAATTTTGTCCAACTCTGACAAACGTTTCATGTCCAAATTAGCACCGAAGTTCGAGAAAGCCATAATTTCTGAGAAAGTCTCGGAAAATATATATAAACTGCGAAGTCTCAGAAGCAAAGATTTGGGCACATGGCATTCAAGCGATTTGAAACGCATGGTTTGAATCCGGTTGGATTCTCTGGAGGAGAGGGGATATTGTAATGTTATTATTACATTCAGAACATAAATATGGATAAAGTAACGCCATCTAAAGGCATTTGCAAGAAACCAATAGTTGTTTAGAAACTTCGTTCAGTTGGGGTAAGCATTGCAAGTCTGAGGGTAGGTAAATAAAAACGCAAGACCGACCCGACAGAAAAATAAGTCGGAGACGTGAGAGATGTTTGTAGCTACAATGTAAAAGGCAAGAAATTAAGTTATTTGTTGATCATGGTGCGTGTATAGTCTCGAAATAAATCATGTGGAGTGTGTTCGTGTGAACAAGTCACGGGGTAAGTTTTTATTGGTTATATTAGTTGGGACTTTGTGCGTTTGCTGTACTACAATTATTCCGAGCCCGATAAAATTCGGTGGATTTATAACTCGGCCGTTTGTTCGCAGCGTACGGAAACGCCCTTTATTTTGAATGCACGGAATTGGGAGCACATTATTTTAATACCAATGAGATATAAAAATATAAGGACTGCGTAAACGAGTCGTCAAGGAATAATACTGTGAATTTCGTCGCCTCTGCTATATCACATTTGGTTCGGTGGTACAAGCTGTAGGAAGTGGTGCAGCAGGTTACCGGTTCGAACCCCGCGTCACAGAATCTTTTTTTGTTGTTTTTATTTTGCCGTTTTGTTAATAAATAGTTTTATTGTTTTATCTTTACCTTTTCACTTTATATTCTGTTTTTATTGTTTTATCTTTTCACTTTATATTTTGCTTTTGTTGTTTTATCTATATGTTTTCATTTTATATTTTGTTTTTATGTTTTATGTTGTGTCAGTTATTTTGAATTGCCACACAGTATAAGTAGATTTTAATTATATTTTATGCTCAACTTTGTCAATAGTTTCCTTTTGTATAGTTCCCAAGAACCCTGTTCATGACAATATACATATATATATATTCTACACCATTATACGACTATATGAATTTGTGACACTTTTTCGGTAAAGGTACCAATTGGTGGCAGGCGCTTACGCTATTATTGCTCGAATACACTACTGAATTTTTACAACGTACGACTTAAGTGCCTTTCACCAAATGGTTCCTTTGCAGAAAAAGCGTCACATTTGATAAGTATATGTAGACTTGGCATTCTGATTCAGACTGACAAGGGTCGCGTTATCTCGGGCTTCAGAGTTACAATTAATTACCAACGTTCTAGGTTCTGTCAAAGTTTCAAGAATTTGTTGGGTACATACATCGGTCAAATAATACTCGGGATACACCCGGGACCCGGGCTTTGTCCTTAAACTACGTCCGGACTTGGGTAAGTCCTTAAACTACGCCAAAAAGAGAGGTATGGGCACTGCGTATGGCATCTCGCTAAGTGTGGTAGGCCACGTTCAGCGAATGTCATCTCGCTCAAATCTGGAGCAGAGCCCGACTGGGGAAGCACCTTACAGAAAACCACAGTCAAATAGCACTGGACCTTACTCATAGTGTTGTGTTCCTTCTGTTGAGTAAGGTTGCCAAAGAGCTCAAAGAGGACCCAGTGTGTTGACGATTAGGGACCTTCTTGTTCCTTTAGCCACCAACACAGTGAATCCTCCTTTTTGTAAAGGGTCGGCAACGCGCATGTGACTACTTTGGAGTTGCATGCGTCCATAGGTTACGGTAGCTGCTTACCACCAGGCGGGCCGTATGCTTGTTTGCCACCGTCGTGGCATAAAAAAAAACACAATCAGACAAAAAGTGTTTTATTTTAATTTTAATACATCTACGCCTATATATAATATTGTAAGCTGAACGCCTGCAAGTATAATGTTAAACATAAATTGTTGTTTGGGGTAGTTGCTAGTCTGTGCCACAGCAAACGCTGAGTACACCCCTTTGTCACACTGTCTGTTTCTTTTAATTATGTATAGATTAAGAAAACATCCTATTTTTATTTTATTTTGTTGCTTCTTGTATGGTATGTTTGAAGTGACAATAAACCTTTATCTACACTCATATTGTAAGTTCTCTAAAACGTATTCGAATACGGTAGGCAATGGCTAGCATTACCACGACCGATTTTACTATGATAAGCTTTTTATCCGTGGCAGTAACGTAATTTTAACTTTTCATGCTCAATTATTGATGTGCTATGAGTTTTGATAACATAATGTACACCTGCACCCTCCCGCGCATCCGCCGACAGCCCGACACGCGCCTCCCCGACACAATCGAGTTGGTCATGGCGGTGCAATGGCGGCCATTCTATGGTTTCCGAATACGGCATATTGGATAAATAATATGAGTGTAGATAAAGCAGTGTATGCAACTGTACGTAATTAGGCCTTAAAACACTCGTGTGATCTTATTATGAAACTCACCTGCGGCTCGTTTCATAAAACCACACTCATGTTTTAAGGACCCTTATTACGTAACAGTTACATAAATTATTCTATTCTATTCTAAAAAATGGCCCCACAGTAGTACCGCAAGAACGACTCGTGCAGTACTTTCTCTGCCAGTCTTATTACAGCATAAGACTGGCCGGTTACATACAGGGTGTAACAAAGGCCCTGGTCCTTTTAAGGACATAATTGGTATCGTAGTCTAATTATGAAAAAGGAAAAATTTTTTTCGCGAAATATAAATTAGTTTTGTATGGAGGGTTGGCCGGCTGGGACGACGTGTCCCATACAAAAAAAAATCGCGTCAAAGAAAATTTTCTGTTACTTTTTCTTACTCGCAATAAGATACTAATTGGGTACTTTCCTGGGTAAAAAAATATTATTCTATTTAGTCCGTCAGTGAGATTATCAAAAAATATTGGATACGTATTTTTTATTTCGTCAATGAAACAAAAATTGGTGAAGATATAGCCCGTTAAAGTTCCGTGAGACGTCACATTATACTAAAAGTTGTACTGAACTGACGTCACGCGGAACTTTAACGGGCTGTATCTTCACTAATTTTTGTTTGATTGACAAAATAAAAAAATACGTGTCCAATATTTTTTGATAATCTAACTGACGGACTAAATATATTTTTTTAGGAAAGTAGCCAATTATGCCCTTAAACGGATTGCCAGTATTTTTAATACAGCCTGTATTTTCACGAGCCATATTTTCAGTAAATCTTGTTTGAATCTGTACAACCTCCTTGAAATTGTTGCTCGAATGGTACATAAATGATCCTTATATATTTTCTGTTTGGACTTAGTTTTTATTTGAGAAAAAAATAGTAGTTTATGTAACTGTTACGTACCCTTATGTCCTTAAAATATGCGGCTCGTTTCATAATAAGATCACACCAGTATTTTAAGGCCTAATTACGTACAGTTGCATACACTGCTTTATCTACACTCATATTATATATCCTAAATGAAGTGTTCGGAAACCATAGAATGACCGCCATTGCACCGCCATGGCCAACTCGATTGTCCCGGCGGTCGCGCGGGCGCGTGCCGTTAGTCAGGAAGGAGGACAGGACTTACATTATGTTATCAAATTCGATGTTCCGAATTTTAAAATCATAACGTATCAATATATGAGCATGTTAAGTTAAAATTACGTTACTGCCACAGATAAAAAGCTTATCATAGTAAAATCGGTTGTGGTAATGCTAGCCATTGCCTACCGTTTTTGAACACGTTTTAGAGGACTTACAATGTGTGTGTACATAAAAGCATATTTCATTAGTCTATACCAAACTCACGGCACTATTATGCCGGGTTTTCAATCCCGGAAGTTTTTGTACGTGAAAAATCGGGATCCCGGCATTTTATCCCGGTATCGTAAGTTCAACCTAAATAAAAGTTTATTTTTATAAGTGGCACGTTTATTTTTATACATAAATAATTGTGCGGTCGTAGGAGTTTTAATATTTTATTTATTATCTGCATCGACAGATATATTTTGTTTGTATGCAGATAAATTTCTGCTAACTATATTATAAATATCACATTTTAATGTCATTCGTAATAACATAACCCAACAAACAAAATAAAGACTTTCTTACCCCGTAATTCATAAACGTCAGGTTCATAAAGATCAGCTCAGTTAGTTAATTTATGTTTTGTCTGTTTATAACAAACACAACTGTCAAAGTGGCAGATAAGGACAAAAAATATATAACCAATTGAGGACTGCGAGGCGTTTATAAATAAGGGGGGTACTATGTAGTGTAACCACGAAACGGATCCAACTGAATTCGACGAGTCTCTTTCCGCACTGACTCTAAGGATCATTAAACTAACCATATGGCATTTATTTGCAACTGACATGATGTAAAAACTCTTATTACCCAGATTTAAGCGCCAATCACACAGCTGGCGAGTGAAGGGCCCTCCTAAATCCATTCAGAAGGTCCTTTACGTAAATTATTCCTATCATAAAATATTCCGTATTCATAAAATATTCTACTGTGATTCACTCGTTCGGGCTTTTGAAATTAGGCTGGATTTTGAAGGGCCATACAGAATATGTATAAATACTTCGTTTTTTTAAGGTTAGAAAATTTTTGCGATTGTTGTGCGAAATCGATTTTAAAACTTGCCTTTTATTGTCTTAAGAATAATACTACTAATGAAAACAAGTACTCTCCTTTTATTTTTTCTCTAACATGGCTGAAAAAAATAAAGATACCCGACATCGACCCGTAGTTTTCTAATCCTACAAACCAACTACAAACGCATCGATACCTTTGGGTTCAATTGGCGTAAAGGACATTTTGGCGAAAATGAGTTATATAATATATACAGCTGTGTTCAGAACTTCAAGGGCTATCGCTCTGTATAGTTAAAATTTCGATATCTCTTAAAAAGTTGCCTTTACGACCCAATTTTTACACTATGAGCTTGCAAAAACAGCGTATCTAAAGGGACGTAAATGGCCAGTTACAATTTACAAGTTTAAGATATGATCGTAAAGGAAGTCGCTATAAATATTGTAGTAAGTGACTTTCATCTCATTTTCCGTCTTTTAAGCCCTTCATTTTATCTTGCTTATTTTCCAAATCATATGGTCTAGATGGGCGTAAAGGACATGTTTTATTACATTTGTCCTTTACGACCTGCTCTAAAAATAATTTTACCATAATGATTTTTAATATTATGAAGTGAACATGGTTGTAAAGGACTTTTCTATTATTATGTGTAGTTTACTGCTATAAAGGAGTTTCTTAATTCTACAATTATAAGAATTAACATGGATGTAAAGGTCTATAATGTCAAAAAAATTGTTTCATGTGACCTTTGTTACTAAAATATAATGTTTGACCTCCAAATTTGTAAACATTTACGCTCATTTTCAATGTAAACTAACGGTGTAAAGGTCACTTACTATGAATACATTTAGGTTTTGTGGGCTATAAAGGACATTTTTTTATTAATTATATGTCATATTAAGGGCACTGAGTGTAATTTTTGTTTGTTTTTTAATTGTATTGTAAAGAGAGAAGTTAAATTAAATGTGTTATGAATCTAATAATCGTTTAAAAATAAATAATCAGAGTTGTTAAAATGTGACATGGACACCGACGAAAATTTATAAATGTATAATCAATATTGTATTGCTTTAATTCATAATATTAACATAATTTATAATTAAAATTAAAATTTACTATTGATCTAGTTACACCGAACGATTACCAATTTCGTCGGTTAAGTATAAGACCTAAAAAAGCATTGCGATCAAGCTACTATCCTACGCCATTTTCATTCAGGGTACACTACGTTACCTTTTCAATAAAAAGTAAAAGCTACAAGAAATGGATGAAGATTATTTATCCTTTAGAAAAGGATACACTGGGTTGAAGGTTAGAGAGAAAAAAGTATCCCCCGTCGTCAACACATAGCATCCATTAAGAGCTCTCTGGCGACCTTAATCATCGGCAGGAACAGAACCCTAGAGTAGGGTCTAGTGCAGCGCTACTTAGCTGAGGTTTTTTGTGAGGTGGAGGTACTGAGCTGTGCCCTACCACATAAAGCGAGACGACATTCGCAGTGCCCATGCCTCTCTTTTAGACGCAAGTAGTGTAAGGACGTACCCGGGTCCAAAACGTAACGTGTCAAGTTTGAAACGTATCCGGACAGGACGAAGTGGCAATTAATACTTTATGATAGATTTGGTTTTTATTTATTCATTTAATTGTTTAACATATTCTTTAATTATAATTGAAATGACATGTAATATTATACATATTTCGAATAATATTATGTATATGAATAATAACAGTAAACAGGATACATTTTTAGTTATGTGAAATTAGAAATTATTGGGCGTTAAACGCCAGGAAAGAATTATTCTGCGCCTCAGGTAAAGTTAACCCTCTTTTCACTTGAGACTCGTGTCGTTAGACACAGAAATTACTACCTAAAGAAGAATTAATAATTACTTTTAAAATAAAAATCTTGTTGTTTCGTATTTTACAATAATAAATCTTGAAATTTTGAAACGATATTATTAAAATGATATTTATAGTCTTTTACTCACTAAGTAAACGTCCTAATTCTTGATATCCTAGCCGTTATCCACTTTGTTACTTCCCTTGTTTTGATTTAAGGCCGAGGGTGTCAACAATTATTTCAAATTTAAACACTGGGACATTTACTTTATCTTCGTTCCCGGAATATATTAGCTAGTTTTTGAGCCAGTAATTATTTTCTATTACATTACTGATTAAAAATATTATATTTTGCGTTTTCTATACTATAAATGTAATGAAGATATACTTAGCCGGATCAACCACGTTTTGATACACTTTTCAGACTTCCTAACAGTAAACGAAGCTGAATACAGGTAACGTGTGTACTGCGACCGGTAACTATATGCCCCAAATTTGGAGTAAAATAATTTAAGACCGTTACTTACGCCCTGAATTTGGAGTAAAATAATCAAGAACCGTCACTTACGACCCCATCACTTTTAAATTATCATAAATTCCATGGGCGTAAAGAACATTCATAGCGTTTTGACCAGTTGTAAAGGACATCTAACTTCTAAAGTATTTAGTTTATGAGTAGGATTGATAATTCAGATTAGAGATACCAATAATCTGAGTACTTCCTAATACACATCAAAGATGTAGCACGATAAACAAAAAAAATATTGCCGACATTTAAAAAAAATCTGTGTTTTTTGCGTCTTCTGAAAACCAGCATTTTGTCCTTTACGACAATTGAACCCAAAGGTATCGATATGTCTTAGGTATAATATTTCACGGGTCCCTTACACCTAAAGAACATGCCTAGTTACCTTTTTAACCTTGAGCTTGCAATGTGTCACTCATATTGGCACATAAAAACATTTGATTACGAAAATAGTATGGTTATTTGAAACTTTCAAAGCTCGATAAATCTAAATGTTCTCTCCGTGTTCTTTTCATACATTCTCGCCATAGTTCATATTTTTTACATAACATAACATACCATGAAGACAGGGTGTGCAAGTCTACTCTAATATATTATTTACATGTACGTGCGTGCTTCAAATATGGAATAATATATGAACCCAATTCCATTTCACAGTTCGTCTACACTGGCCAACATAACTTATACTTTGTTTTTTTTTTCAGATTAGAAAAATCGTGCGATTGTCGTAGTGCGATTTTTGGGAAAACGATTTTGAAATTCGCCATTTTGCATCTTATTGGCTTAATTAAGCGTATCACTAATAATGGAAAAAAGTAGTCTCATTTAAATATTTTCCTGATATGGCTGAAAAAAGTAAAGATACATTGGCGAAATCGCCCGATGTTTTTCTAATCTAAAAATAAATTAATAGTTTAAAAAACACTAGAAAAACACGCTTTTATAAATGCACGTAAAAACAGAAAATAAATTATGGATCGTTCAAGTTGTCTCTATTTCTGGGCTTGCTTTTCATTATAACATTTGATTGTAAAAGCGTGGGGTGTTGGAACAGGAAAGACTTTCTTGTTAACAAATACTAATACTAACTTTCCTGTTAAACTATTAATTTATTTTATACTTTTTGTTCTTTGATAACGAAATATTTACCTACTAACCTATTTACACGTCGATATATACATCGTATATAGATATATCAATATTATTCTATTATACTCTCCATGTACTGGTCTATATACATTTTATACAGGCACCTATGTCTATATATATAATATTCAATATATAATAGGTTTGTTATAACCTTGAAACCTGATCGTGTTCAAAGTCCATTACGTGGCCTTTCTCACAAGTGCCAACACGACTATGATACGATATTCCATCATGGAATGCCAGTGCCTATCTTCCGGCTTCATCATCAGACCTTGAAACCTAATCGTGGTCAAAGTTCATTACAAGATGAGGTGGCACTAGGGTCCACGCATATATATCTGTATATATGTCTGTAACATCTATATATTGAGCAAACTATATCTTTATGAATTAGAAAGATAAATGATGTATAAATTACTGAATCTGAATACTGTAAATTATTAAATTAACTGAATTGAATTGAAATCGAATTAAATGCCTGAGTTACTTGGGGTAGCTAAGGAAATAAAGGTCACATGGCGATTTAAAAATGGTTATTTATTATCGCAATAGGTACGGGCATCTGGTTTAGCATTTGCTTTAAAACAACACGTTTTAGGACCCAGGAAAACCCGTGGAAAACCTAGATCAAACCAGCCTACTTCTACGAGACTATGATTTAATGTGTCTGAGCTTAATGAACTTCACTTTAGTTACGACAACTGTATAATAATGACTAAGAAATTAGTACAACGACATTTGTGGAATTTCCAAGACAATATACGCACGTTAAGTAAATATAACACTAATAAAACATGAACAAGTTAATCGATATAACACATTGTTAATGGATGGGTGACATTATGATATTATTTTATAGAACGATGAACCTTGATCAGGTTCATAATTTCATAATCCAGGACAACGTTACACCGGGGAATTGAACCCTAGGCAAAACATAGATTTCCTTTACATTCCGAGAGTCGAACTCGTTTAAAATGATGTATATGTCACAATCAACTATTATTATGCATACAAGCATATGAAATGTCCAAGAAAGTAATTTACATATAAACAAACATTATAAGTGCTGCGAAACACAGCAAATTGAACAATATTTAAATAATTAGCAGGTGATGTTTGTATTTAATAAATCATCAATACTGCAATTTTACCTCATATTATGCTATTCTATCCAAATATGAAAGCCACTGATTAACTGATTAATCAAAGTACAGGACTCGAACCTGTGTCTTTACAATGGTGATTGAATTATAATAAAATGAGTATCATGCGCATTAAGTTACTAAAATATTAATAATGTAAATAGGTAAATTCCAAGTGCTAAACAAACTAAACCAGTTTAAATGCTAAATGCACATGACTCAATCAACAACAAAGTACTTAGCTGTGTCAAACTGCTATACTCCAATCACTGACTCTATTTGACCAATTATGGTACTTTTAATTAATAACTTATAATTACTGTGCAGAATTGCACCAAGTCTCCGATATCTCCACGACCCTCAACGGTCCAAAATCAAGTATCTCTCCCCCGCTCTCGAACCCTTCGCGAAATGCCTTATAATTATGCTTACATGTAGTTATTTACTATTTTAGACTTTATTTGACAATAACAAAAGATTTGTTTTCGCTCATCGCGGCTCGCAGTTTCTTCATTCCTCCACTCTGCGGCTCGCGTCGTCTTTCCGACGTCCTAATTGGTGTTGTCTCGCTATGACCTGAAGTTCTTCCATCCCGCACGCACACCGTGCATTTTGCATCGCCTCTCCTCGCTCTGGTGGCGACGTCTTGGTGGCCGCACGCGCCGCATGGTAACACAACATCTGGTGTCCAGATCCATCTGTAAAATGTATTTTTGAAGAAACGGAGTAATTTCTGTATTGTACAATAAACCCCATGTTAACAGGATATCCCTGTCATTGTCTTAAAACTTTGCCGACTATTTCACACTAAAGACCGTCATAAATATAAAACGTCCTTATTTAAGTTTATTATCTCCGTCTTTTGCTATGAAGTTCGAAGAATGAATTTCTTTAAATTTATTGCCTTTATACTTCAGAACATTCTATTATCTGTAGATAGTAAATATATCCGTTATTTAGGCTGATCAGATATGGCAATGGCGATGCCATCACATCCCCCTCTCTGTAGATAGTTAAAAATGAATTTTGGCTCTCTACACAAACTAGTACAACTTATACCGAAATAAACCTTAATCATTAGTTATCAGGTAACTGGTAAAACAAATAAGTTACACATGAGAAATAATATAACATTCCATAATAAGGTACCAAAGAGTTTTACTGAGCTGAATTAAATTCAGTTGTAAAGCTAAACTAATTTTGTGAGAATATTACACAATAAATCACGGATAGGTATGTTTGGAAATAAAATTTCCTGAAGAAGTAATCGAATGCATCTGATCATCGATTGTATACAGTATCTACTGTATTTGATTAATCCGAGTAATACTCGTATAATGCATCTTAGTGATAAGATGTACTTAGGTATGTTTCCAAAAAATAAGTCCTGACGACTTTCGTGCCGATAATACTAATTCTGGGGCCAGTGATGTATGATTAAAACCGCACGTGTTTTATATGGCTACGTATTGTAACGTGCTTAAATTTAAAACTAAATATTATCTATATTATTTTTCATCTAATACCAAAATCATAAATTCGACACCACCAAACCTTACTTGTACTTAAGTGTCTATTATCTATTCTTAACGAGGGCCTTTTTTTTTAATTGAACTGTAGTGGGTCATAAACGCATACCATTTTACCCTTAGCGCCGGCGCTTAACTTCCGCGGAGCTACCTGAGTGTTAACGACAGACAGACGTTGTACGGGCTAAATATTACATTAATAACGATTACGATATGATAAATTTGAGTAGATAAATATTAAATATTAATTACATATTTATTTATATGTATCAATTTATAAGTTTTTAGAGTCCTTCATCGTTCTTTGTTTTTCAATGGATATCTGTTTCCAGTTTGTGGAAATTTTAAAGTTGTTATTTTCACTGGTACTTAAAGGTACCTCAAATACTGTACTATAAGTAGGCAAGACATAATACTATTGTCTTGACATATTAACTTTAATTTGCATCAAGAAATAAGCTCTAGATCACCAACCGTATTAAATCAGGAAATAACTCTGTCATCATCATACTCGACTAACCAACTCATGACACGGTCGAATTCTTAAGTGAACATTAAAATAGTTAATGTTGATTTCAGTAAGTAAGTAATAAAATGTGTACCGCACAGTCATAAGACCGGGCTTGTAAAATATCACCACACAGTTTAGAACCGGGTGCATTCCTGTTGGTATATTTAGTTTCGAATCGATAGTAACGCACAGCTTATTAGCTGGTTTTTTTGTTTGTAGGTAATTAGGTATATTTTGTTTTGAATCAATAGTATCGCACAGCTTATTAGCCGGTCTTGTATTGATTCGTCGCACAGTTATCAACCGGGGATCAATAAATTTGGATTTACTCAATAGTAACGATATGAAATACTATTATTTTTTTCTGTGGAAACACTTGGCTTTACAACGAAGTTTTGTGAGTCCAGCCACACAGTTTTACAACCGGGCTTTAGATCACTCTACTCCATCGCAACCAGGTGTTTTAAATTCACAACCTGTCTCAAAATCAATCATCCTTCACATTTACAATCAGCTTAATCAATCTCGCAATTCACTTACTAGTCTGGCCAGACTGTCATTCATCACACCTCATAATTTCATACACACCAAAATACGTACAGACAGAAATTCAATAATCTGTTACAACTTTTTTTTTCAAATTATATCAACTTTTGTTGTTTATCCAATAAAGAAAATAAGAATTAAATAAAACTCAAAGTTATTAACCACAACTGCTGATAATTGTTGCGTATGTTGCTGCAAATATAGAGAAAATATATGTATATATATTTTATCATGTGCTATATAAGTGTCCACTTTCTCCTTATTATTATTTAATCAATATATCAACTTTATTTAGAAATATTGATTTTAGGTACTTTATTAAAATTTTACACATAATACTCATCTACTCAAATCTACATCCTACTAAGCTCTTGTATGTGTGATGGTATATAAAGTGACTCTCTTACTTTTAATTATGTTCGCGCAGTAAAGAATACTTACTTACTTATTTTTCTTTTAATTGTATTAATCGTCTATAACTACTTGAGTACCGCTCAATTCTGATAAGTATTGATTATACGAATAATTGGTCCTATTTAACTGGTCTCTTGTCGAATTACGACCCTGTTCGCGCCATAGCTTCCTCATCCATCTCGGTCTATACTTCCGCCTTTTACCATAGGTAGTTGCTATAGGTATATTTTGCGTGTTATTCAAAATGGGCGTACTTTGTAAATTATCACATGTACCATTTACATCTACCGCAATATCTCTATTTTGTCCGTTAACACTGTTTTGAGCATCTATTGTTACATCCCTATATAAATCAGTAAGGAATTCGAACGCTTACGAGAAACTTGCTTCGGGTTTACACGCTCTCAGCCTTAAATGCCATAAATTTCGCGTTTTGTCTGAGGAATGCCTCATCAACATCTTAACTATCATCTTTTCATCATAAATTATCGTAAATGAATTAACAGGTTCTATCTGAGTCGCAAAATATTCGCTCATACTTAATTCGCCACTAGGATCATACGATCCACTGAGTAACTTTATTAACGCGTCCAACTGACGATCATCGTTCCAGTAACGATGTCTAAAATCGACCTCAAAATCATCTAGCGTTTGCCAATCTTTACTATTTAATTGCATTGTTAGACGATCCGTATCTGTTAAACATTCCATTGCAATATCTAACGCGGTATCATGTGCATGTACGGACTTAATATAATTACGTAACCTTTTTATAAATTGCATAGGATTTGGATCTTCCGTTCCACGAAACATTGGCTTCTCTAACGAAGGCTGAATAATGTATATGGTTTGAGCTTTACAATTACAATTAACATGTTGTTATGGCACTTGCCTTAACTCGCTCTCTGTTTGTAAAGAAATTATACTAGAAGAGGCTTTCGCTAAGCTAGCTGTTCCCTGCTCAGCTAGTTCCTTTCTCTGTAATTCTGATCCCATATTTATATTTTTACCACGGCTACTTCTACGTATTACGTTTCCTTGTCTCGACATATTTAATAATAACCAAAATTGCAAGTCGGTAATCTATCTTACCTAGCACTTGATAGTCAACCAAAATTAGTAATATTACCAACACACGGGTAAGATAAAAACAATGACTAATGAGATACCGTAAATGCAATAAAAATATGTACAATGTCTTGGAATCTCCACTATCTACAATAATTACTCTGAAGTCTAAACTACCCCTCTCCAATGTTAAGATTAAACATAGGTATAAAAAATGTATAAGTACATTAACATGTTTACATTTTAACTTTCGTGAGACAAACTAACACTATCAAAACATGAACCATGTAACTAAATACGAAGGAACCTGAGTGATTCCGTTACATTTTAAATCAACAAATTTTAAACAAACAAATAAATTTTTATAATTATAACAAATAAAGTAGTGATCGTCTATAAATAAAAATTCCTACGTTGTGTTTATCTTTTTTCGTATGTAAAATATAAAATGAATTTCTTTAAATTTATTGCCTCTATAACTCAGAACATTCTATTATCTGTAGATAGTAAATATATCCGTTATTTAGGTTGATCAGATATGGCAATGGCGATGCCATCACAAAGACTTTTCTAAGAAATCCAAAACAGCTATGATACGATTTTCCATCATGAAGTTCCAGTTCATATCTTCCGGCTCCATCATCAGATCAGTTCGACAGTACCATATTATTGTATTGTTATCAGAACTAAATACAGCTCCCAATTTTCATTCCGCTACGACCCTTGGAAGAAGGTTAAATTAGATTAGATTAGTTAAGTTAAATTAGATAGACCTTAGATTCCATTACATAGTTAGTTACATACAGGTCGACCTAATAAAAGCGTGTTAAAAAAAACGAAGTATAGTATGAATTGTTATCCCGGTTGAAAACTGTTTAGTCGTATGATTTACATTCTGAATTAAAACCCGGTTTCATAAATGACGATACATTTGCCTCATTGGTTCAATAAAAGTTACCTGAACATATTATATAGATCAAGAGTAGGCCGGAGGCAACCCTACTTCATCGAGTAGCAGTATTTTTGTAGGGCAATGCACGGTGAAAAGTTATGTATTTTAGTACTGGTAGCCTGAGCTAATCTTGGAGCATTTTGTGCAGTCTAAAAAAATCATTATAAGGTACCTCATCGAGTAGCTAATTAAACTTTATGCCATTCGAAAGTACCAATAAAAGGTAATAACAAAAATGGTAGCCGACCTTAAACCTGGACCTTTGGTTATTCAGCCTTTGTTGTAATGTGAAAATCGACTAATGCAAGTACGACGAGCAAATGAGTTCACGGTTTAAATGTAGTTTTATACGGTACATAAGACACTGTTTAACAACAAGTGCCAATAAAATAATAAGAGGTTGCATAGCCCAAAACTGGCATGCTTCTTTGGACGGAGGATAAGCCTGGCCATCCAAAGAGGCAACGCTGCCAGCCTTCAGGGAACCATGACCCACGAAGGCGACCTGGGAAGCATTTATTATATGTAAGTTTATTTTAGATTTATATTTAAATTTACCGTAAATTTATTTTAGATTAAATTTAAGTTTATTGTAACTTTATTTAGTTTTATACCTAGGTTTCTTTTTTTGTACCTAAATAATGTATAATATATCAATAAAATATATATTTTATTAAAAAATATTAAAATAATTAACCTAGTCATATGATCTAGGATCACATCAACTTTTAAAGAAATAAATCATAAAATGTCAATGTGTTGCTTGCTACGCAAATTTTTTTGGCACTTCTTGATGAGCATTATCGGATGGGCTACTTGCTAGTCGTTTGTAAGTAGTTTTTGTAAAAAATAGGGTACTTTTTTGCTGACTGTACAAAATGCTCCACCTTTGGCTCAGGCTACCGCGTACTAAAATACATAACATTTAAATGTGCATTACCCTACATAAGCCGAATTCTGTTACTCGAAGAGGTAGAGTTGCCTACGGCCTACTCTTGATCTAATAGTATTTATTTGCTTATTATGAAAACACAATATAATTTTTTAGTTCCTCGTATTCGAAATGAAAAGTAGAGTGTTTAATTCGGGTGATTTGCGAAAATATCTCTCCATAAATAGTCGCCTAGGTACAAATAGCAATAATATTTTAACTCAAATGTCGTGGGTTCAGTGGATTTCTAAAAAAATACGTTTCTTTTTGTTTTTAAAAGCCACCACTCAATACGTCAGACCAATTCCAAATTGACAGCTCGAGTACGAATAACTGTCAATATTCATTCCATGTTACTTTGTGGCGCTTAGAACGTGTCAGATGCCATTGTTTTGTAAAAAAAAAGCCTAAGGGTGAGGTTGTTGAAACAATATAATGACTTGTTGATGCCTATTTGAAAAATATTATTTCTTATTATTATTTCAATTTTAATTTGTCCTTGAACAAGATAGGGCCGGGCCAGTTAAAAAAAACCGACCAAGTGCGTGTCGGACCACGAATAATGGAGGGTTCCGTACCTTCAATGGAATAAGAACCATACTAATGGCATAAGGTCGTATCTGATGCCTATGGAAGATGTTTTTTGAAGCTAATTCAATAATTACTGAACCGATAATGTTCAAAAAATTTTTCATAGAAAGTATGTAATAAGGCGCATCTTCTCAATTTTTTTCATATTTTTTTGGATTTACGGTTCTACAGGGTGGGGGGGGGGGGGGACACAATTTTTCTGACGCGATTATTTTTGAAAAGACTTATCGATTGATGTACAACATGTTGATATTAGGTAATTTTTTTTTAGATTTAGTTACATGTATGGAGCGCCCCCCCCTAGAATTTTTTTTCTACAATTTAACTACATAATTAAATAGCGGCCTGCAATATACACCTTATGTCTAAATTTTATTAAGATACGTTAAGACGTATCCGAGTCCTTATAGTTTCCGAGTGAAATGGTCATGACATACGGACGAACGGACAGACGGACAACGTCAATTCAATGAGTTAATATGTGGTATTGATTGTCACTGATGTTCTCAGAATGACAATCTAAAATCTAATCTCGAGTTTCCCTTCTTAAAATATATTTTTATGATGAAAGAAAATCATTTTGATAACGAAATAAACGAATTATGATTTTAAAAGATCACCCGCTCCTAAATCTCGTATGATTAAAATAGAATGTAAAACGAATAATGGAGATGTAGTTTGAAGTGTAATAATTTCCATCAAGTTGATTTTGGAATATTGTTATATTTGATGGAACGTTGTTTGTTCGCGTGTGATATTGTAGGATTTGTTTTTGTTTCGTTAGGTAATCTCAGTTTGTTTTCAAAATATAGGGCTAATGAAAAAACATTTACTTTATCCTTGACACGTTTAGGCTTAAGTTAAAGCGAATATTATTATGAGGGTTATTTTCAAGGTAAGGTCCATGTGGCTAATTCCGTTATAGGGACTATTCCGTCCAGAGTTTTTCTCGAGCAACGAACAAAATAGATAGTTTTATTGACAAAGCAGCGATTGTTTTTAGTTTCAGCAATAAAAAGTAAATGTTTTTTCCTATGATTGAAAATCAAAGAAATATCCGCCCGTGGACGGAATAGGCCCTATGGAGGAATTAGCCGCATTGACCTTACTCTTAAAATTACATTACGCTGAGAAAACGACTTAAAATTTAAGGCTGCTGGGTAACGCAACGCAGCGCATGGTAACGCAACGCAACGCGTGGTAACGCCACAGGGCGGACACGCCATACTACAAAGCTCTTTTGAGCGCCTATGTGTGCACGGCACGTCTGTACACTCTTCAATGTGTGCGTATATTCTCAGGGCTGTCATTCAATTATTTTTCTATTTTCCGCTGTCGATGTCGTAACGTCTCACTCACTCTACAGCGAGTTGAGATAGTTGTGTCCTTGTCGGTACTGTTTCGCATGCGAATGTGTAGGTGGACTAAATGCGTAAAATGTCAACGGTTATTTACAGTCACGAACCTGGATTGTTGAGCCACTTACCATTGTTCGTAATTCGTAAAAAAGAATCAAATATGATAAATTTAAGTAAACCTTACTTAAATTTATCATATTTGATTCTTTTTTACGAATTACGAACAATGGAATATAAAATATAAATATTAAATATAAATAAGTATCTGTTTCACATTATAAAGCTGCGGGCGCGAACTTTGAAAATCGAACTTTCGTAATGTCCGTCTCTATCGCTCTTGCATATTCGAAAGAGATTGATGCAAATACACGATCGAACGAAAGAAGAGGTTAGCGGTTATAGGCCTGGTTACTCCAGTAATTGGACTTTTTGACGAGAGCTCACGAACCCCACTGCGGGCCTCCCGCGAACATGGAAATTTCGTTACCTCCCTCTCTATCGCACTTGCTCATAATACGAGCTAAAGATATGCAGATAACGAAAATTTGATTTTAGAATTTCGCGGTAAGCCCTCTTGTCTACATTCTATAACCTGACAACGTCGCGGCTCGCGGCCGAGAGGTGCACGCGAGCTGGCAACAGTGGCAACGCCGCACATTTTGTTTCATAATATAATATTTTTGGTAAATAATAATAAAGATAAAAATAACTGACAAAATCCTTCATCAATTTCATCAATGACACGTCTTTTCTACTTTGAATAACAAAAATATGCTTCATTCCATGTCCTATATCGTCATGACTGACGATAAAGCATTAGTAGTTAGTTCGACCGAAAAAATACTTCTTTCCTTATTGTATGTAATTACTTTCTAAACACCCATTAACATGACAGTACACCTTGTACGGCGACATTTTGCGTTGTTACTTCGACGCGCTGCCAACCAGCTGACGGCCTACCTACGGCCTACCAAACGGCCGCCGCGGAGTGAGGTAATTCTAATCGGGGCGGGGCGGAGCGTGGCCATTTTATATGAAATACTATTATTTCTTCTGTGGTAACGCACCGCAACGCGTGGTAACGCAACGCAACGCGTGGTAACGCAACGCAAAGCGTGGTAACGCACCGCAACGCGTGGTAACGTAACGCAACGCATGGTAATGCAACTCAACACATGGTAACGCTCATGGAAATGAGCGAGGATGCGTTGTGAGGAATATGTTGCTAAGAACCAATAGAGCTGCGCTGTGCGAGGATAAACAAATGAAGTGATTCTATTGGTTTTTAAAAACGCATTCCTCGCAACACATCCTCACTCATCTCTGATGGAAACGCTGCCTAAGGCAGGCATCGCGCATGTAACATCCCTGGATTTGAAACATTATATTTATTTATGACGACATGATTCACAATATGTATTTAACATATTTACAGACAAACATGTTGGTGTAGCACCGTCAAATGGACCCTGGTCAGCAAAATGCTAGTTAGTATGTCACTTATTATAAAACATATTGGAGGGCATAACAAATAATAATAATAAATCAAGCCAGGTTTGCACAAATCAACGTCCTCACTAAACAAGCTCTGCAAGAGTTGAGTTTTCGGGTATTAAATAATAATAAATGTGTACCAAATAGTAGTTAATGTAACTGTTACGTAATAAGGCCTAATTACGTACAGTTGCATACACTGCTTTATCTACACTCATATTATATATATTAAATTAAGTGTTCGGAAACCATAGAATGACCGCCATTGCACCGCCATGGCCAACTCGATTGTACCGGCGCGTGCCGTTGGTCAGGAAGGAGCACAGGATTTACATTATGTTATCAAATTCGATGTTCGGAATTTTAAACTCATAACGTATCAATATATGAGCATGTAAAGTTAAAATTACGTTACTGCCACAGATAAAAAGCTTATCATAGTAAAATCGGTTGTGGTAATGCTAGCCATTGCCTACCGTTTTTGAACACGTTTTAGAGGACTTACAGTGTGAGTGTAGATAAAGTATTTCTTGCATTAATAAGACTTCAAACTATTTATCAAATGTGATTTATGTCCGTTATTTCATTATTAGCGATTTTGATTTTCAAATCGTTACCGGATTCTTAAGTGAGGTTTAGACTAGCAAGAACTTGCATGCAATTTTCTTTACATTGCTGCTAATGAATGCAATGCAATGAATTCAACAGGTCAATTACTGCAATGTAATGAAAATGATATCCAAGTTCTTGCTAGTCTAAACCTAGCATTAGATTAGAGTATCGCTCATAGCCTAGTAACGGGCACATCTATCGCATATTTAGATATGACCTTTAATTTTATAACACACCAATTTGACCTTTATGTAGTGAGAATTTCACCCTTAACATCATATTAGTATGCAAAATGGCGGAATGAGTCCGTTAACTGTTAAATTTTGTAGCTCCATGAATTTGTAATGTGTTTATCAGTAAACAGAGTACGTTTCAGTTATAATTATAAGAATAATAAGTCGAAACTGTTACTTAAATTTAACCGAAGCCTACGCCTGGTCAAAGGTGTGCATCTCTGTCAAAAAAAATTGGATTTGACAACTAGTATCCAGGATTTCGAGATGTGAAGCCAACATGGCCGTGCCAGCATGTCTTGAGAAAAGTTTTTTGTTCTTTGTTCATTTTCGTTGTTCAGTTCGTAATATATAGCTTATTGTGTGGTGATCTAACGAACAAGTGTGCAGCTAATTAAAAATTAGTCTCAAAACCCGTGTAACCACTGTTTGGGTCACATCCAGTTATCTCGCCCACGGCCGGCGTGTTGTTTGTAGGGAGCAGCTATCTTCCTACAAAAAGCAAGGCCTCTATTTTACCGTACAACATGCTATTTTCACTGAAGTCTGGCGGATGCCCTTGCGCTGCCATTTCTTTTTAAAAACAAAATAAACAAACTAGTATCCGATACGTTTGTCTAAGTGAGAAAGAGAACTTGCCATGCGTTAAGAAGGGACAACATGATTCGTGACGTTACAGAGGGACCTCTGCATAGTACTATTATTTACTGGGTGGTCTGGTGGTAGGATTTATATGACGGATCTGACATGTATGGGTAGATTCGTGGAACCGGATCCAGTTCCGGACAGTGTTATACATTCCGGATCCGTATTTTGGATCCGGTTTGCAAACCCTACCTGGTGGCGATGGCAGCCTGGCGTTAAGACGTCCGACTTTCAATCCGAAGGTCGCGGGTTCAAACCGCGGCTCATGTCATACCACTAAGCTTTTCGGAACTTATGTACGAAATATCATTTGATATTTACTAGTCGCTTTTCTGTGAAGGTAAAAATGGTGAGGAAATCGCACCAAATTCCGATAAGGCGTAATATCCCCTCTGAAGTCGCTTTTATAAAAAACTAGTGGATATTAACGCCAATTAAGGGGATTTGGTTGCCAAGCGGACCCCAGGCTCTATAGAGCTGTGGCAAAAGCCGGGACAAACGCTAGGAGGATGATGACTTGATATAACTTAGATTATTATAATAAATGTTATCTTATTTTAATAACATATCTTAATTTAGTCAACTAGCCACAGCCCGCGATATTTACAATCTTACATTACCACATATAAATTATGATTTATGAATGTCTTATACGGATGAAAAAGTAACCAAAGCCTACGATACCCAGGCCTGGTGCAGTATTCTAATTTAAATATATAGGTACATAAACAATACATTAAAAACACCATCTATCTCAAACATAACTCCAACACACAACAAATAATCAATTTCTAATGGTTTTGATTCAGATGTTTAGGTAGGTAGGTAAGCTGTATTGCGTAGTTAATGCATTGAAGTTGGATCGTGTTTTGTTTATGAAATAGGAGGCAAATGAGCAGACGAATTGTCTGATGGTAAGCAATTACCGCCGTGGCCACCCGCAACATTGGTCAGAAGCACGTTGCCGGCCTTTAAGATGGGAATACACTTATTTCTTGAAGGTTTGAAGTAGGGATCCCGGTCGTATCCGGGTTTCGTGTACCCGTTTCTGAATAACACGCTACACGGTTAGTGGCTGGAGGTACGGGTCGAAACGCGTCGACTCGTTTAAAAGCTACGAATAAGAAACGAATAAAATAGTTTATGACTGCTTCGGACCCGTTCGGGCCGGTATTAACTACCCGTGTACCCGTGGAAACGTATCTGAGAAACGTCTCTAGGACACGTTTACGGCGGTTCGTGTAAACCGGTTCCTTAGCACCGCCGGTCTTAAGTACACGGGTATTATGTATGTATGTATGTAAACACTTTATTGCACATAAAAAGTAACAAAACAAACATGATAAAAGAAAAATAAACAAAGTACAAAGGCGAACATATCCCTTTAAGGGATCTCTTCCAGTTAACCTTTGAGCAATTGAGAGAAAAGTATAAGATAGACAAACATGCACTATGTACTTAGTGTACTTACGGAAACAAATATCTAAAAAAGAAGAGATAATATCTACTTAACCTAAGGTATAATAAATACACATATAATACATAATCAAATATATATTATATATATATACACATATTCATAAAATAAGGTACCAACTCAACTAGAACGCAAATCATTCGGGGAGCCACATTTTATGTAACTTTCCCTTCAGTGATGCTACCGACTGGGATTGTCTAAAGGACAACGGCAACTCATTCCACAACTGCACAGCACGTACTGAGAAAGACCTGGATGGAATACGACCTAGTCTTCTTCAACGGTATGGCAAGAGTGAGGTTCGCACTCGACCTCAAACGGTGACCACTACCAACAGCCAAATACCTAAACCTTTCAGAGAGGTATTGTGGGGAGGTCGGATTAAAAAGGGTGTTAAAAAGAAGACATAGAATATGCACGTCCCTGCGCTGGCGTATAGGTAGCCAACCGAGCTTAGCACGAAATTCGGAGATGTGGTCAAACTTCCGTAACCCAAAAATATACCGGATACACACATTCTGCAGACGCTCCAGCTTATCCAGTAGTTCCTCCCTGAGGTCCAAAAAAGCAATGTCACCATAGTCCAAAAGCGGTAGGAGAAGGGATCGAGCAAGAGTCAGCTTAGTGTGAATCGGAAGGAAATTCTGAAGACGTTTTAAAGAATGGAGGGACGCAAATATCTTTTTATTAATCTTAGCGGTGTGAGCAGACCAGGAAAGTGTCTCATCCATGGTGACACCCAAATTTTTGACTGTAGAGGAGAAAGGGATGGGAATTCCGTCGAAAAGGATGGCGGGTATCACCATATCAGAGAGCTCACCAATGTAGTAAGTACTACCTATAATTATAGCCTGAGATTTATTTGCGTTTACCTTAAGACCGAAACTACCGGCCCAGCTGCGAATAGACTCAAGATCAGCATTGATTTGGTCTACTAGAGAAGTAAAATCATCAATACCAGCTACTGCATAGATCTGTACGTGGCATTTATAAAATGCGCGGTCGAGCATCCGTAAGAGGAAAATTTGAAGAGGCAAATATTGTTACCGTAGCATCTCAATACGTACTTGAAAACATTATGTATGTGCGGAAAAACATCCATAAATTCAAGCTCAACAGTGATATCCATAACTATAACACTAGAAATAAAGATAAGATTGCTGAGCCTGGCCACCGCCTCGGTAAGGTTCGTACGTCTTTTGCTGGGAACTGTACACGTTTTTATAACAAAGTCCCCGCTGATGTAGTGAATTTGCCACTAAATAAATTCAAGTCTTATGTTAAGCGCTATTTGTTGAGGAGAGAGTACTATACTTTAAAGGAATTCATTGAGGATAACGATGCCTTTAAGCCTGTAGCTTGATATAGTTAGTACAATACAAATTGAGAAATTATTAGGTACATTATTCTATGAAGCAGCTTTACTAGTGTCCAGTATTACCTGTTTTTCATTTTTATTTTATTTTGTTTTTATTTAGTATTTGGACACTTAGAGACGTTATACATCTCTAAGTCTTGCATTCGCAAATATTTATATGTATAGATATATATTTAATGATCCTGACGCTTAGAGACATGTACATCTCTATGTCACTTTTATATTGTAATTTAGTTCACGCATGTAAAATACGAGCACAGAATATTGTTTCTCACCAGACTAAACATGGCTAGTTTTTATTAATTAATAAAGCCCGCCAGCTTGAACATGTCATGCTCGCTTAAAAGGCTCTGCTTATGGTGGCGTCGTTGATCGGGTCGCCACTTTCCCGAAGAAAGGTTGAGGGAGGCGATGGCTGAGATATGCGTCATACTCGTGAACGGGTGCTGCTTGTGGAGACCGGTCTGTTTAGGCTAACTGGGGCAACACATTTACGTAACTTTTTATTAATCATATTTAATTTTAGTTTAATTGGCTTTAGACACAACATTCGGTGCTTGATTATCCATATTTTTTTATTATATAGAATATATAGATCAAGACACTTGGAGACCTTATACATCTCTAAGTATAATTTAGAAATAGTATGTTTATTGTATACTAGAATCACTTAAGTACTTTTTTTTATATTATTTAAATTCAAAGTTTGTTTCTAACTGTTGATGATGGATTATTATAATTTGGAAATTTATGTAGAAGACACAGTTCAGGTAAGAAAGTATATCAAACTTGTATGTAATTTATTTTCAATAGTCAGATTTGGACTCATCTTTTTTCTTTGGTATTTTTCTTAAACTATAACCTATTGTTGGTTAATCTAACCTTGGTTTGATATGTTTTCTTATAGAACAACGCACTTATATGTATTGTTTAGTTTTGATGTACTGTTGTTTTGAAAAAATAAGTCCCGCCGAGTTTCTTGCCGGACATAATTCTTCTCGGGTCAGAGGTGTAGGGTTAGAACCGGTGTAGTTTGATTTTTTTTCTCTCTCTTTTACTTTGACGTGTAAAAGTGCCCTTGTGGCCTACTTACTGAATAAATGTTTGAGTTTGAGTTTGAGTTTGAGTTTGTACAGTAGGTCATCCGCATAAAGGTGGTAAGAGGATCTAAGTAACGCTGTGATTCCATTGATAAAAACCGGCCAAGTGCGAGTTGGACTCACGCACCGAGGGTTCCGTACAAACCTGTAGGTATATAGGGGTAGTAACTTTAAAATTATTAAAAATATTTTTATTATATGATGTAACTAAAAATTTACGGTTTTCGCAATTTTTCCTTTACTTGTGCTATATGAAGTTTTTTCGTGCCAAGTTTCAAGTTTCTGAGTTTACGGGAAGTACCCTTTAGGTTTTGAGTTTCTTGCGAGTACTCAGTTTCAAAATATGCAACTTAAATTGCATTTTTTTTTTATTGCGTTGACATAAAAGTTTGGTTTTGCTACATCTGAAAGGTCCTATAGTATTTGACATTAATTTCAATTTAATACCTCCACGCGTTTACGAGGAAAAACGTAGTAAGTTTAAAATTAAAAAAAAAAAATTTTGTATGATTTTACTAAAAATCTCTACTTTTTGTAATTTTTCCATTGTCTGTACTATATGACGTTGCTTTTTGCCAAATTTCAAGTTTCTGAGTTCACGGGAAGTACCCCGTAGGTTTTGCGGGTGCCGAAAAACTAAAATTTGCAGCCTAAACCACTGTATCTTTTGATTGCGTTGGCTTTTAAGTTTGATTTTTTCACAGCTCCAAGGGACAATAGACCTGAGTATTTGATATAAATTTCAGCTTGATACCTCCACGCGTTCCTAAGAAAAATGGTCTTGACAGACAGACAGACAGACAGACAGACAGACAGACAGACAGACGGACAACAAAGTGATCCTATAAGGGTTCCGTTTTTTCCTTTCAAAGTACGGAACCCTAAAAATGGAGAAAAGAAGTGGAGAAAGCACTCCTCCCTGTGGCACGCCAGCGGAAAGTTCGCACCAATCGGAGAACTTGTCATCGAATCGAACACACTGGCGCCGGCCGAAAAGATAATCACGGAACCAGGATAGGGTTATATGATCCATATTAAATGTCTTAAGTATCCCAAGCAAAATGTCAAAGTCCACCGAATTGAAGGCGCTACTAAAGTCGAGAAGAACAAGGATAGTAAGCTTCTTATTCAATATTAAGACGAATGTCGTCGGTGACCTTAACAAGAGCGGTAACAGTGCTATACCCGGGTCGGAATCCGGACTGGAAGGGGTTGAATAAGGAATTACTATTAAGGTGGGATAGGAGGCGACGATTGACATGGTGTTCTATAATTTATGACAAGACAGGAAGGATGGAAATTGGGTGATATTGTGAGAATGAGATAGGATTGGGGGTTTTAGGGAGAGGGATATATTCGTCTCCGCGTGTAATACGTGTAGCGGGAGCTTTAGTTTGAAGGTCGTATCGGTCCGGAAATACCGCAGATGACGGTTCATTCCAGTTTCGTTGTGTGAGACATGAAGTTTCTCTACGTGTTTTAAAGTTAGAATACGCCCCCTGGAATAACGACAGACCCGTGTAGGCTACGCGTGTAGACGGGGGTTTATAATTAGATAACTGAATTAAGTAACGTCAAATTTAATTTAAAATATAATTAAGATAGGCGGAGATCGAGGTAAGTTGTACTGTAACCCAGTACAACATACTAAATTGGATCAGAGAATTTATTAATATCTTGCTACTGGAAGAAATATTTAAGTAATAGCTAATATTAAATTAATTTATTTTGCCGCGGCCGAATATAATTAACTTTTCGTCGATAAACCTACGAAATACTTTGGATTTCAGTATAAAAACTCGCGTTGCGTTAAAAGGTCGCGTTGAGTAGGGTAATAAATCTAATTTTCTCCAAATTTTTTTTTACCATGACGGTGGCAAACAAGCATACGGAGCCTGATGGTAAGTACTACCGTAGCCTATGGACGCCTGTAACTCCAGAGCTGTCACATGCGCGTTGCCGACCCTTTACAAAAAGGAGGATTCACTGTGTTAACGGCTAAATAAACAAAACAAGAGGGCCCCTCATCGTCAACATACTGGGTCCTCTTTGAGCTCTTAAAGAAAAAAAAGTCCTACAATACACAAAAGGATACAAAGCTGTACAATGGCTCACAAAGTTTTTTTTATTTCCCTTGTGACAGGTCCAATTCTATTCAATATCAAAATAAACAAAATAAATATGAAGGGATAATCTTACACAAATTAATTTAGTCCCACAGTTAGCTCAATAAAGCTTGTGTTGTGGATACTATAATTTTGAATTAATTGAATAAAACCGGTTGAGCTGTTTTTGAGTTATAAGTCATATATCACAGGATCCCATCATCAGAGATCCTGTGATATATGTATGAGTTATAACTCAAAAACAGCTCAACCGGTTTTATTCAATATAGTTTTCATTGAAAGTACTTATTAGGTCTCACTTCCATAATTTTTTCAATTTTCTTTCGATCCTCTTTTGAGCTTTTGAACAAATATACAAACCCTTTTTTAAGCTTTCGGAGCTATTATTTACGAAAGTATTAGTTTTATCCAAAAGTTGTTTTAAAAGACCCCTATTATTTTTTAAAGACCTATTCAACGACACACGATAGGGTCAAAGTAAAAAAAAATCGCCACCCTGACTTCATGTGTACGGGAGGTACCCTAAAACTAATATTTTTTTTAATTTTTATTTTACCACTTTGTTGCCGCAATAAATACACTTACTTATACTAAATTTCAGTTCTCTAGTACTAACAAGCACTGAGCTAGACCGCGGACAGACGGACGGACATGGCGAATCTATAAGGGTTCCTAGTTGACTACGAAACCCTAAAAATCATTAGCTCTGATGACTTTACTCACCGTTATAAAATAATCGTCCTATTTCTCGACTCGCTAATGCCCAATAGTTGCCACCCTATTGTCACCATTATTGCGAATGACTTATGTTTAAAGATATACTGGGGCAGAGACAGACACTCGGTCGTGTACCTTAACACTAGTACTTACTAAGGTTCCGATGGTTGTTCGACGTACCTGTAATTAAATAAATAATGTAAACTTATGTTTTATTAATATGATTAGCTTTTACGTCACTCAGGGCAGTAAGTAAGATTTACCACTTACTTATATAATAGATAGATATAGATAAATACTTAAATACATAGAAAACATCCATAACTCAGGAACAAATATCCGTGATGAACACACAAATAAATGTCCTGACCAGGATTCGAACCCGGGACCTCCTGCTTCATAGGCAGGGTCACTACCGACTAGGCTAGGAGGCCGCAAAACAAATGGCTAAGATGATGATGATGAAATGATGAGTCTACATTTGAACGTGTAATATCTTATTCCATTAGCCAGCCTTTTTCATGAACCCCCCCCCCCCCCCCACACACACACACACAACCCCGGATTCAATTAAACAACAGACAGATAAATAATTTAATTCCAACTTTCCGTCCCTTGCGACCACGGTCATTTTCGCAGAGACACCCACAGATCACTTTGCAACGAGACAAAGTATACAGATATCTTCTATACACGGTGAATCTGAGTAACCCGACAGATTTGAACCATAAATTCCTGAGGTTATAAGGAGTAATAAATGTTATATGAATTTAAGTCAATTTCGCTTGCTTTTTTTCGATTTTTTTAATGCTTTTGAACATAAAAATATAAATGTTATTGGTAAAACTGTGGATTAAAATAAATTAGTACATTTTTTTTGTAAAAAATAGTTTACGTAAAGTATTCCTTGGCAGTTTGATATCTGTCAATAAGAATGTCTAGAACCCCATAGAGGGTGAAATCGCCATCAAAAAAAGCGTTTTGCACTGAGTCACAATAAAAAAATGTTTTTTTATTAGGATTTAAAAATATCACTAAACTATATACTTATAAAATAAACCCTACAATAAAGTAATCTAAAACTAAAAATCTTAAAATTAAAAGCTTATTATATGGCAGTGAATCTAACAGATATTTCTTTAATTTTCTCTTAAATATACGTTTATTATGTTCTAGTCGGATGTCTTCAGGCAAACTATTCAGTGTATATGGTAGTCGTTTTTTTAAAGTTCTGTCGCCACAATAGTTCTGAATCCTAGGTACTCGTACTTCAAATTTACCTGAGGACACCGATCTTGTACCATACTTGTGTGTAGCTCTATACAGGTCATGCTCCTGATTCCCATGGTTACAGATGTGCAAGTTGCGGAAACTTTCCAAACTTGTAAAAGCATTTAATTATTAACTTTAAAAAAATACATATTAGGACTTAAAAATATCACTAAACTATAAATTTATTTAATTGGTAGTAACTCTGAAACTAGGTCAATTCCAGAACAGTTTATACGACATTTTAGTCTCCAATTATGATGAGGAATTTATGGTTAAAATCTGTCGGGTTACTCAGATTACCCGTGTATATGTGCCTACTACTCTGTAGTTTATAGGCTAGTAGTAGTCTCCATAAAAAAACCTGTATATTTATGAATATCTCGAAAACTATGCCATTTTCCTTGCAACCAAAGCTGCTGTTGTAAAAGCCCTTTAAATCTTTGAATCCCATTCCGTTATTAATACGAAACAATACGAAATTTCCCGCCATTAAAATAAAGTTGCAATCGGTCACACAAAGTTTTAGATAGCTAAATTAAGATTCTATTCATCAAACCTTGCATGTGCATCCATGTAATATTGTCATCTTATAAACCTATCACAAATGATATTGTTATATGTATTTGTGTTATATGTGTTTATTATTATATGTATTTGTGTAAGTTTATGAATATAGCTTAATATGTATCTATTGTTAGTTTTTTTTTCTCTTATTAATTCTGTTGTATTTAATGGACCCGGTACCTACTTAACCTTTCTGTTTACCCCATTGGTTGACTGGTAGAGAATGCCTTATGGCATTAAGTCCGCCATTTGTGCCATCTTGTATTGTGCAATAAAGATTAAATAAATAAATAAATATTGAGCCGAGGCGCAATAGCTGTAACTATGATCATATTCGAGCTTTATGAGGTCTAATTTTATTTGTGAAACGCCTTTTCTAAATTTACATTGCATTTGTAGATTTAGAAAAGTTTGTGAAATTTGACAAGAATATTTAACGAAAATATTTTTTTTTTCATTTTTTCATTCATTTCATCTCACTACGGTGCTGTTATAATTTTGTCGAAGTTATGGAATGTTATATTTTAGAGTTAAACCTACAAAGAGCGACTATTCTTGTCTTGGGGTCTGTGTTACAGTTATAAATCGGAGTCTATTTTGTTATAGTCAATGGACGACCCGAACCCAACTCAGCGATTCCTTTCCATATCTTAATTAGTTGTTCATTATTTTATAATGCTGTAATAATGGAATCAGACGCAGAGCCCTTAGGTCCTATAAATTCGAAGAATATATTTTCACATTGGTTTGATTCTAATTTGATTATCGACCTCCTAGCCTAGTCGGTAGTGACCCTGTCTACGAAACAATAGGTCCCGGGTTCGAATCCTGGTAGGGGAATTTATACAGATCAATTTAAGGGCATTTTGGTATCATATTGCGACTAAGAAGAAGTAGGAAAAAAAATTTTTCAACGTTTTTTTTTTTGTATGCGACACGTCGTCTTAAGGCGGCCTTCCATACAAATCCATTTTTCTGGGCAAACATTTTTTTTAGTATTTTTTTCATAATGAGAATACGATATCAATTATGCCCTTGAACGGATTACCAGAATTTCTGTTACACCATGCTTGACGTGGATATTTGTTCCTAATTTATGGGTGTTTTTTACATATTTTAAGTATTTATCTGTACCTATATATTATAATATATCGTCGCCTATAATATACCCTGTCTATTTAACAGAGTTAGTACTAGAAAACAGAGAATGCACGTAATTGGTCAGCGATAAGGGCGATGCATAGGCAAGATAGGTTTACATGCCTGTCAAAATTTAGTCAATATCTGTCTCTCGTACGGTGGTTACTCAGTTTTACCTGGCTCGTTTATTGGACTGTTTCCCATTTAATCTGTGACTCGGTTTGTTTATCGGACTGTTTTCTGCTTCTTCTGTGACTCGGCTTGTTATCGGACTATTTTTTGTTCAAATATGGAAAGCTCGCCAAATGTGACGAAAAAAGGCGTTTAAGGAATGCCTTAAACGCCTTTTTTTCGTCACATTTGGCGAACTTTCCATATTTGAACAAAAAATAGTCCACTCTGACGAGAAATGTCTCGTCACAAGAGAAGTCAATGGTACAAAACGTCTTCGATACTTTTTTAAAGGAGACTCCACACGCTTCACACAATGAGATTGCAATAGTAGTTTATGTAACTGTTACGTAATAAGGGTCCTTAAAATACGAGTGTGGTTTTATGGACGAAGCCGCAGGCGAGTTTCATAATAAGATCACACGAGTGTTTTAAGGCCTAATTACGTACAGTTGCATACACTGCTTTATCTACACACATACTATGAACCCTATAAAATGGTTCAGAAACTGTATGTAATGACCTGCATTGATAACAGGGCAACAACTAACATACCCATAAGCGAAAGATTCTATCCTATAGAAGAAGAAGAAAAAGAAGATGATGCTGTAGACGAGGAAGAAGATAAAGTAAAAGAAGATGATGACGAAGAAGAAGATTAAGAAGACGAAGATGAAGAAGAAGAAGGAGATGATGAAGAAGGTAAAGAAGAAAATGAAGAGGAAGGTGGTGTTGATGATGAAGACGATTATGAAGAAGAAGATTAAGAAGATGAAGATGGTGAAGAAGGTAAAGAATAAAATGAAGAAGGTGATGTTGATGGTGAAGAAGATGATGATAAAGAAGAAGATTATGGAGAAGAAGAAGAAGGAGAAGAAGAAGACGAAGAAGGTGGTGAAGAAAAAGGCCATGAAGCTGAAGATGATGATGAAGAAAAAGTAGACGATGATTAAGAAGAAGATTTAGATGAACATGATAAAGAAGAAGAAGAAGATGATGACGATGATTTTGATGGTGATGATGGTGACGAAGAAGAAGAAAAAGACGATGAAGATGATGAAGATGGTGAAGAAGAAGTTGATGAAGAAGATGGTGTTGATGATGATGAAGACGATTATGGAGAAGAAGATGAAGATGATGAAGAAGAAGATGATGAAGAAGGTAAAGAAGAAGATGATGTTGATGAGGAAGAGATGATGAAGAAAAAGTAGACGATAATGAAGAAGAAGATTTAGATGAACATGATAAAGAATAAGAAGATGATGACGATGATATTGATGGTGATGATAGTGAAGAAGAAGAAGAAAAAGACGATGAAGATGCTCAAGAAGAAGTTGATGAAGAAGATGATGTTGATGATGATGAAGAAGATGATGATGATGAACAAGGTAAAGAAGAAGATGAAGAAGAAGATAATGAAGAAGATGATGATGAAGGAGAAGATTAAGAAGACGAAGATGAAGAAGATTAAGACAATGAAGAAGGTAAAGAAGATATTGAAGAAGATGATATTGATGATGAAGATGATGATGAAGAAGATTATGGAGAAGAAGAAGAAGTAGATGAAGAAGACGAAGAAGGTGGTGAAGAAAAAGGACATGAAGCTGATGATGACGATGAAGAAGAAGAAGCCTGAGATGAACATGATAAAGAAGAAGAAGATGATGATGACGATGATTTTGATGGTGATGAATAAGAAGAAAAAGACGATGAAGATGATGAAGACGGTCAAGAAGAATTTGATGAAGAAGGTAAAGAAGAATACGATGAAGAAGACGAAGAAGGTGGTGAAGAAAGAGGACATGATGATGATGAAGAAAAAGTAGATGGTGATGAATAAGAAGGTTATGGTGAAGAAGAAGATGGAGATGAACATGATGAAGAAGAAGAAGATAAAGAAGAAGATGATGATGAAGATAATGATGATTTCCAAGCTTATTAATGAAAACTCCAAATTTAGACCCCAAGTTACCCCAAGTTTTAATCAAAACTCCTTGTCCTACGAAGATGTTCGAAATTCGAAAGTCATTACGTTACCGCTCAGCGATAACGTAATGAAAATACGTACAATATTACCTACGGGCACAGATTAGATATTTATTATTATAAATCTGATTGAAATAATGCTGGTCCTTACGGCCAGTTTATGAACGCATTTTAGCGGGTTTATGGTGTGTGTGTGTGTAGATAAAAACAATTGCCTCATCATTAGGCATTCATTGGGTATCTGTGTACAGAATTGTGAAGGAAAAGCAGACAAGTGGAATCTTTAAATCGCCTAAGAAGGCAAAGACAAGGAAATCTGTTATTAGCAAGACTGCAACTTCACTAAAGACGCATTGAAGAGAATTGTGCATGGATTTTTTTCACGGAATGAAATTCCAACACTAAACAAAATATTGGGTGTTGTCAACGAACCCTTATAGATTCGCCATGTCCGTCCGTCTGTCCGCGGTCTAGCTTAGTGACTGTTAGTACTAGAGAACTGAAATTTAGTATAAGTAAGTGTATTTATTGCGCCAACAAAGTGGTAAAATAAAAATTTAAAAAAATATTATTTTTAGGGTACCTCCCGTACACATGAACTCGGGGTGGCGATTTTTTTTTACTTTGACCCTATCGTGTGTCGTTGAATAGGTCTTTAAAAAATAATAGGGGTCTTTTAAAACAACTTTTGGATAAAACTAATACTTTCGTAAATAATAGCTCCGAAAGCTTAAAAAAGGGTTTGTATATTTGTTCAAAAGCTCAAAAGAGGATCGAAAGAAAATTGAAAAAATTATGGAAGTGAGACCTAATAAGTACTTTCAATGAAAACTATATTGAATAAAACCGGTTGAGCTGTTTTTGAGTTATAACTCATATATCACAGGATCTGATGATGGGATCCTGGAGAAATCGAGGGAACTCTTCAAATATTATAGGCACGCCTATAGTGGTTTTGTATATTTTTTATAGTAGCTCAGGCATTTCCTTTTGGAAAGTTGGAGTCGAAGTAAAGTCGGTTCTTTTTTTGTTTAAAATTATTCTATATAATTTACATAACATATGAAAATAATCATTAAATTTATCTTTAAGTTCTATCATGCTTTATTCTCTTGCTCCGCGGCCCTGAAGTCATCCTGTATACCATTATTTCTTTCTGATTTAAGAGGCCTTAGTCCCATGAACGTTCCTCAATTTCACGAAATCTGACTCGATAGATGGCGTTAGCGCTCAGTACACGACCGCTGGCAATGATCGACGATCGAACGGTCTTGATCGTTTTCAACTTTAAATTACAAGTGACATTTTTTTAGGCATACACACAGACTATTTATTTTCTTTTATATGGAAGATACTACTAATTAAAGTATGTTTAAAGGCAATATACGCATCTAACACCAAAGACGGATTATCACTTAATCAGTAGGGACTGTTGGAGATACTTTTCGAGTATAATAAATTTCTAATTTCGAAAATTAGGTTAGTGTTAAATTCCAATATGGCTGAAATAATTTTTTTTTGTAAAAATGGTCATAATAGCCAATTTAGACTACTTCGGGTGTGTAGATTTCGAAAATGATGTCTGTTTTTAAATCCAAGATGGCATTTATATACTTTATTCAGAAAAGCGTCATGGTAGTCCTTTTCGGCTTATTAAGGGGTGTAGATTTCGAAAATTATGTCCGTTTTCAAATCCAAGATGGTGGTTATACACTTTATTCTGAAAAATCGTCATGGTAGTCATTTTCGGCTAATTAGGGGATGTACCTAGATTTTAAAAATTATGTCTGTTTTAAAATCCAAGATGGAGGTCATAATTTTTTTTCTGAAAAATCGTCATGGGAGTGATTTTCGGCTAATTACGGGGTGTCGATTTTGAAAATTATGTCTGTTTTAAAATCCAACATCAATCCCAAATCTGTGGACATTGTCGTTGGTCTCACACTTTGTAATTTTTGTATTGTTACTATTAGCCATAATCTCGTGTGTTACTGTTTTTTGTCCCAAATAAATTGAAAAAAAAAAAAGATGACGGTTATACACTTTATTCTGAAAAATCGGCACGGTAGTCATTTTCTGCTAATTAGTGTGTGTATATTTCGAAAATTATGTCAGATTTAAAATCCAAGATGGCGGATAAACTCTTTTTTCTGAGAAATCGTCATGGTAGTCGTTTTCGATTAATGCAGGGGTGTAGATTTCGAAAATAATATCCGTTTTAAAAATCAGAGATGGCGGAAATGGATAATTTTGTCAAAATCATAATGGTAGTCATTTTCGACTAATTCGGGTGTATAGATTTCGAAAATAATATCCGTTTTAAAAATCGAAGATGGCGGAAATGGATAATTTTGTCAAAATCGTCATGGTAGTCATTTCCAACTGATTCGGGTGTGCAGATTTCGAAAATAATGTCTATTTTTAAATCCAAGATGGCGGTCATACATATTTTTAGTAAAAAATCGTTATGGTAGTCATTTTCCATTAATTCAGGCCATTCAGGGATGTAGATTTCGAAAATATAGACAACTTTAAAATCAAATAATTTTGTCAAAATCGTCATGGCAGTCATTTTCGACTAATTAGGGTGTGCAGAAATCCAAGACCGCGGTCATACACTTTTTTGATAAAAATCATCATGTTAGTCGTTTTCGATTAATTCAGGGGTGTAGATTTCGAAAATAAGGACCGTTTTAAAATCAAAGATGGCGGAAACGGAAAAAATGTCAAAATCGTCATGGTAGTCATTTCCGACTAATTAGGGTGTGCAGATTTCTAAAATAACGTCTCTTTAGAAATCCAAGGTGGTGGTCAATTACTTTTTTGGTAAAAATCGTTATGGTAGTCATTTTAGATTAATTCAGGGAAGTAGATTTCGAAAATAAAGACCGTTTTAAAATCCAAGATGGCGAAAATGGATAATTTTGTCAAAATCGTCATGTTAGTCGTTTTCGACTAATTCGGGTGTGCAGATTTCGAAAATAAGGTCTATTTTTAAATCCAAGATAGCTCTCGCACACTTATATGGTGAAAATCGAATGAGTGTCGTTTTAGATTAATTTGGGGATTTAAATTTCGAAAATAAATACCGTTTTAAATTTCAAGATGGCTGAAATGTTCAATTTTATTAAAATCGTCATGATAGTCTTTTTTATCTCAATTGGGTGTGTACTGTGTTGATTTCGAAAATAATGTATGTTTTAAAATCTAAAATGGCGGCCATACACTTTTTTCTAAAACAATTTTGTGGTAGTCACTTGTGATTAATTGAGGGATGTAGATATCGATATAAGGACCGATTTGAGATCCAAGATGGGAGTTCAAGGAAAATTATTGTAAAAGTCGTCACGGTAGTCATTTTTACTAATTCACGTGTGTATATTTAGAAAATAATGTCTGTTTGTCTGCCAAGACGGCAGTCATACAATTTTAGTAAAAATCGTTATAGTAGTCTCTGTTGATTAATTCGCAATGTAAATTCCGATAATAAACACTGTTTTAAAATATAAGATAGCAGTGATGACCTTTTTGTGAAAATCTTCATGGTAATTTTGTTCGACTGATTCAGGTGTTTAGATTTTGAGAAAAGGGTCTGTTTTAAATTCCAAGTTGGCGGCCATACACTTTTTGCTAGATAATCGTTATGGTGGTCATTTTAAATTCAATCGGGGATATAAAAAAGTATATGGCCGCCATCTTGAATTTAAAACAGAATTTGTTTTTGAAATCTACATATCTGAATAACGACGATTTTTATAAATGAATGACGATATCTGCCATCTTGGATTTTGAAACGGACTTTATTATTGAAATCTACACGCCTGAATTAACGAAAATGGCTAAAGTAATAAGTAAAGTGTGTGATCGCCATCTTGGATTTCAAAATAGACATTATTTTCGAAATCTACAGTTCCCGAGTTAGTCGAAAACGACTTCCATGACGAATTTGACATTTTTTTTCATTTCCGCCATCTTTGATTTTAAAAAAGTCCTTATTTTCGAAATCTACACCCCTGAATTAATCGGAAATTACTACCATATGGATTTTTACCAAGAAAGTGTTTGATCGCCATCTTGGATTTTAAAACAGACATTATTTTCGAAATCTGCACACCCGAATTAGTCGAAGACGACAAACAATGATGAGTTTGACAAAATTTTCCTTTTCCGCCATCTTTGATTTTAAAACGGTCTTTATTTTCAATGTAACGGTTTTTACCAAAAAAGTGTATGACCGCCCTCTTGGATTTCAAAATAGACATTATTTTCGAAATCTGCACACCCATTATAGTCGAAAATTACTACCATGACCAATTTGACAAAATTTTCCATTTTCGCCATATTTAATTATAAAACCGTTCTTATTTCCGGAATCTACACCCATGAATTAATCGGAAATAACTACCATTACGATTTTTAAGAAAAAAGTGTTTGGCCGGCATCTTGGATTTTAAAACACCCATTATTTTCGAAGTCTACACCCCCTAATTAAACAAAGACGACTACGACTACGACTAACATGACGACCTTAACAAAATTTTCCATTTCCGCCATGTTGGATTTTAAGACGGTCTTTATTTTCGATTTAACGATGTTTACCAAAAAAATGTATGACCGCCATTTTGGATTTCAAAATAGTCATTTTTTTCGAAATCTGCATACCCAAATTAGTCGAAAATGACTACCATGATCATTTTGACAAAATTTTCCATATCGGCCATCTTTGATTTTCAATCCGTCCTTATTTTCGAAATCTACAGCCCTGAATTAATCGGAAATTACTACCATAACGATTTTTACAAAAAAAGTGTATGACCGCCATCTTGGATTTCTAAACAGACATTATTTTCAACATCTGCATACCCGAATTAGTCGAAAATGACTACCATGACGATTTTGACGAAATTTTCCATACCCGCCATCTTGGATTTAAAAAAAGTCTTTACTTTTAATACAACGATTTTTACCAAAAAAGTGTATGACCGCCATCTTGGATTACAAAACAGACATTATTTTCGAAATCTGCACACCCAAATTAGTCGAAAATTATACTATGGCGATTAAGACAAAATTTTACATTTCCGCCATATTTAATTATAAAACCGTCCTTATTTCCGGAATCTACACCCATGAATTAATCGGAAATAACTACCATTACGATTTTTAAGAAAAAAAGTGTTTGGCCGGCATCTTGGATTTTAAAACACCCAGTATTTTCGAAGTCTACACCCCCTAATTAAACAAAGACGACTACGACTACGACTACCATGACGACCTTGACAAAATTTTCCATTTCCGCCATGTTGGATTTTAAAACGGTCTTTATTTTCGATTTAACGATGTTTACCAAAAAAATGTATGACCGCCATTTTGGATTTCAAAATAGTCATTTTTTTCGAAATCTGCATACCCAAATTAGTCGAAAATGACTACCATGATCATTTTGACAAAATTTTCCATATCGGCCATCTTTGATTTTCAATCCGTCCTTATTATCGAAATCTACAGCCCTGAATTAATCGGAAATTACTACCATAACGATTTTTACAAAAAAAGTGTATGACCGCCATCTTGGTTTCTAAACAGACATTATTTTCAACATCTGCATACCCGAATTAGTCGAAAATGACTACCATGACGATTTTGACGAAATTTTCCATACCCGCCATCTTGATTTTAAAAAAGTCTTTATTTTTAATACAACGATTTTTACCAAAAAAGTGTATGACCGCCATCTTGGATTACAAAACAGACATTATTTTCGAAATCTGCACACCCAAATTAGTCGAAAATTATACTATGGCGATTAAGACAAAATTTTCCATTTCCGCCATCTTTGATTTTAAAACAGTCCTTATTATCGAAATCTACACCCCTGAATTAATCGGAAATTACTACCATATGGATTTTTACAATAAAAGTGTTTGATCGCCATCTTGGATTTTAAAACAGACATTATTTTCGAAATCTGCACACCCGAATTAGTCAAAGACGACAACCATGACGATTTTGACAAAATCTTCCGTTTCCGTCATCTTTGATTTTAAAACGGTCCTTATTTTCGAAGTTTTCATCCCTGAATTAATCAAAAATGACGTCCACTATGATTTTTAAGTAAAAAGTGCATGGCCGCCATCTTGGATTTTGAAACACACATTATTTTCGAAATCTGCACACCCGAATTAGTCGAAGACGACAAACAATGATGAGTTTGACAAAATTTTCCTTTTCCGCCATCTTTGATTTTAAAACGGTCTTTATTTTCAATGTAACGGTTTTTACCAAAAAAGTGTATGACCGCCCTCTTGGATTTCAAAATAGACATTATTTTCGAAATCTGCACACCCATTATAGTCGAAAATGACTACCATGACCAATTTGACAAAATTTTCCATTTTCGCCATGTTTAATTATAAAACCGTTCTTATTTCCGGAATCTACACCCATGAATTAATCGGAAATAACTACCATTACGATTTTTAAGAAAAAAGTGTTTGGCCGGCATCTTGGATTTTAAAACACCCATTATTTTCGAAGTCTACACCCCCTAATTAAACAAAGACGACTACGACTACGACTAACATGACGACCTTAACAAAATTTTCCATTTCCGCCATGTTGGATTTTAAAACGGTCTTTATTTTCGATTTAACGATGTTTACCAAAAAAATGTATGACCGCCATTTTGGATTTCAAAATAGTCATTTTTTTCGAAATCTGCATACCCAAATTAGTCGAAAATGACTACCATGATCATTTTGACAAAATTTTCCATATCGGCCATCTTTGATTTTCAATCCGTCCTTATTATCGAAATCTACAGCCCTGAATTAATCGGAAATTACTACCATAACGATTTTTACAAAAAAAGTGTATGACCGCCATCTTGGTTTCTAAACAGACATTATTTTCAACATCTGCATACCCGAATTAGTCGAAAATGACTACCATGACGATTTTGACGAAATTTTCCATACCCGCCATCTTGGATTTTAAAAAAGTCTTTATTTTTAATACAACGATTTTTACAAAAAAAGTGTATGACCGCCATCTTGGATTTCTAAACAGACATTATTTTCAACATCTGCATACCCGAATTAGTCGAAAATGACTACCATGACGATTTTGACGAAATTTTCCATACCCGCCATCTTGGATTTTAAAAAAGTCTTTATTTTTAATACAACGATTTTTACCAAAAAAGTGTATGACCGCCATCTTGGATTACAAAACAGACATTATTTTCGAAATCTGCACACCCAAATTAGTCGAAAATTATACTATGGCGATTAAGACAAAATTTTACATTTCCGCCATATTTAATTATAAAACCGTCCTTATTTCCGGAATCTACACTCATGAATTAATCGGAAATAACTACCATTACGATTTTTAAGAAAAAAGTGTTTGGCCGGCATCTTGGATTTTAAAACACCCAGTATTTTCGAAGTCTACACCCCCTAATTAAACAAAGACGACTACGACTACGACTACCATGACGACCTTGACAAAATTTTCCATTTCCGCCATGTTGGATTTTAAAACGGTCTTTATTTTCGATTTAACGATGTTTACCAAAAAAATGTATGACCGCCATTTTGGATTTCAAAATAGTCATTTTTTTCGAAATCTGCATACCCAAATTAGTCGAAAATGACTACCATGATCATTTTGACAAAATTTTCCATATCGGCCATCTTTGATTTTCAATCCGTCCTTATTATCGAAATCTACAGCCCTGAATTAATCGGAAATTACTACCATAACGATTTTTACAAAAAAAGTGTATGACCGCCATCTTGGTTTCTAAACAGACATTATTTTCAACATCTGCATACCCGAATTAGTCGAAAATGACTACCATGACGATTTTGACGAAATTTTCCATACCCGCCATCTTGGATTTTAAAAAAGTCTTTATTTTTAATACAACGATTTTTACCAAAAAAGTGTATGACCGCCATCTTGGATTACAAAACAGACATTATTTTCGAAATCTGCACACCCAAATTAGTCGAAAATTATACTATGGCGATTAAGACAAAATTTTCCATTTCCGCCATCTTTGATTTTAAAACAGTCCTTATTTTCGAAATCTACACCCCTGAATTAATCGGAAATGACTACCATATGGATTTTTACAAAAAAAGTGTTTGATCGCCATCTTGGATTTTAAAACAGACATTATTTTCGAAATCTGCACACCCGAATTAGTCAAAGACGACAACCATGACGATTTTGACAAAATTTTCCGTTTCCGTCATCTTTGATTTTAAAACGGTCCTTATTTTCGAAGTTTTCATCCCTGAATTAATCAAAAATGACGTCCACTATGATTTTTAAGTAAAAAGTGCATGGCCGCCATCTTGGATTTTGAAACACACATTATTTTCGAAATCTACACACCCGAATTAGTCGAAGACGACTACCATGACGATTATGACAAAATTTTCCATTTCCGCCATCTTGGATTTTAAAACGGTCTCCATTTTCGATTTAACGATTTTTACCAAAAAGTGTATGACCGCCATCTTGGATTTCAAAATAGACATTTTTTTCGAAATCTGCACACCCAAATTAGTCGAAAATGTCTACCATGACGTTTTTTACCAAAAAAGTGTTTGACCGCCATCTTGGATTTTAAAACGGATAATATTTTCGAAATCTACAGCCCTGAATTAATCGAAAATGACTACCATAACGATTTTTACCAAAAAAGTCTTCATTTTCGATTTAACGATTTTTACCATAAAAATGTATGACCGCCATCTTGGATTTCAAAATAGACATTATTTTCGAAATCTGCACACCCAAATTATAGTCGTAAATGACTACCATGGCGATTTTGACAAAATTGTCCATTTCCGCCATCTTTGATTTTAAAACGGATATTATTTTCGAAATCTACACCCCTAAATTAATTGAAAATGACTACCATAACGATTTTTTACCAAAAAAGTGTTTGACCGCCATCTTGCATTTCTAAATAGACATTATTTTCGAAATCTGCCCACCCGAATTAGTCGGAAATGGCTACCATGACGATTTTGACAAAATTTTCCGTTTCCGCCATCTTTGATTTTAAAATCGTCCTTTTTCCGACATCTACACCCCTGAATTAATCGGAAATGACTACTATAACGATTTTTACCATAATGTGTGTGACCCGCCATCTTTGATTTTAAAATAAACATGATTTTTAAATTCTGCATACCCGAGTTAGTCGAAAATGACTACCATGACGATATTGACAAAATTTTCTAGTTTTCAAATAAAAAAGTCATTTAATAATATTAAGTAAAGTAAATATTTCAATTTTTTATTTCAAGGATCTTTATAATTCAATCGCACTTCTCGCAACTATAGGGCAATGGAAACAGGTCACTACGTGTTGGGGATTTCATACAAGGTTACCCGTTTTAGTGGCCTCTTAGTGTATCTAGCTGGCAAACTTACGTAATTCAAAAAAAAATTCAAAATTCAAATCGTTTATTTCAGACCACAAGTCCATAGAATTACATACAAAATAATATATTAAATTAAAATCACATACAAATTACATTAAATTAACACAAATACAATAAAAACTAAATTAAATTATGTCACACAGTACAATAAAAACAAATAAATATTAAAAATTAAATTCCATCACAATAAATCACAATAAATATAAATTAAATTCCAAATGTCCAAAATTATCAAATGTCAATTACATTAGGTCATAAACTATGCCCCTAGAACCCATATGTAGGTCATTACAGTGCCTCCATAGAGCACAAGCAGGATTTTCCCAGATGAGACGTAGCAAGCTGTTGGAACTGTCACATACTCGGCGCATGAGGCAGGCGGTGCGATTACGGATTATCGCACTAAAACCGTCTACTCTAGCCTCCGCAAACATTTCCGACGCGCTGCAGTAACGTGGCAGTCCCATCAACATGCGGAAGCCGTTGTTATATTGGACGCGCAGGGTATTGATGGTCTTCTTAGTGTAGTTCGTCCACAGGCTGCACGTGTAAAAGGATTGACAAAAAGCCTTGAAAAGGGTCTTTACAACGCGCATATTGTTTACAGTGGTACCAGCAATTGAGCATCTAATACCTGTGCTGCTGAGCCTAGCGATCAAGTCATCCATGTACAGGTTAAACATCCTCGGTGAACTGAGACCCCCTTGTCTCACGCCACACTTTAACCTGTACATGTCTGAATGCGCGCCCGCCCATCTGACCTGATTGGTCTGGTGGCCATACCAAAAACGAAACAGGTTAACCACCCCCCTCGGAGTACTTGTTTCATTTTCGTGCTTGTCCCACAAGATGTCATACGAGACCATGTCAAACGCCCTTGACAGGTCCAAAAAACAGGCAACGACTGGTGCTTTTCCTTCCTTATAGTACTGGACGGTCTGCTTAAAGCACAAAATCGCACTCTCAGTTGACACCATCGGTTTAAAACCAAACTGTGCATCCTGCGATTTGACATGCTTAGACAAAAGATTATCAAGCAGTCCGTCCAGCACCTTAGCAGACACCGTCGCTAGGGATATCGGTCTGTAGTTGGACCCGTCAGAGGCATCACCCGTTTTATTTTTGACAATAGGAACCACGATAGTCCTCATAAGATCATCCGGAAGATAACAGTGGCTCATGCACAGATTAAAAAACATTTTAAGTACCCGAGGCAGGTGATCACCAGCATTCTGCAGGTGCTCAATGCTGAGGCCATCATGTCCCTGTGACTTCCCTCGAGTCATTGATCGAATGACACTCTTTACCTCCGTGAAAGTAAACCGGACAGGGACCTCATTCGAATGGACCTCAGCATCGACCACCCGTGATCCGTCTCCCAGAGGGCTATTAACCCTAAAACACTCCATAAACAAATTAGCAATATGTGCCGGCTCGCACGCTCCATCCACACTTGCAGGAAGACTAGACTTAGGGCCGATTTTATTAGTGCACTTCCAGAATTTGCTGAAGTTTTTGGCTTTGTGGTGAGTGGCTAAGATATCCATTTTAATTTGAGCTTGATTATCCTGACACCATTAAAGCCTGTCCTTGAACACCTTCCGAGAAGCACACATGTCCTGAAAAAGAGGCCCTGAAGATGGTTTACCATATGAAACCCACTGTTTAAACATGTGTCTAGCACGCGCATGCGCCTTTTTCACGTGTTTATTCCAGCCTACCACCTGCTTGCGCTTGACCTTTCCAACAGATTTACTCATTCTAGAGGCTGTTTGCAAAGTAGTAACAATGTCATCATACAAACTATTTAATACCCTACGATGGGACAAGTCATTACAAAAGCGATCACAACAAGACTTTAAAACTACGGGAAAATCTAAGTTTTTAAATTTATCACAACAAATGTCACAAAATAATTTTATTTGGTCAGTATTTCTTTCTCCCCAGGTAATATTATTACTATTTACCCCATGGAAATTATTTGACGTGATCGATTCCTTACAACTGATATTACATTTATAAATAACTGGAAAATGATCCGACCAAAAGGTATCATATTTAACTATTACATCCGTTAGAGTTAACTATGCTGACTCGGTGACCAAGCAGTGGTCCAGCCACCTAGTGCACCCGTGAGCTTCGCTTATGAAAGTATATGTTCCCGACTCACTGCCCAGCCACTCAATGTCAGCACATCGCCAGCTCTGTTCCACACAAAAATCACACATTTCAGCAAAGAAAAGCTCCCCGGGGTGGGCGTTAAAATCACCTAATACAAATACACAATCAGCACAGTGAGTTTCGATGATTGCACACACTTCACTAAGACATTCAGTGAACTCAGGTAAATTGGTGATGTCGTGAGTTGGCATGTACACAGAAAAAATCTGTACCGAGCGCCCCCCCGCGTTCACACAAATAGCAGCCAACCGCACACTACTGCACTGAATCACTTTAACTGACGTGAAGACACCCTTTCTCCACATTAAGGAAACCCCCCCGTAGGGCCGACTTCTTAGCATGCCGAGCGAAGAATCCACCGCTGACTTGCTCGTAAAATCAAATTTTGTGTCGATATCACCAATATAATGAACATTATGGTCCATCAGCCATGTCTCCTGAAGAGCTATTACGTCCACTTGACTGCACAACTCTTTGACGCCCTCCACAGATCTCGTCACCGACTTACAATTGAAAGTAGCCATCGATAAAGTCGATAAAAATTGGTTAGACTTATCAGCCATACTTTAAATTCTTATTTCTTATTTATTTAATTAATTGTCTCGATTAAAATCAACAAAACGCCTAAACGAAATCCCGTCAGGCTAAAAGCTGTCATCCATAAAAATCGCAAGCTTGTGTCTGGGTACCAAAACTTTATACGAATTATAGTTTCTCGCATATTTCCTAGCAATAAGCTCAAGTTCAACCCGTGCATGCGTCTTATTATAAATGTACTCACAGATATCTGCGATAGAAGCATTCTTATCAACAAAATTGATAAACAACGGCACCTTAACAATTACGGCTTTAAACTTTCCAGCCGGGTCCGTAGCCGCTGTTCCCGTCTGCCCTATAAACCTATTCCTTAAACGATCCCTTTGAGCATTCACCCACCGGTCATCAGGTTTCTTCCATTCACCAGGCTTTTTTAAAATTTCTGAGTCTTTGTTTACAATCTGCATAATGCCGTACGGACCACTATCTTGGCTATTTAAGTACGAGCTATCTAGGTTGGTATGTTTGAAAGCACCCCTCTTCATGTTTACATAATTGGCATCAGTATATTCTGAGCCAATCACTAGAGATGCTTGCCTGAGATTTAAAAAATCATTCCTCAACTGTTCACATTCCGTCTTGGTAGCATACTCTCCTTTGATACAATCGACCTCTCTTTGTAGGCTAATGATGAACTTTAATAGCCTAGTACAATCTATATGGTCAAAGGTTATAGGCGGTAGACGATGCAGGTCTCTTGCTACAAAAATTGGAATCTCGTCTCCAAGTACTCTTCTGAATAGATTAACCATATCCTGCAAGTTCTTATTCATCTTCTCCTTCCTGCGCACAATGTTACGCTCCGCTATCTTCAGTGAGTCATATAGTAAGTTCTTGGCTTTCAAAACCTCCTCTTCAGAAAAAGCTGTTGCACACAAATTGATTATGCTCTCGTCCTTCATTACTTCCACTTTATTTTGCAAAAATGCCAACAACTCGTTGATAACAACATTGCAATTATTGCACTTCACCACGTCAGAGGTCATTGCCCTCGAGTTACTAGCGCACGCTCACACGTACACACACGATACCGCGCGCACGCAGACTGAATAATGCGCGTAGGACGATTTAGCACAGGTCCGTCGTCTGTGAGCTCTTGTTCCATACTGAGCCAGAGGCGACGGCGCGATGTGTTTTGTCAAGTTTTGAACCGATTTAGAGTCATCTTCAAAAAAATACACTTTATTTAAATTTTGCGTGACAGTAATGATTTTTTTTTTCGTGGTAGATCTATAACTGAACTTTGATATATTTATATTTTTAGGGCAGAATATTTATAGGACTTCCGTTAAAAAAATTAAATGTAAACCTGTTTTCATCAAAAAATTTGCAATATTCAGAAGGTATTTTTTCTATTATCCAAGATGAATCTTCAATTTTTCTTACCATGGCCGTCTTGAACATGATATACCGAATTGAATTGTATTCAAATTTTATAAGAAAGGTTCTCTTTATTTGAGTAATCTGAAAAAATACCAGACGTCTAACTGCAAACTCTGAAGAGGCCTGCCATGAGAAGCCATGTTTTTCAGGTTTTTTTTTTCAAAAATGTATGTTTTATTCCCATGGCCGTCTAGATAAAGGAACGGACTATTATATGCATTAAAAGTTAATTTAAAAACACAAAGCATTTTCGCTATAACCTCCGAAGAAAATGATGCATTTCGCAAAATACGCGCATTTTGGGAATAAGGCCTCTTAACTCGCCAGGAAAGTAATCAGTTAAGTATCTATTGGATTAAGCTTTTAAATCTCCCTCCTTCAAATAACGACTCATTTTCTAAATAGCTCCAACCCGCCATTACTTAGAAAATTCCACTTGTTTGTTAAATCATCACTTTATTGTAAAACTAGCAACCCGCCCCGGCTTCGCACGGGATTAAAATGGTTATTGTGAGTTATCCCTAAGAGATAGACATATACCATTGTGGACTTTTTTATAGACCTTTTTAAGGTGTACAATACTATAGTACATTATTTTGATCTATCTCGTAGGGTTCAGCCAGGGTTTGCAATGCACAGTGGCCGGCGCGCCTAAGGCGGCCATAATTAATTTGATTCTTACTTATCTTGTTTTCTGGTAACAAATACTTTTAAAATACTATTTACCACTAGTAAAGTTCAATGAAGCACGTATTTAGGTATATTGCATGCTAAATTTAATAAAAACTATAAAACAAAATAGGTACATGACAAAACATTGTGTTTATGTAAAAAAAATCTTAAAAATACCTTAAAAGTATGTGATTATTACTATTCTTTAAACTAGACATTTACTATTTCTTAAACATAACAGGCCTTACAATATAAATAATAAAAATACATTTTAAAATAATTCATGTAAAACAAATATCAATAAAAACAATAAGTGCATATAAAAATTAAATAATACATAAATTCAAACATTAAATTCTACGTTATTCAGTAGCATCTAATAAACTTAAAACATCAATAGAGAGAGTTGAATTTTTTTTTTCGGGGCAACTTTCTACTGGAGGTGACAAATGGGATCTGAATTCAGCAGAAGCCTGTAAATAAGATCTTTGTTAGTGAGATCCCGAGACATTTTCCGTGTGTGGTTGCGTCGAAAGATCTTTATATTTTTGTTAGTTGACCCTGCAGCCTCTTCGGACAATTCACCTATAGGAACTAAAGCGTTTTCTATAACTATAGTACCATGTACGAGCACTTTATGTACAGAAGATGGTAAAGGATACCAATCGTATACCTTCATCAGTTCTTTCGCCGTTTCTGTGGCATACTCGTCAAATTTATTTACATTTATTTTATATCCAGATGATATGCACTGCAAAATAGTTTCACACCTTTCTATTAGGTTCTGTTGTATACCGGTCGGTGATTTCAGCGGATAGCGGATTGTTGATCGGATTCCACGTTCAAGGTATTTTTGGTTAACGTACATGTTTTTAGGAGATTAACACTTTGCAACACGTTGAACCATTCGGAATGTTTCATTAGAACTTTAGATTTGGTTCTCGAACACGATTTCCAAAAAAACACAATTCGTTCGCAAATGTACTTTATGACTTTTTCTAAGTTGCTAATATTCACGTTATCTGCATATGGGACCATTTCAATCAAATGTTGTATCACTTGGCGACGCCTTTCTACATCTGAACCACTCTTAGACAGCCACAGTTCAAATACAAATCCCCTTGTAAATGATTCGACGTACATATTATCATCTGAAAAAATTAAAAATAAATGGTTAATATTGTAACGTAATATTTTCGTAGTACCGCTACGCGTAGGCCCACTTAGGCGTAGCAGGATTCTAAATACTAAAGTGGCATAATGAGGCAAACAAAGTTGTATGTCTATTAATTTAAAAAGATCAAGCTTTCAAATTAAGGTAGTTTTATCCTTCAGCGAGTTTAATAACATAACTAAAACTTTAATTAAAAAAAATATTCTTATAATGTTTCGCATGTAAGTTAGTCATGGCGTAGACCCGTTATTATTACTATATATTACATGTACAGAACACAATCAATATGTAAAACAATATAACATACCTGATTCTTGAAGATCCATAATACTAATAATCACTAAAATACCAACTTTCACAGGAATTCACTACTAATGACCGATCGCTTAATGAGTCGCTGATAAGGGAGCGCGCAGAAACGGGTGATATGGTCAATTTCGAGGTTCGTAAGAGAATGTAAATAGTTAATAATCCAAAATCTATTTATACCCGATTGGAGTACATTTATAGGTGAATAATAAACGATCATTGAATATTTAAAAATGACACATGCATTTTTTTAAATTATGACCTAAGGCCAGGCCACTGTGCAATGTAAGCGCAAGAAAATGTGTTAATTTACGACACCTCTAAAATGGTTATTGTGGGTTATCTCTAAGAGATAGACATATCCCATCCCGGACTTTTTTGTAGACCTTTTTAAGGTGTACAATACTATAGTACATTATTTTGATCTATCGCAGGGTTCAGCCAGCGTTTGCAACGTAAGCGCAAAAAAATGTGTTTATTTACGATATCACATTAGAAACCTCTAAAATTATCAGTGTTTCATTTATTACACATGTATTATATAAACCTTCACATATACATATGAACCTTCCTCTTGAATCACTCTATTTACTTAAAAAAACCGCATCAAAATCCGTTGCGTAGTTTTAAACATCTAAGCATACATAAGGACAGACAGAGGAAAGCGACTTTATTTTATACTATGTAGTGTTGATTATCATTCCGAAGTCTTTCTCTGAATAATCGAAATTAAGGTTAAATTGTTCTGGAACTGTTAGAGTGCAAATTGTTTGAAAGAGTGGATTACGTGATAATGAAACTAATTTAAGTAATTTATATCACTTAAGTAAGACTAAGTAAGTTTACAAGTTAGAATTTTCTTCTTAAGCTCTAAACACGTGATTAAGGATCATCTAGCCAAGGACAATCTATTATCCTCCTAGCGTTTGTCCTGGCTTATTTTACCACGGATCTATTTGAGGCTAGGGTCCGCTTGGACACCTAGTTTCATTTATTGGCACAGGTACTAGTTTTGCTATTGGCGTCGGCACTAGTTTTATAAGCCATGGACAACGTCTAATACAAATTCACGTTTTTCTAAAATATAGGTTCTCCAAAATGTCTGTGTCCGGTATCTTTATTATTCAGGTATTTGCCGTAGTGCCATCTGTTAAACGAAAAAGGAGTAATTTTGACTAAGTCAAATCACAGAATAATATAATAGTATTTCATACAGAAGGTCGTCTTCCCTACATAAATCAACGTTCGACAGATGAACAATTTTACCTTTCGACGTTGTAGGGTTGACTGTGTGAGAGATGATATGAAAAGAAAGGATGTGAGTGATGAGATGACGGGTGATAGAGATGTGTGGAAGAAAAAGACATGCTGCGCCGACCCCAAGTAAATGGGATAATGGCAAGAGGATGATGATGACGTTGTAGGGTTGACAAGTACTCAATTAGTATTATTCCTGGACCTGCCCCAATCTGCCTCAATCTACCTAATCTATCAGTAATTTTAATACAAAACTAGATAAATGTCTGATTTATTACATCATTTGCCCAATCTAAGTATTATTTTAGTACAAAACTACTAACTATAAACTACTTAAATATTTTATCTTATCTGTGGTCATGCCGCAAATAAAGGAAAGAGATTTTGACAACCCCGAAAACGTATCCGATACGTTCCAAGGCCGTAGCTGTCACTTCGTGGAGGTGGACACCTGTGGTCAAATGGCTAATAAAATTCATTTATATAAACAGCCCCAGTCTAAGGGTGGGTTGCACCAAACCGCCTGTAAAAGTAAGCCAAATGTTACGCTAATCGGAGCTACTTAACGATTGCTAACATAAATGGGTTGCACCAAGTGCAAAATAACAGAACGTAAGAGTTAAGCGGGATGCCACTGTCTAAACGCATTTCTACTCACATTTTTATGGTACAATATTTATTCAATATGGCAACACAACCATAAATGCCAAACTAAACTTGTCAAAATCGTCACACGAAGAAAAAAATCTAAAGAAAGGAGCGCGAACTAAACTTAACTTTGCACTCTGCAGCTTGAAAATCAAGAATATATAAACATTTAGCCATTCCTGAACATGTTTATTACTCAATCAAAAAGTGGGCTATCCATTGCGCCTTACGAGGAAATTTTTTCAAAGGATAATGCAACTTGTGTTGAGAGTGGAGTTTAAAGCGAAAGCCAGAATAGTCGGCTGGTGTATTGTGCATTATATTATAGTGAGTAAATCATCCTGCTAGTTTATTACTACTTACAGAACCCTAAACAAGTAAAGCCGTTGCTGGAAGCACCAAATGGCGAGAAGGAGCCCAATCGCAAAACAAAGGCATCACTAGTTTTAACTCTCGAAAATTCGTAAAAATAGGGTACTGAATCCCTCCAACCTGGTTGATTATGGCTGGCACTGTAACCAACGTCCTAAATATTGAACTTATACATGTACTTACTTATTAAATGAGTGTTCTAAAGCATCTTTGTTAACAAATGATGAGTAGCACATATGTTACACTAATGAATAATGATACACAATGTTTTTTATTTCAGGTTTGAATTTACCTTTGGTTTTGAAGACAAGATGAAATCGAGGCTTGTTATGCTACTCAGTGCTTAACTCCAGGATGTTTGAAAGTAAAAATGCAGTGATTTCAAGAAATTGGTAGAATCTCAATGTAAAAATAAAGTATAATTATACTAACCTAATCAATCAGTATTTCAATTTTGATAATAAAATACATAATTATATTTATTTAGTTACCTTATTTTTGTTTTATTTATTATTCAAACACTGGCATAGGTTTCCTTTGTACATGGAAGCAAGATCCTCCCCCCTCCAAACATATTTCTACTGCAAATATTATTCACCAGTTTTCTAGCACTTGGCATAAATAATCAATGAAACTTGACACTTGAAGTATTTTAAGTCAGGTCAATCAGTTCTTGGATAGTGTGAAGCGGACCCTTGGCCAAAGTGAGCCAGCTTATTGATCGGAAAAAAAACTTCATATACTGAACCACAGATCTTTGATAATGGTTATTAACAATACTCTACTCTTGATACATGTTACAAATATTATTCAGGTAAAAGTGACCATAAAACAGTGTGGCTAGGATTCCAAATGTTTTCTTATCACTTGTATCTTAATAATCATAATCATTTATTTCTTTGTAATGATATATGTTTACAAGTCATACAACAGCCATGTAGGTAGGTACCTAGTTACTATTATGTTTTATTTGTAAATTACCTATGCTGGTTGGGAAAGATATATGATAAAGAGAGACCTTTATTATTTATTACTAATAAATTCATAGTAAAATCATAACATAACACATATTTTATAATTGATTTTGAGCACTGACGGTAGGACTAGGACTAATCAAAAATGCATGCATACATACATCATCTTAGGAAGCTTTTTCCCTTATAGAAATGTAAGTATGAAAATATATCTACTTTTTATACTTACAAAATGAAATGCATGTACTTATTTTGCGTACAGTCACCGGCAATAGTATCTTCCTACATGAACTGTACAGTGAGTACAATTTGGATTAAAAAAAGCATGTTCATAATAATGTCCGATTTAAAATATACTAATGGGGAAGGTATCTGTCAAAAGTCAGGAGGTACCAGCATAAGTAGGCACCTACCACTAGTTTTGTTGAATGAGATTTCGCTTAAAGGGCTAAAATTAATGCCAGTAAATTCCAAATAAAACAAGAATTTGACACTATTGGTAGGACTGAGACTACAACCTATGCCGGCACCATCTGTAAACACTTGATTGGCCATAATCCTGATTTCAGCGACAAGCAGCAAATGGTAGGTAACAATTGCCATAGAAGAGCGACACACATGAAGTCAAATTAGTTAAACCATGCTATTACCAAATTGTCAGTAGATAGTTTATTTATTTATATGGGTTTAATGTTTCAATAGATCTGTAAAATCTTTGTGTTTATTTCACAAATTAAACTGAAATACAGTGTAAGCTCTTTATCAACACTCAAGGGACCGGACATTTTGTGACATTATCACAAGTTGTCATTAAAAAGAGGCCTACTGTGCTTGTTTTAAGGCAAATAATGAAATCAAATAAAAAACAAGAATTATATGAATTACTATAATGAATTTTCATACACATTTGAATTTGTGGATACCTAACCATTGTTGAACTATTTTTTTATTGTCCCACAACACATGACACTCTTATTTACTTGATTGTAAATTCCGCATCACACTTTATTTACATGTACTGTTCTGAACATTGTTTAGTTAGGTGTCGAGGCTCGATTTCTGTAGGACATTGGCGATAAATGTTTGGTGGTATAACTTCATGCCCTTATTAAAAGCATTAAAGAAACCTCTCTGATCATCTGGCATCTTTTGAATCGTATGACTTGCTCCCATCAAGTCCCGTTCGTGGCCTGTTCTACCGTGTCATAAAACTTGTTTTTCTTCTTGACCTGGTCATTCCACCGCGTCGGAGGTTTACGTTCCCTTTTGTCTTCTACCTTGCAGTATTCAAGTCAACCGTTGTTTCCAAAGGTTTGGTATTGACAAAAACAGAGTGGTTTTTTAATGGTTGTCATGATTCTGGTCCTGCTCATTCTACGGCAGTCGGCTTTCATGACAATGACTCTAGGTTCTGGTATGTTTGTGATACATAACAGAAGTCTGTACTATTTCAACCTGAAGTCACTCGGCACTCGATTTTAACTAAATAACGCACTTTTTACAAAGAATTTTACGTACTTATTATTTAATACCGTTATCTGATCTGAAAATTGTGAATAAAACCAAACGTCAATCGTATACGCCTTTTTACGTTCAGATACTCGCATATATTTATTACTGCAGACAATATTTTAATATTTTTCATCAAATATCACTGTCTTTTTGTCTAATAATGCATTTATCCTTGAAATACGAGACATCTTTGCAAACTGTCAGCCATATTTAAACGTAGATTTGAGTTAACCAGTGCTCGACGGCTGGTTAAGGTTAACGTAACTTTCTGACTGCTAAAGTGCATGGTGCAACGGAAAAACGGACTTGACGTCTACTGTAACCATGATGAGTTCGTTAAGTGTGCGTGGTGCAACCCGCCCTAAGAGCGTTTTGAGGCTCCAAGTCTGAAACGCCATCTGAACGAGACCAACCAAAAGTTTCCGTAGTAATAATAGTAACGCTATTAATCACTAGATGGCGCTAAGGGCCAGAGAGTACTCTGCCCTACATTATACGGCAGACTTAGAGCCTCAAAAATTTCTTAGACTGGGGTTGTATAAATTGTATAATATATAGTCTCTGTCAATATGTACAGTCAACCAATTTGATTCCTGGGCCACTCTAGAACCTTGTCACAATAGCTAGTTTGGTAGCTAATAGGTTACGTTTATACGTATCCACGGGCAACAGTCATTAAGACCAGGTTCTACAATGGCCTAGGAATCAAATTGGTTGACCGTGTGGAGGTGAGACCTGCTGCATTAATACCGCAATAGATGGAACTAGTACCTTAATCTGAGATTTCGGGAATGCGATTTTGTATAGGGTAGACCAAGACTAATCGAATCGCAGGGCGAAATGGAACAAGTTCAGTATTTTTATCAAATTCATTAGATCTATTAAAATCAATAAACAATATTACTGATCACTCGCTGAAGCATTCAGAAAGCTAATAATGAATTTCACGAAGGATTTTGCATTCTACTTTAATATGTAAATAAATTCCAGACACGTAATGTCTTTCATATGACCGAAAGCGTATTTAAATCTTAATTTATAGCAAATCATCATCGAGTTTCAGCTTTTACACAAACATTTCTTGCGATGCGACAGAACTATATGAAGGTTACACGGAAGGAACATGTCTAGTCACTTTTTTTGTAAATTGAAATTTTTATATCAAAATGTAGAGCTTGATATGAACTATTATTAAAAACTTCTGTTTCAGCTGTAAATTTTAACGTAAGTCCACTTATTAACTCGTAATACCATCTAGTTTCGAAAAAAGTATGATTGAATCGTTCCAAACATTAAAAGCGCTGTAACTCAATATGTTGTCAAAGTGACTAGACATGTTCTTTCCGTGTACCCTTCATATGCAGTTTACACTAAATTACTTATTACTATACTATACTTTTTTTTTAAATTAATTCATTTATTAACTAGCTTTCTCCCGCGGCTTCGCCCGCGTACTAAAAGTACTAAAAAAGGAGGTTCTCAGTTAGACTCGTATGTTTGTATGTAGGAATGTATGTTTGTCCACGATCATCTTGCGTTTCGCTGAAGCGGTTTTCGTATACCACGTTTTGAAGACGGCGGTGCCCTCATTTTTTATTTTAAAGAAATTATTTCAATAATTGTTTAATTGTTACGCCATCAACGACTACTACCGAGAGATTATGATTAATACAGATTTCTACTCTTGAATAGAAGCTTTTCCCCGCGACTTCATTTGCGTGGAATTAGTAATCCACCCTCTTTTTTACCCGCTTAAGGAATGACTTCTGGGATAACAACTATTATATATCCTTCCCCAGAACGCAAAATATCTCCATACCAAATCATCTAAATAGGTTCAACGGTTATTAATTTCCCATAAGAACTTTCAACCCCCGTTTTACCCCCTAGAGGGTTGATTTTCGAGTTAAAAACTATCATATATTGTTTACCGCGACTCAATCAATCTATATAATATGTACCAAGTTTCATTTCAATCGTCTGTTCAGCGGTTAATAATTCGCCATACAAACTACCAACATGTTTTCTAACCCTCTAAGATTGATTTTCGGCTTAAAAAATATTCTTTATTGTTTCCTGGGACTCAAACTATATCCACAACAAAATTATCTAAATCGGTTCGCGGTAAAAAACTCTGCATACAAACCTCCAACCCCCATTTCACCCCCTTAAAGATTGATTTTCGAGATAAAAACTGTCCCATGTCGTTTCCCGGTACACAAACTATCTCTATACTAGAGGTGTGCGCCGATGGCAAAATCATCGGCGGCGGCGTCCGATTGTTTTTTGACCGGCGGCGGCGGCGTGATCGGCGTGAAATCGGCGTGGTACATATTTTTAATATGCCTGGGGAATTTGACTAATTACCTTCTAAAATGAAGCCTACTGAGTATTTATAAGGATAAACTAACTGCTTTAATAAAACACCCCGAATCTTTGAAAACGTATGGTTGTCCCACAAACATTGCACATTTTAAATCAAAGACATGATTTTAAAGAATTTTCCAAAAGGTGGATTAGTTATGGTCCACATTTGTACGAGGGCTGTTTTATAAGTACCCGTTTTCTAAATGTATTAATATCACTGGCCGAAAATATGTAACCACCGTTTTAAGCCATTTTTAGAGGCGGGAAAATTAAAAACAAAACAGCATTCTTTTGTTTTTTAGGGTTCCGTACCTCGAAAGGAAAAAACGGAACCCTTATAGGATCACTTTGTTGTCCGTCTGTCTGTCTGTCTGTCTGTCTGTCTGTCAAGACCATTTTTCTCAGGAACGCGTGGAGGTATCAAGCTGAAATTTTAGAGTTTTTCGGCACTTGCAAAACCTACGGGGTACTTCCCGTGAACTCAGAAACTTGAAATTTGGCACGAAGCAACGTCATATAGCATAGACAATGGAAAAATTACAAAAAGTAGACATTTTTAGTAAAATCATACAAAAAAATATTTTTTTTAATTTTAAACTTACTACCTTTTTCCTCGTAAACGCGTGGAGGTATTAAATTAAAATTCATGTCAAATACTCAACGCTATAAGACCTTTCAGATGTAGCAAAACCAAACTTTTATGTCAACGCAATCAAAAGAAATTGCAATTTAAGTCGCATATTTTGAAACTGAGTACTCGCAAGAAACTCAAAACCTAAAGGGTACTTCCCGTAAACTCAGAAACTTAAAACTTGAAGGAAAAGAAAGGAAAACTTGACAAAGGAAAAATTACGAAAAGTAGACATTTTTAGTAAAATCATACAAAATTTTTTTTTTTGAAATTTTAGACTTACTACTTTTTTCCTCGTAAACGCGTGGAGGTATTAAATTGAAATTCATGTCAAATACTCAGGGCTATAGGACCTTTCCAATGTAGCAAAACCAAACTTTTATGTGAACACAATCAAAAGAAATAGCAATTTAAGTCGCATATTTTGTAACTGAGTACTCGCAAGAAACTCAAAACCTAAAGGTACTTCCCGTAAACTCAAAAACTTGAAACTTGGCACGAAGAAACTTCAGATAGCACAGACAAAGGAAAAATTACGAAAGGTAGACATTTTTAGTAAAATCATACAAAAAATATTTTTTTAAATTTTAAACTTACTACCTTTTTCCTCGTAAATGCGTAGAGGTATTAAATTGAAATTAGTAATAAACATACTACAACTTTTGCTTGTTATAGGTTTGTACGGAACCCTCGCTGCGCGAGTCCGACTCGCACTTGGGCGGTTCTTTTTCTTATTGGACAGCAATTCAGTGAAATCGAGAACTTAAAATTGTTAAAATGGGGAAAGAACAGTATCGGTCTGTAATTAGATTTTTATTTTTGGAAGTAAAAACATGTGATGAAATAAAAGTAATGAAGCGGTTTACCATGAATATGCTCCTTCTATAACAACCGTCAGATACTGGTTTAACGAGTTTAAGCGGGGGAGAACAACCGTCTTTGATGAGGATCGCCCAGGCCGCCCAAATGAGGTACGTGACTACAGACGCCGAATTAAACTTCGAGAAATCGTTGATGCTGTAAACGTTTCAATCGAGCGGGTACAAAATATATTAGAAGAAAAATTGGGTATGAAGAAAGTTCGCAAAAACCATCCCATGGGCTGGAAAGGACATATTGACTACTTAGAAAAGGGGAAAACGAAACAGGGCAGTACTATGCCAATTTATTGGATGAATTTGACGCTCTGCTGGTTGAGGATAAACGACCCCATTTAAAAAAGAAAAAAATACTGTTTCATCACGACAACGCCCCAGCTCATTCATCCAGAGTTGTGATGGCTATATTAAAACAGTTACGCTACGAACCATTGCCTCATCCCCCGTATTCTCCAGATTTGGCCCAATGCGATTTTTTTTTTGTTTCCCAACCTGAAAAAATGGTTCGGTGGTAAGCGATTTGGACCAAATGACGAAGTCATTGCCACCACAGAGGCCTACTTTCCGAAATTATACTTTTTGGATGGTTTATTGAAGCTTGAATATAGGTGGAACAAATTTATAGAGCTAAAAGGGAGCTAAATGTAGAAAAATAAATGCATATATCTAAAAACAACCGATTTTTATTCATAAACGGGTATTTATCAGCTCGTAGCTCTGCACTTAATGTTTTATCTATGTAGAACTGGCCACACCACTTGCCTTAAAATCAACTACGATAATAATACAAAGACCCCGAAGTTAACAAGTGCAGAACAGACTGATTTACAATTTGTAATTTGTGAGAGAAAATGTTGATACCAAGTTCTAAAAGACAAAGATGCTTGCGGTAGCCCGAATTTGCTAACTAAATAAAATCTACATTTTATTTTATCGTTCTTCGATGGATGGATTGGATTCTAGTTTGTTAATAAATCAAATACAAAAAATAAAAAATAATCATACCCAGTTGGGCTTGAACCAACATCAATACGCCTTGCCAGGGTTCGATCGCTTTACCGATTCGAAACATACATGTATTTTTGGGAAGACGTCATTTGATTCTATTTCCCGTTAGATTCAAATGTCTCTAATAAACCTACTATCTACTGTAGCCTTGAAACGTCAAAAATGCGAAAATACGTTAGGCTTCTGTGCCGCGCGTCAAACGCCCCATACAAAAACGTTTTCTTACAATAGCATCGAAATGACAGCAAAAATAATGTCAGTTAATTGGTACACCGGCAAGGAATAAGTGAAGAAGGAAAAGCATTCTATTAAAGAAGTAGTATACTGGCCACTCACTATTATATCAGGGCATTAAAACAAGATAAAGACTTAAAAATTGCCACGCCGATTCTACGCCGGTCAAAATCATCGGCGGCGGCGGCGTGGAAAAATTGTCGGCGGCGGCGGCGCGGCGGTGCGGCGCACATGTCTACTCTATACCAAGTTTCATCTAAATTGGTTCAACGTTTAAAAATTCCCCATACAAACTATCAACCCCCATTTCACCCCCTTAAGTGTTGATTTCGTAATCAGCGACCCGATAAACCATAGAAACAATACATTTCCCCCTTATGGGTTGAATTCTCAAAAAAGCTGAAACACTTGTTTTCTCATTTATCGTTAGGAATACTCCTGTAAAGTTTCGAATAAAATAGTTGAACTCATCTCGTTTCCCATACAAACTTTGAACCCCATTTCCCCCTTTAGGAGGTAAATTAAAAAAAAATATTTCTAAGTGCATCCTTATGCCTTATAAGGAGCCTACGTACCACATTTGGAATCTCTAGAACCAGCGGTATGGGCTGTGCGTTGATATGTCAGTCAGTTTCTTCTTTAATATATTTAGAAGAAGATTGCAATTTGGCACAAATACTTTCAAGAATTTTCATGTCCACAATATTAAATTTCAAAATCGATGCCATTTTCTTAATTAACGTCCCAAAAAATCACAAAAACGACACCCATATGGATATCTAGACATTTCAACCCCATTGTACCCTAACAGGGGAGATGGTATTTCACGTTCGCCACGTCGGATTTTAAAATCGTTGTTGCGACCCGAAACCCGAAACCATAGAAACAATACCCATGTTGATTTTCAGACTTTTTGCCCACATTTCCCCCTTTTAGGGGTTGAATTCTCAAAAAACCTGCAACACGTATTTACTCATTTATTGTTAGGAATACTTCTGTGAAGTTTCCAATAAAATAGACTAACTAATCTTGTTTTCCCATACTAAATTTGGACCCCCATTTCACCCCCTTAGGGGATGAATTTTGAAAAATCCTTTCTTAGCGCACCCCTAGACCTTATGAGGAACCTACATGCCAAATTTGGAATCTCTAGAACCAGCGGTTTGGACTGTGCGTTGATAGATCACTATGTCAGTCAGTCAGTCAGTCAGTCAGTCAGTCACCTTTGAGTTATATATATATATAATTATTTTTCATTTTTTTTTTAAAGTGGGGCATTCCACTCATACAATAGTATGTTATTCAATCAAATACAAACACTGAAAACATTGAAAAAAAAATCAACCCAGCAGGATTTGAACCTCGCATCGATACGCCTAACCGGGGCTCGATCGCTTTACCAATTAAGCTATGGGTTCAGTTGAACCCATAGCTTGTTTTCAGTGTTTGTATTTGATTGAATAGTATATATATATAGATATTCTACATACAAGCGAACAGCTAACGCCAACACACTTATATCCCTTACAGCACGAGAATTTGTTTTTTGGATTTTTGGTTTGAAGTTGCATTTTTCGGTACATTTAAGGCCCATAAAAAGACAAAAAAATACAAAAAAAATTTTCCCCCCCAAAATTTTTTGTGAAAACCCACCCGCACGATCGTTTTATTTCGTTGCGACCCCTAGTAAAGTTGTTATTATTATTTTTTAAATATAAGGGTAAATTACAGAGTTCAAAGGAGATAATAAACATTTATTAATAAAACTTTAGATTTCTTACATGTTTTACATGAAATTATTAAAAAAAACGCTTTTGATTGATCATATTTTCAATTTATCATAGTCAACACAATTTAAATTTATCGACTTGCGTCCTGACCCGCACGATCGTGCGTTATAACTTTAGGCACAAAAAAATGCCTAAAATTTCTGGGTAAACTTTTAATTATCTACATAATACGACGGAAGAACGTTTAATTTAATAAAAAACGAAATTAACACATTTAAAAATCACAAATTAAAAAATTTCGTGTATACCTACTTCTGACCTGGTCGTCCGTCTCGTACACGTACCTGCTTGACGCTCACCGCGCCGCCGACTGGCCCCCTAACTAAACGCTCGCGGGTTTAAAATGAATAATAAATAATAATCGAACGCACGATCGATCGATGCCGTACTGAAGCGGCAAACTTGATAATTTTTCAAACAAGATTTTTTTAAAGTTGAACGCACGATCGTATCAGCCGGTGCTGTAAGGGATATGGAACTATCATATTTTACATTAGTAGTTTGCAACAAATCAAATGATGAAAAAAAAACAAATTTAAGCTCACAGTTGCCGCCAACACACTTTAATATGCGATTTAAATACATTTGGTTAATAGTAGGTACACTACTTACCAAGGACTGTAAAAGAAAGAAAGCCCGAAATTCCCGAAAGGTATTTGTGACCCGAGCCGCAGGCGAGAGTTGTAAATATGCGATAGAGGGCTTTCTTTTTTACTGCCAGTGTTGAGTACACAATTTTACGTCTCCACCTACGCGTACGGTAAACCTCGCATTATGGCCAGGTGTGACGTAAATGTTAATAATGTCATAAAGGTTATAAATTATAATTTACAGTTTACGGCCCGCCTAATGGTAAGCAGCTACCGTAGCTTATGGACGCCTACAACTCCAGGTGTGTCACATGTGCGTTGCCGACCCATTACAAAAAGGAGGATTCACTGTGTGGACGGCTAAAGGAACAAGAGGCTCCCTCACCGTCAACACACTGGGCCCTCTTTGAGTTATTTTCATTATACGATACTAAATACCTATACAGAAATTTCGATAAAATATTACCCATCTATTATTATTGTCCTACAGTATATGTGACATTATTTTGGTTACCGGTCTATACCAATATTGAATATGACGGAGGGGTGTCAGGAATCCGTGGGCATTGGTTCATCCATTATGATAAAATCAAAATAACACTTGATTTCAATTAAGGAGAATGTATTTAGCACAATCACAATTTAAAATCAACAAAACGTCTTAACTAGGAACGTATGTGAATGGATTACAATTCCAAGTAATAAGCCTTCAGGATAATCCTTCAGGAATAACACTTAAGGGAAACGTGGCGTATTCAGTACGAGGCTAACGTTCGCTCACTATGGCGTTCCGAATCAGAATGACGCTGCGCGGGAGTGTCAGCTCTCACCACAGGCATGAACCAATGATTAACGAATGAAACTATTCACAATCTGACTGACAGGTTCACCAACCTAACAACAATAATGCCAGCCTCGTACCGACTACATCCAAGTTAACAACTTGACGTTTCCGTTTCCGTAACTCAATATTTATTGCTGTCAAATTAGTTCGGCAAACTGCCACCGGAAGCGCTAGTGGCGCAGCACGACGACAAATATATGTATAACGTATACCGTAATTACCAAATGCCAATTGGTAATTACGGTATACGTAAGCACCAGCCGTCAAATGGTTCCTTTTAATTTAGACTCACATATTTCTAGACTTTTAATTGCAATTCAGCAATAAATATGGAACTTGTTAGTTCATTCCCAGATTCGCAATCTAATCCATTTGACGGCTCGTGCTCACGCCCATATTGCACAAATACAATATTGAATATATGTACAACGAATACCGTAATTACCAAATGCCAATTGGTAATTACGGTATATGTTGTACATATATTCGATATTGTATTCGTGCAATATAGGCGTAAGCGCCAGCCGTCAAATGGTTCCTTTTATTATACAGTATTTGGTAATTTGACGGGGTTTTCGGGATATTTAAACTACTTCTTAGAATATTTAAATAAGTAAATTGAATTACCTCTTTGAAATGGAACTGTCGTTAATAACAATTTTGACATTTATTCCGGATAAAATGTAATTTAATATTTTTTTTTACCTTAAATCTAAATATATAAAAGAAGAAACTGACTGACTGACTGATTGACTGACTGACTGACTGACATATCAACGCACAGCCCAAAACCGCTGGGTCTAGAGATTCCAAATTTAGCACGTAGGTTCCTTATAAGGTCTAGGGGTGCACTAAGAAAGGATTTTTCAAAATTCACCCCCTAAGGGGGTAACATGGGGGTCCAAAGTTTGTATGGCAAATCAAGATTTGTTAGATTATTTTATTCGAAACTTCACAGGAGTATTCCTAACGATAAATGATTAACACGTGTTTCAGGTTTTTTGAAAATTCAACCCCTAAAAGGGGCAAATGTGTTCACAAAGTCTGATAATCAACATGGGTATCGTATCCTTTTTGAGTACTTATAGTACGCGGGCGAAGCCGCGGGAAAAGGCTAGTATCTTATAAAACTGTTTACAGTAATATTATCACACAAAAAAAGAAAAAAAAATGTCTGATTTGAGTAAAAGTTGGGGCATTAAACTGCTAGTTGTTTATGGAGTTAGAAAAACATATAACTGATCACGTCTCAGATGGCACCCTGTATACTCACATATTTCCAGATTTTAAATTGCAATGCAGCAATAAATCTGGAACTGTTACTACATTCCCAGATTCGCAATCTAATCCCCCCTTTACCCCCTAATTATGATTCAGAGCGCGTTGAACAAATTTACATGGAACGCGGAGCGACGAATAATTTGGAGAATTAGCTAAAATCTGAAATGGAGCATGCGTTTGGAGAGTTTGGACGTAAATTTGAATCACATTTGTCAACATCGTATCTGGGGGCACAGCAGTGCTCCCGCCAAGTCGAGCAAAACAAACAATAAAGGCATGGCCGTACCTTCCTTTTCCCAAAGCCATTGAGGCTAATTATGTTGTCGATAAAGCTGGAAGGCTGAACTTTTTGTGACCATGAGGCCATAACACAATGAAGATATATTCCCAATGAATTTCAACATATACTTTAAGAATTACAGCAAATCAAAATTTCTTACTTTTGTCACTGACTCACTGATCACGATCATCATATATCTAAGGTACTTCTAGCAGTCCCACAAGCTCCAAATGTTTAACACTTTTTGGGTGTAGGCTATAAAGCCACTGTAAATTTAAACATACTGCAATACCAGTCGGGTTGTCTAGTTTTACAAACCGCAGAGTTAACATTGTAATCCCATATACACATATGCGATAAAAAAGTTATTTTGTCTGATGCTAATTTTTTGCTTTTTTTACATTAAATTAGACACATTACAATATTATGTAATTTAATATTAATAGATATGCTTTGCGATTGCCAAGTCATTATACTTATTATAAAAATATAGACATCTAATATTCAAAGGATCATAATGACATGTTGTTAGTAAACTCCGGCACACCGGCTTAGTTTTACATTAGATCTCAATGCTTTTTGTAGTAGGAGAACTGCATTGCGAGACTGGCATTTTTGTACGTGTAATGTTTTTGATGGGATCGCATTTTACCTATTGAAAACGGGCATTTATTATGAGATGTGTACTGTGAGGGGTGAGGTGTAGCTCAGTAAAACACAGGTAGAGCTTCAAATTAAATATTGCTATATTTTATTCGAATTTATTTTAAGGAACGCGCATGCGACCACGAGGCTGGGAGCCTCGATGGAAACAGACTTTTATTTATGATTCATTATTTACATTGAATTTTTGTTTAAATATAGAATGTTTGATATATAATGACCAGTAATGTAGAGGTTTCTATCCAACCTCTACATATCTCGCCGCTCCGGGGAAGAACAAGCGAGAAACCTGCCTGGAGGAAACAAAGCAATCTCTTTGTGTCATACTATACGGCCATTTTCAATAACAAAAACGGTCCGATAGAGAGCATAATGTAGGGGGCGGTGTCTCACTCGCACAATGCTGCCAACTTATGAAACTTACCAATGTGGTTTTATTTATCTACATTTATTTTAGTAACACACCAGAAGTTACTTCCTACTTATAATAATTTATTGCAAGATTTGAATTAATACTTTGTTCCCTTTTAGCTGCTTTGAATTTTTTTACGACGTAAATATTATTCATTCATTAAATTAAAGAATTGCAATTAATATTGCAGACAGTAGTAAGTTTTGTAATATTTAAAATACGGTCTGGTATCCCCATCCCATCAGTCCCGTCACTGACATAATATGTCACTGATATTATTTCAAATGACGCCGCTCAGCTCAACAATATTTCGTAACAACATTTTTAAGTAAAAATGGTCAAGATATGTTGCGTAAAAGGGTGCAGGGGTGAGACTTTACAATAAAGTAGACTTTCCTTTAACCGGTAATCCACAATCATTCAATTTTACGATTTAACAACAAGTTAAGATTGTCAAACAATAGGGTGAATATGATGTCTGCAAGCTGCGGGTCGGTTTTGTTGTTTTTACAGATGTGTACAATAAGTACATGGTTTGTTCCTAAGTATTACTTACACAGGACAGGAGTGGCCCGCGGGTCTTTTTAGGCCCTTTCGAAAGGGTCCTAAAATGGCACAAGGCCATACAAAACATTGTAGTTCTTAGTGGCAGCATAATAAATAAATATTATGGGACAATCTTACACAAATCAACCTAGTCCCACAGTAAGCTCAACAAGGCTTGTGGGTACTAGACGGCGATATATGTAATAGATATATACATATAAATACTTAAATACATAGAAAACATCTATAACTCAGGAACAAATATCCGTGATAAACACACAAATAAATGCCCTGACCAGGATTCGAACCCGGGACCTGCTACTTCATAGGTAGGGTCACTACCGACTAGGCTAGGAGGCCGTTAAAATATACTTTATTGTACAACATTTGTACAACAAAGAAAAATACAACACGAAGAATATACAATATTTGTACATGGAAGAGATCTCTTCCAGTCAACCATTGAGCAGTTTGATGTTATTGATATTTTCTTTATTTACCTTTAAGTATATTAAAGTGGAGAACTGTCCACATCAGATATGACGCAATAGTGAGAGCCACGAACCCCCTGTACTTACTTAGTTTTAGTTTGCTACACTAACTAACCCCTATTTTAAGACGCGGACATCTGGCAATTGTTCATCGGTGTTATGCAAACGAGTTGTAAGAAATAAATATCTTACAGTTCAGTTTGATGCAGTGCAGTATCATGTAATTAATAAGATTATATCATTTTCAGGAGTTTCTGTTGGGGGAAAATAGTGCAAAATGACGTTACTTTAATGTATTGCTTGTCGCCTACCTACTGTTTTCCGTAGCGATACGCAATGTTTTTACTTTTTTGTTATTATATTAGCGATAGGCTTCGACAGTTTTTACCTATTAACTGAAATATTTTGCTGGTCTGTCACTCTGACGTCCTCCGATAAATAGCTGCCAGATGCCTGGATCTAGCAATAAGTTTAAAATAGTAAACTAATTAGAGGGGTTCTCTGCTCTCATTCATCAACGTATCTGAAGTGGCTAGCTCCTTAAATCAGTAGAATGTATAAGTTCCCATATGAACTATGAGACTTCTATTTCTGGACAATACTTACTAGACGACAAGCATATTTAATTTTATATTTATCTTCATACTATCCCAATCCCACATACATCATAGTACATATGGTCACTCTACTTAGAATTAGATGCAGCCCCCTACATTACCCTCTCTTTCGGCCTCACTTTGTGGTCGAAGTATGACCTCCAGATTGTATTTAACTTCATGGGTAAAACTCAGTGACGTCTGAAACTGTTAGCGTTATTCATGAACATCTGTCAATCCTAATGCGCATTATTTTAGGGTTATGTAAAAAAAAATATATACAGGGTGGAATTTTGTAATGCCACCTGAAGGGGAAGTACTCTTAATACTGTAGATAGAAAATCTTACTCAAAGAAAACATTCCTTTATTTTTTAAAAGAAAGAAAACTGCATTCAAAGATTTTTAAAAATTCGCTTTTAATTTCAATAAGCCGTTTTTACCGTGAAAAAAATATGAAATGATTTGTTTGTGACAATCAAATGTGAATAACAGATGAAAATCTATTTTCAAATGTAACATTCCATATTTAAACTACGTCACACACGGAGTTATGTCGCATCTAAGAAAGGAGTCTGCATTACAAACACGTGCAAATTGCAATCGTCTTATCTAAAAAGTAATACGTCATTTTAATGGATAAATGACGTCTATGATAATTATTAATTAATAACATAAGTAAACAGATGGATCTTTGAGTAAAAGTGCTTTAACTTGATCCATTGAATTTATAATTTAAGATTTCATTGTTTTCCTTTCATTTAATTTATAAAGTTTGTAAGATAGATTTCATCCTTATAATTGACCCTAACGATCGATGCAATAAAAGTACAGGATGCAACTTTTAGAGATTTTAGTCAGTTCGATTACCGGGTGCGGCAAGCAAATTTAAAAAAATCTTTGAATGCAGTTTTCTTTCTTTAAAAAAATAAAGGAATGTTTTCTTTGAGTAAAATTTTCTACCTACAATATTAAGAGTACTTCCCCTTCAGGTGGCATTACAAAATTCCACCCTGTATAGGTCAAGCAAATAAGATCTACAAAAAGTGTTTCGAGGAATTAATTTCCAGCAGGCTGAAAATCGTTTTAATACCTTCATGTGGTCCTAAATGCATGTAATCTGAGTTTGCCCAATCCCAAGAGGTGTCCATAACTTTTTAGCGAAATTTTTGTTCTTTGTTAGTTTTTGGCTTGTAGTTCGAAAACGGTACGTCCGACGGAAAATGTCATGTATATTAATATTAAAGAGGGTTAAAAGCCCTTGTTGTACTGTAAACTTTAAGCGGAAAATATAAAACAAAAGGCAAACCAAATTTGTTATAACAGGATTTTAGTAAAACCCCTCCATTTCGATTAAATAGGAAAAGTTTCCCAAAACTTATAGCGTCTAAGGTTAAAAACCGAAATCACTACCATTCGTCTCGCTCAACAGTCTGTAGCCGGATGCGTGCGTTGTATATGAATGGGCCACAGACTACAGCACACTTACAGACACCGTATTATGAATAAACTAGGAGTCTTCCTCGTAATACGACCGCGATTTTTACGAACGAGTGACCAGTATAACGTTTTGTTATAAAAACTAAAAACTAAAAGAATCTAAGGCCTTCTGATTATAGAACTCCCTGGCTAATCTAGCTCGTATAAAAACTTTCTGGTTATATTTATCTCTGGTATGTTCAACCCCTACAAATTTCAAGAAGATCAGAAACACGTTACCAAATTATCACGGAACAACTATTCAAAATCAATAAGCGTCGTAATTCACGGACATCCCGGTAGCCAGCTGATGTTGTGTCGAAGCAAGGATGATTAAGACATGGATTGACAATGCCTATACAAAATCGCGTTCCTCGAACCTTCAGGTTATACGTCTGTTTTCGGTACTAAGTGCCACAGCGCCATCTGTTGAGTCTGGAGTCGAGTTATTCTGTCAGCGTTAAGCGTCGAACAAAATATTACAAACTAGGATTTAGTGTTTGTGGTGACCGATAGATGACGCTAGTGATTTAACCTGAAATAAGGGAACGCGATTTTGTATGGATATTGTCAATCCATGTCTATATCATCCTTGGTCCAAAGTTACCTGTAAGAACTTCGCTCACTGCGCTCGATCGCTCGATAAATAAAGGTCTTGTGGGCTGAAATAGCTACGAATTGGGTCCCTTTCGATAGAACCCGGGATCAACTTCTAAGACACTACATGGAGGTATAATTTTACTTGCAAAGTGCTTTTATTCAAGCAGCCCAACTCAGTACACACAGCATTTTATACTTTAATTAAACAGAACTGCCCACAAATCACCCCAGGTTAACCATTAGTATTCTATTTTTATAAAAAAAATATGTCGCTTCGCGCGACATGTTTCCAAGAGCTTAGGTCTCCATCTTCAAGCACTAAGAGTGCTACCAGAATCGGTCCGTTCCTCGCTGCTGCGAGGCGCGTTGCCGTTATATTTTATAGAGTAAATTTATCTCACGAAAGTTTAAATTTAATAAAAATTATGTGTATTATTATAGCAAAGGTACCATTTGGAGATCGGCGCTTACGTCTATATTGTATTCGAGCTATACAATAAGTGGCGACCTCCAAATGCTTTCTTTGCCTAAATAATGACTCATAACTGAAGGGAATGCAATAACCGATTAAATTTCATAACCGGTTTGCTATCGGTTATGACCGAAAAATAACCGAATATCGTTTATTTCGTTTCGGTTATTTTTTGTTGAAATTTGGTAAAAATACCGTCAAAATGACAAAAAAAACCAGTAGGATAATGTGAGAGCTAGATGTGGGTCTTTAACTCGAATAAAGTGGAAAATTTGAGGTTCAAGGTCAGCCGTACGAATTACTTAGATGGTCACATTCGCTGCAAATTGCTCGCCGAAAAATAGTAAAAGCACAGAAAACAGATATTATTTTAAAATAGAGTATATAAATCATAGTTCCACATGAAAACCCATGATTTTACATCCTTTTTTGAAACAATTTTAAGTAAAAATAGCATTAAATTAATAGCCAAAAATAACCAACCCGGTTATTCGAATTTTCAATAATCGGTTATTTAATTTTGACAAAATAACCGGTTATAACCCATTATTTCGGTTTCGGTTATAGCCGGTTTGTATTCCCTCCTAAGTATACATGATTGCAGCTAAATGTGCACTTAGCAAAAGTAAGCGGTTGCACTCCCATAAAAAAACATACTTATCCTCAATAACGCTGTCTCCTTCACTCTTGCTGCGGCCATGCAAGTGTGAAAGAGAAGTTTTACGACCCCCGTCGCCAGTTGGTTTAGCGAATAGTATGGTAGCGTCTGTGTGATGACCGCAAGTCATCATACATGATCCGTCTAGTAGTTTGTGTTGTCTGTGACACGTATACAAAAATCACGTATAAAACTTTCTATCTCTGACCTGAATACGGGAATTGTGAGATTTCGGGATTTCGCTATGGTCGGAAGTGATAGTTGGAAAAATAAAAGGCGAGAGATCTAGATTAACGGACGGGAATTCGGTCCGTCCGTACCCTTAGTAGCCACGTACTTACGTCCGTCGTACTAGTATTAAAATTGAAGCTAAAAGTTATTTCCACTAATAAAAATTTATTCTATATCGATAAAAAAAAAATTAAGTGAAAACTTCTTAAGCGGCGCTGTGCACTTTTTGTGATGGGGAAAAAATGTTAAACTCGCGTCAGGTCACGTAACCGTCAGCTTTGTCAGATTGAAAATTCGTATTTTAGTGGTTGCCAACTTGACAGTGAGGGGTGCGTTCGGAAAGTGTGAACTATGTTTACGTCCGGCATATTTGACAGGTTAGTTGGTTAAAAGGAGGACATAAAGGAGGTAAATAAATTATTCTTATAATTATTTTACATGTTTTTAAAGTGGGGCATTCCACTCATACAATAGTATGTTATTCAATCAAATACAAACACTGAAAACATTGAAAAAATAATCAACCCAGCAGGATTTGAACCTCGCATCGATACGCCTTACCGGGGCTCGATCGCTTTACCAATTTAAATTATTCTTAATTTCAAGTTTTCACTTTTGCTGGCACTCCCGAAGTGCAACCCGTTGTTTTATTGTATGGGACACGTCGTTCCAGTGGACCAACCTTCCATACAAAACTAATTTTTTTTCGCATGAAAATTTTTTTTCCCTCGTTTTTCATAATTAGAATGAGATACCATTATGCCCTTAAACGAATCTACAGCATTTTTTTTACACCTTATATTAATCGTTAAATTGGGTTATTCCTAATTCACCTATTGTTTGTGGTTGAATAAATTAACAATGCTAGTAGCTCGATGTGATTTGAATACGTCACGGTAACGGACAGGTGTCCGGTCTGTCAGTACTTTAGTAGCCCCGCCCTAAATTACATAGCTTTTGTGATGCCTCGCGCAGTGGCGTACTTTGTAGTGTTCTTATACTCTCAGGGTCAAGGTCGGTCAATTCATCATTTCCCACTCTTAATAAATATTTGAAAAAAACTTTAATGTCAATTGGATTTTTTTTTCTTTTCAACCGACTTCAAGATTTCGAAGGAGGGGGTTATCAATTCGTCAGGATCTTTGTTTTTGCTTGTTTTTTTATGTATGTTCACCGATTATTCGAAGACGGCTGGACCGATTTGAAAAATTATTTTTTTGTTTGAAAGAGTATACTTGACAGTTGGTTCCATTGTAACCAGGTCAGGATCTGATCATGGGATCCTGGAGAAATCGAGGGAACTCTTCAACTATTATAGGCACACCTATAGTGCTTTGAGTATTTTTTAAAGCAGCTCGAGCATTTGCTGCTGGAAAGGTGGATGCTAAGTCGGTTCTTTTCTTAAACAATAGGTATATTATCTGTCTCTCAAGCTGTTTTGATATGTCTTCTTGAAGAACTACGCATTATCGTGTATCTATAAGATCTAATGTATTACTGTTTTGAAAAAATAAATTTAATACTTCTCGGGTGTATGCTTAGAACCGGTGGTAGTTTTTTTTCTCTAATGTTCATAAATGCATTGTGAATGAGCCACCGGCACGTAAAACTACTGCCACTCTTGGTCTCATTCAATTTTAATGAGAAGTAATATTTTCCGAAAAGAAAAAGGGAAAAAATAAAGCGGAGAATAGAAGGCGGGGCGGGTTTGCGATATCTTCGCCGATCAAAAACATAAGACGTGACTTTGCCTTAATCTAGGGACTTACTTGATGGTCCACGTTCTTCTTTCAGGCTGTGCTCTGGCCTTGCTGATGGGAGGGCACCTCGTGGCCCGCTCCAGGTCGAAAACACTGTCACTCTTGGTCTTGATCACAAAATCCGATGTCGTCCATAAAGTAACAACCCCGGGGCGAAAGATAACTCAAAAAAAGACACTTGATGCGTAATACGGGCGGTGCTACGGGAACGATGCAATATTTGCTTCCACACGTAGGAGTTTCGAGCGAAAACTCAACTTTTAATCATGGCCGCCGATGTAGAAGCCGTATTGCCCCTAGATGGCGCTGTCATGCTTAGTTTTCTAGGCGATTATCGCATTGGCTCAAACATAGCCCCGGCCTTGAAAGGTTCCCTTTAAAAAAAAAGAACTACGATTTTTACAATAAATGCATACAACTAATACTAGAAGAGCCGCTTAAGCAGCTGATGGAAAACTATTTCTAAAACTTAACCTACTTGAGCTACAGATTACGAAATAATTGACTAAGGGATGTTGGAAGGGAGTGGACATAAACGTACCACCGGACGCTTATACGTGCCATTCTTTGTTTTAACTGAAACTACCCTTATCGCGCCATCTTTACCCGAATAAGTCTCTATAACGATGCCTATTGGCCAATGTAACGGCGGAGCGTTATCGGTGATAATAAGAACTACTGTTCCGACAGATATAGGGCGCGAATCCGTGTTCCATTTCTCCCGAGCTTGTAACGTGTGTAGGAATTCCAGGGACCAACGACGCCAATATGACTGCACTAGGCTCTCGAGCAAGCTATAGCGCGATAGCCGATGGGTGCGCTCCTCAGTTATTTCCGCGGCGGGTAACGACCTCAAGGGTACTGTGTTCAAAAAATGTGCCGGTGTGAGCGGCGTGGGCTCGGAGGGGTCAGCGCTTAGTAAGCCTAAAGGTCTAGAGTTGAGAACGGCTTCCAGTTGACAGAGAAGCGAAAAAAACTCATCATAAGATAATATTTGGGCACCAATTACCCGATACAGGTGGGTCTTGAAGGATTTTACAGCTGCCTCCCAGCTGCCTCCCCAGTGTGGAGCGTTTGGGGGGATAAATTTCCATTTTATTTGGTTATCTAAAAGCTCGCTTCTAAATGTTTCAGAAAAGCCCTGCTTAAGAAGATTTTTCAAATGCGAAACAGTTCCAACGAAGTTTGTCGCATTGTCGGAATACATGGTATCTACCGGACCCCGACGAGATACGAATCGCTTCAGCGCGTTAAGAAACATTTCCGAGCTTAAGTCCAAGCAGATTTCCATATGAGTAGCGCGCGTGGTTAGGCAAATGAAGATACAAACGTAAACCTTTTGACTTTTAGCACCGCGTTTCCGAACCATAGTAACATTAAACGGTCCGCATAAATCAACTCCAGTATGTGTAAAAGCTTTGGAAATTTGAAGTCTGCATTCTGGCAAATTCGCCATTGCAGGTGGGGTCACCCCTTTTGGATGTGCCTTGAAGCAACGTACGCACGAATCAACCCGGGAGCGCACAACACCCCTAGCGGACAATATCCAATACCGAAGCCTTAACAAAGAGAGTAAGTGCCTTTCACCTGCATGGCAATTTTTACGGTGGGTATAGTCTATAATGAGATTGACGACGTGATCCTTCCGTGGTAGCAAAAATGGATGTTTGTGGTCGAAGGTGAGATTGCTGTTCTCCAGCCTGCCACCCACTCGCAAGACTCCATCAGCTAAGAAGGGTCTAAGTTTCCGAATAGCTTTCGCGGCGGGGGTTTTGCCAGCCTGCACGACTTCCAAATATTCAGGAAAATGCACAGCCTGAATCGCCTTGATTGCGGTCAGTTCCGCCGCTTCCAGGTCTTCCACAGTAACGTCGCCTCTGGACGGGAGCAATTTTGCGAAACGTAACACGTAAACTATCACGCGGAGATATCTAGGCCAGGATGAGATTCTCTTTGATAACATGTACAATACTGGCTCCTCTGCAGGGATGGTTGTCGTAGTTGGTAGGGCTATTGCCTTTCGCTCCGGAATTTCACCCTCTGAGCTCGCAACAAAGGGTTTGATAGGCCACTGCGAGTATTCTAGTCGTGCCCACGATGGACCTTGCAACCACAGAGGATGCTCTAACAACTGGGAGGGCGTCAGCCCTCGCGAGAGGCAATCGCTGGGGTTCTCCTTCCCAGACACGTGAAAGAAACAATCGGGTGTCAAATTTTTCTGGATCTTTGCCACACGGTTCGCGACGAAAATTTTCCATCTCTGAGGACTCGAGTGAATCCAATGCAAGGTCACGGTTGAATCCGAGAAGGCATAGATTCGACAAAACGAAATTCGAACTCCATAGTGATCCATAACGACTCGAACCAATTTAGACATGAGTAGTGCCGCACACAACTCCAAACGGGCTATCGATACAACCTTCACTGGCGCCACTTTCGATTTCGCGCACAGGAACCGCACTGAGATGCTTTGTTCAATAGCGACACGTAGATATAAAACCGCACCATAAGCCTTCTCGCTAGCATCTGCAAAAGCTAAAAGCGAGACTGTAGCCGAAGACGTCACACCGGTGTGACGCGGTATTCTCATTTGGCTAAGAAGCGGCAGATCTCTAACAAACTTGGTCCACGCGTCAACGATAGCCGGTGGTGGGGTCTGATCCCAATCGATACGCTCCAGCCAAAGCTGCTTTATCATAAGTTTGGCGTACAAGATTACTGGGGCAGCAAACCCTAAAATATCCCATAGCCTCGCTACCACAGATAAAATATTACGCTTGGTGCAACGTTCTGGATTAGAGTTTACCTCAAACGAGAACGAATCCGATCGCGGCTCCCATTTAATTCCTAAAACCTTCTGAGAGGACCCATCATCAAACTTAACCCAGCTCGGGTGTAAATACTCCTTAGGCAGAGCTTGGAGGAGCTCTGGCGAATTACTCGACCATTTCATTAAGTCAAAACCACCTGCCTTGAACATTTCAACGAGCTCCGCCACGGTATCGGCAGCCATTGGTCCAGACTGTGCACTGGACGCAACATCGTCCATGTAGTAATCTCCTCGCTTAATAAGTTCCGCCGCGCGCGGATAGCGGGGCCCCTCGTCGATCGCTAATTGTTGAACTGTCCTCAAGGCTAGATACGGGCTCACCGACAAACCAAAACAAACACGCTCAAATTCAAACATTTGTAAAGGGTCGCCTGGGTTAAACCTATACAGGATTCGTTGGTATTTCCTAAATTCGGAGTGTACTCGAATCTGAAGGTACATTTGTTTAACATCTGCACAGAATGCAACAGGAAACAGTCTAAAGTTCAATAGTACCAAAAATAAATCAGACTGTAAATTAGGGCCTGGATTCAAAATTGAATTCAGCGAGATGTTTCTGTCCGTCGGCGCGCTGGCGTCCAGAACCAAGCGAAATTTAGTTGACACTTTGTCGTTTCGAACCACACAGTGGTGGGGAATCACGTACCCTTCCTCCTCTCTGGCCCCTGTCACAGGGGTCAAGTAACCCTTTTCCAAGTACTCCCGCACTATATCATTATAAGCGGCCCGCAAGTCTGGAGATGAACTAAATTTCCTTTCCAGAGATAAAAATCGTTTTGTCGCAGTCACTAGTGAATTACCAAGTTCCTCGGGGTTGCTCTTAAAAGGTAAAGTTACAGAGTACCGACCTGAGTCATCCCGAGTGGTAGTGTTCTTATAATTTTCTTCACAATCCTGTTCCTCGGCGCTCATACACGTGGAAGTGCAGGCAGGTACTTCCTCTAATTGAAAGAAGTTTTCCACTAATTTATTTAGCGGTGCCCCCGTAAATGCACATAATGCCACTGACCTTGGCCTAGACGTTGCTACTGCAATGGGAGTCCTCCCCATCACCAAGAAGCCAAGCGTAGACTCCACTACGTCCGGTGAACCGGGAGGACCTTGAACCCTACCGGCCATAAGCAAGGTTCCAAACAATTCTACCCCAATAAGCAGGTCAATGTCCCCGGGGACATCAAAAGAGTCATCTGCTAGAGGCACTCCGGAGAGAAAAGCTAACTTGGCGCGGTCCACTCGAGCGGTAGGTAACGGAAGCGTAATGCGATCCGCGACAAGCGCTATAATATCGTACGTTACATCGCTCTTATAACGCGATCGAATAGTAAGTTGTGCTATGCCTTTAGTTAAATTAGTAGCGCCTGCAAAGCCGTTCACTATAGGTGGCAATTCTTCCGTTGAATAATCTAAGGACAACTTGTTAAAAGTAGCGGTAGTTATAAAATGATCTTGTGAGCCATTGTCAATCATGCAACGAAGAACATGTGTTTTACCATTTTTATCTACGGCATTTACTTTCGCGGTAGCTAACATTGCTGTTGATAATTTGCGCGAGACATTTGCTTGTAAATAACTATGCGACACCTGCGTAATATTCGTAGCGTTCGCCACCGGTACAGGCGCATGAACAGTCGAGTTCGAGTTCGCGGCGACGGGCGAGTCTAAATTCGAGCGCTGAGACAAACAACAAGCAGAAGCAGTGGGTGCAACACGTGCGGCGCCGCCGCCACAATGGCAACCCGGGTCCGCGCGGCCGCCGTCTAATGCGTCGCCTTGTGTCACAGCCAACAATGGAACAGATGCCTCAGTTGTAACTAGCGATGTTGATATATTTTCTACGAAATGTAGTAATGAATGATGTGTTAGAGCATTACAGCTCTCGCATACTTGATTCGAACGACAGTTCCCACTTTTATGTTTGTGGCTAAGGCATCTTACACATGCACCGTATTTTTTAACGGTATTATAACGTTCGCGCGGACTTAACTTTTTAAATTCCTTGCATTGATAGAAATGATCGTGTTTCTCATGGCACAGATCGCACGGAGCAGAGTTTTCCGTAGTAGTTACAAACGACTGAGTACGCTTCGCGATCGGCTGTGAACTCTGTTGCTTCGCTGGGCGCGCGGTCGCGCTAGAACCCGCTACACTAGGACTCGGGTCCCCGCGGCGTTCCAATATTTTGGCCTGTTCCTTAACGAATGTTAGAAAGCTAGCATATTTAGGCAACTTCTCTGAACGTACAGAGTTTTCAAACATACGCCCGGTTTCGGGATCGATTTTTTTTAAAGCTAAGTATAAGAATATAAATTCTTTCTTATCCGATATTTCTAATTTGTCGAAGGCCGCGGCGGAGGTTACGAAACAATCGATAAAGTCGTTTAACCCTTTCGCGGATGGTGAATTTAACTGCTTAAAGTTAAATAATTCATCCAAATATGACGTACCTAACAACCTTACGTCTTCATATTTATCTACCAACGTATCGTAAATCAAATTATAGTTTTCACCGCACGGAACAATCCCGGCTATGGTAGCTAACGCCTTGCCTGATAGTTGACCGCAAAGGTAAAATACCTTTTCCGCATTCGTAAGGGCGGCATTACGATGCACTGTGCTATTAAAACATTCGATAAATGAAGCAAACCTCTTTTGATCGCCCTCGAAAGTCTGGAGGACAATGGGAGGGAGCTTTAAATTTGGTTTAAGAGATGCAGGCGCGATTGCTGGCGCGCCGGCGCCGTCGCATTTGCCAGGGGTTAATTGATTTATGACATGTTGGATGTGAGAAAACATTTCCTCAAAAGCCTCCCATGTTTGAAATGAAGGCACGTACTCTTCATCTGCTTGCATACGAGCAGCATTCAGTTGTTCTACTAGGTTATTAAATTCAGAACGCAGTGTATCAATAGTGGCCGATTGCGACATAAAACGTTGTTTAGCCTTGGCTGTCCCCACTTGCAACGATATGTCATAAATGCCCTGTATTCTACCAAAATACGCCTGTACTCGAGCTTCCAATAACCTAATATTAGGCCCCACGGCTCCGCTTTCCTCTGTCTTTTGCGGCGGCGACATGTTTAACCAGCACTTGTAGATAGCATATAAGTAAACAATATAGACAGTTACTGTATAAAATGATACCCAGGCTTGATCCGCAATTGTCTCAAAATACGGTCTAAAACTACTGCTTAAAGTAAGTCTATAGGCATTTATTATGTGTAGGTATAACAACAACAAAATACCAGGTGACAACGCAAATAGGCGACAACCGAGTGCAATGCAATTTATCGTTCTACTGTGTTCTGATCGAGTAATTGATAAACAAACCTTAAAGGTTATGTAAGTAATGTAAGTATGTGTTTATCGGTTCGCTACCTATCACTAAACCTATTGTGTACAATTTTAATTTGCTCGTTACTATAACTACCTATACGTTGGTGTGGGGAACGAAAAGGTGTAGGTATAAATGTGAAATGGAAAACGAGATTTGAGGATAATGTACGAATATCTAGCAAGCGCGTAGGTAAATACTTAGGCACCTCCTATTTCTTATCGGCTAACTATTTACGTATAAGATGCGCACGATTAGTTGTGAGTTTGGTAGGTAGGTACTTAATTTATCTCAATTGTATCGACACGTATCGAGCGCCCGATGCTATACGGAATGAACTTGTTACAATTACAACTTAGTTGTGTATGCAAAAAAAATATATATGTGTGTATTTAAAACACTGAACTGATAATCCAGGGGCGAAGGACCATTATATGAATGAGCCACCGGCACGTAAAACTACTGCCACTCTTGGTCTCATTCAATTTTAATGAGAAGTAATATTTTCCGAAAAGAAAAAGGGAAAAAATAAAGCGGAGAATAGAAGGCGGGGCGGGTTTGCGATATCTTCGCCGATCAAAAACATAAGACGTGACTTTGCCTTAATCTAGGGACTTACTTGATGGTCCACGTTCTTCTTTCAGGCTGTGCTCTGGCCTTGCTGATGGGAGGGCACCTCTTGGCCCGCTCCAGGTCGAAAACACTGTCACTCTTGGTCTTGATCACAAAATCCGATGTCGTCCATAAAGTAACAACCCCGGGGCGAAAGATAACTCAAAAAAAGACACTTGATGCGTAATACGGGCGGTGCTACGGGAACGATGCAATATTTGCTTCCACACGTAGGAGTTTCGAGCGAAAACTCAACTTTTAATCATGGCCGCCGATGTAGACGCCGTATTGCCCCTAGATGGCGCTGTCATGCTTAGTTTTCTAGGCGATTATCGCATTGGCTCAAACACATTGTAATGTGCTAATGTGCCTGAATTGAAGAATAAAATCTTTTATCTTTTTCTTATCTTTATCTTTTAGGTATCTTTTAAGTCTCTCAAGACATAACATTAAGTCAAACTAGTACCCGTTATAATAAAGTAAGTCACTTTCACTTCATGCAAAATAGGCGCTAGACGTCTAGTTGCGGAAACCTGCCCGTATTACAATACAGAGCAAGTTGTAATTCATTATTCCTTCTCCTAGCGTTTGTTATGGCTTTCTGATAAATTAAAACTGGGGTTCGCTCGGGCACCTAATCCCAGGAATTGGCGTAGGGACTAGGTTTCACGAAAGCGACTGCCATTAGACCTTCCAACCCAAAGGGGAAATTTCCTTCTTGGGAAATCAATGGGGAGAGGGAAATCCCTCTCCCCATTTTTCAACTGGACATCCAGTTTCCTAACGATGTTTTCCGGTTTCAAACGGATTTGTCGTGTGATTTACATTCTGTCTTTTAGTTCTTGTTTCTTATAGTCCGGTTAAATAAATAAAGAACTATTAGTTCGACGTGATTTGAATACATTACGGTAACGGTCCGGAATCTAATTCGTCACCACTTTAGTAGCCTTGCCCTTAATTACATAGTTTCTCCGATGCCTCGTGCACTTTGGGGTATTTTGTAATGGTTTTTTTATAACCTTCGAGGTCAAGGTGTCAAGAATTAATAAAAGTCAAACTACAATGTTTATACCAATGTTTAACGGCCTCCTAGCCCAGTCGGTAGTGACCCTGCCTACGAAGCAGGAGGTCCCGGGTTCGAATCCTGGTCAGGGCATTTATTTGTGTGTTTATCACAGATATTTGTTCCTGAGTTATGGGTGTTTTCTATGTATTTAAGTATTTATTCATATTTATCTATTATATATATCGTCGTCTAGTACCCACAACACAAGCCTTATTGAGCTTACTGTGGGACTAGGTCGGTTTGTGTAAGATCGTCCTATAATATTTATTATTATTATTTATTTATACATAAAGAAAAATTTGAAAATTCTACTGCAATTGTGGTATCGCAGACGTTCTGCTTGATACAAAATGAAAAGTACATACAAAACTAATATTTTACAGTATAATTATAAAATATGCACGTAGGTACTTAATTTATACTCGTGTGACTATTTTATTAAAATTAAAAGTTTAAGTGTATTTGTGTTTAAGTGTGTTTAAGTGTATTATTTTAAGTGTATTTTTCCATGTGCTAACCATACCTAATCGCACCTAACTGGGAAAAAAAAGTATTTCAATATATTTTTCTTAAATTTCACTCCGTTACCGTTACATATAAATAAAGAGTATATAATAGACATTAATCATTAAAAATGGTAACGGAATGAAACATTATAATTATTTTAGGGTTCCGTACCTCGAAAGGAAACAACGGAACCCTTATAGGATCACTTTGTTGTCCGTCCGTCCATCCGTCTAACAAGACCCTTTTTCCTAGGAACTCGTAGAGGTATCAAGCTAAAATTGATATCAAATACCCAGGTCTACTGTCCCTTGGAGCTGTGAAAAAATCAAACTTCTTAGCCAACGCAATCAAAAGATACAGCCGTCTATGCCGCAAATTTTCGAAACTCGCAAGGGAATCAAAATCTACAGGGTACTTCCCGTGAACTCAGAATCTTGAAATTTGGTACGAAGCAATGCCTTATAGCACAGATAAAGGGAAATTGCGAATACCGTACATTTTTAGTTACATCATATAATAAAAATATTTTTAATAATTTTAAAGTTACTACCCCTTTCCTCATGAATGCGTAGAGGTAATAAATTGAAATTCATATCAAATACTCTATAATACCTACCTTTAAGCTGTAAAGGTATGTACAGGACCCTCGGTGCGCAAGTCCGACTCGCACTTGGCCGGTTTTTTTTCCATAAGGATCAAAACATGTCATGCCGTGTCATGACTCTGAAAATAAGTAACATAAAATTTACACAACGAAAAGAAGTACATTGAACATTTTTTTTCCAATTGTCCCTGTTACTAATCTCAGGGCTGACAATCTTGAGTTAATCCTGCCATAAGTTAAGACGTTTCAAAAGTCTTTAGTCCAATTTCACTGAAAAATGCTTGCAATTACAGGGATTAAGTTATTTTCAGCGCTGTAATTTTAAGGGGCTTTCTCTAATTAAAATCTCGACTTACTATTAAGAGGGTTTATTTCTGTCTAGCGTTGCAGGTTTTGTTATTGTTGATTTTAAAGGAAATTTTATAAATCCGACACTTTACACTGTTAGGTTTTTTGCATTGTAACCACCTAGAGTAAATAGGACTGGGACATGGACACTAAGAGAAATTGAAGAGCAGAAGGTAAATGCACTAGAGATGTGGTGTTGGAGGCGACTGCTCGGCATGTCATGGACCGAATTTCGTACCAATATATCAATCATCATGAGGAGCTCGGAATCAAACAGCGCCTGCTCTCTAATGTGAAGACTCGGATCCTCGACTTCTTTGGTCATGTATCGCGGCGAGATGGAACGTCCATAGAGCGTCTTGTCGTGCAGGGAAGAGAAGAAGGCTCAAGAGGTAGAGGCAGGTCCCCAAAGGGGTGGCCCGACCAGATCAAAGCCAGCACGTCGATCACCTTAAACGAATGCTCCCGAAAAGCGGCACTACGGGAAGAGTGGCGGCGAGTCTTGTAACGGGTCACTCAGAATATACAATATGATGGCCACGACCACTCTGTAAAGAGTGTAACGACAAAGAAGAAGAGTAAGTAGGATTTTAAAGAACAATTTAAAAACAAAAAAACTATTTTTATGGGGGAAGCCGGTGAAGGATTATTGTAGATGGTGCACTCTTAGATTCCATACAATGAAATAACTTGCTTAACAAAGAGAACAAATCGCCAAACGTGAACTATGCGTCGTTTATGAGTTCCGTTCTCATCATCATCAGCAGTTCCACTTCATCAAATATCTTTAAATGTAAATGCTTGGTTTTTTAAATCACTAATGTATGCCTTTAATATTTGAGGAGTTCCCTCGATTCCTCATGGATCCCATCATCGAACTCGAGCTTGACAAAAAATTGTCTTGAAAATCGAACTTCCTTAACAAACAGCGGAGCTGAGAGGCCAAACGTGAACTATGCGTCGTTGAAGAGTTTCGTTCTGATCATCATCAGCAGTTCCAATTCATCAAATCTCACTTTTTTGAATGAAAATGATTGATTTGTTGATAAAAATCACTATATCGAAGTTCCCTCGATTCCGCATGGGTCCCATCATCAGAACTGCGTTTTGAAAAAAACCGGACCAATCTGTATAACACGATCAAAAAAAATATTTTCAAAATCGGTTCAGACATGACCGAGTTGTGGAGTAACAATCGTAAAATAAACATTCAACCGAATTGGGAACCTCCTCTTTTGAAATCTTGAAGTCGGTTAAAAATAGCGCTAAATGTTCACATAAATATGCTAGTTAAAGTAAATTGACAAATAATTTTAAACAAAAAAGAACCGTCTTCACTTAACCTCCACCTTTCTGATAGCAAATGTTCGAGCTGCTGTACAAAATACTCAAATCACAATAGGTGTGCCTAGTTGAAGAGTTCCCTCGATTTCTCCAGGATTCCATCATCAGATCCTGACTTGGTTACAATGGAACCAACTGTGAAGTATACTCTTTCAAACAAAAAACCGGCCAAGTGCGAGTCGGACTCGCGCACTGAGGGTTCCGTACAAGGAATATAGGGGTTACTACCCCTATAATAAAAATATTTTTATTATATGATGTAACTAAAAATTTACGGTTTTCGTAATTTTTCCTTTATCTGTGCTATAAGACATTGCTTCGTACCAAATTTCAAGATTCTGAGTTCACGGGAAGTACCCTGTAGGTTTTGATTCCCTTGCGAGTTTCGAAAATTTGCGAAAATTTGCAGCATAAACGGCTGTATCTTTTAATTGCGTTGGCTTAGAAGTATGATTCTTTTACAGCTCTAAGGGACAGTAGACTTGAGTATTTGATGTAAATTTTAGCTTGATACCTGACAGACGGACAGACGGACGGACGGAAGGACGGACGGACAACAAAGTGATCCTATAAGGATACCGTTTTTTCCTTTCGAGGTACGGAACCTTAAAAAAGAATTTTCCAAATCAGTCCAGCCGTCTTTGAATAATCGGTGAACATACATAAAAAAAACAAGCGAAAACAAAGATCCCGACGAATTGATAACCCCCTCCTTCGAAATCTTGAAGTCGGTTGAAAATAAATATAATTATATTGTATATAATCTTACACAAACCGACCTAGTCCCACAGTAAGCACAATAAGGCTTGTATTATGAGTACTATGCGACGATATATATCCTTTAACTAACGACGTGGGTTCAGAGTAACACTCACGCTGAGGTGGTGTCTAACAGACGTCAAAAGTAAAATATATCAAAAAAATTCATTTGCATTCTTCAGATACACAAGTTTTATATCAAATAATTAATCATTTTATGTATTTGAATATCATATATTAATAAAAAAACATACAAATTTTAGAGTCCATTCGACACTTAAGAAAAAACACCAAAAAAAATTGGGTATAATGTTCCAGTGACTTTTTTTCTTTAATTACTCAATGATTAAGAAACACAAAATCTTATATGTTAAGAAATGATCATTAGAGCGTTCAAGTGCAATAATTAATCATCACAAAATAAAATAAAACAAACTGTTACACGCTAAATATATATCGTGTTTTTTGTGCACTTACTGAGAGGAAATTGTCAGAAGATACTATAAGTGATATTGGGAGGTTAAGGGCCCAAAGTTACAGAGTCGGCACGTGGACACGAGCTGTGAGGCTAATTAGTAAAACAAAAGCCGTTAAGACTGTTATTGGAAATAATTTTCTACTTTTTAGCTCGTCACCAAGAGACGTGAAATAGGTTAACACCGTGGTGGCGTCTGCAAGACGTCGATGATTGTTACGAATGTATGTGCGTTAGTTTCACTCCCAGCATCTTAGGGATGCTAGATCAGTTCAATTAGAGGATGATGACATAAATAATGACACTGCGGGATGCGTTTTAACAGAAACGTTCGACCAAAATATTTGTATGTGTTTAACAAATTTTTACTACACGAACACCGTAGTGACGTCCGTGAGACGGCAATGACTCGGTTTAGGGCATAATGTGCACAAGTTTGACGGCCGGCATCGAAGGGATGCTAGATAATAACAAAAGAGGAAGGTACAAGAAACGAGAGCTTTTCACAATATACATTTAAAAAAATATTCTCTAAAGAAAATTCAGTACGTCTGTGAGACGTGCACATCGTCAGTTAAAGGTTAAAAAAGACATAAAATAAACATCCATAACTCAGGAACATAATGTTAAGGTCAGGTCGTACCAAGAGATCAAAGAAGAGGCCTGGGACCGAAGCAAATGGAGAGCCCACTTTGAGTTGCACCGACAAGAGCATGGCTCTTAAGTGTTTGATGATGAACTCAGGAACAAATATCTGTGATTAACACACAAATAAATGCCCTGACCAAGATTCGAACCCGGAATCTCCTGCTTCATAGGCAGTCACTACCGACTAGCTTAGGAAGCCGTTGCATTATATATTAAATAATTTTAAACAAAAAAGAACCGACTTCACTTAGCATCTACCTTTCCAAAAGCAAATGCTCGAGCTGCTGTAAAAAATACTCAAATCACTATAGGTGTGCCTATAATAGTTAAAGAGTTCCATCGATTTCTCCAGGATCCCACCATCAGATGCTGACCTGGTTACAATGGGACCAACTTGTAAGTTAAGTATACTCATTCAAACAAAAAATAATTTTCCAAATCGGTCCAGCCGTCTTCGATTAATCGGTGAACATAGATAAAAAAAATTGCAAAAACAAAAATCCCGACGAATTGATAACCTCCTCCTTCGAAATCTTGAAGTCGGTTGAAAAATAAGAAATCCTCGGAAGCGGCTGAGCCGATATTGTTTAAACATGCGTAAGTTCACGCGCTATAAAACCTGCTTTTAAATAATACATAAACACATTTAAATCGGTTAGAATAAAAATTAAGGTTTAAGGGTTAAGGGCCAAGGTTTCGTGAACGAAGCGTAGTAATCCGTCGCCGTCAACGGCAGACATGATAGGCCATTTGGTCGAAGTGCTCGTTATATGAACAGTAAGTAAGCCAAACAATGTCTAAATATGTATGTTAGCTAAGGGGTCAAACTTGTTTTATGATGTTATTAGGGTTTAAAAAAAATACGTCGGTTGCGCACAAGTATACATCCCAGCTGAAGGTAAGTAGTCACCATAACCTATGGACGCTTAGGTGGACATGGGCGTTGCCGTTTGCCGACCTTTAAGAAGTGTATATGTTCTTAAATGGTCGGCAACGCGCATGTAAATTCTCTAGAGTTACTGGTCAAGCGACCATAGGCTACGGTAACTGTTTATCATCAGGCGGGCCGTATGCTTGTTTGCCACCATAGTGGTATAAAACCCGTATTTAAATTCATGGGCTTCCTGAAGTAAAATCGAAATATAACCTCTACGAGATGTTACAAATATACTGGATATTGGTATCGTATTTCGACTAGTAAAAGGTAGGATATTATTTTTGTAAACGGAAAAAAAATATAGCGTTATGACAAGAGGCCTCACCTTCCATTCAGAACCATATATTTGCACCATTTTTTTTAACTGAAGAACAAATCAAATTATTTTATTAATTAAATATTTTGATTTAATATTGTGTTCGGTTGTCGGGGTTTGGGATGTAATTTAAGCTCAGTACACGCGATATAATCCGTTTTTAGTTGTTTTATTTCATAAATATTTTGATTTGTTTATTTTTGTGTTTGTGACCCCCGGGTGGCCAAGTGCTTAAGGCGTCTGCCGCGAATGCAGAAGACGCTGGTTCGATCCGCCCTATATAAGTTTTTTTTAGTTTTTCCTAATGGGAATAGGATGCTACTTATCTTCTTTTGTGCTATTTTGATTTGAAGATTACCATGTGCACATATAACTATGATTTCTGTTGTTATATAGGTAATATTTCACATTCTAAGTTGACGAACCTCTTTAAAAAAAATCTTTACTATTTTTAAGGTGTTTACTGTGTCATTACGAAAACTCCAATTTTCTGGCGGGTAATGAACCGTCCGGGAAGTGATCCATTTAGCTAACGGGTGACTGAATGAAATCACAAATTGACCCGGGGGTTGCCCTTTAAATTGACATGATGTTGCTACAGTGATAGTTATATAACGTTATTATAACATGTGTAGCATAGATATCGTTATAATAATTAATAGCTCCATCCTTACAAAAACAATTGATAAAATATACCAAAAACGGGTTTTGGTGAAATTTAGCCAAAGTGACATAAATATTTTTTCACTTCTCATGCTCAAAAAGTGTGTCATAATATGCTTACCAAGGCGGACTAAAGTAGTACATTTAGCCTCTAGGGCTAAAATGTATACATATTTATGATTTACAAAACATTTTAAATTGACCAATCGGAACACTTCATCATATTAAATCCACCAATCACAACACACATATCGAAGTTAATAGGAACGCTAGATACTTTTTTGGTGCGTATACTGTGTAAATAATTAAAGTCCTTAAAAAACATTGTATTTAATATCAACCAATCAGAATACAGCAATGTTAAAATCGACCAATGAGGAAACGCAATTTATTTCTCAAAACGTGAGGTGTTTTTTAGTTCCTACTTCGCAATCATTAAAAAAGATTGTAATTTTTTTGGAAGCGCTTTAAAGCGTGTTTAAACTGTTTAAACGGCTATTAGACATGGCAATTTGTAGGGCCCAATCGGTTGTGTCCAACTCCTGTCGGCCCCAACGCACTTTATTACACTTTCCCTACAAATCGCCCCTACCGACCCTACCTCACCAACAAATCGTCCCTACCGACCCTAGCTCAACGTTTACAGAGATGCCTTCAAAACATCAAAAAAATGTATTTGGTGAAGCACGGTGATAGTCCTCATAACAGTACACATTAAATAAAATCTGAAACTGTTTTTTTTTATTATAGATATTTAAATGACCGCTCGAGCTGCCTGAATCTAAATTCATCTGCCCAACCCTTCTATTATTTAAATACAAAACTAGATAAATATATTAATTACCAGCGAATGTACACAATTTAACTTTTATTTTAAATAAAAAACCAGACGGAATGTGTAGAAAATGGCTAACATTATAAATAAAAAAGGTAAAATAACTCTAACGACCTCCATAAACAGCTGCGGGTGTCGGGGCACTGCCGATCGCCCTAGATCGGGACACCTACTCCCTAAGTACCATTACACCTACCAACCCGACAAGTTGGATCCTACAAATTGCAATGTCTAATAGCTACTTTAAAGAGCTAATTATATCGTCGTCTGTGGCATTTATTCGCGGTGTTTATATTTTGTATCTATGTCAAAGAAGTTAAAAAAATTAACAGACCGTCAAGTTAAACCATAATTTAACCTTAGTTTAGTTATTGTGCGTAAATAATTAGTATTTTTATCTTATTTTCTCGCAATCGAAGTGAAAAGTAGTATGCATTACTCTGGTCTAAAAGCCATATTACCACTCGAACAATTTTCCCTCACTTCGTTCGGGAAAATAACCACCTCGTGGTAATATGGCCTACTTTAGACCCTTGTCAAACAATCTACTATTTACCACACCACCTAGAAAAGGCGTTCTTTATCCTTTTAAGGCTGCAGGGAGAAAACGCATTTTATCCACATCTGCGGAAAGTATTTTGGTGCAAGTGTTGACTTGTATTTCATGCATTAGCTTATAGGATATACTTTTATGTGATGTTTTAATGATAAATATCGAATATCATTAATTTTGATTACACTTGCAATATGTGACAACTTGTATTTTCCTCACATCAGTGTAATAAAACATGTTGAATAACACTCAGCAGCAAAGATTGTTCAACGTATCGAGCCTTGAGGCCCTCGCATGCTCAAGATTCCAATTTTTGAACTACTCGCTACGCTCGTGGCTCAATTTGGCGACCTTTCGCTGGTTCGAGTCGCAATAAAAACACAAGAGGTTAAACAGCAACTTTGTTCCCTTGTATAATAATCACTATTTCCTTCTTTTGACCTCAGAATTGCGTGGGTAAAATGTGTCCAGTTACTCGATCCCACCGTGTAATAAATTTGACCTACCCTGATTTTGATAAATGTAATTTCACACATGTAAGTCATAAACAGGTAGATAATATTAAAAGCGGTATTTCGGGAATTGTTACACAATAATTCAAAACGACCTTTTATGGCGCACCACAAATGGCTTCCAAGCTTATCGGTCATTTCGAAGTCAATAATAAACTTTTGTCGTTTGAAAACTCATAAAGCTGACAATATATCGCAAAGTTGTAAAATTTATTTGAATAATTCCAAGCATTTCCAATAAAATAATAACAGAATACCGTTATAAATTTGTGGTTGTAGGAGGAATTTGCGAAGTTGTTTTTTAGGGTTCCGTAGCCAAATGGAAAAAAAACTGAACCCTTATGGATTCGTCATGTCTGTCTATCTGTCCGTCCGTATGTCACAGCCATTTTACTCGGAAACTGTACGACGTATCTGAATATAATTTACACATAAGGTGTATTTTGTATGCGCTACTTAGTTATGTAGTTAAATTTGAAAAAAAAATTTTTAGGGGGGCGCTCCATATATGCAACTAAATTTCAATTTTTTTTTAACCAAATATCAACATATGACACATCAATTGAAAGGTCTTTAAAAATAATATTGAGGTTTTTTGACCATTTTGTGATTAAGTGAATATTTTCTGAAATAATCACTTCGAAAGTCAGAAAAATTGTGTCCCCCCCCTGTAACTTTTGAACCGTAAGTCCAAAAAATATGACAAAATTTGAGGAGATGCGCATTATTATATACTTTCTACGAAAATTATTTTGAACATTATCGGTTCAATCATTTAGTCAGAGTTATCATCAAAAAACTTCTTCCGGAGGCATCAGATACGTCCTTTTGGTATTAGTTTGGTTCTTATTCCATTGAAGGTACGGAACCCTCCAGCTATATGCGTGGTCCGACATGCACTTGGCCGGTTTTTTTATATATTTTCGAAAGTAAGTTGATATTGATAATTATTATTTCGGATTTATAAGCTAATTACCTTTATTTTAATTATAATGAAGATTCTTATTAGAGCCACAGTCTGATTTGACTATTTATTTACTTATAAACTTTTTAGGGTTCCTTACCTCATTAGGAAAAACAGAACCCTTACTTATAGGCTTAATTTTTTGTCCGTCTGTCGTCTGTTTGTCAAGGGTCAAGACTTTTTTTTCTCAGAAACGCGTGGAGGTATCATGTTGAAATTAACAACCCCTGAGGTTCCTTGAAGCTATAAAACACAAGGTTCTACGTCAACGTAATTCAAAGATATATGCAGTGGAGCCTTATTTCTAACACCACAAAGGAATGAAACTAGTAGTCCGCCTTGAACTGAGAACTCGCGATTTCCTTACAAACGAGATGACCAATGTAACAAGACTCTTATGATGATTTTTTCGTGCTTTCTAGCTCCATGACCCCTTGATCGATCCTGCTCATATATAAACTTCCAAATTATATGTATCACTGCTACAACCCCATCAATTTTTTTGAAAATCAGAAAAACGTTACTTAAGTTATCGTGGAACAAACTCTCCAAATCAAAAAGTCATCGAAATGCCAAGACGCTCCACTAGCCAGAAGTTGTTTGTAAGAACTTGCTTCGCTTACGCTCCGCTGGTTCGATAAAATGGTATTTCCCATAAACCGAGAATTATGAAATTTGACAAGAAGAAAGGTTTTACAGCGCAAGTAAAGGAAAATCATTAATGCGTTGTCCATCGCAATTTTTTAGCTCTTACATACTTATTTGATCTTGTTAAGCTAGCTGTATGGAGACAACAGGTTTTCAACGAAAAAGTCAAAGTTGTCCCTCAATCTATGGACATACTTACAAGTTTCTACGGAACCCTCTCTGCGTGAGTCCGACACGTCCTTGACCGGTTTTTATTTATTTATTATAGCGATCATGACACAAACTTGAATATTTTTAACATTAAAATAAGACAACTTAATAGGCCATAATATACAGTACTAATTGCGTTTGCACATGACATAAAAAGGTCAAATATTTACGGCTTTTCGTGAACAAAAGATTTCCTATGGCATGATTATTCCTTAAGTATGGGTTTGGGAAGTGGAGCCACCACGATATTATAATAACTTATTTTGAAATTCTCCATTTCTCAAAGAAAAAATCCATAACTTATAAACATTTATGAATCTTAAAATAAGGTGCTTAAGAGAGCCCTATTAAATATTCGTCCATTTAAAAATTTTTTACGTCAAACTAAAACGTTACTTATATATACGGGTATACTAAAAAAAACTTTTGAAAATTTAAATAAAAAAAATGTAATCAAAATGTATTTTTGCGATGATGTTCGTTCATGAAAAGTTATTTTTTTCTGCTACAATGGCCACTATACGAGTATCTTTGAATAAAACAATCACAAAACAAAATAAAATTTATTCAACTTGGAAAACGTCTATAAAGTTTCCGCATGTTAGAATTTCGACAAATTTGCCGCGTTATAACGCTTAACCCAATTCGCTAAACTCGCACAACTTTCCCCATTTTCGATACAAGCTAACCATTACAAATTAAAACCATTGCGGGAACTGAACGAAGTTGGAAACAATTTGTATATGACGTCGTAGGCTAGATGTTTTGCACAAGGCACGATATTCGGCCCCATAGTTTGAAGTTTTGTAGACGTACCACAAGGTACGATATTTGGTACGGTAGTTCTGAAGTTTTGTTAGCGTGCCACAGGGTAAGTGTTTGGTCTAAAACTTCAGTAGGCTACGAAATCTACACTGTATTTATTCATATTTGTAAAATAATCTTGCCCGTTTAATAAGTAAGTTGAGACACAAAACATATAAAATTTATGTCGAACATAAAAAATATATCTAAAAGTGTACTTTTACGTAGACGTTAACCCGTAGACATTTTTTGGCGTTCACATAAAAATATGGCGATATATTTTAATAGGGATCATGATTTCATGGTGTCTCGTTTCATCTTTTTAGTTGGAAATTCAAATAGACTAAGAGTTGGCCACGTTAGATGTGACACAATAATGAGAGACACGAAACCAGTCTAGTAAGATTACAATACTATCCTTTTTGCTAGATCCGGGCATCTGGCAACTTTTAATGGGTGGAGGTCCTCTGACCTCCTAACAGACTAGCAAAAATTTTCAGTTCGAAAAAAGTAATATTTTTTTTTTATACTACGTCGGTGGCAAACAAGCATACGGCCTGCCTGATGGTAAGCAGCTACCGTAACCTATGGACGCCTGTAACTCCACAGGTGAAAACTGCCTAAGTTGTCTTATTTATACAGGACTGTTATCAGTGTCACAGCACTATAACATTATTAGTGTCTTGACCGGCCTCCTAGCCTGGTCGGTAGTAACTCTGCCTATGTAGCACGAGGTCCCGGGTTCGAATCCTGGTCAGGTCATTTATTTGTGTGTTTATCACGGATACTTGTTCCTTAGCTACGGATGTTTTCTCTGTATTTTAGTATTTATCTATATATATTTATTATATATATTGTCGTCTAAGTACCCACAACACAAGCCTTATTAAGCTTAACGTTGGGACTAGGTCGATTTGTGTATGATTGTCCCATAATATTTAATTATTTAATTTAATTCAGAAAACCACAGCCAAATAGCACTAGACCCTACTCATAGTGTTGTATTCCTGCTGGTGAGTAAGGTTGCCAAAGAGCTCAAAGGGGACCCAGTGTGTTAACGATGAGGGACCTTCTTGTTCCTTTAGCCATCAACACAGTGAATCCTCCTTTTTGTAAAGGGTCGGCAACGCGCATGTGACTCCTTTGGAGTTGCGGGCGTCCATGGGTTGCGGTAGCTGCTTGCCATCAGGCGGGCCGTATGCTTGTTTGCCATCGTCGTGGTATAAAAAAAAATATACATCACTAATATAAATATTAATATAAATACTAAGAAGTTTATTATTTGGATACTGATATCAGTCGTTTTAAAGGCAGATTAAAATGCTGGGGTAGAGAAAAACTATTGGAAAATTCTACAACGGAGCGAACTAAATCAAAATTGACGCTGATGGATTTTTCGTGTCAGATAAACAATAAAACTGAATAAGAGAATTGCCATTTAAACTTTGTTTTCTTTTTATTGTAAAAATGAAGTTTCAGAGATATTTTTACAGTAAAATTCGCTTAAGACAATTTGGACGGTACCCAAAAAAAAACGCGCCTTGAGCGGGAATGCGTATTGTTGTAAGGCCTGAGTGGACGCTCGAAGCAGAGCGTTCGGCGAGGCGTGTAGCGTGGCGGGCGAGCGTGCATTCGCTTTTTGCAGCGTCGACTCAAGACACCAGTATGAGTTTCACTTGTTTAACATGCACGCCGCACGCCCCGCCCCACTGCACGCCCAACTCGAGCGTCCACTCAGGCCTTACACTACGCGGTACTGTTTTGAAGGACCTCAAGTTGCAGGGGCTGATATAAACCGGCGTATTATGCGAGGAATCAAACGTCATCGTATTAAGCGGGTCTACTATACTTTAATAGCATAAAAAATAAGGATAATCGATACAAGATCAAGGCGAAGGAGGTTTTTATTTTTTAATTATGTATTTTTAGTTCGTTTTTAATATTTATTTAGAAATGTGTAGGAGTTTGTGTGTTGGTGTGCAATTTGCTCTCTTACTTAAAATTATTTATCTACACTCATATTGTAAGTCCTCTAAAATGCGTTCAAAAACCGTAGGCAATGACCAGCATTACAACAAACGATTTCACTATGATAAGTTTCTTATCTGTGGCAGTAATGTAATTTTAACTTTACATGCTCAAATATTGTAAAGTTATGAGTTTCAAATTTGGAACAGCTGTCAAAACCAACACAATTTCAATGGGGTTTCTATTCTAGTATCCATAAATTTTAAAATGTTGTCGATACGAAACGTCAGTACGATATACTTTTTGACATAAACCGCACGACATTTTGATCTCGGATGACATGAGAATAAGGACTTCGTTCGTAGGCTAATATAAAAAAAAAACTCGCGACAGAAGTTTGTACATATATATATTTCTCTATGGTTTGTACGGCCGCCATTTCTGTTATCAACTTGTCAGTTATTGTTTGTCGAAACATTTTTAATTGCGAAAATGTAAATGTTTACTATTAACTATATTATAATAAATAAATATACTTTCCTTATCGGTTCTAATTTATTTATTTTTATTAAGCTTACACCTGTGGGTATGTTTCAGCACTTGTATCTATCTACCTAGTAATGCAGGTCAATTGCCTCCGGCTTCTGAACCCATCTTTGAGTACTTGCAATATGTGGGTAGATAAAGTAATGTATGCAACTGTACATAATTAGGCCTTGAAACACTCGTGTGATCCTATAAACCCTACTCGTGTTTTAAGGCCCCTCATTACCTATGTATCAGTTGCATAAACTACTATTGCACTACCTGTTATCTTAAACTAATTCTTCATTTCCTACTACCCAAAGGTTGTCTGGGAGAGATCGATTTTTAGCGATAAACTCGCCTGTTGTTACCTTATTTTAAGTTTATTGTAAAAAAAAAACAATTTTTTTTCTTGTATTTGGGTGCAATAAAGAATATTTACTTACTTACAAGCAGAAGTCGAAAAATAATGAAAATGTTTCAAAGTCACGTTATTTAAAATTCAGAATATATTAAATTTAAACTTTCGTGAGACATACTAACACTATAAAATATAACGGTTATACACACGTTAGCAGCGCCGGCGATCACCCTCAACAAGCTCTGTCAGAGCGCGCGCTACGCGCGGCACGCCGCGCCGGACGCAGGCCGGCAGTCGGTAACGCGACGTGCAACAGTGCGCTACGGACCGGATAAAATTCTCTTAGTGCTTAAAGATGGTGAGCTAATTGGCTCTCCTAAACATGTCGTGCGAAGTGACTGAAATGACGTGAGTTTAACCGTTATATTTTATAGTAATCCAGACTATACTTCTGTTTTCGGTATCAGCACGGTTAACACATGAGTGACGCGATAGTATCTCGCGCGAGATAGACTACCCGTCTCTTTTTAATTGATACAGTCAGAAAAGGACGGGTAGAATATCTCATTCAGTCACGATTCAAAACGAAGTCACATTGAGTAGGGTGACTAATTAGTCACCCTACTCAATGTGACTTCGTTTTCCATATGTTTAGGTTGTTGTTCCAATTTCCCTAAAGATGGCTTTGTTACATACGTAAACTAGCTAACGGTTGTGTTTCATAGATTCTATACATGTATTGTATATATCGAATAAACAATTTCGGTAACGTAGCAACACTAGCAACCATATTAATCAAAGTGGTCCTTCGAGCTGGATTGCCAAATTATGTTTCTGCTTAAGTACCCTTATCACCGAAAAAGAATTATCAATATCGATGACCAAAATATACGATTACCTATCTCAATTGGCTACTTTCCTAAAAAAAAATATTTAGTCCGTCAGTTAGATTATCAAAAAATATTGGACACGTATTTTTTATTTTGTCAATCAAACAAAAATTGGTGAAGATATAGCCCGTTAAAGTTCAGCGTGACGTCACATTTTAGTACAATTTTTAGTATAATGTGACGTCACGCGGAACTTTAACGGGCTATATCTTCACCAATTTTTGTTTGATTGACAAAATAAAAAATACGTGTCCAATATTTTTTGATAATCTAACTGACGGACTAAATAGAATTATATTTTTTTTACCCAGGAAAGTAGCCAATTAGGTTAATCTTTCAATTCTGTCTTTGATCGACCTACATGACCCCGATTTCATTCTGTATATAGGTAATTCGTATGTATATACATACTGACACTCATATTACTCTTTGTTTAGGACAGTTCGGTATATTGGACTGGCCTTTTATGTACCCTTTTATTTGTTCTACATACTCGTAAAGTTTTGTTATCTTTTGACTTATTTGTGATAGTCTGGTTCAAACGGTACCTCTCGGCAGCCGGTGATTACTACTGAATTACTTACAATACTAAACCTGTAATACTAAACTTAAGTGCCAAATCGTACCTTTTCCAAAAACGTGTCTCATTTTCTCTTGAAAGTATAGTTGAGGTAAATACATTTTACTGATATTAAAATTACCAGGGGCCGTATTCTAAATTTAAAACACGTATAAACACGATCCAACTTCAACAAAACTCCAATGCATTAACAACGCAATACAGCTTCAATTGTCTAACTATCACGGTTCATCAGATACAGCCTGGTAACAGACGGACAGACGGACAGTGAAGTCTTAGTTATAGGGTCCCATTTTTACCCTTTGAATACGGAACCATGACAAAATATTATTAAATAAATTCACCTTCACTGAAATATAAGTAATTAACGGATATTTTTACTTTGAATGAATATAAATAACCAGTTTATTTGTATAAGCTGTCAATGAAACTATCGTTGTTCTTTAAAAGTGCGTGAATATGAAGCAATGAAGGTAAATGTATTTGTTTACATTATTTTGTTTTTCTATCGACACCGACACCTACTTTAATAATGTTTGTACTACATTTATTACTGCTTAGTAAATTTATTACGCATGATGAATTTCATGTATGGTATCAATCGATTCGTTTTGTTGTGAGGATCAAATGTCTAAATATATGGGGCCAATTGCGTTAAAGCAAAACAAAACTCAGAAATGAGACTTAAAGTCTAGTCGGTGGTGCACACGACAACAAAGGGCATTATACGGATTTTAGTGATGATGGGATCTCCTTTTGCATAGTGAGACTTTTGGACCCATAGGCCATAGGAAGCAGAGCCACCTAAATTTATGGTGCGGTGGGGGTAAAAAGGGGGGGTTCAAATTTGCGCGACACATAGATTGAAAAGTATAAGTCTTAGCAACATACTTCAAAAGCAAAAATTGTAGAGAATTTCATGAAAAAATATCCTTTGTTGAAAGTTTTGTGGTAACTTCAACCGTTTTTGTAAAAAAAATAATGTTCCTACTTTTGTGGGAAGTGGGGAAAACAATAGTTATATTTGTAACACATAATAATGCAGAGTTATTCAATAAAGATTTGGCTTGGAAATATCGTATCAGGCCACAAATAAAATAATTATAATTATTTATATTAAATAAATAATTATTTTTAACGTTTTGACTACATACTCTTAAAATATTACTATTGGTATTTACCATGAATATTTGAGTTAGGTAAACACCCTGTTTCTAATAGTAGTTAAATGAACATGTTAGAAATCGTATATTAAACGGTTTAATTGAAAGTAATGAATAATGATGAAGGTAATGGCTAAAATAAAAATCGATAGGTCCTAGGTGCCATTCATCATATACTAGCTTAGCGTACCTAACCTAAGTTCATATGTATTATAATGATATTAGGCGTTGTGCATTAATTATAATTTCCATCGACCCAGGATTTTAGTTTTTTGTCTGATTAATGAGCTACATTGATGAGAAGAGTGGTGTGATAACTGGTACCTAGAACATACCGAATTATTTATTATAGCTTTTAATACATCCATACTAATATTATAAATGGGAAAGTGTATGTGTGTGTTTGTTTGTTTGTCCGTCTTTCACGGCAAAACAGGGCGACGAATTGACGTGATTTTTTAAGTGGAGATAGTTGAAGGGATGGAGAGTGACATAGGCTACTTTTTATCTCTTTCTAACCCCCAACTTCCCTAAAATGGGGGGTGGAAGTTTGTATGGAGCATTCCGCAATTTTCAAGGTAGAAAGCTAAAAATTGGTTCTATTCTGTTCCGAGTTCTCTTCTGTGTTTTAAATCAGGAAAGGGGAACCATGTTACCCCGAATTTAACGCGAGCGAAGCCGCGGGCAAAAGCTAGTAATCTATGTATATCATTGTTTATTTTCAAGAAAACCTTTTGAATTTACCTAAAAAAATACTTATTAAGTTGTTATATTACTAAAACTGTATAAACTCCGCTTACTTTATGATCCTCAATGCACTGTGTTCTACTTGTAAATCCCTTTCATTTGATACTTATATTGAGGGGATTGTTAAGAAATATGTGATACGCGGCATATTGTAGCGGCAGCCATCTTGGATTTACAATGATACTGAATCTATTAAATTGTAATTGACATTAGAACTTAAGGTGTGCACCAGATATCGGATCAATTGTCAACAGGACGAGGGTAAAATTTCAACCATAAAATTTTTAACGGGCCCTTATTGACAACCCGCAATGATGTACCTTTCACTTGAAAACGTCACGAGATAACAGGGACCCGAAAACTCCTTTATTTGACTACTCTTTTCGATAGGGTAATTCTATTGTTTGGTTACACAATGATATGGTTACCCTATATTCAATGTTGTTTCCGTCTAATGTCTTAGCAATAGATATGAAATCAGCTTGATAGGGAAACGTTATTTTGGGTTTTCATTTCGGTAAGCACTACATTATCATTTTCAGAAGCAACAGCAGCCAGTATTAGTCCACTGCTGGACATAGGCCTCTCCCATGGCACGCCACTGTGCTCGATCTTCTGCTCTCCTCGTCCAATCCGTACCCGCCAAGCGCTTACCTTTGGGTAACGCATTGATATGCTTACTAAATTGATAGTTTATAAAAAAAACCCTACCAAATACTCGATCTAATAACCCTTTATTGATAACCGGTTCCGGTATCTCCTAAACATTTTTTTATTTCACTTACGGCCTATGTAGAACAGGCATACAAAGGCAAGGTAAATAGCGTTTAAAATGGTTGACGTCTATTAGTTGTGAAAAATATTATTAGGGAAGCATCAGAGCTCAAACCACATCGTTTTTCCTAATACGGTTTTCCTAAGGTTGTGGTTGAAAATAGGCCTATTAATATATTTTTTTTGTTAAAGATATTATAACCAATATAGGATTAGTATACTTTTTATAAAGGGGAATAACAGGGCTTTATCATAAAAATATATTTATCATGTTACGACCATAAATTAAAAAAATATAGGCATTCATTCAAAAAAATATCAAACGTCGATTTCATAAATTTTATGTTTTCTTAGTTTTGTTATTCAATCAAATACAAACACTGAAAACATTGAAAAAATAATCAACCCAGCAGGATTTGAACCTCGCATCGATACGCCTAACCGGGGCTCGATCGCTTTACCAATTAAGCTATGGGTTCAGTTACTGAGTTGACGAAATTTTCAATGCCTTCAATCATCTTTTTGCATTTATTTTTACATCGACTTTATAGCAGCCGTAAGCGACATCTAGGTGCTAACTACTAGAGTTAGATACCCTTCCCGCCGACCCTTTTACAAGTGTCACAACGGAAATGATAGATGGCGCTGCTATCAACTCATAATTATTTTACATGTTTTTTAAAGTGTGGCATTCCACTCATACAATAGTATGTTATTCAATCAAATACAAACACTGAAAACATTGAAAAAATAATCAACCCAGCAGGATTTGAACCTCGCATCGATACGCCTAACCGGGGCTCGATCGCTTTACCAATTAAGCTATGGGTTCAGTTACTGAGTTGACGAAATTTTCAATGCCTTCAATCATCTTTTTGCATTTATTTTTACATCGACTTTATAGCATCGACTTTATAGATGATTGAAGGCATTGAAAATTTCGTCAACTCAGTAACTGAACCCATAGCTTAATTGGTAAAGCGATCGAGCCCCGGTTAGGCGTATCGATGCGAGGTTCAAATCCTGCTGGGTTGATTATTTTTTCAATGTTTTCAGTGTTTGTATTTGATTGAATAACATACTATTGTATGAGTGGAATGCCACACTTTAAAAAACATGTAAAATAATTATGAGTTGATAGCAGCGCCATCTATCATTTCCGTTGTGACACTTGTAAAAGGGTCGGCGGGAAGGGTATCTAACTCTAGTAGTTAGCACCTAGATGTCGCTTACGGCTGCTATAAAGTCGATGTAAAAATAAATGCAAAAAGATGATTGAAGGCATTGAAAATTTCGTCAACTCCGTAACTGAACCCATAGCTTAATTGGTAAAGCGATCGAGCCCCGGTTAGGCGTATCGATGCGAGGTTCAAATCCTGCTGGGTTGATTATTTTTTCAATGTTTTCAGTGTTTGTATTTGATTGAATAACATACTATTGTATGAGTGGAATGCCACACTTTAAAAAACATGTAAAATAATTATGAGTTGATAGCAGCGCCATCTATCATTTCCGTTGTGACACTTGTAAAAGGGTCGGCGGGAAGGGTATCTAACTCTAGTAGTTAGCACCTAGATGTCGCTTACGGCTGCTATAAAGTCGATGTAAAAATAAATGCAAAAAGATGATTGAAGGCATTGAAAATTTCGTCAACTCAGTAACTGAACCCATAGCTTAATTGGTAAAGCGATCGAGCCCCGGTTAGGCGTATCGATGCGAGGTTCAACTCCTGCTGGGTTGATTATTTTTTCAATGTTTTCAGTGTTTGTATTTGATTGAATAACATACTATTGTATGAGTGGAATGCCACACTTTAAAAAACATGTAAAATAATTATATGGCTCTATTTTAATTTTTAATTAATTTTGGGGTGCAACCCCCACTTCGTCAAAAATTTGCATCAAAAATTCGATTGGCTCCCCTTCTTAAATTAATCTTAAAGCCAAAAGCACTAGCTCTGCAAAAGGAAATTCCATCATCATCATTTTCCGTATAATTAAGTGTACACCACCGACTATAAGATTTGCATTTGTTTTTCAAAACGCTCCTAACAAAATGATGTGTAAAACTGACGTCACGATTACATAGTCGCCCTGTTTAAAGTATGAAAAATTTATGAAATTGCTATTTTTACAGTGAAATGTTCGTTTATATATATGGTCACTGTACAATTTATTTTACTGTAAACTGTTAAAAATCAAACGGCATCATTGTTTTTTAAATATCGAACTTTAAAAAATCGTACAATTTTGAAATTTTAAAACCTTATATCTTCCACCATTTCAATAGATTTTATTAATTTGTACTTGATTTGGATATATTGATCATTTTACAACCTGTAAAGTAAGTTTTATTTCATAATTCCACATGTGTCATCATCTCTAATACAGGGAATTAAGTGCAACTTAAAAAAAAAACAATTAATTAATGCCAACACTATTAAATCCGATATCTGGTTTTCATTGCTATTGGACTAAGAGCTGGCCACGTCAGATATGACATAATAATGAGAGCAACAAAACCAGTCTGGTTAGATTGCTATACTATGATTATTGCTAGATCCAGGCATCTGGCAGCTTTAAATGGGTGGAGGTCAGAGTGACAGACTAGCAAAATTTTAGAATTGGAAAATAGTAATACCAAAATTCATAAAAACTGCCGAAGTTGTCTCAGGTATAAAGGATATGACATAATAATGAGAGCAACAAAACCAGTCTGGTTAGATTGCTATACTATGATTATTGCTAGATCCAGGCATCTGGCAGCTTTAAATGGGTGGAGGTCAGAGTGACAGACTAGCAAAATTTTAGAACTGGAAAATAGTAATACCAAAATTCATAAAAACTGCCGAAGTTGTCTCAGGTATAAAGGACAGGGCCTATATTTTAACATGATAACAAAAAACACTGCGTATTATTTGGAAACAGAAACAATAGACGACAAACTATGAATTACATTAATCGTCGTTTTGGACGACTTTCCCCCATCAGAAAGTTTTGGCAATTATATTATCTAATTATTTATATACTTCCTAATAATACTGCATCAAAACCAGAGCTCTAGGATTTGTATTCTTAAAGTGGTTTGCATTCTTTGACCTCCACCACTTTACAGCTGCCAGATGTCCGGACCTAGAAATAAACATAGTATAGCAAACTAACGAGAGGGGTTTAGTCGCTCTCATTATTGTGTCATATCTGACGTGGCTAGCTCTCCGTCTATATTGCGAGCTGTCAATTCAATGCTACAGTAAACGAAACAAAGGAATAAGTAGTTTTTCTTTATTTTTCTGTCGCCTGTCAACGGCAGCCTGTCATCAAATCCCTTAGCGTTATGAAATAAGCTGTTTATTTTGTGGAAATGTCTCCATTTCCTATATTGACACGTTTGTGGAAATATATTTTCGTCATTCCGTCTCGCAAATATAATAATATATATACTAGTAGTCCGCCTTGAACTGAGAACTGGCGATTTCCTTGCAAACGAGTTGACCAATATAACAAGACCCTAATGATGATTGTTTCGAGCCTTCTAGCCCCATAACCCCTTGATCGATATTGCTCGTAAACGAACTCTCAAATTATATTAAGCTCTACTACAAGTACAACCCGCACAAATTTCATAAAGATCAGAAAAACGTTATTAAAGTTATCGCGGAACAACTATTCAAAATCAAAAAGCCATCGAAATGCACAGACGTCTAGGTAGCCAACTGACAGTTCCTTTGTCTCTGAAGTTGTCTGTAAGAACTTCACTTCGTTTACGCTCCGCTCGTTCGATAAGTAACCATCTATGATTGGCTCAGTCAGAGAACTTAGACGGAGTGTTACTGGTAGTCCGGCGGTAAGACGTCCAACTTTCAATCCGGAGGTCTCGGGTTCAAACCCCGGCTCGTACCACTGAACAACCATACGGCCCGCCTGATGGTAAGCAGTTACCGTAGCCTATGGACGCCTGAAACCCCAGATGATTCACATGCGCGTTGCCTACCCTTTAAGAACATATACACTCCTTTCGTGAAGAACCTCGTACTGTAGCCCGCTGGGAAAACCTCGGCAGAGAGTTCATTCCACAGCCGCAGCGTAATTTTTCGGAGGAAATTCCTCAAAACCTTAAAAATTTGTGTCGATGGTAACACATGGGATTATGTTTCCAAGGGGACCCTAAGCTCAATCACCGTGGCTCACCGTGACTCACGTGAAAAGTCGGAACAAACGCTAAGAGGAGGATCCTTATTACAAGGTCAAGGTCTTAGTTTTAATTTATAAGTAACTTTAATTGTTATACCTACTTGTTTATCTGAATAATTATGTAACACATATTTATGAAGCAATTAACGAACTATGAATTATGAAGTCATATGACGATTTGACATATGTCAATGCACTATTTTATACGCCAAGCCAATATTGAGTTTAGATTTAGAGTACAAGGTATAGTAAACAATGACGGATATATCCGTCGTTGGCGACGAAAAGGTTAATACGTACACTTTCCTCCATACAGGCTATAGCTTTTAAAAACCGGCCAAGTGCAAGTCGGACTAGCGCACCGAGGGTTCCGTACAAACCTATAACAAGAAAAAGTTGTAGTATGTTTGTTACTAATTTCAATTTAATACCTCTACGCGTTTACGAGGAAAAAGGTAGTAAGTTTAAAAATTGTAAAAAATATTTTTTGTATGATTTTACTTAAGATGTCTACTTTTCGTATTTTTTCCTTTGTCTGTGCTATATGAAGTTTCTTCGTGCCAAGTTCCAAGTTTCTGAGTTTTTCGGGAAGTACCCTTTAGGTTTTGAGTTTCTTGCGAGTACTCAGTTTCAAAATATGGGACTTAAATTTCTATTTCTATTGATTGCGTTGACATAAAAGTTTGGTTTGCTACATCTGAAAGGTCCTATAGCCCTGAGTATTTGCAATGAAATTCAATTTAATACCTCCACGCGTTGACGAGGAAAAAGGTAGTAAGTTTAAAAACTAAAAAAATATTTTTTTGTATGAATTTACTAAAAATGTCTACTTTTTGTAATTTTTCCATTGTATATGCTATATTTTTATTTTATTTTATTTGGGATGCTTACTGCCTAATATACATATATTAATAGACTTATCAACTAGATTACAAGCTTCCACATTCCACATATGACGTTGCTTCGTGTCAAATTTCAAGTTTCCGAGTTCACGGGAAGTACCCCGTAGGTTTTGCGAGTGCCAAAAAACTCTAAAATTTGCAGCATAAACGACTGTATCTTTTAATTGCGTTGGCTTTTAAGTTTGATTTTTTTACAGCTCCAAGGGACAATAGACTTGAGTATTTGATATAAATTTCAGCTTCATACCTCCACGAGTTCCTGAGAAAAATGGTCTTGACACACAGACAAACAGACAGACAGACAGACGGACAACAAAGTGATCCTATAAATGTTCCGTTTTTTCGTTTCGAGGTACGGAACCCTAAAAAGAAGAAAATAAAGAAAGAAAAGATATTCATTAGCACAAAACAAACGCAGAAAAACTTTAACTAAAGGTAGTTACTATTTAAAGCTGTCGTTTGTGCTAAATGGTCCTCACTCACATGGATTTTGTGTCTCTAACACTAATAAAAATAGTGGTAATCCGTTTAAGAGCATAATAAAATTACCTAAGAAAAAAGGATAAAAATTTTTTGACGCGAGAATATTTTTTTTTGTATAGGACACGTCATCCCAGCCGGCCGACCCTCCATACAAAACCAATAAATTGTTTTGGGTAAAAAAAGAATTTGTTCTTAGTTTTTCATAATGAGCATAACGATAATATTAGGGATGATGACATTGATGACACATGTTGAACTGTGCAATAAAATTTAGTTGATAGGATGCAAAATGATCAAAATATTCAAATAAAGTTAAAATAATATGGTTGACGTACAATTTATTTTACAGTAAAATGTTAAAAATCGAATGGTAGTGGTACTTTAAAAAAATCGTAAAATTTTGAAATTTTGAAGTCTGATCTTTGAATCATTTTAATAGATTTTTATACATAAACGCAACATTTTACTGTAAAAATAGCCATTTCATTTTTTTTACATACTTTGAACAGGGCGACTATATGATCGTGACGTCATTTTTGCACATCATTTTGTTAGGAGCGTTTTGAGAAACAAATGCAGATCTCAGACTTTAAGTCTAATTTCTGACCTTTGTGTTGCTTTAACGCAATTGGCCCCATAGAGACATTTGTTCCTCACAATAAAACGAATCGATTCATACCATACATGAGAAAAAATCATCATGCCTATTACACCCTAAAACAAATTACCAGCATTTTTGTTACCCGTTGTATATAGTTAGATCCCTTGATTAAATTATTATTTAGCAATGTGACAGACAGACAAACCAAGTCGAACAATAACGATTCCTTTTTTACCTTTTTGTTACGGTACCCTAAAACCACACAGAATGTAAACAAACCAACAGACCGTCTAGTGTAAAAATACTGGACACGTTGTAATATTTATTATCTGTGTAGCCGATGCTGCGCTTGAATGAGCGAGTAGACTTGCTTGTAAGTGGTTTAGAAGAGTTACTTGAAGAGGTACGAGGGTACTTCATATTTTTTTAAATATGTAGTTTCAGTGATATACGCTGTTGAATCCAGTATGAGAAATAAACCCGCTAAAGCTCGACAACTTTCTATTTGTCCCTGAGAAAGTGTCGCCACAAACAACTTACAAATGGCAACAATGTGCGTATGCGTACCTAGTACCTACGTCATGTACTTCTAGTCTAAAAAACACTATAAAATATCTGTACCGGTTATGCCAACACCTAATTTCAAAACAATATTTATGTTTGTAGGTATTGTTTTGTTATGCTGACCCCTTCCTTATTTTTTCGAAGTAAATATTTAACAGTATTTTTTAGTATTTTTCTTGCATCTTTGTGATTTTTTTGCCATTTTTGTGGTAAATTAGTTTATAATTGCGAATATTTTACTTCTTGTTTACATGTTGACATTTGATGACTTTTGACGTATGTTGTCAAAAAGTACTCCTTGCCAGTAAAATAAATTAATAACACTGAAATTCCGCAACACGGCGAGAGTCAAACAGAAAGTTGTCGGGCTTTACATAATATATGTATAACAGGATGAATTTGATCACTTTAGATAAATCTACTTTTACCGTCTGTTTTTTATAAGCCCCACGTTGGGCGCCAATGTGACGCTTATTTTTAATAAAATTATTTATTCATGCAAAACAATGACAGGTTTCGGGTGTTACAATATTGCGCCAAACTAGAGTGACCAGTTTGTTGACGCGTCACGCTCAATTACATACTTAACAATAAAGTAATTGTTTACAATAAATATGACGTTTAGAGAATTTAAAAGAAATAGTGTAAAATAAATCAAAACATTTGTTTTGTAAAAAGTGAAACAAATGTACTTTTACTACATGGAATCGTCACGCAGACCACACCAAATCGTCAATATTAATAAAATTAGTAACTTTATTCCTTTAACATCAGCCTGACGTTATTGTAGTTTAAATCTGACTTCTGATTATCCTTCTCTAGCCTTCACCCATGACTTCACGTGACAGCAAAATATTCAACCCCTTCTTTACTATTTTAAGAGTTGATTATTCCAAATTCTTTCAATGTGAAGCGGTGGAGTGACATTTGAAGTATATAATATTATACCTCATGTTTTGAGGTCTAATAACGCGTGGTTTACGTAGTATGTTATCTGTCAGTTCCTAGGTAAGACAACTGCTTTATTTGTCTTAAAGATGTTGATGGTAAGTGATTATAATATACATAAGTAGAAGACTCTGTCCTCAATACAACGTAACATAGTGTTTATTAACATTAAAGGATTAACTCTCTTTTAAATGTACGAAAATTGTAGAATAATTCGTTTTCTCTTCATGGTATATTTTACTTGTGTAAAAAAATTCTTGCTTTTACATTTTGTTATTGTGGTCCATCACGGTGAAAATAAAAGTCATTTTTTTCATGCTATATATACTACAAGTAATAATTGACCAATATTTATCTGGGATACGTAAAATATTCCATATGTGGATACCTAGGCTTTCTTTTCCTTCATGATCTTGGAATGTGCTCGAATGTCGAAAAATATACAATACTTGCAGGTTGTAATCGAATCCAATGGACGTCCATTGATAATACTCGTATTCCAGTAACTCGTACAAGCGCACTCGCCCGCTCCAATTGTCTCGGGTCGATGCTCCGCTGCGGCATGACGCAGCCAGTCGCACCTTTTCTCTGCTATCCTTTTATAAAACGACGTAACCGCCATACAGTTTCTAGGTATAAAAGCCGTTTCTTACCAAGGTCCTCGTACGAGTGGCTTAAGAAGGTCGTATGTGCTGAGTGTTTAATAAGGAGATAGGATGTTTTGTGATTAAGGTCAAAGGGCGGGGTATAGCGAATTTATGTGTTTACAACCCTGGTTACACGTAGTCGATGGATTTCTTACAATAACAGAAAATCTAGTCTAGGAATTATATTTTAGCGTACCTATTTATTTTTATAGAAGTGCTGGTAGCCTGGTGGTAAGACGTCCAAATTTCATTCCAGAGGTCTCGGGTTCAAACCCCGGCTCGTACCACTGAGTTTTTCAGAACTTATGGACGAAGTATTATTTGACAACCTGAAGCGGCGAGCCTCAGGATCGAGAATAAGTATAGATAAATTAACGAGAGCATGGAATTGCATATGTAGTAGTATTGTATGTTTACAGGCATTCTATATTTGAATTTTATATTTTCTCGTACTATCAGCATAAAAAGAGGTTTTATATATATTGAAGAAGTAAATACCAAAATAATGTCAGTGTCAAATTGTGAATATTATTTACGTTGTGCATATATTTTTACGTCTGATTTTATTGTATTCTCACAATTATCAGAATAATTTTGTCTCAGCCCGTACGACTAAGTTACATAATTTTCAAAAAATATGGCAGTGAGTAATTTTGGTCCGATTGAGAGTCAAAGTAAGCAAATTATTTTTAACTGTTATAAATATTTTGAACTTGAACTGAAGAAAAAATTAAATTCCCCTTACACCGCTGCCCAGTTAGTTGAAAAAGCTACAGGTGTTTGTCTCTCTACTGTTTATAACATTGTGTCTGAGAGCAATAGTGAGAAATTCGCAACAACAAAGAAATTCACCTCCCCGAGAAATAAAAAGTTACGTACTTGTCCGTCATCAGCAGTAGACGATTTTGACCAGGAAGTCATCCGGAGAACTATATACAATTTTCATCTGTCCCATAAGCAATTTCCAACCTTAAAGGCACTCCACTCTGTGTTAAAATCCGATATAGATTACAAATTTGGCATTTCCACCTTACGAAAACAAATACAAAAATTAGGATTTAAATGGAAAAAGACCGAGGACAACCGAAAAATATTAATGGAAAGACACAACATACGACTGTTAAGAATAAATTACCTTACCAAAATTGCGGAATATCGGTCTGAAGATAGATCACTAGTTTATACTGATGAAACCTACATCCACACTTCACATGTGTCCGGAGAGGCTTGGACCGATGGACCAGAATTTGGTGTAAAAAAACAAATCAGTACAGGCCAGCGGTTAATAATAGTGCACGCAGGAGGAAAAGATGGTTTTATTCCCAACGCTTTGTTAATGTTTAAGGCAAACCAAAAAACGGGAGATTACCATGACCAGATGAACTTTGTCAACTACGAAAAATGGTTAAAAGAAAAATTAATACCGAACCTTAAACCGAATAGCGTACTTATCGTAGATAATTCGTCCTATCACAACAAACTTTTGAATCGTGCTCCAACGTCAAATTCTCATAAACAAGAAATGATGGATTGGTTGACAGAACACAACATTTCGTATAGCCCGTTGACGTACAAAATCAGTTTGTATGATTTAATTAAACAAAATAAAGAGCGGTTTCGTGAGTACCACATAGATTCAATTTTAAAAGAACATGGCCACTCCGTTTTACGATTGCCACCGTATCACCCGACATTCAATCCGATCGAAAATATTTGGTCCATGGTAAAAGGATATGTAGCGAAAAGAAACGTTTCATTAAACATGCAAGGCATTATGAGTTTAGCAACTGAACGAATGAATACTATTACTGCTGAGGACTGGGAAAATATTTGTCGCCATGTCGAAAGTGAAGAAAATAAATATCGATGTCAGGAAGGGGAAATGGATCGAATTTCAAACAATCTTATTATCAATACTTGTGACAGCTCAGATGAAGAACTTGATAGCGACTAAAAGCAAAAAACAGAGGACTACTACTTATTCCATTTCTTAAGGGTATGTAATTTTATTAAATTAAGAGAAAATTATTCTCCTTTTGTTGCAAACGGTACAACCACTACAAATGCAATTCCATGATCTCGATTATTCATCTATACCTATTTGTCTTCTCAATTATGTTTTTTATTCTAGATATACCTATACAACGTGTTACGTGAGCCACTAAAAACCCCAGACACCCCAAATGATATTTATTATTGCTAATTAATCTAGAGTATTTATTTTTCAATCGATTAATTATTTCCATAGATATTCGTATGTTTATTTTTCCTTGCAATTCTATTCAATTGTTAACTCTACATTTGTTGCGTTGTTGTCACATGTCTACATGTGTCATGTCCTGTCAACCTATCAACTTACTTTGTCAATTTGCATAATATGACATAAGATGACATAGTTTGACAATAAAAAACAAATTTGCCAAAGCTGCCAGCCATTATTAAATATTCAACCTCTATCTTATAAACTCTCAATAGATTGGTAAACTGTAGTACTAGAAACTTTTAGACTCGAGCCGTCAAAAATTGGAAAAGTAACGAAAAGTATACCCATGTTAAGATATACTGCAATCGATTCCACACTCGATTCTCAATAAACAGTTTTCAGGTTTTAGTCTTGGAAGTAACACGTTGTATATACCTTTATATTAATATAAATATACCTAAAATAATTTCAAGTATTTTTTAAATGAATTATTCATCAGGTAGAAACCTGCTAGAGTACATTCTGTTTTTTAAGTCAATACCAATACCTACTCTTTGGCTAATATCAAACATTCCCGCACCAAAAACCCCGATGTATGTTTATAACTGAGACAAATTCGGCAGTTTTTACTATTATCCAACTCAAAAATTTTGCTAGTCTGTCACTCTGACCTCCACCCATGAAAATCTGCCAGATCCCCGGATCTAGCAATAATGATAGTATAGCAATCTAACCACACGAGTTTTGTTGCTCTTATTATTGTGTCATATCTGACGTAGCCAGCTCTTAGTACATTATGTGCCATTTCGATTGACCTTCGGTATAGCTATTGGATTAATTCTATTCCTAATGTAGGTATAATTTATAATACTTAGGTAGGTGTAGGTACCTATACCTATACCATCATTTATATTTGATCAGGGTAATTAATCACTCGTTTGTAAACAAGGGGCTGGTCTGTTTATAAAACAGTCAAGGGTGAGTCGGTCATGCGTACTGAAATTCTAACGTGTAGCTATGTTTTCTGTACCCAAAGGGTAAAAACGGGCCCTATTACTAAGACTCCGCTGTCTGTCTGTCACTAGGCTGTATCTCATGAACCGTGATAGTTAGACAGTTGAAATTTTCACAGATGATGTACCTATTTCTGTTGCCACTATAACAATAAAGACTAAAAACAGAATAAAATAATATTTAAAGAGGCTCCCATACAATAGACATGATTTTTTTGCCGATTTATAGATAATGGAACGGAACCCTTCGTGCGCGAATCCGACTCGCACTTGACCAACTGTGAAGTACCTACACTTTCAAACAAAAAAAATCAATTTTCCAAATCGGTCCAGCCGTCTTCGAATTATCGGTGAATATACATAAAAAAAATAGCAAAAACAAAAATCCCGCCGAATTTAGAACCTCCTACTTCGAAATCTTGAAGTCGGTCGATAAAATAAAAAGGTCTTAGAACACTCCATTCGCATTTCTCACCAAATAGCAACGCCATTTTTAAAAGTTGCGAAGTATTAAACAGTTTCAGCGTAATGCGCAAAGTTTTCAGGGCAAATAAAAAGAAAGAAAAATTTTGAGTCAATTGGGGCGGTTTGTAGAAGTTTCTGTTCAAATTTTTATTTTTGAAACATGTTTTTGTTCCATACATACAGCGAAGACGACGAAGGTCATGTATAATGACCTCGTCTTTCCGGGACCAGTAACCATCGATGGCACGCCTCTCGAAGTTGTCAAGGAATATGTCGGGCAACTAATGCAGTTGGGTAGATACAACATCGAAAAGGCAGCCGATAAGAGGATTCAATTGGGCTGGGCAGCGTTTAAGCTGAACCACTTATTTTCGTCCGATATACCACAGAGCCTGAAGACAGGCCTATGAATCATGCCCGCGCGAGCGAGTTATATACCAACGTTTTGCGCCTCCGCCGAGGGAGCTAAAGTCAGTGGGTTACCAACGCGCTCACTGAACGCACGTCGTACCGCGCGCGACGCTACCCGGAACTCGGAACAATGTGATCATGAAAAAAAAATAATTTATTGCGATGTGGTTGGATGTAAAAATAGCAAAGCTAATAAAAACTTATCGTTTTTCGCTCTGCCGACGGATGGGGAAAGGTAAACAGGCATACAAACTTCTTTTTTTTACCACGTTGGTGGCAAACAAGCATACGGCGCGCCTGATGGTAAGCAGCTACCGTAACCTATGGTCGCCTGCAACTCCAAAGAACATGCGCGTTGCCGACGCTTTAAAAAAAGGAGGATTCACTTATGTCATAATAATAATAGACATGTTATCTTTATTAATCTCTCAAATAACTATGACGATATTGCTAAAAGACGATTAGAATAAGATTGAGATAGCTGTCAATCCATATTAAATTTGACAGTGTATGGCAAATCTGTCAAGATTAATCATACTCTCATCGCGATCGCGGCATAAAATATCAATCAATATTACTCATGTAACTATAATTATTATGCACCATGCGAACCACTTAAACACTGAATCAATGCAAAATACCTATTTCCTTAACTATAAAACATTTCCAAACATAGGCGACCCTAGCGATTGTGCGGGTGCGCGGGAGGTGCGGTGTGCCGCGCGTTGAAGGCCGCTCCATTGTATTATTGCGTAGGTACGTAAACCGTAGGTATTTGCTTTTTCTATGAGTGATTCATATCTGTTCGTAAGAACTATTATATAATCTGTCCTGAAAACGAAAGTGTTCAACCAGTGCGTCCTTCCTGTAATAACGTATGGAGCCGAGACGTGGACACTGATTGTGGGGCTAATCCATAAGCTTAAAGTCGCTCAACGTGCTATGCTCGGAGTCTCTCTGAAGGACAAAATTCGGAACGAAGTGATCCGCCAGGGACCCAAGGTGGCCGACATTGCTCTAAAAGTTAGTAGGTTGAAGTGGCAATGGGCTGGCCACATATGTAACCGATAACCGATGGCGGGATGATTTACATAAGAGGGCCGGTGGCGACTGGATGTACAAAGCCGCAGACTGGGCTCTGGGGCGTACCTTGGGAGAGGCCTATGTCCAGCAATGGACTACAACGGACTGATGATGATGATGATGGCATAATACGAAGGATAAAACTAAAATAGCACACAGTACATCCTCCTATACATTAAAGGGTTGAAAACCCGCATATGTCACCTCTGGTAGCAGGCGTCCATAGGCTACGGTAGCTGCTTACCATCAGGCGGGCCGAATGCTTGTTTGCTACCGTCATGGTATAAAAAAACCTCTCTATGCTCAGGATTCTATTTTAGATTTATTCCACGGTTACATTGTGACCTTAGTTTGAAAATAATCTTAAATATGAGTGCATTTCAGAGTAAGTGTGCTTCAATCATAAATGCAAGTCACTGCGAACATCTAGAAAATGCATCCGTATAGGGTTACCATCTTTCAAGGGCCGATTTGGCGAACGAAATTTAATACTAAAAGTTAGAGGTAAAATACTAATTGAAGAGGTACGATTTAACCGATCACCAAATAAATATGAAGTCGATGACCAAATTAATAAGATGGCCCACTAAAATAATAGATCTGCCACCAAATTTGTAACACCAAAAAATATCAAAACAATTACCAAACAAGTTACTGAAAATTTCCGGAAAATTATATATCAGCAAAATAATATATCGGATACCAAAATCGTATGTCCAAACAATATGAAAACGATTACCTAAAAAAACATGTTGGTCATAAAACAATAATAATTCATCTTTAGAAGTCAGTGTTTCAAAGTTGGAGACCGTTTGGGCCAAATGGTCACAGATATATTATATTTGTTGGAGGCAGATATTATAAATAGGGGATATAAATTGGGTGGCAAATGTAAATGGCAGAAAATATAGCTGTCAATGAAAAATAAGTACATTTTGATTTTATGGTGAAACTGGATATAGATAGGCATTTTTTTTCTGGGGTAGAAGTAGTGGGAAAGCAGATGATGAAGAAAATCCATTGTGTGCTGCGAGGTCCAGAGGGGACAGTGGAGCTGCCAAGTTTGTTACTCTTTTAGCACCACCCAAGGATCACGTGTAGGGTTGTCTAAGGTGTTTCCTACGGACGCAGAGTAACATTGAGCCCCAATGTTACTCTGCGTCCGGTGAAACCTAAAGTAGTAAAGATGGTTCCCATACAATATGTTTTAGATGAAATGTAAGATAGGTACGTACTGGAAATGTTTCAATATTTTCTATCTCGTTTCCATGAGCCTGTATCCAACCCGTATAAAATGATCCCTCTCAAATATTTACGACAAATGCAGTAAGTATAAAAATATCTGCAAACTTAAAATTTTAAGTTTAAAACTACCTTTATTAAGAGAAACACCGCTTTTATTTGAAGGTTAACAACATATTAACACAATATTCAAGTAAAATTCAAATAAATAAATAATAAATAAATAAATATTTTAGGACAATCTTACACAAATCGGCCTAGGCCCACAGTAAGCTCAATAAGGCTTGTGTTATGGGTACTACACGACGATATATATAATAGATAAATATGGATAAATACTTAAATACATAGAAAACACCCATAACTCAGAAACAAATATGTGTGATAAACACACAAATAAATGCCCTGACCAGGATTCGAACCCGGTACCTCCTGCTTCGTAGGCAGGGTCACTACCAACTGGGCTAGGAGGCCGTTAAATTCTACATAAATATTTCCCCACACACCGCTTTTTTCATAAACTACATATATTAATAGTAGTTTATGTAACTGTTACGTAATAAGGCCTAATTACGTACAGTTGCATACACTGCTTTATCTACACACATATTATAAATCCTAAATGAAGTGTTCGGAAACTATAGAATGACCGCCATTGCACCGCCATGGCCAACTCGATTGTGTCGGCGGTCGCGCGGGCGCGTGCCGGCGCTCGAGGAGAGCGCGGATATTCGTTACGTTACCGTAGATAATGAATTTTCATACGTTTTTACCACACCGTCAGAGATGTTACGTTACTGGTTGCAATAATGGTGGTACTTACATACGGTTTCCGAACGCGGAATAGAGGATTTATGATATTGGTGTAGTAGATAAAGGAATATAAATTACATGTAACACGAACGAGATTCCATGGTAACATCTTCAATCATAATGCAAGGCACGGCGCGTATCTAGAGAATGCATCCGGGGTTACTGGAAATCCGAGATATGAAGTTGAATAAATTCCTACTTTATAACTAGTGATGCGCCGAATATAGACTTTACCGAACCGAATATTCAGCCGAATTATTCGGTAAAACTAAACAGGTTTATGTAGGACTGCGCGGCACGCTGAGCGCGAATTCGACCCCTCCCGCTCGCCCTTATTTCTAGTAAAATAATATGTGTATGCGACCTTGGCATTGTCAATGTCAAAATTTGCAATTGTAATTGATTGAAGAGCTACAAATAGTACGGATAATTTATGTATTATGAGATAAATGTCATATGTTTATTCGGTAAATATTCGGCAGTTTAACCGAATAATTCGGCCGAATACCGAACATTGAAAAACATGCCGAATATGCCGAATACCGAATAATTACCGAATATTCGGCGCATCTCTATTTATAACGTTAGTTTATCTACACACATATCATAACTTTCCTATATTTCTATACACCGTGGGCATGTATAACCCGACAGATCACAACCACAAATTTCTGAGACCAGAAGAAGGTAAAACATTCTGTGCTTTAGGTAAATTTTGCCAAAAAATATCTTTTTTTTCTTTTTTTTTCTAGTTTTTCAATCTTTATTGGACATGAAAAGTCAATGTTATTAATAAAATTATCGCCTAAAACAAATTGGTACATTTTTTTAAGAAAATTTAGTTTCTTCATAGTTTTCCTTGTCACTTTGATATCTGTCAATAAGGACGTGTAAACTATGCCCAATAGTGGCAACAACGCCATCAGAAAGGCGTTTTGTGCTGAGCATAAAAAGTGTATTTTTTTAAAATTGGTATTAACTCTGAAACGGCGTATTCCAGAAAAGTTTATAGGACATTTTAGTATCTAAATATGATCAGGAATACACTGTCAAAATCTTTCTAGTTATAAGGACCCACGGTGTATAGAAAAAAAATTACTTTACACTAAATCCTACACTTTTGGAAGCTTTTTCTAGTTTAACACCCTACGTTCAGATTCCCACTACACATTTTTCTCCAGTGACGTAATTGCGCATTTCAGGAAATCGAAGATATAACAAATAGTAATATTATTTAGTAGTATGATATTACTAAAAAAATATGCTCACATAAATGAAGGTATACGTACGAGTTTTCGTCATTATCCCCGTAAATGTCCTCTTCAAAACGGCATCCCCAATAGTTGACAACAGGGTGTCAACTATTGGGTATTGGCGTGTCGAGGACTAGGACCTTTCAAACGAGATTTCGTGGTAATATTTTCAACCATAATGCAAGGCACGGCGCGCATCTATAGAATGCATCCAGAGTTAATGGAAATACGAGATATGAGGTTGAGTAAATTCCTAGTACCATTATAATGGACTAAGAGCTGGCCACGTCAGATATGACACAATAATGAGAGTAATTTTTTATTTATTTTTTATTTATTTTTTATTTATTTTTTATTTATTACCAAAAAGATATTTTAATCACTACAATACTTTATAGTTTCGCTAAACTGTGTAACAGTTTGTTGGCGAAAAAGAGCACCCTTAATCATTCTCTTATACTTAACTATATATGTTATGAGTTAGTAACAAACTACTTAAGTACTTATACAAAACTAATTTGATGAAAATGAAACCTATCTAGTTATATTGCTTTACCATCCTTAGTTTTAGATCCGGGCATCTGGCAGCTTTTAATGGGTGGAGGACAGACCAAGTTTTTTCAGTTGGAAAAAAGTAATACCCAAAATAGGTAGAAACTGCCGAAGTCGTGTTATGTATGTATGTATGTATGTAAACACTTTATTGTACCATCAGGTTCAAAGTTGCATGGTCAATTTATCAATGAATTCATTCATTAATTGGCCATGCAATTCTGAACCCGATAGTACATAAAAAGTAACAAAACAAACATGAAAAAAGAAAAATAAACAAAGTACAAAGGCGAACTTATCCCTTTAAGGGATCTCTCCCAGTTAACCTTTGAGCAATTATATTAATTATTAATTATTTATAGAGGACAGGGGATATATTTTAACATTAGAACAAAACATAGTGTGTATTATTGCGAAAATAAAAACAGTAGGCCACTAACTATAATTTGCATTATACATCATTTGGCACTACTTTCCCCTGATAGAAACTTCTGGCTATGATATAATCTAATTAATAACATAATATCCAACTAACTGGAGGGGTTTCGTTGCTCTCATTATTGTGTCATATCTGACGTGGCTAGCTCTCCGTCTATAACGATAGACTAGAGACTCAATACATACATTTCGCATATTGAGAGTCATGAACAGTGAACAATAAAAGCATAGAAATCGTATTAGCTCTGAAAAATTACCCCAAATTATTTTCAGTGTGCATAATTATATCGGAGACAGGGCATAAATATACAAGCTATGTCAGTAGCATTGGGTATGACGTGTAAAGCTATATTTTTTTCAATGAAAACATTTATTAACCAATCACAACTTTTATTTATTTATTTATTTAGAACACAAACAGTCTTAATAATAAACAACATATGTAGTACACAATGTCTTTTTATATACTAGTAGTCCGCCTCGAACTGAGAACTCGCGATTTACTTGCAAACGATATGACTAATATAATAAGACCTTTATGAAGATGCTTTTCGCTCCATAACCCCTTGTGCGTTCCTGCTCATATACGAACCCTCAAATTATATATATCTCTGCTACAGCCCCAATTAATTTCATAAAGATCAGAAAACATTACTAAAATTATCGCAGACCGCTAAAACACAAAAACCATCGAAATACCGAGACGTCCCAGACAGGTGACATTTGTGTCCGAAGTTGTTTGAAAGAACTTCGCTTCGCTTACGCTCCGCTCGTTCGACTATTATTTATAACAGGAAATTGCGTATTGGCTCATATTTAAAGCCGGGGAAGTGGGTGAAGGGATATTTGTCGGGTTAAATAATCTGGACCGTTTTATACTGGGGACGCCGTCCATATCTTTTTTCGTCGTGAATATCAAGTGCAATAACTAGCTTATTTTGAAACCTAATAAACAATGTTTTTCGCAACATCTTGAAAACCCAATATTTACATTATATTAAAAATTCGCAGCTGTTTCGACCTTGAGGCGCATTCGAAGTATATAAACTGATTCAATTTGATTCTAATTCGATATTGAAACGAATTGAACAAAGCAGAAATTCACAGCTTTACATTTAGAGCAAATTGCTGATATTTTGCCAAGCAGGTCACTTTAGGTTAAGTAAAACTACTTATATAATATTATACAAGGTACCTACAGCAACATTGCCTACCTTGCTCAACTTTGCCTGTTTTGAAAAATATAGTGTTTTTACCAGAGACGGAATACAGAGACGAATATTAGAATTTCAATTGTACCTTCTTCTTCTTTCTCCTTTCCTCACTGCTGATGATCGCGACCACATGTAGCTCGTTTCCATAAAGTGCGGTCATAGGCCATGTGGACTGCGCGGTTCAGGCTGCCGTCAACCGATCTTTTGTAGCGTTCGATCATCTCATATGTGCCCCACCGCAGGCAAGTTTGTCATTTATACGGCCCAGAATGACGTGTTTCTCAACGATGACACATGTTGAATTATGCAATGAAATTTGGTTGATAGGATGCAGAATTATCCAAATAAAGTGAAAATTAAAAAAAATCTATTGAAATGGAGTAGGTATGTATTGGGCACGCTACTCCACTGCGCTCGTTCGCTCGCTTCGCTCGCTCGCTCACTTCGTGGAACGCGCGCCCAATACATACGAATGATTAGATGTAGTGTGCTGAACCCGTTACAAACACCACAGCCCCCCGTCGACGATGCTATTGTAATGGGTTCAACTCGATTTTTCATTTATATAAAGTCTTTCAAGTTTGATGCACGTGGCTATTGCTAAAATGAAGTTTGTAAAACAACCTCAGAGATAACAGTTGGATATTGTTTGTTCTTCGCATAGTAAACGTCTTTTTCGACATGGTTTACTTTTACCAGATACTATTCGCTGTATAATATGTGGGCCATCTAACTGTGGAAAAACGAATTTAATTGTTGGTTTGCTGCTACATGAACAAGGTTTACGCTTTCAGAATGTTTACGTTTACTCTAAAACCTTATTCCAATCTATGTATCAATTTCTAGAGCAAGTTTTAAAGTTGGTTCCATTAGTTTCATTTCAAAAATATAGTGAAAATGATGAAATACTAAGTCCTCATGCAGCTAACAATAATTCAATAATGATATTTGATGATGTTGCATGTGGAAATCAAAATAATATACGAGATTACTTTGCAATGGGAAGACATAAAAATATAGATAGCTTCTATCTGAATCAAACGTATAGTAAAATACCTAAACAGCTGATAAGAGACAATGCCAATTTAATTATTATTTTTAAACAAGATGATGTTAATTTACGCCATGTTTATGATGAACACGTAGGAAGTGATATGTCGTGGTCTCAGTTTCGTGAAATGTGCGCACAAGTTTGGAATGAACCTTTTAATTACTTAGTTATAAATAAAGATTGTAATAGAAATTCTGGATGTTATAGAAAAAGTTTTGATACATTTATCATGCTAGATTAACGGAATACATAAAGAATAGTATTTATATATGGAACTTATTACTTAAAATGAAACCATCTAGATCGGACATGAATCTTAAAATGAAAGAGGAGAAATTATTTAAACAAAAAGTACTCCGATCCGCTGAAGCAGTAAGAAAAAAAGTTAAGCTCATTCGTGATGTTAAATCTAGCAAAAATATGATGCTGGAAACAATGTTAAAACCAAATACAGATCCTCTCAATGAAATGGTTAAAAATAATGATAACAACTTGAATGTTAGTGACGCAGGTTTTGATGACGATGGATTTAAATGGAATAAGTCAATAAAAACATTAAAATATAGTCCTTCTGAAGATGGGAAGAAAGAAAACTTAGCAAATAAAACACTAGTGAGAAAATCACCTGAATCTGATTTAAATAATAGTGAGTGCGAATCAAACGATAGCAACTCTAGTCAAGATGGATCTTTGTCTCATGAAAGTGAGAACCAAAATGATTCTGATACAACAAATAATGCTTCATTTAAAACGATTGAGTCATATGCTTCTCCTCGTGAAGATCCTGCTTACCAAAAACAATATTTAAACATAAACATTCCTTTTGGTGTACGAACGGAACGTGGTAAGGTGATGCTTGGATCTTATCCGATTTCTGTGTATGATGAACAACTAATAATGGGAGGAGAAAGTTATTGTTTAACGACAGGTTTAAACGATTTATTGTTTAAGAAAGTGCCTGATTTAAATGTGATAACTGAAGACGATAAACATTCATACAAGACCTTATTATTAAAAACAAACGCTCATAGACGAGACTTTGATCCAAATAAGCCTATAAAGAGCAACAAGGGCATGAAATATTTATACATCATAAAACCTCTTTTCAAATTAACCAAACAACGTACAGTAAGTGAGGAAATATATGTATCTGGTGATGGTTTACCATCAATGAAAAAAGTAAAAAGAGATATCTCTTATGTGTATTGGGATGATCCAAACGAAATAGTAGAAAGATTAAAACTGCTTACAGCATCACGTGATTCTGGCAATACAGGGTTAGATAACGAAATAATATCTATCATTGAAGAATTACGCGAAGCAGGGTTAGTAAATAATATATAAATGAAATCATCTTTTATTTTTAACAGTTGTATTTTGACTCGCAACAATACAATATAAAAATGAATATTGACAAATTCGGTCACCATGTTCATAAACGCTTGCGTGCTAACGAGATTTCTGACCTCAAGTACAAGGCTTTGCTTGGAACAGACGTAGGATATTTTGAAGGGAGCTTACAATTAAAGGGAGTTGCGAAACCTTTATCACCTAATGATGCAGTAAACAAGCAGTACGTTGATCAATATATTCAAAACATGTACGATAAGAAGTATATAGACTCTTTGTATGATACTATAAATAATCAAATTCAACAACTTAACTCTCAGTTAAAACTTAACTTTTATACAAAGAAGGAGATAGATAATATCTTTAGAAATTTAAATAATGGCAAAACAGCATATAGTGAACGAGATCCATCGGTCAGCACGAAAAAATTATAAGCGACGATCGGTTCTATTAAAAGGTATTGATGATTTATGGCAAGCTGATTTGATCGATTTACAAAAATTGCATACGGTTAACAAAGGAAATAAATATATATTAACAGTTATTGATACATTTTCAAAGTATGCATGGTGTACACCTATTAAGTCTAAAACTAAAACGGAAGTCAAGAATGCTTTCGATCTAATTATAAAAATAGCTAAACGAATACCTAGAAACTTACAGAGAGACTTAGGAAAAGAATTCTACAATAGTGAATTTGATTGCTACTTAAAATCCATGAAAATAAATCATTACTCAACGTATTCAATTAAGAAGGCATCTATTGTTGAAAGACTGATAAAAACACTTAAATCCAAGCTCTACAAATATTTTAGCTTCGCGGGTAACTATAAATGGATTGGTAAACCGTTAGACGATATAGTTAAATCATCATCCCCTGCCCATCAAAAAGGGCAGAAAACTGTATGTGAAGTGGTTAGGGCTTGCTGATAGCGAAAATAGTTGGATTGATAGAAATGCAGTTGTATAATTATATTAATATACCTTCTCTAAATTGAATTTCTCATTATCATACTGGTTATGGAAGGAAGAGGACTTTTAAATAGTGCTATTAATAATTTACCTTTTGAATTACACTTACCTGGATATAATTATTGTGGTCCAGGCACTAAGTTGCACAAAAGGTTACAAAGAGGTGATAAAGGAATTAATGCGTTAGATAACGCTTTTATGAAACACGATATAGCTTATGATAGATATTCTGATTTAGCGGATAGACATCGTGCTGATTTAGAACTTTACAAGATGGCTAAACTGAGAAAAAAGTCAAAAGATGCAAGTAGAGGAGAAAAAATTGCTTCATGGTTAGTTAGTAAAGTGATGAAATCTAAAATAAAGGCTAGTGCGGGAATAAAACCATTCAAACGTTATGTGTCTAAGATACGCACTGAAATAAAAAAGAAACCTAAAATAAAAAGTAATATCATTGATCGAGCACTTATTGCAGCAAAAAAGGTATTTGGTAACAACAATAAGATACGGATACCGCGCTTAATACCGATTCCAAAAACTGGAGGTTTGTTACCGCTGATACCTATCTTTGCTGGACTTTCTGCGTTAGGATCATTAGCAGGAGGAGCTGCAGGAATTGCTAAAGCTGTAGGTGATTATAAAGCTGCAAGAAAAAACTTAGCTGAATCAGATCGACATAACCGGATGATGGAATCTATTGCATTCGGAAAAGGGTTGCATATTAAACCATATAAAAATGGTAAAGGATTATGTATAAAAACTTCAAAAAACTAAATGAGAGGTTACCCAGACGCGCTCTCTCTAATATTGACATTTTAAAACACTCAACTGATATCCCACATTTTCGTGGAGTTTTCATGAGAGACAGTTTACCAAAGCGTCCTAAAAGAGTAGAATGCGGAATTGTTAACTTAGATAGTTCTAAAAACAATGGAACTCACTGGGTAGCCTATGTTAAAGATAACTGTTATTGCGAATATTTTAATAGTTATGGTGATCTTCCACCTCCAACAGAATTAAAAAGGTATTTAAATAATTATGATATTTACTATAATTATGTTACTTACCAAAAGTTTGACACTGTAAATTCCGGTCATTTATGTCTAAAATACTTAAAAAAATATTGGTATAACCGTTTAAATACCTTTGTACAATAAAAAGCTTAACATTCACATGATGTCTTTCACTTTGTCGATAACTGGAACATCTTCCACACTGATAACAAACCATTCACCAGCTCTTGAACTAGATGGTGAATATGAATGTGGACTGTTGTAAATATCAACTTTTAATTCAATACCTAATGTAGACTATAGAAATAATAAGTTACATTATGGAAAAAACAAAGTAATTCAAATTCCTGAAGGATCATACGAACTTCAAGATATTGATGATTACCTTGAAGAACACCTTCAAGGATGTACGTTTACACTAACTTGTAATAATAATACCTTAAAAACATCTATTTTGTGCTCTCAAAACATTTATTTTGATAAAGAGAGATCTATTGGTAGGTTACTCGGTTTCGGTGCAGAATCTATTCAAGCAAATATATTAACAGAATCTCCTTATCCTGTTTCCATTCTGTCCACAACTATAGTCCGCATTGAATGTGACATAGTGTGCGGTTCATTTGTTAATGGAAAATCTAGTCATATAATTCACGAATTTGTGCCTAATGTACCTCCTGGTTATCGGATTATAGAAACACCAAAAAACGTTATCTATTTCCCTGTTACTCAAAACAGTTTAAGTTCAATTACAATAAGAATACTAGACGTTAACAATAATTTGGTTAATTTACGAGGCGAAGAGATTCAGATATATTTACACCTTAGAAAAAAATGATAGACTTCAATAAAACTTCAGTCCCGCTTAAAAACAGTACTAGTACTCATCAAGCAATCAAGAAAAGAAGACCTAAAGTGCAACTTACAAAACAAAACAAACAGTTTCTCAAAAGCATAGGTCTCTTAAAATGAGTATATTAAATCTATCGGAATCTTTCACCACAGACAACTCTATCGAGAGCTTTGAATATCATTCGTATAAGCCCTATGTAACAAGCTTTAATTTCAACGATGAAATACGTATACCTATCAACCAACAAGATCTTTACGTACTACCATCAGCAAGTACTTTATACATAGAAGGTACTATAACCGCATTTAATAGAGACACAAAAGCAGAGGTAAAGAGCATCCTTTTTACAAATAACCCCATACTCCATCTATTTCAAGATATTCGATACGAACTTAATGGAATCGAAATTGATAAAATCAAAAATGCAGGAGTGACAACAACTATGAAATCTCTTGTATCCATGAATGAACTCGAAGCATCGATGTCTAAGTTATGGGGATGGGATGTCAACGGTACAAAAAAATCGCATGGAACATTTTCTGTGTCTATACCTTTGCACAAAATTCTTGGGTTTGCTGAGGATTAATATAACAAAATAATTATTAATTGCAAGCATGAACTTATTCTTTTACGATCCAATACTAATTTAAATAGCGTTAAATTAAGTACGAATGAGTACATAGACAACATTACTATAACTAAAATAGTATGGCGTATGCCTCATATTAAGGTGTCTGATCGACAAAGATTGAGCTTACTTAAATATTTGGAAAGAGATCGTACTATTCATATAGCTTTTAGGAACTGGGATTTGTATGAATATCCCCTCTTGCCTGAAACGTCAAAACATTCTTGGGCTATCAAAACTTCATCTCAAATTGAAAAACCTCGATATATTATAATTGGATTCAAAACAGCTCGAAAAAATGTATCCGATAAAGATATGACACACTTCGATCACTGTAACTTGAGACATGTTAAAGTTTTTTTAAATTCAACCTACTTTCCGTATGAAAGTTTTGATGTCAGTTTTTCGGCTGAAAAATTTGCTATATTATATGAACAGTATGCAAAATTTCAACAGTCTTATTATAACCGTGTTCAAGCACCCTTGCTTAGCCCACAAGATTTTAAAAAGATAGCTCCTCTATTTGTTATCGACTGTTCTCGTCAAAACGAAACCTTGAAAACCGGTTCGGTAGATGTACGAGTTGAATTAGAGTGTGAATCAACTATACCCAAACAAACCTCAGCTTATTGCCTAATTTTGAATGATAGTATTGTGGAATATAAGCCTTTGAGTAATATTACGAAAAAAATATCATAATGTATGACTATATATTCGTAGATCTTCAAAGATTTATAACAGACAAAAACGATTTTATTGTTAAAGAGTTTGCGTACAGCACGTTAGATTACACTCAAGTTTTTTTAATAAAACCACCTTTTCCGTTTTCTAAACTAACGAAAAATGAAAAGAGACAAACAAGATGGATAGAAAAACATTTAGGAATACGTTGGCAAGATGGTTACGTGGACTGTAGGGAGTTCAAAAGACTTATTGGTAACCACATAAAAGATAAGACGATCTATGTGAAGGGTATGGAAAAAATTAAATGGGTTAAAAATTTATACCCAGACTGTACTGTTATAGATTTAGGTGAAAAAGATGTACCTAATTTACAAGAACTGTATAAAATATATTGTTTCCCTGAGTGTATTTTTAATTGTGTTTATATAAGAAAAGTTGTGCATTAAAAAATGTTATATGTATCAAAAAATGGTATTTAGATAGTAATTTACGACTCTAATCTTAATTTGTATTACTTTAAATAAATGTTTGTAAATATTAATGGAAATTTTCATTTTATAACCTTTTTAAAATATAAATAGCAACTAACTAGTTTTTTATTGCAGATGTTTATTGTTATAATTTTAAATTCATATTTTACTGTATAAGAAAACTAATTAGTTGTTATAAACATAAGGAAAGGAATTAAACGTGCAATTACTTATATAATATTTATTACAAAGAAAACTCTATAAATTAAGACTATAACCACACAATTTCTTGGATATCTTATTTATCACACCTTCTGTGCACTCAATAATTTCATCGTAGCCATCATTCGCTACATACTGTGCACTAAGTAGCACGTTTTCATTTTGCTCATCATTTTGGTGCGATACGTCGTCTTTGATGTTGATTATCTGAATTTTTATTAGCTTACTACCTTTGCCTGCTTCATTATTTATTACAAAAGATGGTGGGTGTCCAAGACTCCTTTTTATTATTTTATTATTAACGTTAACTTTACTTTTCTTCACTTTCGGGTTGTCGATGGTTTTCTTGATTTTTTTATACAATTCACTATCATCAAATTCTTGAGGCAGTTCGAACGGATCTTGAGCGTATTGTGAAAATGCGATTTGGATGTCTTCCGTATCAACCATTTTGTAAAAATCTGAAACATTAACACAGAAAATTTATTAACTTATTGTAATTAAAGACGATACGATGACGGATTAAAAATAGGCCACATCTGTTTAATTTTAATGTTTATTTAATTAGTAAAAGATCTTTTTGCAGTCACAGGTCACAAGTAAAAATTAACTTTTATTTTATCTTAATTAATAAAAATAAAATAAATATAATATAGCAAAAGTTTAAAAATCAACTTACCAGGTCTATGCTCGTGATCAATGTTTGATGCTATTCAAATGTAAGCAAGTTAAAATAAAATGCGCTTATAAAGGTTTGCTGCTGTTTAGTTAGCAAAATGTAAATGCGCAATGATGTAATATGATAACTTTAACTTTACACGTGTATGCGACTTATAAAGGTTAGCTGCTGTTTGGTCAGCAAAATGCAAATGCATAATAATGTAATATGATAACTTTAACTTTACACGTGTCTGCAATTCAATATATATTTAAAAACAAGTCACAACTCGTTTATAATTAACAGATTGTGTAGGCAATTATGGAAAAATTAATTTATTAACTAATATATAATTAAGAACCTATAATTGAATCGATATATGCTATATATGTACATCTCTCCTGACAAATAAAATTTAAACTGGTGTATATATTTTGAGACGATGACATTTTTAAGGGGTTTTAGGTTGAAAGGAAAACACAACATTCTAAGATCATATTTATTTCTTAAAATTCACATAGGTTCAAGTGTAAACATATAAGGTTGTCACAGTTTGTAATACAATACTTAATAGTATACTATGATATAATAAAATACAACACCATTACAATAACAATTGGATTTAAATTATGTATTTTATTACTATTTAAGAATATTTATGAGTTTACTAACAAACAACCACAACATACAAACATTCAAAATCAGATAAGATTGATATTTTGCTCACGCATAGGTATAGTACAGCCATAGCCAGTCAGCCGTAGAGAAAAAGAACCCCTCAGTCATACATGCAAGTACCTTTTCTTTACAGCTGACCATACCTATGTTGTTAATGGAAACATTATAGCACAGACTATAAAAACGTATATCTTAAGATAATTTCACAAAAATATGGTGTTTTCTAGAAAGCGTACTAACAAAGCTTTTAGATTTTTAAAGATTAAGTATCGTGCTGTGTCCCCAAGCTAGTGTGGATATTTTATCGGCAGAAATCAATCGTTTGTCGTCATCAGCAGATAATATAATTTTATTAACATTTTGTGTAAAAATTTCATGTTTTATCGATCTGAATAAAATGTTTTTCTTTTTAATAACGTCACCTCTAATCAATGATTTCTCGTTATGCCTAATATTAAATTCTCGTATAACTGACTTTTTCACCCCTTTAGCTTTTCGTATTACATCTTTGTTAGTTTTAACACAGTAAAGCTTCGATCGAAGCCCTACGAATTCGATAATATACTTCCCTTCCATTTCGTCCTTGAAAAGACCTGGTACTTTTTTGTTTTGAATAGGTAAGCGATGTACATTATCGATACTATAATTACTAGTGTCAAAATAAGGTAATAGAGATGTTTTTAAATCTTTGTAATAGTTTTTGGTCTGTATATGGTAAATGTAACTATCTGTATCCGTATAGCACATCTGTAATCGATTTCCATACATGGGTTTGAACACTGAGTAGTGAAAGTCATACATATGACTTTTTGATAATTATAGCACCGTGAAACCGATATATATTGGTTTATCCAAGATAATGCAATCATTGTTCATCTGTACCGCAACCAAATTTTCACTAAAAATCGATACGCTGTGGAAATTAGGACGTGCGATTAATTCCTCAGCTGAGGTTTTCTTTTTAGTTAAATTCGTAATATCATTCCACTGATTGACTAATCGAACGTCAACTTTTTTATAATTGTTTTCTAATGTTTTACCAAACAGAGAGTTAATCATAACCTTAAATAGGTCTTGTTCAAACTTTGAGCTAGCTTCCTGGCGTAACTTTGTATTAAGATCGATGTATTGTTTTAAATAAGAATCTTGTAAAAATGTGATCACTCTATGTACTTTTTTCAATTTTAATCCATGTTTAAGACAGGTTTTTAGATGCACATAATGAATAACATAAAAGTATTTGTCATACAAATTAGGTACAAGTTTGCTAGATTTTCCTCCTGGTGGTATACATTTTTCTGGACAAAAAGGTAAGTCATTATGTTCTTTGTGCAGATTTTTCGGGTAAATCAAGTCGACTTCTAGTATAAAACCATACTTAGCTTCGTTATGGACTAGTGTTATATCTAACGCATCTATTTCATGTTGTTCTAAAAACCTAAAATTTGACTACGGTAAGTACTGACACATGCTATAGCCATATAAGTTGTTACAATCTATATAAATAACGTACGAATCAGGTTGTAATGGGTCGTAGCCTGCTATGTATTTGTTATTAGCTTTTGCATGTCTGTGAGGACACAAACAAACACCACCCCTAATGCCGTTCTGTATCATTGATAACATATTAAAATCACTAATCAGCTCCAATTCAACACCTTTTGTTAACAACATTGCATCAAATGTTAAGCTCGGCGCTGTCAGATAATAAGCAGGATCTAAACTATAGTTTTTTTTTACAAGTCTCTCTAAATTTTTCAAAAATATCTGCTAACAGAAGGACATCAGTTTTGAGGTACAAATCAGTGTATTCTCCTAAATTAACTATGTTAAACTCTTTTCAAACTAAACATGCATGTTCATAGTCCTCATTAGAAATATTTTCGTTCGAAAGAGAACTGTAAAAACATTTTTTAGGTGGAAGACGTCGTTCATTAAAACGCTCCCAATTATTCATGTATTCGTAAGGATAAACACCTTTACGTGTAAGCAATTGAAATTGAGTTGAATTAGGAAAAAAGCGCAGCAGATGATCAAAATCTTCCTTTTTCATAGTCTTTACTAATTTTTCTAAACTGGTACCCAAAAATTTAAACGAGTCTACAAAACGAAGCTGAAAAAATTCACCCTCAATTGGAATAAACTTTGTGAAGGAAACATAGTTTTCCTTAGTTTTGGCAATTAATTTCATTGTACCACGCGCCTCGCCTAACTTTTTTATAAATAAATGTGCATCGTACCCAGACAAATTGTGAAAATATATCGGCACAAAAGATGGACGTTTAAATCGTAAATTGCAATAACTGTGAGCTGCACCTCGGTAGCAACCGGAAATGTGACAATGGTCTCTAACTTTGTCGGAAAATAAGAAATTATTGCATATATGACATCGTGTGGCCCTAGCAAAATTTATTTCATCGTTAAGATTGAATTGCATCGGGGTATTTACATCCAATACTTTTTTGATTTCTGCAACATCTTTATAGATCAAATCTACAAACTTATCTACACAGTCAAAACCGCGGTATGAAACATAGCGATTATAAGCTGAATCAACTGAACACACAACATAGTACGCAAACGCAGCAGGCGTGTGATGATGTAAAGTGTCTGTATTGTCACTGTTATGCGTAGTACAGTCAGTGCCACAATTGCATTCACTTGTTCGCGGTAATATTGATTCAAAATCGGCATAAATTACAAACGGCATATTTTGCTTGCGCTCATAATTTTTAAATTTAATGACTGATCCCTTTTCTGGTAGCTCAGTGACTATGCCTCCACATAAATGATTATCAAGTTGTTCTTCTTTAGAGAAAAATACTAAACACGTTTCACAAAAGTATAATTTAGCGTGATGAGCAGTTATTTGACTCCTAAATAGTCGACACAAGTCCTTGATCAAACAAAAATGCGAACTGATTCCGTTTTCTAATAACAACAAGTGTATAGTTTTCTTTTTAGTCTGGTTATCATTTTCCGATTTATAAAGGGGACCTACTATTTTGTTATTTTTTAACCCAAAAACAATAAATGCAAGGGTTGGATTGTATTTCTCAAATATTTTTATTTCAGATAATGTTACTGGAAAAGACAGACCTTGGGTATTTAATACGTCATTAAAATCAGGATACGACGATACTCTTTCAGGATGTTTTTTAGCAGGGAATAAAGCCGCAGTTATGCACCAAGCAAAACAACATTGGTCTTTGTTCTGAATATTAAGACATGCTTTTTTATTTCGAATAACTTTTGGTAGTTCAATAAAGCTCGAACCACGCAACGGTTGAAATTTATTTATATTAATTTCCAAATGTGAATTGCTTAAAAAAGCCCAGCCGCTGTCACGCTCTTGAAACTCCTCGACTTTTTTTTTCAAACTATTTATAACTTCTGCATAATAACGTTCGAAATCATAACTTTGTGCTACACGATACACAAAAAGGCATTATGAAGAACAACAACAACTGATTAAAACTATGACAAACCTAACACTGCTTTTATGTACCTAGTACCTATTTTTTACACGTGTTTTTATAATAAGTTATCTCAGAGTCTTTAAAAAATCCAAAAGCAGTACTAAGGAATATCTGAACCTGCTCCCACTCCGTAGACTTTTCTTCGCATTGCAGTCTGACTGCTACCAAAGCCTTCTTGTAACGTTCTAGAGCATCCGTCTCGTTTAGCAAATCTTCTACTTTATAGATCTTGAGGTCAATTAAGAAGTCACCTGATCTGATGGCGGTGCGACGTGATGTACCAGAAGACACGCGGCTAGCGAACGATGATGTAGTAGATTGAGAGGATGAAGTGGGTGCACATTTTTCCTCCTGCTGGATGATTTGAAATAGATCCGTAGCACTCTTCTTGCTCTCGCTGTTAACAAAAATAATTTATTTTAAGAAACGTAACTCAATATCATTTAATAGAGATTCACATATACACCGCATCATATAAAACTGTTGTGCACCAGTTGTTAAGACGTTCAACTTTAAATTCAAAAATTACACGTTCTAACTATTAGTGTTTAACTTTGTTACTTCTAAGTATGACATTCTAATGAAATAAAAATAAAACAAAATAAATAAATAATCCATGCTAATAGTGATTAGTTTTTCTACGCCAAATGTTCATAAAGAAAATAAATAAAGCTCGTAATTGTAATAACTAAATTTACGCTCAGCTGCAGAGGAAAGGAACCCCCCTCTGTCATACAATCGTGTATAAGTTTCTCTACAACTGACTTTACATTGATGGTCAAATTTAAGTATGTACATACCTTGTTTAATTTTTCGTACGCTTTGTTGATTTTGATGGTTCCTTCGTGCTAACGTCACTCCCCTTTCGTTTCTTAGGCGCAGCTGCTTGTGGTTGCGGTGTAGCTCGATCAGAATCGTACCTGTAACATTAAGTAAAAAAAATCAATACAAATCTCACATTTTAGTCTCAGTACTGCTACTGAGACTAAAATGTGAGATTTGCTTCAGTGATAAAAATAAGGAATAATTACCATGAAGATTGGGTAGTAATCTTTTTGTTATCTTTTGACGTCTTTTTTTTCGGCAGCGGTGATGGGCTTCGTGAACGGAACGATAGCTCAGAGTCTGACCTAAAAACACTATCAGTTATAATTTTGGTTAAGAAAAGAAAATATATGGATTATTGTTAGGCACAAAATAAATCAATACTCACATTTTAAATGTATGTAACGTCACTTCACAGAATTAAAAATAAATATAGCTATAGCGCGATCGACGAGTAATAACACGAGTAATTACGGCGTCTAAAACAACAGCTATTTAACCACAAAAATATACTGAGTTGACTGTTTTATACCCAATTTTCTATGTTTTAACTACAAAGTTGTGTTATACGATTTTGTGACATATAACCTTAACCACACATGCGCTTAAAAAAAAAACGATTTGATATAATATTAAACTAATTACGTTTTTATAAAAACACTAAAAAATATGTTTAAAATAACAAGTATCAATTAAAATGTGCTGATTATGTATTAGCTTACGCTTGGTATTTTACATTGAAAGTAAATCGTGGATACGATTCATATTAAATATCATTTACATGAAGGTACCCAATTAAGTAAGCACGTTATGAAATTGATATTTAGAAAGCTTGTACAGTTACTATAAGTATCTAGAGGAACCTTTCTAAGCATGTATGTCATCTATATTTATTTACGTGTTATCACTGTTCAAAGCAAAATATTTAAATTTTCATACTCAAAATTATTAATTTAGTATAATGATTATGAGAGAATTTCTTTGTTAAAATAAGTTTGTTATTAAGTACATAGTTTCTAAAGGTTCCATACTAGTCATATCCATATGTAGAATATCATGGGCTAACTAAACTGCATCGACAGCTGTCTTTCATTTATGCATAAACAACTAATGATAGAGTAGGAAACTGTACCAGAGCTTACTAGAGTACAAAAAATCTCACTATAAAGTAAACAATGAAACTAAAAATCAAAACTATAAGAATACATTAGTTGTCTATTGTGAGCGATTTATAATTAGAATTAACTTTGTATGAAAACTTAAAACGGTTTGTAAGCTAGCGTGAAAATACATATTTGTGTCATGTAAATTTACGAAAACCAACGCATAAATTTGATCAATTTAGTTGATTTTGAATAGCTTGATTTATTTTTAGATTGATTAGAGTAAAATAATTTATTTTATACTTTACAATTTATTTGTTGTGTAAAAAGCATCTGTTACAACTTCCTACTCTGTGTAATCGTTCGAAGAACAGAATGTAACCTAATAGTCTAGACTAACTAATCAGAAGCGACATCTCAAATAATAGTTTATACGTCGAGCGTGACAAACAAGCATACGTCCCGCCTGATGGTAACCGGATACATCTCCTGAGGTGTCACAAGAGCGTTGCCGACCCTTGCCTCGCTTTGTAGATATTGTTTCGCAAAAAAAAAATTAAACTCGTATGGAAATATACTGTAGAATAGTACTTTAATTCATAGGTTAATTTTGATCATCACTTTTTGAACGCAAACTTCAAAAAATTAAAATGTTATTCATAAGGTATCCTTATAGTATAAAACTGGATATCAATATTATTCCATAAATCAAAGTAGATTCATTCTTCTCTAATGAACTAGAGTACCGTACGATTTTTGATTCGCAAGTCTTATCTAGTTAGTTCATAGTTAAGTTAAAGAGTGTTATTTAAATAAGGTTTAGGTATATTTAGCAAAATTTTGCTAATTTAAGTTATTACATATTTTGTTAAAAATTAATAGCATTAAGAAATATAAATGTTCTTTGACAAAATAAAATTATTTCAAAATAATAGTTAATTTTCTGAGGTTTGACTCACGTAGGTATAAACAGTATCCACCCCGTTTGTTTTTATTCTTTAATAAGTAATAGCGTATATTATCACTCATTCAACACGCGGGTCAGCCTATCGTATCGTATACTCTGTACTTGTTTATTTGTATTATATTCTTGAAGTATGACGAGGATGAAGTATTGGTTTGATTGTTTACGTCTTACAAATACAGGACTGAGTAGGCAAGTATTCTATTAACATGTACCTATGAAACTTTGTACTAAATTATTCTTTATTTACAATCAGTAGGACTGGTTTTGCGTTAACATTACATTGCGATTTGACTTTTTTTAAATTATACTACGACGTTCACATGTATATCATCACTATAGTTTCATATAAATAATATATTTTAAACTTTAACAAGATTGGACTATGATTGAAATTGATTTGTTTTATAATTGTAATTGCAAACTAAATGAAATGTACAATTATTCCGTTTATCGTAAATCGTCACATCTACGTCACATGAATTATCCAATCAGATTGTACGGTCTACATCGCGCAAACGAAGTTTTTATAAAAGTTTGCATAAATACAATTAACATTGATATAGCTCCCGGAGAATCCATGGCTATTACATCCGCTAGTTTATGGATACTCTTACCACTTAACGGCATCAAAGGGTCTGGCCAACTCTGCGATGTTGACTTGGTAACGCGGTAGCGTGTACGGTGACTAAATCCTGTCAAACAGGTACTGTACATATACACAACAACCTGGTGAGGGTCAAACACAAACAACGCGGTAGCGTGTACGGTGACTAAATCCTGTCAATCAGGTACTGTACATATACAACGGTTCTTCTCATGCTATAGCGGATGGTAGCATGGAAAACCACCCCACCTACTCACATCAAAGTTTCTGGCCAACTCTGCGATGTGTTTAGTGTGACAAACGCCTCACAACGATAGTTAGTCTAAAGATCCGTTCCTAACGTGTAATTGTGGGTAACCCTCTGCTATCAGAGGCTTAGACGTGTTCTCGACTCCTACCACTTAACCCTGTCAAAGAGCTGGCCCACTCTGCGATAGCGACTTGGTTGGTTTAACGTGACACGTTGCGTTAAGCTTTTGCTTTTTTAATTAGTAAAAAATTTAATCAGAAATTAACAAGTTGAGTTTCAAACGAAGCGGTGCGATCCAAGTTAAACGCATTAAATTTAGAGCGCACGATTGGGTGAGTGTAACGAGGGCGTTGGGCACAGTGATTCGCTTGCGATGTGTGTGTATCGGAAACTATTCTGTCCTCCTGTTGGAGAAAAAAAGTTGATGTATTAAGACTGTATGTCCCAACGTTAGCGTTGTATCATCAGAATGTCGATTAAACGCTATACAATTTCGAGCGCATGATTGGGCGAGAGTAACGAACTCGGATTCTGTACCACTGTTGCAGAATCAAGTTAATGTATTGAGACTTTTACCTCCACCCAGGATTGCATGATTGATTTACCAAGCATGTATTGGACATGAAATCCACAGAGCGTGCGAGCGAGCGTAGCATCGTCGGTGGAGGGCTGTGGTGTTTGTAACGGGTTCAGCACACTATAACTAATCATTCGTATGTATTGGGCGCGCGTTCCACGAAGTGAGCGAGCGAGCGAAGCGAGCGAACGAGCGAAGTGGAGTAGCGTGCCCAATACATACCTACTAAATGGTTCAAAGATATCTTCAAAATTTCAAATTTTTTTAATTTTATAAAGTACGAAAGTAAAAAAAAACAATGATACCATTTGATTTTTAACATTTTACTGTTAAATAAATAGTATGGTAGCCATATACATAAACGCAACATTTAACTGTAAAAATAGCAACTTTATAATTTTTCCATAATTGAACAGGGCGACTATATGATCGTGACGTCACTTTTGCACGTCATTTTGTTAGGAGCGTTTCGAGAAACAAATGCAAATCTCTGTTTTAAGTCTAATCTCTGACTTCTGTGCTGCTTTAACGCAATTGGCCGCATATAGACATTTGATCCTTACAACAAAACGAATCGATTGATACCATACATGAAAAAAATTCACCAACCTGTAAATTGTACCTTCATACGGTAGAGATAAAGAGTTTTTCTAGCCAGGCAAAGTTGAGCATTTTGGGCAATGTTGCAGCAGTTCACAGTCGAAGGCACAAAATAATATTCCATCTGTAGAAACATAACGTGGTGTACAACATACAAAGTATACTGTACTGTATATATTTGTATTAACATTTTGTCGGTCATTAGTACAAATTAGCCACCGGAAACGGATGTAGCCGTAATGGCCGCTGGAGGCTTGCCAACAATTCTTTCCGGTTAGACGGAGCTACGTAAAATATGACAAAATAATGAGAGCAACGAAACCCTCTAGCTAGTTTGCTATACTATCATTTCTCCCGGGCATCTGGCAGCTGTTCATCGGTGGAGGTCAGAGAAGGTTAAACACTTGTAGAGTACATTTCCTAGAGATCTGCAATTAATTCAATATATCATTGTCAGGCATTTCTGGCATCGGATAAGTAGTACCAAGTGACTTATAATGCTATCCATGATTCATTTTCTTCTGTTTTTATTTCCGCAGTTTTTGTTTTCGCCAATTTTGTGATCTAATGTTGGCTTCTGCGACTTGTATCAATATAAATAAAACAACTTCAGTGGTTTTTACATACCTTTTTTCCCAACTGAACAGTTTTGCTGGCCCGTCACTCTGACCTCCACCGATGAATAGCTGCTAGACTGGATTCTTCTTCCTCTTAGCGTTTGTCCCAGCTTTTTGCTCTATTGAGCCTGAGGTCCGCTCGGCAAACTAATTCCAGGAATTGGCGTAGGCACTAGTTTTTACGAAAGCGACTGCCATCTGACCTTTCCACCCAGAGGTGAAACTAGGTCTTGTTGTGATTAGATCCGGATTGCTCACGACGTTTTCCTTCACCGAAAAGCGACTGGTAAATATGAAATGATATTTCGTACATAAGTTCCGAAAAACTCTGTGGTACGAGCCGGGGTTTGAACCCGCGACCTTCGGATTGAAATTCTGACGTCTTACCGCCATGGCTACCAGCGCTTTTTTGCTGCTAGACTAGATCTGACTAGTAATCTCACTTTAGAATTTGAGAGTCAAGGAGAGGGTCTTAAAAAAATCTCAGAAAATCTCACCAGACGGGGATGGAAGGACCAGGTGGAAAAATTGCCCAAAATCTCTAACGAAATATATGAACGCTCCCTAAACACACCACACATTATTAACGGTTTTGCGCCTAAACCAACTGTTTCGCTAAATTGAATTCCTCTTGTATGCATTAATCGCATGCAACACACGGCCAATCCACTTTCAACTCTATCTCAACGACTTAAGAACTAAAACTTTCGCATTATGTAAATTTGTACGTTAAGTTACTATGCAGTGAGTTTTTAAACTAATTTCAACTTTGTTTTTATAGGAATAAGCGCTAAATAGAGTGCAGCATCTAATTTTGTATGCAACACGGCAAGTGCACACACATTTGGTATTGTAAAAGAGCGTATGTTATAAGGAAGAACGTGGCAGCTAGGTCTTTTTTTAGGATGAGTGTAGAATTTTGGATGTAAGCCAAATTGATAGCCGTTAGCGAAATTCTCAAAGGTTTTCTTGTAATTTCACATAAATTGTTGGCGTATCTAATTATATTTCTTCCTGAGCAGCCACATTTTAAATGTTAAACTATGTTACTACAGTATTTTTGCTAAAAAAAATGCAGAAAGTACTTTATACCAATTAAGGCGAGCACTGAGTGCTTTTATGCTCAGCAAAATTCAAATTTCACAAAAATATTTGAAATACCAATTTGATGTATCAAAGAATGATAAGACTATGTGACTGACCTCCTTATTCATAAACGTCTCACAGACTTTAATTAGTTAATTTATGTTACGTCTGTTTCTAACAAACACAACTGTCAAAGCGACAGCTAAGGACAAACAATTATTAGTTATGTGACACTTACGAGACGTTTATGAATAAGGGGTAAGCTTAATGTAGCAGGAAAACACGATTGAACATAATTTCCTCGATAGAACTATTTTTAAAAGTCAGCAGGTCTACTTTTATACTTCAACTAATTACATAATAACATAACATAACATAACATAAATACTCTTTGTTGCACACCTCAAATTAATGAAACAAAGTATACACTTACAGAAGTTACAAACAGAAAAGTAGAGGTAAAACAATTGGCAGATTGGATTTTTTTACGTAAGGTCAATGTGGTTAATTCCGTCATAAGGACTATTCCGTCCACGAGCGTATAGTTCTTTGGTTTTTAATTGTAGCAAAAACATTTGCTCTTGATTGCTGAAACTAAAAGCAATCGCTGCGTTGTAATATACGGAATAAGCCCCCCCTGACGAAATTAGCCACATTGACCTTACATCGATTAGAAGGAAAATACCGATATGCAAATGATAAGTTAACTAGTTTTAGTTTATTGTAAGAGGAGTTTCCAATTAATATTATTCTTACATTTTTCGTGATTTTTTCAAAAGCTCCGGTTATAAAGAGAGATGCATATTTTCTCTCGTGGTGTCATAAACATGTATCTTACTGATAGGCGTGGTTTAAAAGAAAGTAGGTATCACCTTAACTGAAATTGCAGAAACTTTTCATTCAGGAAATGGGAAACTTCTCAAAGGAAGGTTGAAGGATTTTTTAACTGTCGAAAATTTTGCAATAGTCTAAAAATTTTTTATACACTAAAAATGTTTCGACTGACTTTTTTTTAACCTAGGATACTACCTAATTCCTAACCTACCTCGGAAACTTTTTGGCGGCAAAGGCGCTTATTTACACCTATGCTTACAATAAAAATCAAATCTAATTTTTTTTTTTTTTGTTACAGTTCACAATGAAGAAACGTGATATAGTGTTGGTGGTGATACTGAGTTGCGGAGCTATAGCCGTCCTCTTCGCACTCGCCGCTTATCTGTATATGCGACGGAGGAGGAGAAAGAGAGAGGACGACGAAGACGGCACCAGTTGCGCCATCAGGCGAGTGTTGTTTTATATTAAAAAAAAGAACAATGAATTAATGTCATTTTCTTCTACAACTGACTAAGCGAGCAAAGCGAGTCTCCATTTCAGCTTGAGAAAATGCTTCGTATATCCGGCTGTTCTCTTCTAGGTACAGTTCTAGGGAATGCTTCTAATTTTGTATGACGAGAACCGGTAATTTCCGGTTCCGGTACTGTTTTGCCATAATACTACAGGGCGGACATGTCAAACTACGCAATACGTTTGAGCACCTATGTGTGCACGGCACGTTTATACACACTTCAACGTGTGCATAAATATTTGTCATTCTATTAGTTTTATATTATCCGCTATTGTAAATGACGTTTGTCGACGCGATGCCAACCAGACTGTTTTAGCCTACTAATCTCCTACCAATCGGCTGCCGCGGGGTGAGGTAATTCTATTAGGGCGGTATTCTATTTTAACCGATATAGAACCTGTTTTACTCCAGAATATATGGCAAAAGTCGCCATTATATACTCATTTTACAGTTGTAATCCCGAAATAGACAATACACACGCCATACCCTGTCAAGATTTTGAAGCACTCATTCCTGTATCTACATGCCTACACACCCAAGGGCAGTCGTGTTACGCCAACCTATAAATTATAAGCATGGGGGCATTTGTAGGGGGGGGGGGGGCACTTAGGATTTTTTTAAATTAAAATCGGAGCGCGAGTCCGACTCGGGTGATCGATCACCCTATTAAATTTTCATGCTGTAAGGATCTTTTTTCACAAAATATATTAAAAACCGGCCAATTGCGTGTCGGACCACGCATAATGGAGGGTTCCATACTTCGTAACCAAATTAATACCAAAAGGTCGTATCTGATGCATAATGTTCAAAACTATTTTCGTAGAAAGTATGTAATAAGGCGCATTTTCTCAATTTTCATATTTTTTGGACTTACGGTTCAAAAGTTACAGGGGGGAACACAATTTTTCTGACTTTCGAAGCGTTTATTTCAGAAATTGTTCACTTAATCGCAAAATGTTGAAAGAAACCTCAATGTTATTTTTAAAGACCTATCGATTGATATGTGACATGTTGATATTTCTTTTTTTTTAGTTAGATGTATAGAGCCCTCCCTCTAAAAATATGTATTCCTGCAATTTAACTACATAACTACGTAGCGGCATACAAAATACACCTTATGTGTAAATTTTATCAAGATACGTTTTATAGTTTCCGAGTAAAATGGCTGTGACATACGGACGGACGGACGGACGTATGGACGGACAGACGGACATGACGAAACTATAATTTTGGCTACGGAAACGGAACCCTAAACGTAGGTTGACGTGATAAATAATTATCCTTTGAATACCAACTTTCGTACTAAGGTTAGGTAGAAAAAAATAGTGACACAATTTTCTAAACGATAGCGCTGAAACCTGTACCTTCGTTCTCTACGTTCACGGTGTTAAGTTTTTTTCCTGGATTACTGGGGTCGAGTATTTTTCATATATATAGTTTTTTTACCAGTCCCTGCCCCCATATGAAGAGGCGTGGCCGTTTTACATGAAAGGCTATTATTTATTCTGTTCTGGTACGGTATGGAAAACGAGTACCGGTAACACTCTATAAAGACGTCATTTCTCAATCGGTTCTCAAGAAAATTAAATTTAAAAACAGTTTAAGATAATATCTGTCCCGATATTTGAAACTCAACTTAGCTTTAAGAACAAACTCTAACTTACCTGCTAAGTATCAAGTTGGCGAGCAAGTTGGTAACTCGGCTAAGTTGGTAAGTTGCTAGTGGTCACTGAGGACTTGAAAGTTAAAGTTAATGTATTTACTTTGATTTGAGGTTGTGTTTTTCTGAACTGATGGCTTTTTCTTGGTTCAACTTTTTTAGAGCTCCGTAACTTTCCTACTAGCGTTTGTGCCAGCTTTTTTGCTCTATTGAGCCTGGGGTCCGGTCGGCAACCTAATCCCAGGAATCGGCGTAGGCACTAGTTTTTACGCAAGCGTATCGATGCAGGTTCAAGTCCTGCTGGGTTGATTATTTTTTCAATGTTTTCAATGTTTGTATTTGATTTAATAACAATCTATGACTACTGGTTATTATAAAAAATATAATCATAGTATTTAATTCCTGCCGATGCCGGTAAGTAAGGTTGCCATAGAGCTCAAACGGGATGCAGTGTGTTGACGTGACACCTCCTTGTCCCTTTAGCCGTCATCGCAGTGAATCCTCCTTGTCATAAAGGATCGGCAACGCGCGTGTGACACCTCTGGAGTTGCAAACGTCCATAGCCTTACGGTAGCTGCTTACCACCAGGTGGACCGTCTGCTTGTTTGCCACCGTCATAGTATATTTAAAAAAAAAAACCGGCCAAGTGCGAGTCGGACTCGCTCACTCAGGGTTCCGTACAAACCTGTAGGTATATAAGTAAAAGTTCACCCATTGCATTGACATAGAAATTGTTACAGCTTAAAGGTATTATAGACCTAAGTATTTGATATGAATTTCAATTTACGAGTAATACCTCTACGCGTTTACGAGGAAAAAGGTAGTAAGTTTAAAATTTAAAAAATATTTTTTGTATGATTTTACTAAAAATGTCTACTTTTCGTAATTTTTCCTTTGTCTGTGCTATATAAAGTTTCTTCGTGCCAAGTTTCAAGTTTCTGAGTTTACAGGATTAGGTTTTGAGTTTCTTGCGAGTACTCAGTTTCAAAATATGCGATTTAAATTGCTATTTCTTTTGATTGCGTTAATATAAAAGTTTGGTTTTACTACATCTGAAAGGTCCTATAGCCCTAAGTATTTGACATGAATTTCAATTTAATACCTCCACGCGTTTACGAGGAAAAAGATAGTAAGTTTAAAAAAAAAACCGGCCAATAGCGTGTCGGGCCACGCTCAGTGTAGGGTTCCGTAGTTTTCCGTCCGTCACAGTAAGTGTCCCCACTTAAGAGTTAATAACACCGCCATGTAGGATATGATACGAGAGTTCCACGTACAGCGACATCTATCGGCAAATTAAGTAAACTATTGCGCGCGAGCTTAAAGTATGGAAGATGATTTTTATGGAATAATTCTTTATGTATTATGTATACGTGAACCGATTTTCACCGTTTTTACTTTATTTGAAAGCACGTCATTTCATTGTAATTTTGTAGAAATTACAGGTACAATAAACACCTGCTTATACGGTTAAATTACAAACTTAGTTCAGAAATTATTTTGTAATTTTTTTTCAAAAACTATTCATCCTATCAAGTTCAAAATAATTTTGCTAGAAAGTTTTTATAAATTTCTACTTTTGAGATTTTTTTCATATTTTTAAAACTTATGGTTCAAAAGTTAGAGGGGGGGGACCCATATTTTTTTACTTCTGGAGCGATCATTTCCGAAAATATTTACATTATCGAAAAATGATTTTAGTAAACCCCTATTCATTTTTAAATACCTATCCAACAATATATCACACGTTAGGGTTGAAATGAAAAAAAAAAATTACTCCCCACTTTACGTATAGGGGAGGTACCCTAATAAAAAAAAAAATCCACTTTTTATTTTACCACTTTGTCGGCGTGATTGATATACATATTAGTACCAAATTTCAGCTTTCTAGTGCTAACGGTCACTGAGATTATCCGCGGACGGACGGACGGACGGACGGGCAGACATGGCGAAACTATAAGGGTTCCTAGTTGACTACGGAACCCTAAAAAATTGTATGATTTTACTAAAAATGTCTACTTTTTGTCATTTTTCCATTGCCTATGCTATATGACGTTGCTTCGTGCAAAATTTCAAGTTTCTGAGTTCACGGGAACTACCCCGTAGGTTTTGCGAGTGCCGAAAAACTCTAAAATTTGCAGCATTAAACGACTGTATCTTTTGATTGCGTTGGCTTTTAAGTTTGATTTTTTCACAGCTCCAAGGAACAACAGATCTGAGTATTTGATATAAATTTCAGCTTGATACCTCCACGTGTTCCTGAGAAAAATGGTCTTGACAGACAGACAGACAGACAGACAGACAGACAGACAGACAGACAGACAGACAGACAGACGGACAACAAAGTGATCCTATAAGGGTTCCGTTTTAACGGCCTCCTGGCCTAGTTGGTAGAGACCCTGCCTACGAAGCAGGAGGTCGCGGGTTCGAATCCTGGTCAGGGCATTTATTTGTGTGTTTATTACAGATATTTGTTCCTGAGTTATGGATGTTTTCTATGTATTTAAGTATTTATCTATATCTATATATTATATATATCGTCGTCTAGTACCCATAACACAAGCCTTATTGAGCTTACTGTGGGCCTAGGTCGATTTGTGTAAGATTGTCCTTATAATATTTATATTTATTATTTATTATTCCTTTCGAGGTACGGAACCCTAAAAATCAATGCCAAAACATTAAATTTTGATATAAATTTGATGCCTAACTTTTTTTAAGTATCATTATTAACTCCATACATTGCGCTTGGAGAGTATGTGAAGTTAGCGAGAACAGACTCTACCACCTTTTTCCATGTTTATCTCTACCATAGACATACTAGCAATAGACCTGCCATGGTAGTAATAATACCAAGATTGAACGGGATGGTCTTATTAAAATTTCAATAGGTAATATGACGGAGAAGGCGCTATTATCGTTGATCCTGGTCATGGTCTCACATTTGGATTATTGCTTACTTCCAAAAGGCCCTAAGTACAATATAAACATTTGTTACCCTCCACCGCTTTTTGAAGGGGAACAAGAAATCGACTTAATTATGTAGGCTAGCTACGGTATGCTGTCAGCCATCTTGAAACGTGTTTCCAAATTAGTCGCGTTGCGTGTATTCTGTCCTTTTTGGGTGTATGGTACGCGTGTTTCAACTTTAGAGATACTTGCTTTGAAATCTACGTTTTATTAATATTTCACCTTATTTTTATCACTATAAGATTGAAAATCGCTTAAACAGTACCTTTAAAGCCAATTTGCTCTGGTTTAAGGGTTTAAATCCATTGTTTTGACTCAACCCGCGTATTTTGGGGTCTCATATTACATGCATGAGGTTTAACGTTGGGTCGATATTATGATATATACGTACTACGTACCTTTTCCTTTTCGAAACTTGGTAAAGTGAAGACGATAAAAGAAACATGTAGTATCTAGTGGTGTGGAGCGCTGGTAGCCTGGCGGTATGACGTCAGACTTTCAATCCGAAGGTTGCGGGTTCAAACCTCGGCTCGAACCACTGAGTTTTTCGGAACTTACGTACGAAATATCATTTGCTATTTACCAGTCGCTTTTCGGTGAAGGAAAACATCGTGAGGACACCGGATCTAATCCCAACAAGGCCTAGTTTAAAGGTAGCAGTCGCTTTTGTAAAAAAACTAGTGCCTACGCCAATGCCTGGGATAAGGTTGACGAGCGGACCCCAGGCTCAATAGAGCAAAAAGCTGGGACAAAAGCTAGAATGAAGGGAGAGAGAGATTAGGTATCTAGTCTTGTTAAATGCATTTTGAGTTATTGCTTTTTAAAAGTTTGGAACGTTTCCATTAACCAAACGATTAACGTCATTAAATGTTTTACGAGAGAAAAATTTAAACTAACCTATTATTTACGGATGCATGTAACGGCCTCCTAGCCTAGTCGGTAGTGACCCTGCCTACGAAGCCGGAGGTCCCGGGTTCGAATCCTGGTCAGGGCATTTATTTGTGTGTTCATCACGGATATTTGTTCCGGAGTTATGGATGTTTTCTATGTATTTAAGTATTATTATCTATATCTATCTATTACATATATCGTCGCTTAGTACCCACAACACAAGCCTTATTGAGCTTACTGTGGGACTAGGTTGATTTGTGTAAGATTGTCCCATTATATTTATTTATTTATTTATGTAACATAATTTATAATTATAAGTAGTTCATTGCAAGCTCTATGTTATGTTATGAGATAAAAATCTCATTTCCAAAAAGGACTACACAATACATGTAGTTATGTACCATATAAATATATTTCACAATATGGCAACTAAATCATCTAAGTAGGGTTGGCCACTGTTCCAGTTTTGGCCATTATCAACTTTATTAAGGTCTATACTTTACAACTCTATAGTTTCATAGTTAACATAAGAGTAAATTATAGCAGCACAGATGACACTGTCATGTATCAGTTGTCAGGAGCCATGGAAAAAAGTGGCCAAAACTGGCTCCTGGGTGTACTCTGACATTTCATTAAAGAAAAAATATGATAACAATCTTAACAGCGCAGATTCATATAAATATAGTACTTAATATATTTTTAATCATAAAGTACATAATAATTGTCATTATTCCTTATTGATACTTATATATTAAATGACGGACGGGTGAACATACAAACTCTCCTTAAAGTGGCCAAAACCACGTGCCGTATTCTAATTTTAAAATAAATGAATAGTAGTTTATGTAACTGTTACGTAATAAGGCCTAATTACGTACAGTTGCATACACTGCTTTATCTACACTCATATTATTTATCCTAAATGGCGTGTTCGGAAACCATAGAATGACCGCCATTGCACCGCCATGGCCAACTCGATTGTGCCGGCGGACGGACGGGCGCGACGCGCGGGCGCGTGCCCATGTACGTTACGTTATCAAAACTCATAACCTATCAATATTTGAGCATGTAAAGTTAAAATTACGTTACTACCACAGATAAAAAGCTAGTCATAGTAAAATCGGTCGTGGTAATGCTAGCCATTGCCTACCGTTTTTGAACACGTTTTAGAGGACTTACAATGTGAGTGTTGATAAAATGTATTTTAAACACAACTACGAGTATTCCCAACATAATCAAACATACAACAAATAATATTGAACAACAAACAATAGTCAACCAATATTCAAGTTGTATTGGATTTATATCGGAATAATTTTTAAGCAAATTCTGATATTTACCTGATTCAGATCCTAGGCGTTAGCTATATTGTGTAGTTAATAAATAAAGTAATATTATGGGACAATTTTACACAAATCAACCTAGTCCAACAGTAAGCTCAATAAGGCTTGTGTTGTGGATACTAAGCGACGATATAAATAATAGATAAATATAGATAAATACTTAAATACATAGAAAACATCCATAACTCAGGAACAAAATCAGTGATGAACACACAAATAAATGCCCTAACCAGGGTTCGAACCCGGGACCTACTGCTTCATAGGTAGGGTCACTATCGACTAGGCTAGGAGGCCGTTTAAAATGCATTGGAGCTGTATTGAATTTGGATCGTATATAAACGTGTTTTACAGTTGGAATACGGCCCCGGAGTATCAGCCCTATATAAAAAGCTGCAGTACCTAGAGACTGGTACACGTACAGCCTAAACCGTCAATTGTAGAATATTGAAACAAACGAATACCTATTCTTTAAATATCATTAAGCTTCACTATGACAAAAAAGAAATTCAACCCCTAAAAGAGTGAAAAAGGGGTGAAAAGTAGTAAAAAGAGTGAAAAGAGTTGAAAATGGGGTGAAAAAGCGGTGAACGTTTTTAACATCTTTAACACGAACGTAGCCGGTATGCATAACCAAAAGAAAAACACTTCAGGTGCGCTTTACCCTACATATAAGTACAGAAGTACGGTAAAGAAATAATAATCCTGAAAAATTACGTTTCTCCGTAAGTATTCCCCAAATGTCACGTACACGATACTTTACGCAACCCATTTTAAGACTTACGCCTTAAAAATAAGGTATAAAATCGTATGACTATTTTTTGAGTATTTTCGAGGATGTAATTTATGACTTATTCCTTTAAATTAAGATGCAAAATCGTATGCATGTTTTAATTGAGTGTTGAGCTCGGGCGTTTGTAAATTGCATCATTAGAAGCGAAGTGTTGAATAAAAAGTTTGAGTTTTCGTGTCAACAATTGTTAGGATAACAGTTGGAACTATCCTTGTGCTTAACCAATGTGGAAGACCGGTTTTGTAGACGGCGCTGTTCCAGATCCCATACATTGATAGTAAGAGACAGGAGATGAATGGTCTTTAACTAGTATGCAGTCAAAAAGGTGTTCTTAGGAAAAAACATTCCCTATGGCGTTAATTTACAGCATTTTAATTTTAGTGTATTTTAGAAACCGATTTCAGTTTCAGAGCAATTCGAAACAAAACATTGACGCATTTTCGCAAGAATAAATAAAATATTTTTAAACAAAAAAGAACCGACTTCACTTAATTTGCATCCACCATTCCAAAAGCAAATGCTCGACCTGCTGTAAAAAATACTCTAATCACTATAGGGGTGCCTATAATAGTTGAAGAGTTCCCTCGATTTTTCCAGGATCCCATCATCAGATCCTGACCAAGTTACAATGGGACCAACTGTGAAGTATACTCTTTCAAACAAAAAAAGAATTTTCCAAATCCGTCCAGCTGTCTTCGAATAATCGGTGAACATACATAAAAAAAAATATAGCAAAAACAAAGATCCCGACGAATTGATAAACTCCTCCTTCGAAATCTTGAAGTCGGTTGAAAATACTTCTCGCCATACATTTAGCTTTTCAAAGGACCAATGTTGGTGATGTCACTTTGACAGTTTCACTCCCCATTATGGAGGAAAAAGTTAAATTTTTTTAATTGCATTCCATGGTTTAATCCGGTCATTGAGTTAAGCCGCAGACACGCAGACACACAGAGAGATAGAGTCTGGCTAACGAAAGTTGAGACTAAAAGTTTTTAGTCAACCGACGTCAAGATTTCGAAGGAGGAGGTTATCAATTCGTCGGGATCTTTGTTTTTGCTATTTTTTTTATGTATGTTCACCGATTATTCAAAGACGGCTGGACCGATTTCGAAAAATCTTTTTTTGTTTGAAAGAGTATACTTCACAGTTGGTCCCATTGTAACCAGGTCAGGATCTGATGATGTGATCCTGGAGAAATCGAGGGAACTCTTCAACTATTATAGGCACACCTATAGTGATTTGAGTTTTTGACGTTTTTGTTACAGCTCGAGCATTTGCTTTTGGAAAGGTGGATGCTAAGTGAAGTCGGTTCTTTTTTATTTAAAATTATTTTTATCGCAACTAATAAATGGCAAATTACATGTGTCAAATGTGTTATAGGTACGTAACTTTTTAGTCTATTCAGTCAGGATATACAGGTTGTAATCGTTAAGTGTTGACTGGCGATTACTCCGTAAATATAAGAAATATTAGAAAATATCTAACGGATATCGAAAGTGCGTCACCTAATGAGTAAAATTACATTAATATCTTTTTTTAATAAAATCAGAACTATCCCAAACATTAACTTCAAACCCTCCCATACATTTAGTACGACGTTCGTTGAAAGACTAGTTTGTACGGTCTAGTCATTTCACCGTTATCAAATGATTCATGAATTGTTTTATTATTTTATTACAGTTTATTCGTGCAAATAATGAATCTCAAGCAGTTTTATCTCTTACGGCACCGACGTTCTACTTTGAGAGTGAGTCGTCGTAGGTACTAACTTTATGGGAGCGTTTTAACTTAATATTTTTAATATTAATACTTTTATTTCAAAAAAGTTATTAATGCAATTTTACTCATTGGGTAACGCACTTTCGATATCAGTTTGAAAATTTCTAATATCTCTTATATTTACGGAATAATCGCCTGGCTACACTTAACGATTACACCCTGTATATTGTGGTTTATGGGTTTTTTTAATTTAAGTAAATAATTAATTTAGAATAAGAAATCGCATTAATTACATTACAATATAAAGTTATAAACTTATATAGATGTCATATACAAAGGAAAAACATACCTAGGCCACCGGTGCCCAGGGCTGGGAATGAAGCTTTTGCATTCGCGGCAGACGCCCTAGGCCACTAGGCTACCCGGGTCACAGCAGGGTTCAAAATATTTATTATATAAAATTTGATTTGTTCTTCAGTTGTACAATATAAAGTTACTAAATAATAGTTATAAATGTTATAATAAAAAGAGAAATAAGAAAATCGGGTAGAGTTTTTCAATAAAATATTCCAAGAATTACTTAAATTAAATAAAAAATTATAATAAACTTATATAGATGTCATATACAAAGGAAAAACTGACCGAGGCCTCCAGTGCCAGGGGCTAGGCACCGCCGGAAAAAGAAATTATAATGATTCTAGTAACAAAAGAATTTAATACAAGTATTTACCTACTTTTATAAGAGAACTAGGTATCTATGTAGATTTCACCTTGTTTGCTATGTAAACAAGGTTTTCCTAGTATTTAAACGTAGTGACCTATATTCTTGAATTTACATGAAAATTGGATGTAGGGCAGAAGCGAAACCCAGTAAAAATGTGTATTACATTCAGCTTTGCAGGGTTCCGTGGTTGCTGTTTAAGAAGTTTTTTGGTTCTGGTGGAATTAGGCGACAACTAAAATTATAAATAAATAAATAAATAATGAATATTACGGGACAATCTTACACAAATCAACCTAGGCCCACAGTAAGTTCAATAAGGCTTGCGTTGTGGGCTAGGCGACGATATATATAACAGATAGATATAGTTAAATACATAGAAAACATCCATAACTCAGGAACAAATATCCGTAATAAACACACAAACAAATGCCCTGACCAGGATTCGAACCCGGGACCTCCTGCTTCATAGGCAGCGTCACTACCGACTATAAGGCTAGGAGGCCGTTAATTAAAATAAAATAAAATACAATAGAAAAACATGTGTAAGATCACTCGCTAGAAAACTGCTTTGAAATAAATAAAAAACTACATTTAAATCGGTTCAATCGTTTAAGCGCTACGGTGCCACAGACGGATACCCCGTCAAACATATAGCGATCAAACTTGTAACACCCCTCTTTTTGAATCGGGGGTTAATACTTTTAGCTTTTATCGTATTTATATGTATAAAACAGTTTTGCACCCGGGGTACGTCCTTAAACTACGTCCGGACTTGGGTATGACCTTCAACTACGCCAAAAAGAGAGGTATGGGCACTGCGAATGGCATCTCGCTAAGTGTGGTAGGGCACGTTCAGCGAATGTCATCTCGCTCAAATCTGGAGCAGAGCCCGACTGGGGAGATATCTCCACCTTACAGGAAACCACAGCCAAATAGCACTAGACCCTACTCATAGTGTTGTGTTCCTGCCGGTGAGTAAGGTCGCCAGTGAGCTCAAAGAGGATACAGTGTGTTGACGATGAGGGACCTTCTTGTTCCTTTAGCCGTCAACACAGTGAATCCTTCTTTATGTAAAGAGTCGGCAACGCGCATGTGACTCCTTTGGAGTTGCCGGCGTCCATAGGTTACGGTAGCTGCTTACCATCAGGCGGGTCGTATGCTTCTTTGCCACCGTCGTGGAATAAAAAAAAAGTTACAAATTAGCTGAAAATAGCTTATTCACTGACAAAAAAAGCGCTGGTAATCTGGCGGTAAAACGTCTGAATTTCAGTCCGGGGGTCTCGGATTCTAACCCCGGCTCGTACCACTGAGTTTTCCAGAACTTATGTACGAAATATTATTTGATATTTTACGAGTCACTTTTCGAGGAAGGAAAATATCGTGAAGAAACCGGATTTAATCCCAACAGGGCCTAGTTTCCCCCCCTCTGGGTTGGAAGGTCAGATGGCAGTCGTTTTGGTAAAGGCTAGAGCCTACGCTAATTCATGGGATTAGAGTGCTGAGCGGAACCCAGGCTCAATTGAGCTGTGGCAAAAAGCCGGGGCAAACGCTAGGAGGATGAATGAATTTATTCACTAAAACCTTCGTTATGCTCGGTTAAAAAAGTGTTTTCCCCAAAATATGTATATTTTAGGTTATTTTATCTTTTGTTATTCTAACCAAATGCGGCAAACAAACCAAAGTCTAAATATTTTCACCGTCACAAATTAGTTTACATCGTTACAAATCTCGCAGTTTGTCTAATGATTTGCTAAGCCAATTTAAAATCAGAGTCATAGCTTTAAAGTCCAAAGATTTCGCTGCAGCAAACCGACGTTTTTGCAAGTATTACCAATTTATTCCGATTCGGTCCAGACGTATTTATTACACAGTTATAGACTGTATTATGTCTAGTTAAGGTTTATTTTTGAATGGAGATTTGGAAAGCACATACAAATATTCCAACCGATTGCTATATCGAAGGTGGAATACAGCTAATTTTGTATTGTTCTCCAATTACATCCGAAATCTTAAATGTGCTTTAATGCACTCTAATAAAGTCGATTTTCGATTGCAGATACAACTGCGAAGCTAAGAGTGACTTGTGTATTCTTTACCGCAATTCAAAATAAACTTTAACAGTGGTAACTTAAGGTTAGTTTTCCTCTACAAAATATTGCATAGGGTTGGAGTCGCAATTCGGTCGGGCGCTAAAATTCAGTATGTTTGTGAATTTCGACGGTCCCTGTTGTCTACGAAAAAAATTGCCCGCGATTTTGGTCCATATTTAAACTTCGCCGATTCTAAATTTGAATCTTGGCCGTTTAGAATGTAGCTGGCTTTTGTTTTTGTGTGACGACGATATCAATTGTTTTTTTGTGATTGTGTGTGTACTGTGTGAAAGTTTGTGACTGTTTTTTTGGAAACATGAGTTTGAAGAGGTAAGTGTTTTGGTAGTTTTCGAATAATCGAATTGATTTATTTTCTAATAAATATTGCGTCATATTTCTTCAAGTAAATTGTTTCAAAATTAATAAATATCTCGTTATTCTAATATAGGCCCGAGAATTTGGGACCCGGACTCTTTTGGACATTTGTCCTGATACTATGTCCAAAAGAGGTATGGATACTGCAAATGTCATCTCGCTATGTGTGGTAGGGCACAGCTCAGCGAATGTCATCTCGCTCAAATCTGGAGCAGAGTCCGACTGCGGAAGTACCTCCACTTTACAGAAAGCCACAGCCAAATAGCACTAGATCCTACTCATAGTGCTGTGTTCCTGCTGGTGAGTAAGGTTGCCAAAGAGCTCAAAGAGGACCCAGTGTTTTGACGACGAAACTCTCTTGTTCCTTTGGTCGTCGACACAGTGAATCCTCCTTTTTGTATAAGTAGGGTCGGCAACGCGCATTTGACACCGCTGGTGTTGCAGGCGTCGATAGGCTACTGGCACTTAAAACTTTTAAGCGTCCCTGGTCATGTATATTTCGAGTATAATATCTGTGTCCATATGTATACTCAGGGCCTTCTGTCATCATCATTTTTCTTGCGTTTGTCCCGGTTTCTGCTACGACTTAATGGAGCCTAGATCCGCTCAACTTAATCCCAAGATTTGGCGTAGACACTAGTTTCTACGTAAGCGACTGCCATCTGTCTTTCAAGTTGGAAGTTTCAACCTAGGACTAGGCCTCATTGAAATAATGTTTCCATGATGTTTTTCTTCACCAAAAAGTGACTGGTAAATATTGGTGATATTTCGTAGTTACACGAGCGTGGTAGGTGAGCGAGCAAAACTTAGCAGGGGTATAGTACGATTTTTTTAAGATGTCGGAATTGTCGGTAGAACTCAATTTAATTCAATTCATTTATTTGTAAACATAGGTAACAGGACTGTTACAGTGGTGGTACAAAAACATAAGAGAACACTATGTTTCGCCGATTGGCATACAAATTCAAACTTAAAACTAGGTATCTTGAAGCCATCTTGAAGCAAATCGAATTATTTTGTTCAATATTTTTTGATTTGCAATTTTTAAGTAACTACTTAAAAATTGCAAATCAAACTACACTACTATATATAAACTGAAAATAGATGTCATATACTTGAGAAAAATCTGGCCTCGGACACCGGAGGGTTTGGTCACTTTTTCTGAAGTATATGACATCTATTTTCATTTAAAACTAGGTAGTTAAGTAGGTATATAAATATACCAATTTACAACTAAATATGCTGAGTTTGAAATTAAAAATTAAATTAATTACAGGATTTGTTTTTTAAGTAAGTACATACGTTTATATTTATATTAAACTAGCTGTGCCCGCGGCTCCGCCCGCGTGGAATTCGGTCTGTGTCAGTAAGCGGCTAATTCACCCCTAATTTCTCTCCCGCTACTCTGGAGGCGGAACTTGAAGTAAAGTTGACAGATGGATTTATCCTATTAATTTTTATTGGCATGATTTAAACGACATACAATAGCAGGTGTATATCGGACGATACAGGACCACTTTTGTATTTATACGTTCATGTCCACGGCAAATATCATCCAAATCGATCCTCCCGTTAAATCAGTCTAAGCATGAAAGGTAAGAACAGGCGCGGTTGAAATGGGGGGGAGTGGGGTGTCACAAATGCAGAAATGTTTTTTTTCTATTTGAGGAATTAGTAATCCTTACGGGGTGATTTCCAGGATAACAATGCAAAAAAAACCGGCTAAGAGCATGCCGGGCGATGCCCAGTGTAGTTTCGTAAATGCCGCCCTGTTACGAAACATCCCTTCAAACGGTCGTTTATTAAGGGATATTTGGCGGCGCTTACGTCAGTTTACTATCCGGCACATCCTTTCACTATGCGATTTTGACTGATAATTCAAAAACGGCAGAACCGATTTTAGTCAATATAGTTTTGTATTGAAAGTTCTTATCAGGCCTCACCAAATTTCAGCTTTCTAGTGCGAACAGTAACTGAGCTAGACCGTGGACAGACGGACGGACATGGCGAAACTATAAGGGTTCCTAGTTGACTACGGAACCCTAAAAAGAGATAAATAGTAGTTTATGTAACTGTTACGTAATAAGGCCTAATTATGTACACTGCTTTACCTACACACAAATTAAAATCCACTGAAACCATGCGTGCCGGCGGTCGGGGGGGGAGGGGCGGATTTTGATTACGTTACCGTACGTAATGAATTTTCATACGTTTTTACCACACTGTCACAGATAATACACTGATGTTACGTTACTGGTTGCAATAATTGTGGTAATTACATACTTCAAGGTAAGCACATTACAATGCACTAATGAACGTCAGAGAAAAATTAAATACGTGAGTGTCGTGGAACACTCTGTCGGAACGAAGTTATATTATTTAATTTTATTACATTTTTGACTTTTTCGTTAATTTTGTGGTTTTAATTTTTTTTGTATTTTTTTGAAATTTTTGAAATTTTTAAAATTTTTGAAGTTTTTGAAATTTTTGAAACATGAAATTTTTGAAATTTCTGAAATTTTTGAAATTTAGAAATTTTGGCATTTTTTACTTTTAGGTTCTCGACTTTTTTCACTTTTATCACTTTGTCACTTCTCACTTTCACTACACTTCACTTTATTCTATTTTATATATTTTTTATTTCATTCCATTTTACATGTTTCTCAATCGTATGGGTGCCGTGTTTTCGTGACGGTCACGTGACTTTTTTTCACCTAGCCCCCCATCCGCGAACCGTCCAATAAGGAACTTCGTTTCAAAACTACCACCGGTTCTAACTCTACACCTCTGGCCCAAGAAGTATTATGACCGAAAAGATACTCGACGGGACTTATTTTTTTCAAAACAGTAATACATTATTAGATCTTAAAGATACAAAATAATGCGTAGTTCTTCAAGAAGACATATCAAAACAGCTTGAGAGACAGATAATGTACCAGTTGTTTAATTCAAAAGAAAAATAAATCCTAATCTGACTGCTTCACAAAACGTTTGATATGTTTTCCTACCTAAACGGTGTCCTATAAATGTTGTAGTAGTTTTTTGGTTTGGGCCATGAATCTTTGTCCGTCATATATAATACTCGAACCTGCAATAACCCTTTGACATTCATGACATTTTCAAATATTTCTTAAGAGCGGGTAAATGTAAATTTAAAGCATCGACGGGTATCATGTTATAAATATGCAGTAGCAACAACATTCTGAGGATGATTGCCGGTAGATTTGATTGCCCGATAGTCTACGGGTTGATCAAACTGATAAAGTCCAATTTAGAATATAAGTTTTAGATGTTTTATGTTTTATTTTAAGTATGTTAATTTGATTACTTACTAACAACTTAGAATGTATACTAACAAAATGGACCATGTTGTCTGAAATAAATATTTTTGAATTTGAATTTGAAATATGAACACCTTGACCAAAAAATTACAAATTATTTAAATACCAAATTTCATCTAAATACGGACAGCGGTTATTGGTTGTTTCTTCCCCATGTAAACTTTCACCCCTTTTGTATCCGTTTAAAGGATAATTTCCGAGATAAAACTATTTTATTTCCTTTTTTAATGAATTATCTCCAAACCAAATTTTATCTAAATCGATTCTGCGATTAATAATTCCCTATACAAATTCCCAACTCTCTTTTCACCCCTTTAGGGTTGATTTTCGGAGTGAAAACTATCATTTTGTCCTTTCTTGAGACCCATACTATACCAAATTTCATCTTTATCAGTTCAGCGGTTAAAAAATCGTCATACCAACTTCCAACCCCCTTTTCGGGGTGAAAGGGTTTATTTTCGGGATGAAAACTATTTTGTCGTTTCTCCGGACTCAAATTATCTGCATACTAATTTCTATTAAAAAATCTCCATACAAACTTTCAACCCACTTTTCACCCCCTCCTGGGTTGATTTTCGGGATGAAAACTATTCTTTGTCCTTTCCCGGGACTCAAACTATCTCTACACAAAATTTCATCATAATCCGTTCAGCCGTTTTCACGTGATAGATGTATAGATAGACAGTTTTTATTGAAAGTACCTTTCAGGCTTCACTTCCATTATTTTTTTCAAATTTTTTGGACCTACGGTTCTAAAGTAAGGTGGGAGGGGGGGGGGGGTTCAAGATGAAACTATCCTTTGTCCTTTCTCGAGACCCATACTATCTCTATACCAATTTTCATCTAAATCTGTTCAGCGGTAAAAAAATCCTCATACCAACTTCCAACCCCCTTTTCACCCCCACAAGGGTTTGAAAACTATCCTATGACATGTCTCGAGACTCAAATTATCTCCATACTCATTTCTATCTAAATCGTTTCAGCGGTTCAAAATTCTCCATACAAACTTTTAACCCCATTTTTACCCCCACCAGGGTTGATTTTCGGGATTAAAACTATATATTATCCTTTCCCGGGACTCAAACTATCTCTATACAAAATGTCATCGAAATCCGTTCAGCCGTTTTCACGTGATGCGCGGTCAAATAAACAGACAAACAGATAAACAGATAAACAGACAAACAGATAAACAGACAAAAATTCTAAAAATTGTTGGAACGTGTTCTGTTATCGATTCTAAGTATCCCCAGCCAACTTTTTTTCGATTATCTTCCATGTACAGACTTTCGACCCTCTTCAGCTTTATTATATGTATGGATGAACACCTTGACCAAAAAATTACAAATTATTTAAATACCAAATTTCATCTAAATACAGACAGCGGTTATTGGTTGTTTCTTCCCCATGTAAACTTTCACCCCTTTTGTATCCGTTTAAAGGATAATTTCCGAGATAAAACTATTTTATTTCCTTTTTTAATTAATTATCTCCATGCCAAATTTTATCTAAATCGATTCTGCGGTTAATAATTCCCTATACAAATTTCCAACTCTCTTTTCACCCCCTTAGGGTTGATTTTCGGAGTGAAAACTATCATTTGTCCTTTCTTGAGACCCATACTATACCAAATTTCATCTTTATCAGTTCAGCGGTTAAAAAATCGTCATACCAACTTCCAACCCCCTTTTCGGGGTGAAAGGGTTTATTTTCGGGATGAAAACTATTTTGTCGTTTCTCCGGACTCAAATTATCTGCATACTAATTTCTATTAAAAAATCTCCATACAAACTTTCAACCCACTTTTCACCCCCTCCTGGGTTGATTTTCGGGATGAAAACTATTCTTTGTCCTTTCCCGGGACTCAAACTATCTCTACACAAAATTTCATCATAATCCGTTCAGCCGTTTTCACGTGATAGATGTATAGATAGACAGTTTTTATTGAAAGTACCTTTCAGGCTTCACTTCCATTATTTTTTTCAAATTTTTTGGACCTACGGTTCTAAAGTAAGGTGGGAGGGGGGGGGGGGGTTCAAGATGAAACTATCCTTTGTCCTTTCTCGAGACCCATACTATCTCTATACCAATTTTCATCTAAATCTGTTCAGCGGTAAAAAAATTCTCATACCAACTTCCAACCCCCTTTTCACCCCCACAAGGGTTTGAAAACTATCCTATGACGTTTCTCGAGACTCAAATTATCTCCATACTCATTTCTATCTAAATCGTTTCAGCGGTTAAAAATTCTCCACACAAACTTTCAACCCCACTTTCACCCCCACCAGGATTGATTTTCGGGATTAAAACTATATATTATCCTTTCCCGGGACTCAAACTATCTCTATACAAAATTTCATCGAAATCCGTTCAGCCATTTTCACGTGATGCGCGGTCAAATAAACAGACAAACAGACAAACAGACAAAAATTCTAAAAATTGTTGGAACGTGTTCTGTTATCGATTCTAAGTATCCCCAGCCAACTTTTTTTCGATTATCTTCCATGTACAGACTTTCGACCCTCTTCAGCTTTATTATATGTATAGATATAGATTACGAAAATTAAATGTCATGTCTTGAGTATATTAATGTGATTTTTTTAAAGGCATAATTGTTACATACATTTATTATCATTAGTCAATACAGGCTTAATCTACTTATATCAAATTATCTTTAAAAATTGTGACAGGGAATAGTAGCACTTGGAAATTAATAGTTTATTTAAGTCATTTTTGAACAAGTGCAATGGTTTCAGTCTTAAAGCTAAGGGTATTTTATTAAAAATCTTAACAGCTAAGCAAAACATGCGTTTTTGCTTCAATGCGGTGTTGCGAGATACTATAACTAAGTTATGAGCTCGATGGGTATTCCTTTTAAACATTTGAGACACTTGTTTAAATAAGCTAAGATTTGTTTTTACAAATACAGCTATTTCAAACATGAAAAGAGATGGCAGAGGTAATAAATTAAGTTTTTTAAAATATGGGACACAGCTATCATCCATATTCAGGCCGCACATGGCTTTTAAGCATCGTTTTTGTGCCTTGAAAACCATTTTCCTGTTGGTCGAGTTTCCCCAATAAAGAAGACCATAGCGTACATCCGACATAGCCATGGTAGGCTGTCATTACTGCTTCAATGTTTACTAGCTTAGAGAGTCTGAAAAGCGCGTATGAATATCGACTGAGCCTTGCACAAATTTCCTCTGTATGTGGATTCCAGGACAGCTTCTGATCAATATTTTTTCCTAAAAATTTTGTTACATTTACCGATTCTATAACATGTCCTTGGTAATTAAAATTTATGGGCAACATGGGTCTGTATTGTCGAAAATGCATTATTTTAGTTTTATTAACATTTATCAAAAGATTATTAGCATTAAGCCATTGTATTATATTATTAACAGTATCATTAATTTCCATTTCATAATTATTAACATAATTGCATTCAATTATAACTGTACATCCGCAAACAGCACCATGGGATATTTGATATGTTTCGGAAGGTCGTTGATGTAGAGTAGAAATAGCAGTGAGCCCAAGACGCTACCTTGGGGCACACCGTACTTCAGTATACGCACATCAGATTTGTACTTTGTGTTTTTTGTTCAGGCATATTTGAGTTAGTTCCGTAGTTTGTTCCCTGTTACTCAGATAGGACTTTATTAAATCTAAAACATTCCCGCGGATACCGTATGCATTTAGCTTCTCTCCTTACTCCTTAGTAAGATTTCTACATCTAAAAAAATCACCACTATACAAGTCCACACAAGACGATGTATGTATATGTATACATCGTCAATTTTATGTTATTTTTGTACAGAGCAGTGGCGGAGCGCGCGTGAAACTCAATTTTCATCGACTCTCTAATCTCCTGACAACTCAGTATTTTTAGAGCTAAAGAAACAATCGCCCCCACTTAACTGGTAGAGTCGCCATCAGATATATCGGAGCGGCCAAGGTGGTCACAAACATCTGAACAACGCCTCGATTGTCAAGGCGATAAAGTGCATGTTCAGATATTTTTGTGTGCCTTGCCCGCTTCGATATATCTGATGGCGACTGTACACAAGTACATTTAGGCATGTAGGTATTGAGTTTTGTACATAAATTAATGCCTACACCACTATTTTAACAACTAATCTCCCGCCAAACAACTTTAGTGTGGTATAAATGGTTAGGGTTTTGGCGGGTTTTCACTTAGATTAGGTATTTTACCTAAATATTGATATAAAACATTCGCGCATTGACATAATTCACGACCTAAACCATTAAAGGTAAAACCTTGGACTTAGGAACATATTTATTAATTGTCGTGTTATTATTTTTAAGGATTAACATCATTTAACCTATGTGAGGATGAAGACGGGATTGAGATAAATATTTAACCCGTACAAAGTCACGGGCGGAGGATATATAGTTTCATATATAAACGTTAAAAGGAATTAAATAGTCAATAAACATGAATAATGTAGTAATGTTATTCAAATTACGCCTAACGATTTCACTTTGAATCAATATATCGTATGAATTAACATTGAGTTAGAATATAGTATGGACTAAGAGCTGGCCACGTCAGATTGATGAGAGCAACTAAACCCGTCTGGTTAGATTGCTAATCCTTATTGCAAGATCCGAGCATCTGGGAGCTTATAATGGGTGGAGATCCAGTGACAAACTATAAAAAAAAAATTGGAAAATAGTTATTCCAAAATAGGTAAAGGCTGCCGAAGTTGTCTCAGTTATAAAGATTAGGGCCTATATTTCAACATTAGGACAAAAAACATTGCTTATTAAATACTACGGAAACAAAAACAGTAGGCGGCAAACTATGAATTACATTATACGTCGTTTGGCACTACTCTCCGCCATCAGAAACTTTTGGCAAGGATATACCTATAATATAATTATTTATATAATTTCTCATAATATTCCATCAAACCCAGAACTCACAGACAGGAACACAACAGTTATGAGTAGGGTAATAATATTTGGGCGTGACATTCTGTAAAGTGGAGGTACTTCCTCATTCGGGCTGTGCTCCAGATTAGCGAGAAGACATTCGCTGAGATGTGCCATATTGACTTATACATAAATAAATAAATAAATATTATGGGACAATCTTATACAAATCGGCCTAGTCCCACGGTAAGCTCAATCACACAATTAAATGCCCTTACCAGGATTTGAACCCGGGACCTCTTGCTTCGTAGGCAGGTTCACCACCGTAGCTTGGAGGCCGTTCAAGCAGTTCATATGATATATTGATCCTAAGTGAAATCGATAGTCGTAATTTGAATAACATGACCACATTATGTATTTATACTATTTGACCGTCGCTTTCTGTAAGGTGGAGGTACATCCCCATTCGAGCTCTGCTCCAGATTTGAGCGAGATGACATTCGCTGAGATGTGCCATACCGCACAAAGGGAGATTTATTTATTTATTGTATGGCGCCATGTCACTGGATATAGATAGGCATTTATTCTCTCAGGTAGTAGTAGTGGAAGGCAGTTGATGAAGAAAATCCAGTAAGAGTAAGTGCTGCGAGGTGCAAATGGGACAGTGCAGCTGCCAAGTTTGTTACTCTTTTAGCACCCAGGGATCGTGTTTCCTACGGACGCAGAGTATCATTGATCCCCACACAGCGAGATGACATATACATATGAAATATAGAATATCGGCCCATAAACGCAAAACTTTGATGTTTGCCTAAAAACTTTGGGAATCGGTGGCGTCCACAAACTTGTGAATTATTGCCCAAGTTCCTCAATATCTTAGGAAAAAGGCGACTAGAATGTTCCATTAAGTTAGGTAAGGTCATGTTGGAAGTTACTTAATACTTTTTCCGGTATTAAAAGGAAAATTTTAACAGGCGAGTCTTTTAATTCCTATTAAAAAATATGAACAGAGCCATCTGGTAAATTAAAACCTATCTAAAAACATATAGCCAGACGGGATTTTAGTTAAAAACCGCACTTTACTGTTTTTTTTGTTTGGGTGTTAGGAGACAGACAGACACACAGACATACGGTCTTCACATTGAACTTACCCCAGCGGTTTTTCCTCAATCTCCCAGTTGAAACGTCAAATGTTGATCTATACATATAATAAAGCTGAAGAGGGTCGAAAGTCTGTACATGGAAGATAATCGAAAAAAAGTTGGCTGGGGATACTTAGAATCGATAACAGAATACGTTCCAACAATTTTTAGAATTTTTGTCTGTTTATCTGTTTGTCTGTTTATCTGTTTATCTGTTTATCTGTTTATCTGTTTGTCTGTTTATTTGACCGCGCATCACGTGAAAACGGCTGAACGGATTTTGATGAAATTTTGTATAGAGATAGTTTGAGTCCCGGGAAAGGATAATATATAGTTTTAATCCCGAAAATCAACCCTGGTGGGGGTGAAAATGGGATTGAAAGTTTGTATGGAGAATTTTTAACCGCTGAAACGATTTAGATAGAAATGAGTATGGAGATAATTTGAGTCTCGAGAAACGTCATAGGATAGTTTTCAAACCCTTGTGGGGGTGAAAAAGGGGTTGGAAGTTGGTATGAGATTTTTTTTACCGCTGAACTGATTTAGATGAAAATTGGTATAGAGATAGTATGGGTCTCGAGAAAGGACAAAGGATAGTTTTCAACCCGAAAATCAACCCTAAAGGGGTGAATAGGGAGTTGGAAATTTGTATAGGGAATTATTAACCGCAGAATCGATTTAGATAAAATTTGGTATGGAGATAATTTGAGCTCTGGAAAAGGAAATAAAATAGTTTTATCTCGGAAATTATCCCTTAAGCGGATGCAAAAGGGGTGGAAGTTTACATGGGGAAGAAACAAAAAATAACCGCTGTACGTATTTAGATGAAATTTGGTATTGAAATAATTTGTAATTTTTTGGTCAAGGTGTTCATATTTCAAATTCAAATTCAAAAATATTTATTTCAGACAACATGGTCCATTTTGTTAGTATACATTCTAAGTTGTTAGTAAGTAATCAAATTAACATACTTAAAATAAAACATAAAACATCTAAAACTTATATTCTAAATTGGACTTTATCAGTTTGATCAACCCGTAGACTATCGGGCAATCAAATCTACCGGCAATCATCCTCAGAATGTTGTTGCTACTGCATATTTATAACATGTTACCCGTCGATGCTTTAAATTTACCTTTACCCGCTCTTAAGAAATATTTGAAAATGTCATGAATGTCAAAGGGTTATTGCAGGTTCGAGGACTATATATGACGGACAAAGTTGCATGGCCCAAACCAATAAACTACTACAAAATCATCTAACATTTATTTAGTACACCGTTTAGGTAGGAAAACATATCAAACGTTTTGTGAAGCAGTCAGATTAGGATTTATTTTTATTTATAATTCAACAATGGGTACATTATCTGTCTCTCAAGATGTTTTGATATGCCTTCTTGAAGAACTACGCACTATTTTGTATCTTTAATAATGTATTACTGTTTTGAAAAAAATAAGTCCCGTCGAGTTTCTTTTCGATGATAATACTTCTTGGGTGTAGGGTTAGAACCGGTGGTAGTTTTGGAACGAAGTTCCTTATCGGACGGTTCGCGGATGGGGGGCTAGGCGAAAAAAAGTCACGTGACCGTCACGAAAAAGCGTCACGTCACGAAAACGCGACACCCATACGATTGAGAAACATGTAAAATGGAATGAAATAAAAAATATATAAAATAGAATAAAGTGAAGTGAAGTGAAGTGTAGTGAAAAGTGAAAGTGAGAAGTGACAAAGTGATAAAAGTCGAGAACCTAAAGGTAAAAAATATCGAAAATGTCAAAAATGGCAAAATTTCTAAATTACAAAAATTTCAAAAACTTCAAAAATTTACAAAATTTCCAAAATTTCCAAAATTTCCAAAATTTCCAAAATTTCCAAAATTTCCAAATTTCCAAAATTTTCAAAAATTCCCAAAATTTCAAAAAAAAAAAAATTTCATAAATAAATAAATTTCCACAATTTCAAAACTTTCCAAAATTTCAAAATAATTAAAACCACAAAATTTACGAAAAAGTCAATCTATACATATAATAAAGCTGAAGAGGGTCGAAAGTCTGTACATGGAATATAATCGAAAAAAAGTTGGCTGGGGATACTTAGAATCGATAACAGAACACGTTCCAACAATTTTTAGAATTTTTGTCTGTTTATCTGTTTGTCTGTTTATTTGACCGCGCATCACGTGAAAACGGCTGAACGGATTTTGATGAAATTTTGTATAGAGATAGTTTGAGTCCCGGGAAAGGATAATATAGTTTTGATCCCGAAAATCAACCCTGGTGGGGGTGAAAATGGGGTTGAAAGTTTGTATGGAGAATTTTTAACCGCTGATACGATTTAGATAGAAATGAGTATGGAGATAATTTGAGTCTCGAGAAACGTCATAGGATAGTTTTCAAACCCTTGTGGGGGTGAAAAGGGGGTTGGAAGTTGGTACGAGGAATTTTTTACCGCTGAACTGATTTTGATGAAAATTGGTATAGAGATAGTATGGGTCTCGAGAAAGGACAAAGGATAGTTTCATCTTCAAAAAAGCCCCCCCCCCCCATTTTACTTTAGAATCTTAGGTCCAAAAATCTATCTTATACATATAATAAAGCTGAAGAGGTTCGAAAGTGGAATATATTCGAAAAAAAGTTGGCTGGGGAGTCGATAACAGAACACGTTCCAACAATTTTTAGAATTTTTGTCTGTTTATCTGTTTGTCTGTTTATTTGACCGCGCATCACGTGAAAACAGCTGAACGGATTTTAATGAAATTTTGTATAGAGATGTGAGAATGAGTGTATAGTGACAGTGAGAAGTGACAAAGTGAAAAAAGTAAAAAAAGTCGAGAACCTGAAAGTAAAAAATGTCGAAAATGTCAAAAATGTCAAAATTTCAAAACATTCAAAAAATTTCGAAAATTTCAAAAATTTCGAAAATTTCAAAGATTTGTAAAATTTCAAAAATTTCAAAAATTTCAATAATCTCAAAAATCACAAATATCTCAAAAGTTTCAAAAAAATTAAAAATTTCAAAAATTTCAAAAATTTCACAAATTTCAAAAATTTCAAAAATATCAAAAGTTACCTAAATATCAAAAATTTCAAAAATATCAAAAATTTCAATTAAAAAAAATACAAAAAAAAATAAAAACTACAAAAATTAGGAAAAAGTCAAAAATTAAATAACATAACTTCGTTCCAACCGAAACGCACTCAGGTATTTTTTTTTCTCTGACGTTCATTAGCGCATTGTAATTTGCTTAAATTGAAGAATAAATATCTTGATCTACACCAATATCATAAATCCTCTATTCCGCGTTCAGAAACCGTATGTAATTACCACCATTAATGCAATCAGTAACGTAACATCAGTGTATTATCTGTGACAGTGTGTTAAAAACGTATGAAAATTCATTATACCTACGGTAACGTAATTAAAATTCGTCCTCCTCCCCGACCGCCGGCACAATAAGGTTGGTCATGGCGGTCATTCTAATGGTTTCCGAACACGTCACTTAGGATTTTTTTAATATGTGTGTAGATAAAGCAGTGTATGCTTCTATTAGGGTACACATAAAATGGGGGGTGAATTTTTTTCGCTCCAACTCTATCGTTGGGTATTATTATTTATTGAATAGGTCTTTCAAAAAGAATAGAGGTCTTTTAATACATTTTTTGGATGAAACTGATAGTTTCGTAAATATTAGATTTGAAAGTTCAAAAAAGGGCGTCTTTTCCATCTAACTTTAGAACCGTGGGTCCAAACAAGGCGGCAACTACGAAACTCTACACTGAGCATCGCCCGACATGCTCTTGGCCGGTTTTTTTTGCATTGTTATCCCAGAAATCACCCCTTAAAGATTACTAATTCCAATTCAAGAAAATCCCCAGCCAGGTTATACGTAGCCTATAAAAATTAAACGCTTAAAAGGGGGGGGGGAGGGGGGAGGCAGCCACTACACTCACTACAGATTGAGTTAAATTTGCATGGGTCACCCCCCCCCCCCCCAAGTACACCTCAAATAGAAAAAAACGTTACTGACCCCCTCAAAAAATCATTTCTGCATTTGTGACCCCCCCCCCAAATTTCAACCGCACCTGTTCTTACCTTTCATGCTTAGACTGATTTGACGGGAGGATCGATTTGGAAAAGTGGTACTGTATCCGATATACACCTACTACTCTATGTCGTTTAAATCATGCCAAAAAAAAGTATTGATTTTTGAGTGTAGTTTCATTTAGTGGTAATTGTAAAATATTTTATCAGGACTACTGACCTCTAGCGTATCCATTTGTCAACTTTACTTCAAGTTCCGCCTCCAGGGTAACGGGAGAGAAATTAGGGGCAAATTAGCCACTTACACAGACCGAATTTCACGCGGGCGGAGCCTCGGGCACAGCTAGTTTTAAAATAAAGTTACCCATGTCTATTTTCGAACGAGCGGAGCGTAAGCGAAGTGAAGTTCTAACAGACAACTTCGGACGCAACGGAACTGTCAGCTGGCTACCTAGACGTCTGTGCATTTCGACGGGTTTTTGATTTTGAATAGTTGTCGCTCGATAACTTTAGCATCGTTTGTATTTCTTTATGAAATTTGGTGAGGTTATAGCAGGGATCAGTACAATTTGAGAGTTCGTTTATGAGCAGGATCGATCAAGGGGTTATGGAGCTATAAGGCCCGGTAAAAATCATCAAAAGGGTCTTGTTATATTGGTCAACTCGTTTGCAAGTAAATCGCGAGTTCTCAGTTCGAGGCGGATTACTAGTTATGTACAGTCACCTGTTATATATCCTCAACAAAACCCGCAAAAATATGTTACAAGGTCTTATGGCACTACAAATAACTAATGGACGGAGAGCTAGCCGCGTCAGATATGACACAATAATGAGAGAGACGAAACCCTTCTCGTTAGTTTGCTATACTATGCTTGTTTATAGATCCGGGCATCTGGCAGCTGTAAAGTGGTGGAGGTCAAATAATGCAAAAGAATACAAATCAAAGAGTTCTGGTTTAGATGCATTATTATGAGAAGTTATATAAATAATTAGATTATATCATTGCCAAAACTTTCTAATGGGGGAAAGTAGTCCAAAACGACGTATAATGTATTTCATAGTTTGTCGCCTACTGTTTCTGTTTCCGAAATAATACGCTATATATTTTGTTCTAGTGTTAAAATATTGGCCCCGTCCTCTATAAATAAGACAACTTCGGCAGTTTTTACTAATTTTGGTATTACTATTTTCCAATTTAAAAATTTTGCTAGTCTGCAACTCTGACCTCCACCCATTAAAAGCTGCCAGATGCCCGGATCTAGCAATAAGGATAGTATTGCAATCTTACTAGACGGGTTTCGTTGCTCTCATTATTGTGTCATATCTGACACGGCCAGCTCTTAGTCCATAAGATTGTTTCAGACGTTTTTGCGGCCATCTTTGAGGAAGGTATACTATTGCATGGGGGATTCCAATTTAAAAACACGTATAGACACGATCCTACTTCAATCCAACTCCAACGCATTAAATACGCAATACAGCTAGCGCCGAAACGTCTGAATCAGAAATTTCAGAATTTGCTTGAAAATTTTTTCGATGCAACTTCAATTCAACTTCAAAATTGGTTGATTATTTGTTGTGTGTTGGAGTTGTATTTGAGATAGACTGTGTTTTAATGTATTTTTTACGTATTTTAAAATTAGAATACGGTACCTCAAAGTCTTGAAACTCAATATATGTACCGGGTGTTTCCTGTAATAGGGGCAATAAATTAAACCGTAGATTCTACTCCTCAAACTGGACAATATTAGTTCAGCGACTTTTAAAAATAACTTATAATTTTATTTTTATTTCACTTTAAAGTTTATTCGAACACGCAATGTATTGCGAAATTTATTATTTCTGTTGGGTGGCAAGAGTGACAAGTAATGTCAATTAGACGGATTTTAACGTACATTGAAAATACTATTTAGCATGTATGAAAAAGAGACAATATAAAAACTTCATTTTTTTTTAAATTGTAGAACAAACGTTTCATTGTTTGAGGAGTAGAATCTACGTTTTAATTTATTGCTCTTATTACAGGAAACACCCTGTATATAAAATATGTAACGTTTTATTGCCTGGATTGCAACTTAAGTTTCTGAGTAAGAAAACAGACAAAGTTTTAAGTGCACACATTTCTTTTACGAATCAAATTGGAAATCGCTTCTACAACCCACTTATTCCAAAAGTACAGATGTATACGTGTTTTAATTAATTTAAGTATATTAAGTGTTGTAAAATCTTATAAAGTTGCGTGTGTACGGATTAGTTGTTTGATTGCTTTACGAAGTTGAGACTTTGTTATAAGCTCTTACGTTTTATAGGTACACCTATATATATCATCATCATTAGTCGTTCCCTCAGAGCTGAGGATCGTGACATCATGTCCTTCTGTTGAAGATCAGGTTCCTCCATAGGCTTCTATCCCTCGCTAAGCGCACGGCTTTTTGCAGTTTTAATTGTATGGGTGCAGTGATTTGGGCACACCATCTTGCAGGGGGAGGGCTTCTTATTCTTGTGCCTTCAACTTTTCCCGTCATGATGATTCTCTCCGAGGAGCGTCGAGAGAGGTGTCCGAAGTATGTGAGTATGTGGTCCTGGCACGTCGTCGACAACCGGCGTTTTATGCGTAGCTCCTCTAGTATGGACTGATTAGTGCGCATAGCAGTCCAAGGGTTCATGCACATCAGATCAAACAAAGGCCCTAATGAAAATGGCACAGTTTTTTAATTCCACGACGGTGGCAAACATACAGTCCGTCTGATGGTAAGCAGCTACCATAGGCTATGGATGCCTGCAACTCCAGAGGTACATGCGCGTTGCCGATCCTTTATAAAAGGAGGATTCACTGTGTTGACGGCTAAAGGAACAAGAGGGTCCCTCAGCGTCAACACACTGGGTCCTCTTTGAGTTCTTTGGCAACCTTAGTTCTCCAGATATTGGCACTTTTATAAAAAAGCTTCAAGTAGTCATTTTGCCATTTTATAAAAAAAGTATATTTTCTTTAGGGTCAAATTTGTTTTTCTGATACCCCATAACCTGTTATATTAGCCATTTATGTCAAGTAACTGGTTTAGGAACACTTACACCGGCAATAGTATATTCGCAAAGGACGAACGAAGGCCGCAAAAATATGTGACATGCTCATATTTGTAGGGCCATATAAACATAATTAGTAAGCACTGTAGTTATTTACCTAAGTTGCTGTTGTCACATTATAACTTCAATTGGTGTATTGTGTTCGCAGTGAGATTCGTTTAAGGATGCATGTGTAATCTAAAATGTTACTCTAATTCATTGTATACCTTACTTTATATTATGTAAGTTTCTGTGTAATCTCCTTCATATATAAAAGTAGTCATAGCTTTAAATTGAACATTAAAAAGTTTATGCTTTGTCACCAACTCAACGAGGAAACCTGTAGAGTTGATACTAGTTGTTTGTAATACCGTACCGCTAGGTTATGTTCCTTTTGCGTTGCTGTGTGTATTTTCCTTGTTAACAACTGTCTTTTTTGCCCGCTTTCTTCTGTTGCTATGTTGTGTATTGTATTCTTTCAGTTATAGTCTTCTGTGTCGTATGTAAGCCACGATTTTTAGGTTAGAGTGTATTGTTTTGTGCTATGTTTCACGTGTCTGCCGTTGACGGCGTTGACCCTGGCGCTAGTGGCTAAGAGTTATAATGTTAGGCTAAGGCATGTCCGGTCAGATGCGTGGTCACTAGATTGTTGCGTTGTAGTTATAAGGTACTTTTATTTTTCTTTTATTACCTATAAGATTTCCATTTCTATTGTTCTCTTGATGTTTTTTTTTATTGCCTTTTTGTTATCATAGATTGTACTCGCTAAATATGTTTGTTACCTGCCGTGAATTTTACACCGGATGGTCTTTTTGGAAGATCAGCGCTGGCTAACGCTAGCAACATGCTGAGAAAAGGCCATTTCGTGACACCTGTTTTATTCTATAATTATCAGTAGTTTATTTGTTTTGTCTGTAATGTCACGAATAAAGATATTTCTATTTCTATTTTCTATTTCTATATAAATAAATATGAGCGTGTCACGTATTTTCGCGGCCTTCGTGTAAGAAGATACTATTGCCGGTGACTGTACGTGCAAACGTAGTAAAACTAACTTAAAATTAGTTTTCAAAAGTTTCACGTCTTCTTTTTGTGATAAAAAAATAGAATATTTTTCTCTAAAAACTGACATTTCCTCTATAAACAGACATAGTAGGTATATTAATACATAGTATTAGATATAGTCGTTCGTTATCAGTAAAACAGTTAAAAAAGGCAATATTTCTAGCTTTTCCAAAAGTTCCAGCCAGTCCAGCTACATGAACATTTATCTTATATAAAAACTAGTGCCTCCACCAATTCATGGGATTACACTGCCGAGCAGAAGCCACGTACATGTTCAAAGAAGTCCGCACACGAAGCGGCGTTTGCAAAGGGCCTTAGTCACTTTGTTAACTTAGTCCTAACTTAACCCTTAGAGAATTGTGAAACTAACTTGTATAATTATACCCTCAGGATAGGTCGTCAACAACAGCATCATGTAGATTAGATAATTTGGGACCATTTGCACCAAACCCAATTAACAAAGTGGACATAAATTGTCTATAGAAATCTAATACCAGCTAATACTAACCTTTTCACGACTCATGACGGCTCCTTTAGAGTCTAGGGGCTCCTCGGCAATCAAATATCAAGAATTTGGTATGAGAAATTCAGCTCCAACCCAACTCAACTCAACGCTATAACGACATTGACATTTGATATTCGAACAGATTTTTATTCAACATTGGTCTCACATTGGACATTGGTCACACATTGAATTGGGTTGAGTTGGGTTGGAGCTGTGTCTGTCCAGTGTGTGTGTGTTTATTTTTCGAATCGCGGCCATTGTGTGAGTTTTGCGAGGTTTACAGTGACATGTATAATATAAGTTTACATTCATAAATAAATTTAAAAAAAAAGCGCTGGTGGCCTGGCGGTAAGACGGCAGACTTTCAATCTGAAGGTCTCGGGTTCAAACCCCGGCTCGTGCCACTGAGTTTTTCAGAACTTATGTACGAAATATCATTTGATATTTACCAGTCGCTTTTCGGCAAACGAAAACATCGTGAGGAAACCGGATCTAATTCCAACAAGGCCTAGTTTTCCCTCTGGGTTGAAAGGTCAGATGGCAGTCGCTTTCGTACAAAACTAGTGCCTACGCCAATTCCTGGGATTAGGTTGCCGAGCGGACCCCAGGTTCAATAGAGCAAAATGTTGGGACAAACGTTAGGATGAAGTAGGTATGAGAAATATTTTTTGAAGCGACTGACATCTGACTTTCCTACCAATAGATAGAGGAAACTAGACTCTTTTAGGGCTAATAGGTCCGGTTTTCTCCCGATGTTATCCTTAACCAAAAGACGACTAGTACAGCCAGAGGCCGGGATTCCGTTTTTACGGCTTCTATATTTAGTACTTTCTCAAAAAAAATGTGCGGAAGTAAGACTTAAAATAAAGACTTAAAGACACTGTTGTTTCTTACTGCGTGTATTATATATGTATATATGTACGTATATGTATGTTTATTTTGTATTTATTTAAGTATGTATATTCATATGAATGTGCTGTGTTATCTATTTCGTCTCTTCTGCTTCTATGCACCACCTACTGCTTATTGTTTTTCTCTAGTCTCCACTACCCAAAGGTTGTCTGGAAGAAATCGCTCATTAGCGATAAGACCGGCTGTTGTTACCTCTACCTAAATTTATCTAATTGTAAAATTTGTGCTTGTAACTGTATGAGGTGTGCAATAAAGAGTATTTATTATAAAATCAAATAATTACAAGCCTGCAAAGTAATATGAAAATCCATTTCATAATCAAGGGCTTATATTTTTTCGGGCATCTAAAATATGATACGGCACCGTTTCTAAGACATATATTAATATAAATTGGCTATGGGGCGGTGGGGTCATTTTTCAGAGCTAGCCTGAGGTTGGTAACGCACATGTGATACCTCTGGTGTTGCAGACGTCCAGAGGCTGCGGTAGCTGATTACCATAAGGTGGGCTGTGTACCTGTTTGTCACCATCGTAGTAAAAAAACCGGCCAAGTGCGTGTCGGACTCACGCACAATGGGTTCCGTACCATTATCTATAAAAACGGCAAAAAAAACATATCTGTTGTATGGGAGCGTTATTTTATTCTGTTTATAGTATTTGTTGTTATATTTATAGCAGCAACAGAATAACATCATGTGTGAAATTTTCAACTGTCTAACTATAACGGTTCATGAGATACAGCCTAGTGACAGACGGACGGACGGCGGAGTCTTAGTAATAGGGTCCCGTTTTTACCCTTCGCGTACGGAACCCTAAAAGAGGTAGTATAGTTTCCATGCTTATTACCATTCACTAGCTAACCTGCCATTGTAGATATTGGTCTAAGAGCTGGCCACGTCAGATATGACACAATAATGAGAGCAATGAAACCTGTCTCGTTAGACTGCTTTACCATCCTTATTGCTAGATCCGAACATCTGGCAGCTTTTAATGGGTGGAGCTCAGATTGACAGACCAACAAAGTTTTTAAGTTGGAAAAAAGTTATACCAAAATAGGTAAAAACTGCCAAAGTTGTGTTATTTATGGAGTACAGGGCCTATATTTTAACATTAAATTAAAAATCATTGTCTATTACTGCGGAAACAAAAACAGTAGGCGACAAACTAAAAATTACATTACACATCATTTGGCACTACTTTCCCCAGCAGAAACTTCTGGATATGATATAATCTAATTAATTATATAATTTCCCATAATATTCCATCAAACCCAGAACTCTAGGATTTGTTTTCTTCAAGTTATTTGCATTCTTTGATCTCCACCACTTTATAGCTGCCAGATGTCCGGATCTAGAAATAAGCATAGTATAACAAACTAACTAGAGGGGTTTCGTTGCTCTCATTATTGTGTCATATCTGACGTGGCCAGCTCTCCGTCTATATCTTACTTCTGTCAGTATAAAACTTGGCACCGACTCCATAACACGTAGCGCTCATAAATTGTAAGCCTTAAGGGAAATACGGCCGTGGCATAAAATTAAATACAATACAATATTATTTACCAAAAATACGGAATAGAAACAACACATAAAAGTTAAAACTTATAGTCAATATGTGTTATATTTATTTTATTAAGGGTAGGTACTTAGATTATTTTAAAAAGAAAATAAACAAAATTTGTTATTTATTTTTTGATTACAGTATGTATATTTTTGTTTTTAAGAAACAAAAACAACAAAAATTTACGCACTCTATCTTAACATAAATATATTTATATGTACAGCGTACCTCTGACCATGGGGCTTAAAGTTTAAGTATATTTTTTCCATATACAAGATATCTCTATACTCAGCTTAGCGTGTTATTTCTTTGGAACCTAAGCTGCCAAATACGAGTAAAAGGGGTGCGGGAGGGGAACACGCAATGCTAGACAGGGAACGCGCCATTGTTCCGTGGGGCGTAAGAGAGAGTCAGACATTAATGGTTGCCATGGAGACGTACTAAGTTTACTGTCACTTACAATAAATTAGTGTCTCACTATAGGGTGAAATTACTTCGAGCGTGGCAGCGGGGATCGCCCGGCTATGCGGGGTCTTGGGTTATTAGTCTATGATATTTTCTCATAAAACTGAATTACAATTGAATTCCAACTTTTGAAAATAACTGGACTTGTTACATGTCAAAATTTATTTGAGCAAGCAATTTACTGCAAAATCATACAGTGTCAGTCAGTGTCAGTGTTAGTACAGTACGCGAACAGTTTTGAGCTTCGATAACTCATAAGTGCGATTTTCTTTTTTAGTTAGAGAATGTGATATGATTACTTATAGTAAAAAATATTTTCTAACAGTTTTTGACGTCGTGCTAGGTATTATATAGATATTGTTAATAACAACAAGAAAATATTATACAAGATATATTTTCCTTTACCACAGTATTGCATTCAACTATTTCAACATTATTTGTCATTTTATAACAGTTTGATCAATAGATTATGTGAGCATAATCGAAAACAATTTGTCAAAATATAAGTGACCTTGAATTCTAAATGAATTACAAGTGGCTAAGACGACATATGCTCTTGACAAAACCGTTATAAAATGTGAAGTTATGTTGCAATAGTAAAAAGCTATAGCCTGGTAGAGGAAAATAAAACTTACATAATTTTTTCTATGTGTAGCAAAGATCAATGGAAAGAAGTATGCTGGGCTTAAGACTGCGTGATAGAATAAGGAGTAGCCATATAAGGCAGAGGACAGGGCTGAAATGTGTGGTGGACGTAGCCTGCAAAACAAAGTGGAGATGGGCAGGACATGTAGCTCGATCTCAAGATGGAAGGTGGAGCGAACGGGTACTTCACTGGTGGCCGCGTGAAGACAAACGACCACAGCGTCGACCCCGGCGCAGGTGGAACCATGACATATTAATGTTAGCGGGCCCTACCTGGACAAGACTAGCGGCCGACAGAAAGTCATGGCATTTGATGGAGGAGGCCTTTGCCCAACAATGGGCAACCAAATAAACAAGATATAATAAATGAAAATAAACAACTCAAATATCATACTTATACTTCATAGAAACATTACATAACTATCTTATAAATTAATTAATTGAAATGTAGTTTAAAGAGTTTATTTGGAATAAAGGGCTTATATTATTATTATATTATGTGTAGCAAGCAAATACATGTATTATACTTAGGCCAATGCTAACAATTGTTAGACAATATTTTTTATTATTAGTACTTAACGTATTCCAACAGGTCACAAAATAAAATCGGACTTGTGATTTATGTCATTTTTATAGGTTAAAAAGGCGTTCCCGTACTCCACTATTAGTGTTTGAAGTGTGACAGACGATGTCAATCGCTTCATTGTATGACGTACATTGCAAATCACTACTAACACTATATCTAATCACTATTCTCTTACTTTTTTCTGCACCAATTTATCATGTCTCTGTTTAGCCCAATGGTTGACGGGAAGAGAATGCCTTTAGGCATTAAGTCCGCCATTTGTACTGTATTTGTAATGTAATATTATTTAGTGTGTATGAAATATTATTATCATTAAATAACCTTTATTCAAATAGTCGTAGATTAAAAGCAGATTAGTTTTATGAGAAAAATCGATCCTTACATTTAAAGCTATATAATCAGAGACATATTTTTTCTCCATATCTTCTCGATTCGCTAATTCCGATTGTCCTATTTGATATTGTTTATGCCAAGTTCTAACTCTGTCAGTTTTTCTGGGGTTCGTAGCGTGTTCAAAGTCGCTATGTATATATCCTCCCATTCACAAGGTTCATTCAAGAAAGATACGGTTGGAGCTCTCGACACTTAAATCTTGTGCGGCATCTGCTAGCGCTTATAGCCGACCTTTCACCGCAGACGAGGTCACCGGGGCTCTGAGCCATATTTCTGCGGGTAAAGCTTGCGGGGAAGACGGAATCTTCCCAGACTTCCTGATACACAGCGGATCAAAGACCCGTGCTTGGATGGCGAAGTTCTTCACGTCCATTATGGATTCTGGTAAGATGCCTACCGTACCCAAACGGTCTAGAGTCATCGCTATCCTAAAACCAGGTAAAATTGACGACAATGCAGACAGCTACCGACCAATAGCCCTACTGAGCGTCGTATACAAACTTCTGGAGCGACTATTGCACAACCGAATCCGTTAACCCATAAACGCAATCGTTCCATAGGATCAAGCTGGTTTTAGGCCAAACCGCAGCTGCTGCGACCAGGTACTTGCGCTCACAACCCACGTGGAAAACGGGTTTAACAAGCAGCTTAAATCTTCAGCAGCCTTTATTGATTTGACGGCAGCGTATGATACAGTTTGGCGACAGGGACTGCTCTACAAGCTGTTGAAAATTATCCCTTGCATGAAAATATACAAGCTTATAGATAATACTCTCACCAACAGGCCACTCGGGGATAAAACCAGTAGCGTCAGAATCTTGAATAATGGACTGCCACAGGGCTCCGTTCTGGCGCCGCTTCTGTTTAACCTCTACGTGCACGACCTTCCCGACACCGTCTCGCGCAAGTTTGGATACGCCGATGACCTGGCTCTCATCACACAGGTCAGAAGCATGGAAGCCTCGGAGCCAGTCCTCGAGAAAGATCTGGCTGCTCTGGACAACTACTTTACCCGATGGCGCCTGTGCCCGAACCCCACAAAAACAGAGGTGTGTTGTTTCCACCTGAACAACAGGCTAGCTGGCAAAACTCTCAGCGTCAGGTTCAAAGGTACAATCCTAAATCACAATCCGAACCCCAAATACCTGGGAGTTACTCTGGATAGAAGCCTAACATACAAGGTGCATCTACAGAAAACTGCTAGCAAACTCTAAACCAGAAACAATATAGTTCAAAAGCTCACGGGAACCTCTTGGGGTGCTAGTGCATCATGCCTCCGAACTACAGCCCTGGCCTTGGTTTACTCAACGGCTGAGTACTGCGCTCCTGTCTGGATGAACAGTGCACATACCTCGGCCGTAGACACGCAGCTCAACCAGACTCTGCGACTTATAACAGGTTGCCTCAAGCCGACACCTACCCACTGGCTCCCTACCTTGAGCAACATAGCTCCTGCACATTTACGTCGGAACAATAGCCTACATCGTGAAGCTGCTAAAGCGCTCAGTAGCTCCAGCCTCCCCATCAACCAAGACCTCGCCGAATTTGGACAAAAAAGTTGAAGTCTGGAAACCCTCCCGCTCTACAGATGCCTAAACAACAACCCTCTTGGAGCAGGGCGGAGGCGTGGTTTGCGGAATGGGAAGCCCACAAGGTCATAACGAACCCCCTCATCCCTCTAACACCAAGAATACCCCCGGCTTCAAAGAACCCCGTCGGGTGTGGTCGGCCCTAAACCGCCTTCGAACGGGAGTTGGTAACTGCGCTCACCACTGGCACAAATGGGGTTGGTGTGACCTGCTTGCGACTGTGGACACCCAGACCAGACCATCGAACACATAGTGCTGGAATGCCCCCTCACAAAATACACAGGCCACATAGAAAATTTCAAGAACTTAACTGAGGATGCGGTTGCCTACTTAAGCCGGGCAAAATTTTAATCTTAGTTTATTTTTTTATTTTATTTTAAGTTTTATAATGTAATATCCAGTGACATGTACTAAGCCATACGATAAATAAATAAAATGTATATATCCGAGATTTTTTTTCTTTAAATCAGACGCATGTTGTATATACAAGTTTATTATATGCAAGTTTTAAAATATATTAGTAGGATGATGTATATTTTGAAAACAGGAGAGGAAATATGTCGGGGTACTTGATACGTCATGACTATTATATAAAAAACTATTATTGAAGAGAGAATACCAAAACGAAGAGATCGAGGAAGACCAAGACGTGCGTTTCCAGATCAAGCCAAAGAAAAAGCCAACGTCATGACTTATCAAGAGCTAAAAGAATTAGCGGAAAAAGGAATGGAATGGCGATTACTCCAACAACAAGAGCCAGGCTCTTAAAATGATGATGATGATGATGAGGATGATGTATGCTGGCCACAAGTACAGTCACGGAAATATATTGTTGATCCATTCACGGTTCAAGCTATTTTGTATGTTTAGTACTTACTGTATGAATTGTCCAATATAAAGTGACCCCTAAATGATCCAACTATTAAACATCTGTGAGCTTACGGTCAAGGTCGTTGACGTAAAGACGGCCCTTAAGGCGGTGTTCAACCTCCAAGTAACGGGAAAGTTTAATATGTGTCAAATAAAGCTTGGATGTGAAAAGGGTTATTTTCAGCCCATTTGACTTGGGGAAAAATATATTTTGTTATTAAAGATGACGGTACAAATCTATAACCTTTTTCTATGTTTTTAAAATATCGGTAATCGATCATACTCTCTGAAACTACAGTATGGGGTCCTTCAAAAACAGTATAGGGTTCTTCAAGAAAGGTGTGTACAGGATTCTAAAGGATCGGCAACGCGCATGTGACACCTCTGTAGTTGCAGGCGCACATAGGATGCGGTAGCTTTTTTCCTATTGTATACATGTATGGGAGAGGGGGCTTATCGTCGGAAATCGTAGATTAACCAACCTCCGATTTGCCGACGACATTGTTATTTTCTCTTCAACTGCTTCCGAGCTACAACAAATGCTTGAAGAACTAAGCACCGCAAGCCTTGAGATTGGACTGAAGATGAATATGTCGAAGACCAAGCTCATGACAAACAGCACACAACGTAGAATCGAGATAAACGGCGTACATATTGCATATGTCCATGAGTACCTTTATTTGGGCCAACTAGTTTCCTTCCAGGCGCGTCAGGAAAAAGAGGTCGAAAGACGGATCGAAAACGCCTGGAGGAGCTATTGGTCCATGAAACACTTAATGAAAGGAAATCTTCCGATGTCACTCAAACGGAAACTCATGGACATGTGCATACTTCCAGTTCTCACCTACGGTGCACAGACTTGGTCTTTGACTAAAGCTCAGATGTCCAAACTCGGGGTTTGCCAACGAGCCATGGAGCGTAGCATATTAGGTGTAAAGTTGGTGGATCGAGTTCGTAACACCACGCTGCGCTCCAAGACCCAAATCGTCGATGTAGCGCGGAAAGCGGCGAAATTAAAATGGGACTGGGCTGGCCACGTCTGCCGGATGCCGAATGAGTTGTGGGGGAAAATCACTTCACAGTGGGAGCCCGAAAACTCAAATCGGGGATGCGGCAAACCCCGCAGGCGATGGCGGGATGAACTAGACTCCTTTTTGAAGGAGTGGTCAGGCACAGCGCAGGATAGGGATCGGTGGAAAGATTTGGGGGAGGCCTTTGCCCAGCAGTGGGACACGACAGGCTCCATATAATATAATAATACATGTATACCTTAGGCTCTTCCTGGACAATTCATCACAAAAAATCCAACTATAGACTAAAGATACTTAAATATAGTAAAATAGTAGATTGTTAACCGAAGGTTGAAAGTGACCCATTTCACCCGAGACATTTATAGTTCGAGGGTATATGGGTAATTTTACCCGAGTTAAACACTATACTTTTCATTTCGACTGTGAGGAAAGTAAAATACTACACGCCTATTTCATAAAACAGGTATATAAAAAATAATAAATTGAAATGCCCTCCGGGCAATGGATCCATGGAATGACATAACTCAAGTTATCATCGACTCCGTGATTAATCGTAACGATTAAAAAAATATTACTTTCCACCTTAGGGATGAAAAAGCAATTTTCGACCCGGCTAGATACCAAGGAAAATAAAATTGTCCGAACAGGAAAAATGTAAAATAATCTGCAGTTGCGAAAAATATTTTTTCATAATGATTTGAATAAAATAGACAGTCTGTATCCCCTTAACTTGTCACAATAAATAACTCAAGATAAAGGCTCTCAAAATATCACGCATGCCAAATACCGAACAACATACTTTTCCCATACATCACTAGCTACAACATAATTTACACCTTATTTCGTAGTTCACAGGACTGTTAATTACATGGCTGGATACTTTCCGAAACGGTTTTCTTTTTAAATCTCTGGAACAGTAACGTCTTATGTAGCACTTTATTTTTTTGTTATATTTTGAATTGAACTTTATGCAGTTGTAATTAAGCTTATATTTAGTTGAAGTCTTTGGTTTTTGTGACGTTTTTATACTAATGATTTAGACGGGTTAAGTAATTTAGCCGTTTTGTTAAAATAAGCCAAAATATTCCTTAAGGCTGAGTTATCCTGTAGCTGTGTTTTATTTTGCTGTTGAAAATGCTGTTTGCTGAGTTTTAATAGGTCATTCTGCCGCTGGCCAAGGTTATTGGTAGGCATTTTGTAATATTCGTCTTAGTTTGTTTTGGAACTTGTGGTGTTCCGTCCGTATTGATATTAATAGAAATTTTCGTGTTAACTTTTATTATTAATATTATTTAACTAATATACATAAAGGGCACCCCTCTTTATGTATATTAGTTGAAAATATTAATGGGCGTTAATAAAAGTAGGTTTGTATGGAATTTTGTAAATATCAAATTTTGCCTCTATTGCACAAAATTACAATATTGCATGACAATTACAAAATTAATGACCTAATCAAAATACGAAAGCATATGGTACAGCCGCCATCAGATATAACGGAGCGGCCAAGGTAGTCACAAATATCTGAACGACGACTCTATTGTCATGGCGATAAAGTGCATGTTCAGATATTTTTGAGTACCTTGGCCGCTCCAATATATTTGATGGCGACTATACCAGCTTTCCAACTAACAAACATAGTTGTCAAGGTAACGTAGGTACATTCGGGGTTAATAGAAAAATAATGTAAAGAAACGCATTTATCTTCATTGCTTCGCAATCACGCACTTTTCAAGAACAAGCATGATTTCATTGTCAGCTTATACACATAAACTTGTTATTTATATTATTTTTTAGTTAAATTGTCCGTTAATTACTTATATTTCAGTAAAAACGAGTTTCTTTAAAAATATTTTGTTATGTGTCAAATTATTTTGCTTAGATACGCCGCCATATTTGTTTATAGTAAGGGAACCCATGACACTGAACCTAGTTCGATAAGTCTCCTAGATGAGAAATATATAATTAGACGCGTCTTTAATGGTAACACGAAATGCTGATGCTGCAATGCAATTTTTTTTTTAATTAAAAAAATCCGGCTTCTAGTACGATAAGTCTCTTAGATTTCCTTTGTTCCTCGAAGCAGGGGAGGGGTAGGGCTACACGATAATGCGGTGCTGCAAGCCCCCGTGTGTGGCCTTGTCAGTGGCAGCAGCATCAAAAGATTGTAGATGTATGAAAAAACAAAACGCCTGATCGTTTTATAACAAAAACAAGATGTTATGTAACCTAAACTTAGCGCCTGAACTGCAAAAGGATGTTACGTTATTAAAATGATTATATATTTTAAACGATCAGGCGCTTTGTTTTTGCATACATCTACAATCTTTTGATGCTGCTGCCACTGACAAGGCCACGCACAGGGGCTTGCAGCACCGCATTATCGTGTAGCCCTACCCCTCCCCTGCTTCAAGGAACAAAGGAAATCTAGGAGACTTATCGTACTAGAAACCAATTTTTTTAATAAAAAAAAATAATTAAAATACGCCACCACTTTTTTTGCATTGCAGCATCAGAATTTCGTGTTCCCCCATTAAAGACGCGTCTAATTATATATATCTCATCTAGGAGACTTATTGAACTAGGTTCAGTGTCATGACAGCCCATGGGCTCCCTTACTATACCTTAGGTATTTTATTTTTCTTTTGACGTCGAATATAGTGTCAACGATCAACTCACGATAATGGGATTACATGTGTCTGTAATAATTACGTCATAAACGCCAGCATAAACACAAATCATTTATCTATAATCTGTCTCAAATTGAATAATGTAAATCCGCCAGCGGGCGATATTTTCGCGAGATTGGGGCCATAAATCAGGCGCCATCTTGGTTTTCGTAGCATTCGGCTGTTCTATCTATTAGATATCTGCATTAAATCTAGGCCTGGTTATCTTTACTCTCTGATATTTAAACCTTATAATCATTACGGATTTATTATCAACATGATCTTCTTTTGTTATTAAAATAAATACCCATTAATTCACTAGACACTGCTCATAGTGTTCCTGCCGGTGAGTAAGGTTGCCAGAGAGCTCAGATAGGACCCAGTGTGTTGACGACGGGGGACCCTCTTGTTCCTTTAGCCGTCAACGCAGTGAATCCTCCTTTATATTAAAGGGTCGACAACGCGCATATGACACTTCTGGAGTTGCAAGCGTCCATAGGCTACGGCAGCTTCCGCCGTATGCTTGTTTGCCACCGTCGTGGAAACGTTTTCGATATGACCTTCTATTTATATTTTTTTTTATTTAAACTTTATTGCACAATTATACAAAGTACAAATGGCGGACTCAATGCCAGAGGGTATTTTCTAACAGTCAACCATCAGGCCAAACAGATAAAAACAATAGTGCGAGGAACCGGTAGCAAACAGAAAACTAAAATCCGAAATTACATTACGTATAACTAAATATAAAATTTATTCTACATAAATACAATTATTATATATATATATATATATACTTTACACATTACTACATATAAGTTAAGAGACTTTTCTGTAAGTGCTGGGCTCCACGGAAGACCAGCGCTGTGGCATCCCACATGCCAGGGTATATGCTGAGTGGCGTCCTTTTGCATCCACTACAACAGCATCAATATGTGACCTATTTTAATGTATATTTGATTTCTCTATGTTAGTGTATTCTCTTTTCTTGTGTCATAAAAAAATGTTAGATTTGTAATATAAATGTTTTTTCTTTCTTTCTTTCTTTCTAAGATGCTTGCGCAACTTGCGCTTGCATGAGAATTTAGTCTGAGCTTGCCGAATTTTCTATCTATTGTCATTAACAACCACTGTCACAAACGTTTGACGTATAGCGTCCGGCAGCAATGTTATTGTTCATTGGCCGAATAACAGAGTCACGTAGTTTTTTGTTTACATTATTTTCTATATTCTTATGGAATTCAGTATAGTCTATGTTTAATAGGCAAAATTCCCTTGTCAGTTTCGCGGCCTTACGCGAGAAGTTATTTTTCTGTACCCCAAGGAGCTATATTAGGTCCATATAATAACATGCTTGATGGATTCGGCCGTCGTTACGGCAGCTAAAATTTTGAGTATACCTTTTTCTGGTAATAATTTTATATGCGAATTAAATAAAGAACGACACGCAATATATCAATTGAGGATAAGATATTAAAGGGTATTTTGAATGTAAATAAAGACAATTGAGGATAAGATATAAAAGGGTATTTTGAATGTAAATAAAGACATGGAACAGGAGTTTTCGTGGGATTTTGATTTCATTAAAAACTATAAGATCATTTTCTTATACCACGACGGTGGCAAACAAGCATACGGCTCGCCTGATGGTAAGCTACCGTAGCCTATGAAAGCTTGCAACTCCAGAGGTGTCACATGCGCGTTGATTTTAATATAAAGTGGGCTCATTGTGTTGATTGCTAAAGGGACAAAGAGTCGTCAACATACTGCATCCTCTTTGAGTTCTCTGGCGACCTTACTTACCGCCAGGAATACAGCATTAAACTATGAGGTAATGTCGAACCACACACTAACGTTTATTGAGTGTTGGCGTCTAGGCAGCGTTAGGTCCCATTTACACATTGATTAGTGTTATGTGCGAGTACATACATTTGTTACTAAACACAAGCAAATGTATGAACACACACTTAACACTAATCAATGTTTAAATGAGGCCTTATGGAAAATAGCCAAACCTTCATTTTACTGCATCTGTATTAACATTAACATTATATTAACATATACCGACTTCAAAAAAGGAGGAGGTTCTCAATTCGTCTGAATTTTTTTTTTGTATGTATGTTACTCGATATCTCCGAGAATCGTGAACCGATTTTCAAAATTTTTTTTTAACCGAATGGGTATAACCCCCAGATAGTCCCGTTGGCACCAAATCGGGGTCTGATGATGGGATCTTGGAGAAATCGAGGGAAATCTTCAAATGTTATAGGTACATGTATGGCGCTTTTGGCGATTTATTTATTCATTTAGTCAAGAATTTGCATTCAGAAAGGAGGATTTGGTGATAGGAAACTGATGATGAAAACCACAGATGGCCACTAGAACTCCTCAACGGCGAGTGTTTCGAAGGTAGCGATTAGATGTGCCGATTCGGATAGTCAAATTACTAGGAGGAAGCAAATGTACATGGTGCTATTAAATACGGTACCATAAAACTGGTCTGATGATGGAACCGGAAAGTACCCTACAGAACTCCGTAACAAAACAACGTAACCAAGTCGTGTTTGGTGTTATTGGAATTGTCCTGACAGGCACTCTGAGTACAGACTATTTATTTTATTATCTAAAAAAGTGTAGTAAAAAAGTGTAGTAGTGGTATATTCCTCTGGTACTCATAATCTAATGTAGCTGAGCTGATGATAGAAGATATAACTCCTTAATAATGAAGAGTTAAAAGTGACGAGATGAGAACAATTGTTACCAAGTGCCACATCGGTCCATGAACACCTTCAGTGCGAAGCAGTAACTAAATATTTACTGTCTAGCACTGACCTGTGCCCGCCACACAAGACGACAGTTGTTTGGTCTCATTCAGTAATTATACTATCTACAGTGTCCTTTCCCCATAAACACATATGTATTATTATTTAAGATTAACCGTGGCAGAAAACGGATGAAAAAAAAAGAAATTACGGCAGATCGCGCAACCTCAACATTTCTATGAGCCTTCTTGTCATGGGGTCTATTCAATAACTTGTTTGCATCTAAGTCCGATAAAACGATGCCTTTTAGTGTTTTGACACGATATAGAGATAGCGATTTTTTTTGCCTAAATCAATAACTGCCTTATCGAGTGTTGTGCCCTGCAGTTTGTGAACTGTTACGGCCCAACTTAAAATTATTGGTAGCATTCCTCGCTCGGTGTATCAAGTTAAGCCGATGAGCACGTTGTTCTTCGGTTTCGTTAGATAAGCGTTCGTGTATCAAGCCAATCCGATGAGTACGCAGCTCTTCCGTTTCGTTTGATAAGCGTTCGTGTATTAAGCCAATACGATGAGTACGCTGCTCTTCGGTTTCGTTTGACAAACGTTCGCGTATCACACCAAGCCGATGATCTTTCATCTTTTGTCTCATTAGAACGGCGCTGGCTCATCGAGGCAGCTATTTTAGACGGTCTACCCATTATTAATTTTCACTAAAAAGTACAAAATAAAACAAACTTTAACAAAAAATAAAACCGCCTTCAAAAAAAACCCGCACAAAAAGATTTAAAAAAAAACATACAAAAAAAGGGTTTAGAAAAAAAAACCTGCCCTAAACACTAAAAAGAACAAAATATTTTTTTTCACACAAAATATTTAAGCTACGCTAATTTGAATCTGTACCTACATATGTTATATATTTACAACATTAACATATTAGGGGTTAACTGCAGAGTGATTTTTCATCAATAATATTTTACACGTCAAATATTATGTACCTACGCTAAATTATTATTTACCTATAAGAGATATTTACAATATTTACATAACAGTTCCGACTGCTTAGACGAAAGTATTACAATTTAACACGTATTTACATTTTTACAATCATTATTTATGTTTGGAGTCGGTGCCAGCCTGCACCCGGGGGTGAGGGAAAACAATATTAATAAGCAAGACGCAGGCAGCATTTACGCGAGCTACGGCCACGACACATTTGTGTGTTTCTTCTGGGTCACAGAGTCTAGTTACCGTCAAACGTGGCAACTTTACCTTTACCTGCTGTGGTAACTTTACCATAGTCTGCTTTAGCAAGAAAATATGGTATAATTAAATACAGAATAGAAGAATGAAGAAAGAAGAGAAAGAAGAAAGAGAGAATTTAACGGCCTCCTAGCCTAGTCGGTAGTGATCCTGCCTACGAAGCAGGAGGTCCCAGGTTCGAATCCTGGTCAGTGCATTTATTTGTGTGTTTATCACAGATATTTGTTCCTCAGTTATGGATGTTTTCTATGTATTTAAGTATTTTATCCATATTTTATCTATTATATATATCGTCGTCTAGTACCCATAACACAAGCCTTATTGAGCTTACCGTGGGCTTAGGTCGATTTGTGAAAGGTTGTATATAATATTTATTTATTATAAAAAAAAGAAAAAAAAATTGTTGCATTTTAAGCGGAAAAGGATCAACCTTAGAGTTTTATGAGTTATTTATATTCAGTAATGAATGAATTAATGATTTATTGCACACCTAAAAAAAACAGCACAGAAAAAGAAAATACATGATGAAAAGAGGCAAAGAACAGGCCGTCTTATCGGTAATGAGCGATCTCTTCCAGACAACCTTTGGGTAGCGCAACCTTTGGGTTTGGGTTGTAATACAATTTTCATGCATTTTTCATTTTCATAGACTATGTAAGATACCATAGAGGGATCCCTTTGTTTCCCATAAACTTATTGTTTCGAATTTCGATAGTCAGAAATTGATATCCATATAATTTATGGGCATAAACATCAAAAGTCATAATTTTTGTAAAGCATAACGTTTCATAGTTCTAATAATAAAGATCTATAATATTGAATACTATAATCGCAAAACGCATAAAATTGATGAGTATAACATTCGAAGGTCTCTCAATAATTATTCAGAAATATTTTTAGGCATATATTTTATCGGACTAATAGTCGTTAATTATATCGCTTTAATATCATCCCTTTGTTTCCCATAAACTTATTGTTTCGAATTTCGATAGTCATAAAATGATATCCATTATGATTTATGGACATAAACATCATTAGTCATAATTTTCCAGAAGTGGGTTAGGTTAGGTTAGAACTGCGACCCCCAAGAAAACGAACTGTTGTCAGAAGTGGGTTAGGTTAGGTTAGAACTGCGACCCCCAAGAAAACGAACGGTGGCCAGAAGTGGGTTAGGTTAGGTTAGGTTAGAACTGTGACCCCCAAGAAAACGAACTGTTGCCAGAAATGAGTTAGGTTAGGTTAGAACTGCGACCCCCAAGAAAACGAACTGTTGTCAGAAGTGGGTTAGGTTAGGTTAGAACTGCGACCCCCAAGAAAAAGAACTGTTGCCAGAAGTGGGTTAGGTTAGGTTAGAACTGCGACCCCCAAGAAAACGATTCTGATTATCTTATCTTACGATCTTATTATTTTATGATGGCTAACGTTATGGACTATAAAAAATCGGAACTTAAAATTTGTGGAAACCAATACACACCCCTAGTTATCATTATAATCTGCGATTAAAGAACTTAAAATAATTATTATAAGCAAGTTTATTGCCTTCAACATTATGTAATAGATACCATCTGGACTTTGAATATTATGAGTAACAGATTTTATGACTAACAATAATGATGACCTGCAAAAATCGGACCAGCAATTTAGTTTGTTAAATTTTATGACTATTGACAATATGACTAATAAAAATTATGATGGGAAACGTTATGGACTGAAAAAAACGGAAGTAAAAATTTATGGGAACCGATAGAGACCCTACCATAGAAGGTAAAGTTGCCACGTTTGACGGTACCGAGCTTTTCTCCTCCGAAAATAAACGTAAGTAATATAAATTACTATAAGATTGGACCCGTTGCGGGAGATATATAGAGGTGCGAGTTGATGGACGGCCATGGTGGCCGTCGGATTAAGGATAATTATTTTTTGCGTTTTATTATTAACCCCTAACGGAAAAGGGGGTTTTATAATTAAAACGAGTGTATCTCTTTGTCTGCCTATACACGGTGTAACATGAGGAAACCGAATAATTTTAACAGCGTACGTACGTATTCCTGATCATAATTGGAGACTAAAATGTCGTATAAACTTTTCTGGAATTCGCCTAATTTCAGAGTTACTACCAATTAAATAAAAAAAAAACATTTTTTATTGTGACTCAGTGCAAAACGCTTTTTTGATGGCGATTTCACCCTTTATGGGGTCTAGTCTAGACATTCTTATTGACAGATATCAAAGTGCCAAGGAATACTTTACGTAAACTATTTTTTACGAAAAAATATGTACTTATTTATTTTACTCGACACTTTTACCAATAACATTTATGTTTTTATATTCAAAAGCATTTAAATATCCATACTAATATTATAAATGGGAAAGTGTATGTGTTTGTTTGTTTGTCCGTCTTTCACGGCAAAACGGGGCGACGAATTGACGTGATTTTTTAAGTGGAGATAGTTGAAGGGATGGAGAGGAACATAGGCTACTTTTTGTCTCTTTCCAACCCCCCCACTTCCCTAAAATGGTGGGTGGAAATTTTTATGGAGCATTACGGGGGGCAATCAGGAAAGGGGAACCGTGTTACTCCGAATTTAACGCGAGCGAAGCCGCGGGCAAAAGCTAGTCGAAAATAAAGCAAAAAAATTTTTTTTTTTGCCGAAATTCACCTAAATTCATTTACATTTATTACTCCTTATGAGCTCAGGAATTCGTGGTTAAAATCTCTCGCAATGCTCACGGGCACCGTGTATATTATAGCTCCTTAAAGGGTGAACTGATTTAAATGTGGCATTTTGTTAATCGAAAGTATGGCTGTGAAAGTATTTTTTTAACTAGCTTTTAGCCACGTATTTGTCTGCTTAGAATCAGTAATATAGTAAATCCACCCTAAACGGATTATTTCCGTTATAAAAACTAAAATTATACTTCCTTCCCCGGGACTGAAATTTCATACCTAATTTTATTCAAATCAGTTTAACTCCGAAGAGATTACAGACAGACATGTTACTTTTGCATTTTGGATCTATATACCTACGTTCAAAGTTATAATTTTGTAGAGAATTTTAATACAAGCTTTTTTGTTTCCTCCTTTTACTCTTAGCTGGATTTTACAAGACAACGGACAACATAACATAACAAAGCGACGTAGTAATTATCCCTATCGTAACGTGCGGAGCGTCCATCAAGGCACCCCTATACATCACTCACTCCGCGTCCATTAATGTAGAAATCTAAATCTTATCTTACTCCTAATGATTATTTTAGCTAACTTAAACTTGCGAAACTGTAGTAAATATAATACAAGATGTTTACAAATAAATTAACGTAAAAAAGTTTTAAGTTAAACGGTTTTATTTCAATCAAATGTTGTACCAAAAACTAGAAAATAAAAATTTATACGAATTTTAGTCCCACAAACATTGCTTCCTGGAGAGTAATCATGTATGACGGATAACAGAATAGGCATCTCGAGTCGGATGCTAAAGGCCCTATTTGTCTCTATATCAGTGGATTAAGTCATAATCGGAAGCTTTTATCAGACTAAAATAAAAACGTGGGGCGTCTAATATAAGGTAGAGTGGGTTAAGTATGTAATGCAGACTATTTAGTCTAAAATCAGTCACGTAGCTATGCTTTAATGTTGTTGAAGGTGGCGTTAGTGTGAGAGTACTACGAGTAGTATTAAAAATATGTATATATAAATTATAAAATGAGTCAAATACTTAGATATTTAGTTTGCGAAATGAAATGTGAAATTAAGTAAATATGGTGAGTTAATTTGTATAAGGGCTAGCATTAGCAATTCTTATTTATTTTTTATTTACTAGTCGACTTGAGTGCCCTCCACTGCTGGGCAAAGGCCTCTCCACTTGATTTTCAGGATTTTTAGGTGTTTTAATTTTCTCTATTATTGTTTTACCATGTAATTACGATTTTGAATCACAGGATTTTCGTTCATTGGTAGCTTAACCTGCCTGCCTAATTTCTTTGTCGTACCAACGCCCCACGTTTTTATTTTAGTCTGAGCTTTAGCTTCCGATTATGACTTAATTCACTGATATAGAGAAAAATAGGGCCTTTAGCATCCGACTCGAGATGCCTATTTTGTTATCCGTCATACATGATTACTCTCCAGGAAGCAATGTATGTGGGACTAAAATTCGTATAAATAATTATTTTTTAGTTTTTGGTACAACATTTGATTGAAATAAAACCGTTTAACTTAAAACTTTTTTACGTTAATTTATTTTTAAGTTTTTAGTAAAATTTTTGTACTTGTAACCAGCCCTATTGACCGTAGTAGGTATCTGGTGGGAAAACTATATGTGATGACATCTCAATTGGTATTATATTAATTGTATGTGACCTTTCGTGTGTTTAAAGTAGAGGGTACCTACATTAAGTTGGGTAGTTGGGTACCTACGTATATTATAGGGTACATATATGTATACAGTGTGGGAAAAATCTATGGGTCCTGGAGGGGGACTAAATCCTTGAAATAGCTTAATTTACTTAAAGGACATTCTTTTATTTTAAAACTTTATGCGAAGCTAAAAGGCTGAGTACGTCACAGTGAGAATGCTTTAGGAGCAACATGTCATGGACCTGATAAAACTCAATGGTCAAGTGTTTTAGCGAGTCCGAGGGCCGAAGGCCCGAGGGTGAGCCGCAATATACGCGAAGCTAAAAGGCCGAGTACCGCGTATTGCATACGATCGGAACATCACAACGAGAATTGCTTCAGCAGCAGTATGATATGGACTTTATAAAACTAATGTCCAAGTGCCTTAGCGAGCCCGAGGGCCGAAGGCCCGAGGGTGAGCCCCAATCTTTGCGAAGCTAAAAGGCCGAGTACGTCACGGCGAGAATTGCTTCAACAGCAGCATGACATGGACTGGACAAATCTCAATGGTCAAGTGTCTTAGCGAGCCCGAGGGTGAGCCGCAATCTATGCGTAGCTAAAAGGCCGAGTACGTCACGGCGAGAATTGCTTCAATAGCAGCATGACATGGACTTGACAAAACTCAATGGTCAAGTGTTTTAGCGAGCCCGAGGGCCGAAGGCCCGTGGGTGAGCCGCAATATATGCGAAGCAAAAGGCCGAGTACCGCGTATTGCATACGATCGGAACATCACAACGAGAATTGCTTCAGCAGTAGTATGATATGGACTTTATAAAACTCAATGTCCAAGTGTCTTAGCGAGCCCGAGGGCCGAAGGCCCGAGCGTGAGCCGCTATCTATGCGAAGCTAAAAGGCCGAGTACGTCACGGCAAGAATTGCTTCAGCCGCAGCATGACATGGACTGGACAGATCTCAATGGTCAAGTGTCTTAGCGAGCCCGAGGGCCAAAGGCCCGAGGGTGAGCCGCAATCTATGCGAAGCTAAAAGGCCGAGTAATGCCTATTGCATACGATCGGAACATCACAACGAGAATTGCTTAAGCAGCAGCATGACATGGACTTGATAAAACTCAATGGTCAAGTGTCTTAGCGAGCCCGAGGGTGAGCCGCAATCTATGCAAAGCTAAAAGGCCAAGTACGTCACGGCGAGAATTGCTTCAGCCGCAGCATGACATGGACTGACAAATCACAATGGCCAAGTGTCCTAGCAGCATGACATGGACTTGAAAAAACTCAATGGTCAAGTATCTTAGCGAGCCCGAAAGCCGAATGCCCGAGGGTGAGCCGCAATCTATGCGAAGCTAAAAGGCCGAGTACCGCGTATTGCATACGATCGGAACATCACAACGAGAATTGCTTCAGTAGCAGCATGATATGGACCGGACAAAACCCAATAATTAAGTGTCCTAGCGGTCACGACTCAAGAGTTGGAGATAAATAAAACACGTAAACATCTATACCTCAAACTAGAACACTATTTTTAAATGCATACATTCTCCAACTGGTCCTTATGGCAGCCAGTAGCCTAGCAGAATTACGATTGAGGAGTTAGAGATCAAACGTAACGTAAATGTCTCTAGCTAAAACTAATGCACTATTTTTAAATTGACACATTCTGGAACCGGTCAGTTATGGCAGGCTGTAACTTTGCATCATCACGACTGAGGAGTTGGAGATCAATATGTAACGTAAATGCGTCAACCTAAAACTAGAATACTATTATTAAATTGACACATTCTCCACCCTGTCAGTTATGGCAGGCTGTAACCTTTCATCATCACGACTTAGGAGTTGGAGATCAATATGTAACCTAAATGCGTCTACCTAAAACTAGAACACTATTATTAAATTGACACATTCTCCACCCTGGCAGTTATTGCATGCTGTAACCTTGCATCATCACGACTGAGGAGTTGGAGATCAATATGTAACGTAAATGCGTCTACCTAAAACTCGAACACTATTATTAAATTGACACATTCTCCACCCTGTCAGTTATGGCAGGCTGTACCCTTGCATCATCACGACGGAGGAGTTGGAGGTCAATTTGTAACGTAAATGCGTCTACGTAAATCTAGAGCACTATTATTAAATTGACACATTCTCCACCCTGTCAGTTATGGCAGGCTGTAACCTTGCATCATCACGACTGAGGAGTTGGAGATCAATATGTAACGTAAATACGTCTACCTAAAACTAGAACACTATTATTAAATTGACACATTCTCCACCCTGTCAGTTATGGCAGGCTGTACCCTTGCATCATCACGACGGAGGAGTTGGAGGTCAATTTGAAACGTAAATGCGTCTACCTAAATCTAGAGCACTATTATTAAATTGACACAGTCTCCACCCGGTCAGTTATGGCAGGCATTACCTATGCAGCATCAGAACTGAAGAGTTGATGGTCAATATAAAGTCACTAAGGATTTATTTACTAGCAACAATAATATAAGTAGTTAAATTAGCAGATGTGTACGACTCTCGGTTAAGGTAAGCAGTGTCTCTGCAGCATCAGGATTTGAAGATCAAAGGTGGAAAATATTATTAAAAGTTATTGTCACGGAGACCTGATACGCATACCAAATTTCATCGAAATCTGTTAAGTAGAAATGGTCGAAAAATCGATTGCAACATTTGATGCGTATAAATATACAAATAAATCTATACTAATATTATAAATGTGAAAGTGTGTCTGTCTGTCTGTTTGTTTGTCCGTCTTTCACGGTCTAACGGGGCGACGAATTGACGTGATTTTTAAACTGGAGGTAGATGAAGGGATGGAGAGTGACATAGGCTACTTTTTGTCTCTTTCTAACCCCCCACTTCCCTAAAATGGGGGGTGGAAGTTTGTATGGAGCATTACGGAGGCCAAAGGGGAACCGTGTTACCCCGAATTTAATGCGTGCGAAGCCGCGGGCGGAAAGCTAGTTAACAAATAAATATACGAGGTCAAGCTAGATAAAACCGTTTAAAAAGGCCGGTGTACGGTGATTCGTTAAAAGGCATAACGTCATTTTTGTAACAACTTGTAGAAGGAGGCTGACATTTTTTTTTATAATGCGGAAAAAACATTCTACAGATAATAATAATACCGGTAACATGTAACTATTATATACTTAACATGAAAAAAATTAAAATAAATTGTTTATTGAGTACAAATATAGAAAATTTTATGTTAGGAAAATTTTTATTTAACGAGGTTTTTTCACAATAATATATTAATCAGGGCTGCTGAATTTACGTGGAGTATGCCTGCCTAATATTTATCAGCCACGTGCCTCGGACCAACATGGCGAAGAATAGCATTTTTTTATTTGCATATTTTCGGCGTTATTCTGTTAATGTGTGTAAGATATTATATTTTATCTACACTCACATTGTAAGTCCTCCAAAACGTGTTTAAAAATGGTAGGCAATGGCTAGCATTAGGTAACACAACCGATTTTACTATGATAAGCTTTTTATCTGTGGCAGTAACGTAATTTTAACTTTACATGCTCATATATTGATACGTTATGAGTTTCAAATTCCGAACATCGAATTTGATAACATAATGTAAATCCTGTCCTCCTTCCCGACCAACGGCACGCGCCTGCCCGACCGCCGGCACAATCGAGTTGGCCATGGCGGTGCAATGGCGGTCATTCTATGGTTTCCGAACACTTCATTTAGGATATATAATATGAGTGTAGAAAAAGCAATGTATGCAACTGTACGTAATTAGGCCTTAAAACGTAACAGTTACATAAACTACTATTAACTGTGAAAGACAAGGCTTGTTAATATTAACATATCCCTTTACAGTGAAAAAATTAACTATGAAAGTCTCTGAAACATTATAAGATTAGAACCCGCCTCCTTTGGATTGCCGGTCCACAGAAAGAACAACAGTTTTATGAGAGTTTCCGGAATTCTAGGTGGCGGCACTGTGACGAGAGGTTTTCTTGACAGCAGCTGTCAAAATTCACGAATAAAAAAAAAGATGAAACGTGAGACAATCGTTTGAGCTCAAGATGGCTGCGGCGTCTTTAGAGTAGTTTTTTGCTAATTTACGTAGTTCAGTGTGTAATATTGATAGGTTAAAAGATAAAAAAAAAGATAAAAGATATTTATTCTTCAATTTAGGCACATTACAATGCACTTATGAACGTCAGAGAGACAAAGAAAAACTACCACCGGTTCTAACCCTACACCTCTGACCCGAGAAGTATTATTTATGACCGGCAAGAAACTCGGCGGGACTTATTTTTTCAAAACAGTAATACAGTAATATTATATCTTAAAGATACACACTAATGCGTAGTTCTATAATGCGTAGTTCTATAAGAAGACATATCAAAACAGCTAGAGAGATATACAATGTACGTATTGTTTAATTAAAATAAAATAATAATAATAAAATCCATATCTGATTGCTTCACAAAACGTTTGATATACTTTCCTATCTGAACTGTGTCCTTTAAATGTTAGATGATTTTGTAGTTGTTTCTGGTTTGGGCCATGCATGTTTGTCCGCCATATAGTCCTCGACCCTGTACTAACCCTTTGACATTAAACTTTTTTTCAAATATTTCTTAAGAGCGGGAAATGATAGATTTAAAGCATCGACGGGTAACTTGTTATAAAAGTGAATACCTTGACCAAAAAATGACTTATATGCCTTGCGGATACGACTACTTCTGAGAGCAAGCTTGTTTTTATTAGGGTTCCGTAGTCAACTAGGAACCCTTATAGTTTCGCCATGTCTGCCCGTCCGTCCGTCCGTCCGCGGATAATCTCAGTGACCGTTAGCACTAGAAAGCTGAAATTTAGCACTAATATGTATATCAATCACGCCGACAAAGTGGTAAAATAAAAAGTGGAAAAAAATTGTTTATTAGGGTACCTCCCCTATACGTAAAGTGGGGAGTGATTTTTTTTTCATTTCAACCCTAACGTGTGATATATTGTTGGATAGGTATTTAAAAATGAATAGGGGTTTACTAAAATCATTTTTTGATAATGTAAATATTTTCGGAAATAATCGCTCCAGAAGTAAAAAAAAATGTGTCCCCCCCTCTAACTTTTGAACCATAAGTTTTAAAAATATGAAAAAAATCTCTAAAGTAGAACTTTATAAAAACTTTAAGAAAATTTGTTTTTAGTTTTTGAAAAAAAAATACAAAATAATTTCTGAACAAGTTTGTTTTGACCGTATAAGCAGGTGTTTATTTTACCTATAATTTCTACAAAATCATAATAAAATGACGTGCTTTCAAAAACTCTTAAGTGGGGACACTTACTGTGACGGACAGAAAACTACGGAACCCTACACTGAGCGTGGCCCGACACGCTCTTGGCCGGTTTTTTTTTATTTCTAGTGTTATAGCTGTGGATATCAGAATTTTTTTTGAATGTATGTATATTCTTTACAACATAAATAATATTGATATATTGGGAAGCAACAGTTAAAATATTAATTTCTTTAAATAGTTCTCTAACTGATGCACCTGCCTTTAAGTTATACAGAAAGCGGATGGCTCTTTTTTGTAAAACAAATATAGTCGGTATGTCAGCTGCTTTGCCCCAAACCAGAATACCATATGACATTACACTATGAAAATAACTGTGATAAACTAAGCGAGCGGTGTCAATATTCGTTAATTGTCTAATTCGCCTAATGGCATGAGCGGCCGAGCTTAATCGAGTTTTCTTATATGAGGACTCTACTATCTACTATCACTAAACATTCACCATTCAGGAGAATCTTAGTGTCCACCGGTGCAACGTTTGGCAAAACAAATCTAATACATTTGGTTTTCTTAGCATTAAGTAGCAAATTGTTAATAGTAAACCAGTTCAGTACAGCAGCTAGTGTGTTATTGATTACAGTAAAATCGGTGGATTGCCGGTCAACTTTGAAAATTAAAGAACGATATCACAAAGGTTTTGTACTACGCAAGGTAAATCATTTATATAAACTAAGAACAGGAATGGGCCCAAAATAGAACCCTGTGGCTCTCCTAATTTTACTAAAGTCCCTTTAGACTGGGTTTTATTTACAACAACTGTTTGTGTTCTGTTGCTAAGACATGAAGACATGAGATTCAAGGCATTTTCTGACAAACCATAATGTTCTAATTTAAAAATGAGGGTTGTATAATCTACACAATCAAACGCTTTAGAAAGATCACAGAATATACCAATTGCATCGTAATGTTTTTCCCAGGCAATGAAAATATGTTTGATGAGTACCGCAGCAGCGTCGGTTGTGGAACGTCCCTTTGTGAAACCAAACTGATTGCTTGTAAGCAATCCATGTCTGTTGAAGTGGCCCAGTAGATCATTTAACATTAGTTTTTCAAAGACTTTACTTAGTACAGGAAGTATTGATATCGGCCGGAAGTTATTCAGATCACTAGAATCACCCGATTTAAAAAGAGGTATGACTTTACTACATTTCATAAGATCTGGAAAAACACCTTGTGAAACTGAATTATTACAAATTATGGCTAAGTAAGGCGCTATGACGTCTATGATATGATTGATGACTACAACTGATGTACCCCATAAATCTTCTGTTTTCTTTAAATTCAGAGAGTTGAATATTTTTACAATTTTTTCCGAATCTACAAGGTCAAATTCAAATATCATCTGACATTTCTTAATATTAGTGCAAAGTAAGGAATGAGTTTGAGACGAAGATGATTTTAGACATTTTGTGGTATTTAATGCTATGTTAGAAAAATAATCTTCGAATGCCGAGGCAACATCGTCATTTGACAAGACCTGCTGTTCCTCTGAGACAATGTTGACTTGAGAATCGCGTGATTTACATTTACCAGCTTCCTTATTTATAATATTCCATACTGTTTTTACCTTGTTGTCCGAAATTTTGATTTTTGCACTAGTATAGTTCGCTTTCGCAGTCAGACACACTTTCTTGAAAATTTTTGAATAGTTCTTAACATAGTCCAGAAAATCTGCATTTTTGTTCAGTTCTCTCTCTCCATAAAGTTCATAAAGCCTCTTTCTAATTTTATGAATGCCTACGGTAGCCCATTCGCTAAACTTTGATTTAGCTTTAGTCTTTGACCCACTAATAGTTCTCAATTTGAAATGTTTGTTAAACTGACAAAGAATCATACCAAACAAATCTTCATACAAATTATTTGAGTCATAAAAATGTGAATAAGGCAGTGTTGACAGATGATTTTGAATTTCTTTTTTGAATAATTCTAAACGAGAACCATTAATGGGTCTATATGTTACAGTTTGTGGAGTTTCCTGAATAGGCTTTATAAAAGATGCCCTTTGACGGCTGTGATCAGAATTAAAACAGTTAAATATTTGCTTATCCAGACATTCACAGTTATAAAAAAATATTATCTAGGCATGTTGCACTAGTGACGCCCACCCGGGTAGGTTCAAAGAACAAATTAAACATATTAAACGATTTAAACAAACATACCAATTTAACAGAATTATTAGACGATTCAAGCAAGTTAACATTAAAATCCACATACTATAACATGCTTTCGGCGCTTTCGGCTATTAGTGACTAATTTCAGCACATTTTCCATGGTATTTTCAAATTGGTTGAAATCAGCTGCTGCCGCTGTTGGTGGTCTATATACACAAATAACAATATAACTGTCTAATTCTACACAAGAAATTTCTACAATCCTCTCTATGGAACATTTTACAACATCCTTCCGTTCTTTAGATCTTAGACCATTTTTAGCAATAATAAGGGAACCACCATGAATGGCACATTTTCTAGCATAGTTAGTAACTGACTAATTTAAAGTTGACAAAATTAAATATTAAATGTTCTTCTTTAAGCCAATGTTCTGTAATACACATAACTTGTACATCATTATTATCTAAGAATAAACCTATCTCTAACTCCTTGCTGGAAAAAAACCCTGAATATTCTGGTGAACAACGATCATATTAAGATGTTTTTCCGCTGTCTGACAATCTAGTTTAAATGTGACAAGGTGCTGCTGTGGGTCTGCCGAGATCCTCTTATAACACTATTATTTCTATTTGTTTCAATATTAAAGGCCAATAAATCAAAAAGACTCATAGTACATTTCTTTGGCAAAAAAATCTTCCCCGGGGTTAGCCAAATGCGCTCAATGAATTTATTTAAGTCAAATAAATGATACTTATTATTGAGAGATATGGCGTTGCACATTAAAGAGTTGTAACGTGATATTTTACTATTGTAGTCATAAGGCATATTCTCTGAATATGGCAATGCACATAAAATAATTTTGCCCACACCAGATCTTTCAATATCATTTAAAGTTGACATCAGCTTATCTATACTTGGCTTATCAACATTAAGACTATTTCCCATTAAAATTACCAATGTAGTGCTATTATCATAACATCCCTTTGAAATATGGTCACATAAATGAGACAAAGTTATGTTACGGTAACAGTAATTTGACACTTTTTGTCTCAGTCCAAGGTTCAATAAGGGGTCCATTCCTAACCCAATCTCATCAGAGTAAATAACTGTCTTCTTGACAGGTTTACTAACTGCTGGCACAGCCAGCTTAGGTGCCTTGAGGGCCACACTGGGTTGATCAGACACTGTTGGTGGTGTTTGTTCACAACTACAAACGTTACTATTAAGAAGCAACTTGCAACGCTCTTCTAAATTATGATGTTCTTCCAACAGTTTAGAAAAAGCCTTAGTATGCTCCTCAACTTGCCCAATACTAGTTTCATAACTAGAGGATATTACCACAAGCTCATCCTTTAACCTATTTATCTCAGCATGCAACTCCTGTAAATTTAATTCCTTTGTTGCAAGCTCTAAATGGCAGTTTTTAACCCTATTTTTTGTTACTGACAATGCTAACTTTAAATTATTAACATTTTTTATGCATGATTGGCTTTTGATAAGCTTCTGGGTTCTCCTAATATACCTATTTATCTTTACATACTTTTTCAGCTTCTTGCTACTATTAAAAAATAATTCACCGTTCAACTCTTGATAAACATTCTGGAGCCCCGAGGCATTATAGCGCTCCCGTTCACTTCTAAGCAGATCAAGTTCTTCATTTGCATCATCCAGCTCCTCTTCCAGGTTTGCAATACGCTTTAAGGCCACTTCATGTGTAGAAGCACAATGATTAAAAGAATCCACTATTTTTTGTAGACGGTCCACTTCACAACGAGCCTCAGTCAGCTGTACATCATTGTCTACAAGATCCCTTCTCAACGCTGTGTTTTTGTCTAGAATACTCTTGAGCTCCACTTCACTGTCATCCCTTTCCTGCATCAGCTGGTCAGTTAAGGCCTTGGCCGCCCTTAGGTCTTTCATTGTAGCCTTCACTGGCATCTCTAACTGGCGCGAGATCGGGCGTGCTGTGGCTTTGCGATCGTTGTCCATTTTCACTTCTCAGGTTATCTAAAAGATGTTAAAATATGTAAAAAAAAAAAATTGAAATTTCCTATATTGATAATGAAATGTTTTGCTAAGATGGTAAGTTAGATTACTGCTAGAAGGTAAGATATTATTCTTACTTAATAATGTGTGCAGTGTGTCAGTGGTGGGCAGTGTCTGTGGCGAATGTGTAGTCTCAACTTATGCTTCCACAAGTTCGTCAAGCAAAGAGAAACCGCACTGTGCCAATGTAGTAGGTTTGACGTTGCTCACGGCTATAAAGTGAGCTTTGTATGAAAATATATAATTTACGTATAACATACATAACATACATAAATACTCTTTTTTGCACACCTCAAATAATAGACACAAAGTATACACAAGACACAAAAAAAGCAGAGGCAAAACAATTGGCGGTCTTATCGCTAAAGAGCGATCTCTTCCAGATAACTTACGATACTCTTATCACGAAATTGTGTAGTAACAATGAGAAAAAAGAACGAATACTTTCTTAGTTTCAAAAAGCAAAACCCAACGGTGACATTCACTTGTGCGTTTACAGTTACTCCGGTTCAAAGTCCAATTATGCGATTTTACGCTGCTGTTTTAACAATAGTAGTTTATGTAACTGTTACGTAATAAGGGTCCTTAAAACATGAGTGTGGTTTTATGAAATGAGCCGCAGGCGAATTTCATAATAAGATCACACGAGTGTTTTAAGGCCTAATTACGTACAGTTGCATACACTGCTTTATCTACACTCATATTATTTATTATAAATGCCGTATTCGGAAATCATAGAATGGCCGCCATTGCACCGCCGCGGCCATCTCGATTGTGTCGGCGTGGCCAACTCCATTGTGTCGGGGCTCGCGCGGGACCAATTGAGTTGGCCATGGCGGTAACATTATGTTATCAAATTCGATGTTCCAAATTTGAAACTCATTGCTTAACAATATTTGAGCATGCAAAGTTAAAATTACGTTACTGCCGCAGATAAGAAACTTATCATAGTTAAATCGTTTGTTGTAATGCTTGTCATTGTCTACGGTTTTTGAACGCATTTTAGAGTACTTACATTATGAGTGTAGATAAAACCAATTACAGTATCACTTTTGTTGCTTTTAATGCACAATGCGTCTAATTTAAAACTATAAGTATAATAAATTTTAATTAATTTAGTCAGCTGATTCTGAAACCAACTTGACAGTTCGGCAGTGTTGCCAGGAATCATTGCTTATTGTGCGGTGACCTAACGAACAAGTGTGCAGCTAATTAAATATTAGTCTAAAAACGCGCGTAACCACCCTTTAGTTAAACAAACGGTTATCCGGGGTCTCGGCCACCCACGTGTCGTAATGAGGCTATCACCTTACAATCAGCAAGGCCTTTACCGAACACCGTTGCATATATTTTGTTAAAAATAAATAAGTGCGATTAACGTTTTTTTTAACGTCGACATTGACTAAATTCCTACTGCTTTGTGCAGAGGGAGAAAGCCATTAAATAAAATAAAAAAAAAGATGTAACGTGATTGGTGGATTTAAACAGCTAGTCCTCTCGCTACGGTGCTGCGACCTGGTGAAAAAATTGATTCAGAAACCCTTATTGTTGGTAATTGCTGCCCAAAGTAAACCCCAATTTTCTCAAAATTTTCACAGTAGACAATTTGTTTGCAATGTTTTGATCATTATAATACGGTATTAAAGCCAAAAATTATCCACAACTTTGCCGTATCTAAATTAAGTAATGATTATGAATGTTAAACTGTCAAACTTTACGCCATAATAAAATAGCGACAAAAACGATACATATCCAAATTGCTCACCCTATACCTACACAACATGCAACACGGGTCGACAACGCGCATATAACACCTCTAGAGTTGTACATGTACAAAGGTTACGGTAATCACTTACAATTAGGCGAGCTATATGCTTGCTTGCCACCGACGCACGTGATAAAAAATCCCAAAGGTTTGCAGGGTTTCATGGAGTTAGTTTATTCCCTTGTCATTCTGTCTCATTTTCTTTTGGTGGGTATATTTACCGTCAACTTTATTACGTTGGCAATAGAGTACTGAGAAAGATCAAGCGAGTAAGTGGGTATAAGAAATTCAAAGACAAACAGCGAAAATTCAATTTAGTAATGGACTAGGCTTGATCATATTAGAAATGATTTTAGGGGCAGTGAGAGGTCGAGTATCACTGAGAAAAATAAACTAGACAAAAGGAAAAAAAACAGTGATGTCGGGTTACATTGGCTCTTGGAGGCGGAGACGTCATACTAGAACACTCGTTTGAGCGTCTTTGTGTGCACGGCACATTTGTACACGCTTCTATGTATGCGTGGGTCTTAGAGCACTGTTTCCGCTGTCGTAATGACGTTTGACAATACATCGACATTTTGCTTTCTATCGATGCGCTGCGAACCTGACGGATTAGCCTACTAGTTGCCTACCAATCGGCCGCCGCGGGGCGAGGTAATTCTGTTCTGGGCGGGGCGCAGCGTGGCCATTCTGTATGAAATACTATTATTTATTCTATGCCTTGGGGTGCTGACTATGGTCTTTGGGATTTACAGCATATTTATGGCACATTCACAGAAGTTGATTTTACCTAACCGTTTACATTTTACCAGACCCTCCTAACTGTGATTTTTAGGTCGGCCAAGTATCTATTAGTGAAAGAATAAATTGTCCATGTAAAGTAAATCAACAACAAGGAACCCTTCACTAAACTCATACTCATATTATTAAACTATATTATATACAATACGGTATATAACCATAAATGATACTGTTGGCACATAATAAAATTTTATGACCTTATTCGTCACACTATGTGATCATAAAGTTACCCGTTGGCCTTAACATCCACACTATTAACTGACGATTTTGAACCTTATTTTCAAAGTCATAAAGTTCCCCGATAGTCACTTAAGGCGAATCGTGAGTGTGTTTGTGTTGGGGAGATTTCAAATTAGTCGAAACATATTATAGATACGAGTTTTATATCTTCAAAAACGAGTGTTGCTTACATAACCAAGTGTTTTTTTTAGAGGAAAACGCGATTAGAAATAATTTTCCCGACAGAATTATTTTCCAGTCTTATTTTATTACTAGTTAGTTTTAAGTAGGCAGTTAATTCTAGGAGAAATTTTCGATAAAAATTATAGTAGAAAATTATAGATTCCATATTTTCTGTAATTTGTCTAAAAACTTCTAGTAGTAACAAGCTTTGCATCTCTTTCTTTCGTGCACGGGGTTATAGTCAAGTCTTATTTGTGGGCGTGGCTTAGTGAAATTTAAGATTCAGGCAACACCTAAATTAAGTCTCTTTCTTTTTGAAATGGGAGTGAAAGAGTAACACAGTTAGTATAGGAGCTCATCGCAAATCCAAATGATGAAATAAATAAAAAATACGAATTGATTGTAAATAAAACAATGTGCTTGAATTTTATCCTAAATTACAGGCGTGCAAGTTTTTTTTTATACCACGACGGTGGCAAACAAGCATACGGCCAGCCTGATAGTAAGCAGTTACCGTAGCCTATGGACGCCTGCAACCCCAGAGGATTCATATGCGCGTTGCCTACCCTTTAAGAACCTATACACTCCTTTATTGAAGAACCTCATACTGTAGCCCGCTAGGAACACCTCGGCAGGATGTTCATTCCACAGTCGCAGCGTTCCACAGTGGCCGGGGCGCCTAAGTAAGGCGGCCATAAGTAATTTGATTCTTACTTATCTTGTTTTCTGGTAACAAAGACTTTTAAAATACTATTTACCACTAGTAAAGTTCAATGAAACACGTATTTAGGTATATTGCATGCTAAATTTAATAAAAAGTATGAAACAAAATAGGTAAATGAAAAAACATTGTGTTTATGTAAAAAAAAACTTTAAAATACCTTAAAAGTATATGATTATTACTATTCCTTAAACTAGACATTTACTATATCTTAAACATAACAGGCCTTAGAATATAAATAATAAATATACATTTTAAAATAATTCATGTAAAACAAATATCAATAAAAAAATAAGTACATATAAAAATTAAATAATACATAAATTCAAACATTAAATTCTACGTTATTCAGTAACATCTAATAAACTTAAAACTTCAATAGAGAGAGTAGATTTTTTTTTTCGGGTCAACTTTCTACTGGAGGTGACAAATGGATCTGAATTCAGCAGAAGCCTGTGAATAAGATCTTTGTTAGTGAGATCCCGAGACATTTTCCGTGTGTGGTTGCGTCGTCAGATCTTTATATTTTTGTGCGTTGACTCTGCAGCCTCTTCGGACAATTCACCTATAGGAACTAAAGCGTTTTCTATAACTATAGCACCATGTACGAGCACTTTATGTACAGAAGATGGTAAATGATACCAATCGTATACTACCTTCATCAGTTCTTTCGCCGTTTCTGTAGCATACTCGTCAAATGTATTTATTTACATTTATTTTATATCCAGATCATATGCACTCCAAAATAGTTTCACACCTTTCTATTAGGTCCTGTTGTACACCGGTGATTTCAGCGGATAGCGGATTGTTGATCGGATTCCACGTTCAAGGTATTTTTGGTTAACGTACATGTTTTAAGGAGATTAACACTTTGCAACTCGTTGAACCATTCGGAATGTTTCATTAGAACTTTAGATTTGGTTCTCGAACACGATTTCGAAAAAAACACAATTCGTTCGCAAATGTACTTTATGACTTTTTCTAAATTGCTAGTATTCACGTTATCTGCATATGAGACCATTTCAATCAAATGTTGTATCACTTGGCGACGCCTTTCTACATCTGAACCACTCTTATACAGCCACAGTTCAAATACAAATCCCCTTGTAAATGATCCGACGTATATATCATCTGAAAAAAATAAAAATAAATGGTTAATATCGTAACGTAATATTTTCGTAGTACCGCTACGCGTAGGCCCACATAGGCGTAGCAGGATTCTAAATACTAAAGTGGCATAATGAGGCAAATAAAGTTGTATGTCTATTAATTTAGAAAGATCAAGCTTTCAAATGAAGGTAATATTATCCTTCAGCGAGTTTAATAATATAACTAAAACTTTAATTAAAAAAAATATTCTTATAATATTTCGCATGTAAGTTAGTCATGGCGTAGACCCGTTATTATTACTATATATTACATGTACAGAACAAAATCTATATGTAAAACAAAATAACGTACCTGATTCTTGAAGATCCATAATACTAATAGTCACTAAAATACAAACTTTCACAGGAATTCACTACTAATGACCGATCGCTTAATGAGTCGCTGATAAGGGAGCGCGCAGAAACGGGTGATATGGTCACTTTCGAGGTTCGTAAGAGGATGAAAATAGTTAATAATCCAAGATATATTTATACCCGATTGGAGTACATTTATAGGTGAATAGTAAACGATCATTGGATATTTAAAAATGACACATGCATTTTTTAAATTATGACCTAATGCCAGGCCACTGTGTGTTCGTGGGAGGAAATTCCTCTACAAACCGTTAAGAAACTAAAGACGTAAAATCGTTTCAACTAATTTTCTTTCGTAACGTATGAAACTTATTCTACTGAGCTGATTTTGTCCAGTCGTGTATGGAAAATAACAATGTTTTTTTTAAATATAATTATTTTTTTACTTTCCCAAAGCAAATATTTATTGCTAGAAAACGTGAAGTAAGTCTATTTCAAGGTCATTGGCTGTTGTCAGCCCCTTAAGAGTGCTGTGTCAGCTGTTTGTACTAACGCACTACGCTACGTCATAAAATGGCAATCGGGAGGACGTTAAATATTTTATGAGACACATATCTAGTTGGATAGTCGATACTGGAGCTGTGTTCCAATTACTATCAATGTATAACTGTAGGTATAATAACAGATAGACTGACAGAAAACGCAAGGTTTCGCAATGCAACGCAACTCAAGTTTTTTGGACCCGGGTATGTCCTTAAACTACGTCCAAAAGAGAGGAGGTATGGATACTGCGAATGTCATCTCGCTATGTGTGGTAGGGCACAGCACAGCAAATGTCAACTTGCTCAAATCTGGGGCAAAACCACAGCCAAATTGCACTACTCCCTACTCATAGTGTTCTGTTCCTGCTGGTGAGTAAGGCTACCAAAGAGCTCAAAGAGGACCCAGTGTATTGACGATGAGGGTCCCTCTTGTTCCTTTAGCCGTCAACACAGTGAATCCTCCTGTTTGCAAACCGTCGGCAACGCACATTTTGACACCTCTGGAGTTGCAGGCGACCATAGGCTTCGGTAGCTGCTTACCGTCAGGCGGGCCGTTTGTTTATTTGCCATGTTTGTCGTATAAAAAAAAAGTTTGCGCTTAAAAACTTCTTCATTCTCTTGAATCGTCTCTCATTTTGTGGATGGCATCGGATTCTTATATTTTTTTTGTACAATTTATCACACATGTTCGTACTTCTTATCTGGTGCAATAGTTGGCCATCGTAATCCAACGTGGTAATGCGGCAAGTGTAATGGGCAACTTTGCGCCCGCGACTATTATTAAAATTTTATTTAAACTCGCATATCTATATGTATAATAAAAACCTACATATGCGCTAATACGGTAGGCTACATAAAAATATTATTTTAATTAATAATCTGTGTTAAAATAAAATATTGCTTTTGCGCAAGCAATTAGGGTAAAACTGCATATTTTACTAAAATATCTGCAAAATACTGCCAATTACGTACTCGTGTGCTAATTAGGAATGGCGGTTGGAAACTTCCTCATTGGACCTAGATTTCAGATATTCTGGAGTGGTTACAAAACTAAGTCATTTCTGGATGAAAATTAAAGCCTAAAACGATGAACTACAATACTTTTACTTTGCTATACCGCGGTAGGTACAGTCACCGGCAATAGTATCTTCGACGAAGGTCCCAAAAATATGTGACACGCTCTTATGGCCCTACAAATAAGAGCGTGTCACATTTTTTTGCGGCCTTCATATAGGAAGATACTATTGTCGGTGACTGTACCATCGCCTTCACTGTTAACTGCCCATCGATGGACCTTATGACTTATGTAATAAGGTCCAACGATGTACAGTTAAGATTGTTGCTGTTTGTGCTCCTATTAAGGATGCCTCGTAATGAGGCGGAAAACGTGCCGAGTTTTGGTGGTGGCTTTTTATGGGTACATATTTATATGAGTATTTTTTGTGGTGGGTTTGTGGAAGCATTAATGCATGTAAAAATACTAAAGTAAGTATAAGGGCTTGGCAGTAATCAAGGATGATTAAAACATGGATGGACAATGCCTATACAAAATCGCGTTCCTCGAACCTTCAGGCTATACGTCTGTTTTCGGTACTGAGTGCCACAGCGCCATCTGTTGAGTCTGGAGTCGAGTTATTCTGTCAGCGTTAACCACCGAACAAAATATTAGAAACTAGAATTTTTTTTTTTTTTTTTTTTTATTATACCACGACGGTGGCAAACAAGCATACGGAATTTATTTATTTAATCTTAATTTCACAAAATAAGATGGTACAAATAGCGGACTTAATGCCATAAGGCATTCTCTACCAGTCAACCAATGGGCTCAACAGAAAGGTTAAGTAGGAATTTAGTGTTTGTGGTGACCGATAGATGATGCTAGTGCTTTAGCCTGAAATAAGGGAACGCGATTTTGTATAGGCATTGTCAATCATTTTCCGATCCAATACCGGATGTCGGATAGAATAACTTAAAGAAATTGCATTTCTAAATCCTGTCCATTGCTCAAAAGAAAGCACTTACGCAGAGAGGCGGACTTCATGTCATATGGTACTCTCTATGAAATGAAATGTTTATTCGGTGCAAAGAAAAGAGAAAAAACATGAAATTACAAAAAAACATAATTTACACCACAATGGTTGGCACTCTGTATGAATAATGTCAGAATAGCCATAACGCTGATTTTCAGGGCAACCAGAACTTAAAATATAATATATTAAAATATTAAATATTATGGGACAATCTTACACAAATCAACCTACTTAAAAACTATACTTAATCTAACCAACCCCAACCCTAATTGTTTTACCTCTGATTATTCTGTTTGTAACTTGTATTTTATGTGTTTCTTTATTTTGATGAGTGCAATAATAGTAGATTGTACAACTAGTGCATAAAACGCACGGTTTTACGCGAGGTGTTTATCCATCCGAGCGAGCTTGCGAGCGAGGATTGATATAAAGTCGAGTGTAAAATGCGTTTTATGGACGAGTTTTACACTCTAATTTTCACTTCAATTGCGAGGAAATAATTTATCGTTAATCGTGAAACTATTTCAAAATGTAATCTAATCTAATCAATTTGTAATTTTTTTTTTTAATTTTAACATGTGGATTTAGACAGATACTTGTTGTCTGCCAAGTCATAAAAACATTCCGGGGCATTTTTAAACTATCATCAACTCCTATTTTATCTGATTTAATTAATTTAATTATAGGAAACACGGAATTTAAATACTTATAGCAAGAATATAATAAAAGAGCAAGTTTCAGTAAGTATACTGCGAAATTTTACTGCTCAATTAAATTGTGCAATATATTTTGATTCTGTTTGGCTGTTGAGCCTCATTCTTAGTCTTAGAAGAAAATTTTATTTTATGCACTAGAGCTTAAAAAGCGACTTTATGTCGTCCACGCACGACTTAAACTCAAACTTTATGAGCATGAGAAGTGAAAAGAGTATTTATGTTATGCTATGTTAACCAAACTAGTGACAACAATATTTCCAGTTGACAGTCAAGTCACGACTGGCAACCCCACTAGACCGGATTCGAAATTTCTCTAGCAGCTTCTTTTTAATCTTTTTTTCTGGGGCCATCCGACATCCGATATCGGACAGGACAGTATAAAAACCCTCTAACCTACAATTCTCGGGATTCGAACAACTACTTATTGAACTTACATAAATTTCTGAAAACGCTTATATATTATTGCATTCTTCGCTGTGTAAGAAAATATTGCAGGTACGGTTATGTAAGGTAGATACTATTTAAATGTCAATATTTGATATAGCTATGGACCCAGATACAAATCCAATTATACGGGATCAGAGAAGATATGTCCAGGGCATTGTTATTTACTAATCCTATTCGAAGTTTACAAAATATCATTTTGATATTGGCAGTGCAACCAGTCATACATATTGGCGTGAGCGAAATGTAGAAAAGCGTCAAAATATTGAATTAAACTTACACGATTTTCACTCATTATTTTGATAAAAACGGAACTTAATCGCGTACACTTACTATTATTATTTTTCTGACGTTCCCTAGCGTGAATGTGCATAATCAAGACCAACTGCGGGTAGTTCGAAAAACCCGCGCAACTAGGAGAAGCTGATACAATTCCTCGCCAGTCTGCCTGCGACCACGAGCGTTAGCGCACGCTCGAAACGTCAGGAAAATAATAAAAGTAAGTGTACGCGATTAAGTCCCGTTTTTGTCAAAATAATAAGCGTCAAAATGTAGAGAACTTACGGATTAAAAATAATAATAAATGTTAAAACTAGACCAAAATCTACTGCCTACAGTATGGATTTGCCATTCCAACGAGATGTTAATCTTTGTTTTTCTTTTTGCCATATTTTATTATTGGAAAATTGTTTTTTAGTTTGAAGGAGTATGCTTGACAGTTAGTCCTATTGTCATAGGGTCAGAATTTGATGATGAGGTCCTGGAGAAATTGAGGGAACTCTTCAAATATTATAGGCACACCTATAGTGATATGAGTATTGTTTACAGTAGCTCGGGCATGCTCTTGGAAAGGTGGAGTAGGGTTAGGTGAAGTATTAGGTTGGTTCATGATAAAAATAATTTTACAGATTTTAGGTACAGTAAACGCCAAAATTATATATACAATTTTGAGCCTTATTACAATGGAGTTAGGTGTGAAAGATGACTGTACATTAAACTATATTACAGGTATTTAGCAACGTCCTTATACTACAAATATCCTTTGGAATATTAGCTATTGAATCACCGGCAGATCGGAAATTGCAAGATATTGTTTGTTTCATCTTAATTTATTTCAATGGTTTTGTTAAATATATACGGTAAGTAGAAAGGAATCCAGATAATTAAAAACATTTTAACGTTTAACCATTGGAAGAAACGTATGTTAAATTTAAACTTTCGTGAGACATACTATCACTATAAAATATAACGGTTACACTCACGTCACTTTAGTCACTTCGCGCGACATGTTTCGGAGAGCTTAGGTCTCCATCTCCAAGCACTAAGAGTGCTATTTTGAATCAGCCCGTAGCGCACTGTTGCACGAGGCGTTAGTCATAGTAGTATTCTTAGTGCTTGAAAATGGATACCTAAGCTCTCCGAAACATGTCGTGCGAAGTGACTAAAGTGACGTGAGTGTAACTGTTATATTTTATAACGTTTGTTAAAATATATTTTTATTAAATATAAGTTTCTTGTAAGCTTTTAGAAATTAAGGAAAAGTATAACCGTCTACCTCTGGCTAGACTCGAACTCGCAACTTAGGGATATACAGTATGTGGCCTGTAATCCGAGCAAAAAATTAAAACGTAGATTTTACTCCTCAAACTATATAACTTTTGTTCAACAACTTTAAAAAAATGTGGAGTCTTTAGATTGTCTCTTTATCATACAAACTAAATAGTATTATCAATGTACGTTAAAATCCATCCAATTGACATTGCTTTTCAGTCTTGTTACCTTACAGACAATCAATTTCGCAATCCATTGCGTATTCGAATCAACTATAAAGTGTACTAAAAAAAACAAACCACAAGTTAATTTTTAAAGTCGCTGAACAAACGTTGTCTAGTTTGAGGAGTAGAATCTACGATTTAATTTTTTGCTCGTGTTGCAGGCCACACAGGGTATGCCCATTGCTCATCAACTGAGTTACATTCTCATCATTCCCATCTCACCCCACCTACGAGGTACTAGAGGGTGAGGAAGGATTTTGTGTTTATCGGTAAAGTAATGAAATGGAACTACCCAAAATCATAAAAAAAAACTAAAATACAAACGTCCGGAACATTTATTATAATACCATTCAGTTTACATAAATATGTAAAAATAAAATGTTATCAAGGTTTGAATGTAAGTTTTCTCCCTACTCACCCCATTTTACGGTACAATAAAATAAATAACCTCAAATTGTAAATAAAAATAAAACAAAATTAAATGCATTTATTTCATACCATTTGTGCCATGCCTGTGCCATTTCATACCATGTCCATATTTTGTTTGTACAAACCATAAAATTAAACTTATAACTATGGTTACCTTAAATAACTATCCTAGGTGCTAAACTTAAACGCAAATAGGACTAGTGCCTTATCACTATCAGGCCACTGACCCATCTGTCGAACACTACGATAAGGAGACTGAGGATATAGGACTAGTGCCTTATCACTATCAGGCCACTGACCCATCTGTCGAACACGACGGTAAGGAGACTGAGGATATAGGACTAGTGCCTTATCACTATCAGGCCACTGACCCATCTGTCGAACACGACGGTAAGGAGACTGAGGATATAGGACTAGTGCCTTATCACTAACAGGCCACTGATCCATCTGTCGAACACTACGATAAGGAGACTTGAGGACATAGGACTAGTGCCTTATCACTACCAGGCCACTTACCCATCTGTCGAACACGACGGTAAGGACTAGTGCCTTATCACTATCAGGCCACTGACCCATCTGTCGTACACGGCGGTAAGGAGACTGAGGCGATTTAGTAACTGTAATAATATATTGTTTCAATACATTTTTTTCATAAAGCCTGCACCAAACAAGTTTCTCTTTTTGACCCAGCGGTTGACTGGTAGATGTTGCCTTAAGGAAATAAGCCGCCCTTGTATATTTTATGTGCAATAAAGTTGAAATAAATAAATAAAATGTTCCGCTATGACCGTTCGTTGTGGAGATCCTTAGGGGAGGCTTTCAGTCTTTCGGCTGAAATGATAAAATAAAAAAACCATTTCGCCAAAAAACGTCATCTTGGTGAGTAGAAATGATAATAAAAAATATTTTTTTTTTTTAATATTGTAGATATTGAGAAACAATATTAACACTTTTACAACCAGGAAACCTCTAAGCGGGCTCTCTGTTCGTAGGCGCTTTCCGCTACATACGAGCGTAGCGCGTAGCGAAGTGTGGTATGGAAAGTATTAATACATTCACTGTTATGCTACGCGCGTAGCGCTACGCCGTAGCCTATAACATGGGGTTCCCGCTGCGTAGCGAAAATGCTTCGTACAACATATATATTGTTAATGTATTTTTAAATTAGAATCCGGCACAGGGCGTGACGACAACGTGTCGTGATTAGCGCTGAATGGGTAATTAAATTAACTTGGTTGTCCCGTTACTGAGAGCGCTGGTGGCCTGGCGGTAAGACGTTACTTTCACTCCGAAGGTCTCGGGTTCAAACCCCGGCTCGTACCACTGAGTTTTTCGGAACTTATGTACGAAATATCATTTGATATTTACCAGTCGCTTTTCGGTGAAGGAAAACAGCGTGAGGAAACCGGATCTTAATCCCAACAACGCTTGGTTTCCCCTCTGGGTTGGAAGGTTCGTAAAAACTAGTACCTACGCTAATTTCTGGAATTAGGTTGCCGAGCGGACCCCAGGCTTAATAGAGAAAAAAGCTGGGACAAACGGTAGGAAGAAGAAGGTTGTCCCGTTACTACTTTTGTATAGACATTGTCAGTCAAAATATTACATGGTCCTTGATTTATTAATACCTGTTTCGGTATTGTATTTTCATGTCTAAAAGCGGTCTCTGATCGCATTGATAGTACAAAAGGGTTCCGTAAAGCGGCCACATAATAATGACTTCAATTTCGTAAGTAGGTCAAACCGGTTTTAGAAGTTCGACAATAAATAGGTATCAACGAGATTGCTGAGTAGGAATTCCGTTTCAACTGGTCTTATATGAAAGGGGTGAATCAACTTTAACTTAATCTTGCTATTCTTTGTCATGGGTACCATGGACCATACAGGGTGAAACAAAAATACCGTGATCCGTTAGAGAGCATAATTGTTATAGTATTGCGCGACTTAGAAGAAGACCCTACTCATAGTGTTGTGTTCCTGCTGGTGAGTAAGGTTGCCAAAGAGCTCAAAGAGGACCCAGTGTGTTGACGATGAGGGACCTTCTTGTTCCTTTAGCCATCAACACAGTGAATCCTCCTTTCGGTCGGGTCGGCAACGCGCATGTGTCTTCTTTGGAGTTGCAGTCGTCCATAGGTTACGGTAGCTGCTTACCATCAGGCGGCGTATGCTTGTTTGCCAGCGCCGTGGTATTAAAGAAAAAAATTTCGACGCAAAAAAAAATGTTTTGTATGGGACCCGTCGTCCCAGGCGGCCAAGCCTCCATATAAATCCAATTTTTTTAGCGAGAAAATTTTTTTTTCTTTGTTTTTCGTAATTAGATGATATAATGATGATACCAATTATATCCTTAAACGGATTAACAACATTTTAGTTACATCTTGTATATGGGGCTCTTCGAACAAGGAGTGTGGTTTTTAAAGTGTCGACAACGCATACTCAAACTCAATCCCAAACATTTATTCGGTAAGTAGGCCACAACGGCACTTTTACACGTCAGATAGTTTATCAAAGTAAAAAAAATGCGTAGTTAATTAAAAATAATACTTTTAGCATTCTAAAATGAGTTGCAGTACATTAGACTAGAATCCGTCTTTAATCCATTGGACTGAAATGCGAACATTTCAAATAAGTTTATCTAGTGGAGGGCTATTCGGGGAATATAACTTGTCATAAGTTTGATTTGAATTTGATATTGAAGAGAACCTGCCCGAAGTGAAGTTTGACTTATTCAGGTTATCCTTCTCGTATCACCGATTGAAATCAAAATGTGATTGATTAGGGTAAGTGACTTCACAATGTTTTACTTCGCTTTATAGCAACTGATAAATACATACACCTATCAAATGATACATAGTAAATACATATAATTTTGTGTACAACTTATTAGTGTACAATGTACCTAATATAATTCCCGGACCCGGGTATGCCCTTAAACTACATCCGGACCCGGGTATGTTGGACCCGGGTATGTTCTTAAACTACATCCAAAAGAGAGGTATGGGTACTGCGAATGTCACAGGGCAAAAACCCGGGTTTTTTCAAAAAATATCTACCCACTCGGTTTTTTCGGGTTTTTTCGGGTTTTTTGGATAATTTCGGGTTTTTTCGGGTTATTTCGGGATAATAAAGTTTTTTGTTTGAATTTAGATTTAAATGCATTTAATTTTATTGCATTTTTTCTACCAAATATTTTTGTAACTGAATAATATGGCATGTGTTTTCTGTCGGTTGGGGAAATCGCCAGTCTGGCTTCAAGTTTATTATTGGAGGATGATGATGATGAATTATATATTGGTTGGCTATTACCTACTTAATAAATATGATAAACTAAACCCCAAATATTAAGTTTCACCAAAATATACAAGAATATATAAAGTAGTAGGTAACCATTATATAATTTAAGACTTTTTACAGCTTAAATCAGATTTCTTAAGTCAATTTATTTAAAAAACCCACTTTTGTCAAAAACCCACGGGTTTATTCAGCTGGGTTGTACCCAATTTAACCCAGTGGGTTTTTTTGGGTTGGGGACGATTAAGCCAACCCTGGAATGTCACCTCGCTATGTGTGGTAGGGCACAGCACAGCGAATGTCATCTCGTTCAAATCTGGAGCAGAGCCCGACTGGGGAAGTACCTCCACCTTACAGAAAACCACAGCTAACTAGGTACCGTATTCTAATTTTAAAATACATAAACAATACATTAAAACACAATCTATCTCAAACATAACTCCAACACACAACAAATATTCAACCAATCTTCAACCAATATTGAAGTTGTATTGTAGTTGCGTCGGAATAATTTTCAAGCAAATTCTGATATTTCTGATTCAGACGTTTAGGCGATAGCTGTATTGTGTAGTTAATGCATTGGAGTTGTATTGAAGTTGGATCGTATACGTGTTTTAAAGTTAGAATACGGCCCTAGACCCTAAGACTAGACTATAAGTTGTGTTCCTGCTGGTGAGTAAGGTTGCCAAAGAGCTCAACCCAGTGTGTTAACGATTAGGGACCCTCTTGTTCCTTTGGTCGTTCCTCTTTTTTGTAAAGGGCCGGCATCGCGCCTGTGACACCTCTGTACCATTAGGCGGAGCCGTTTGCTTGTTTGCCACCGTAGTGGTATGAAAAATATACCTAATATAATAAAATATTTATTAATATATAAAGGATGTTGTAACCAGAAGAAATCTAGCGTCGACGGCTGAAGGTTGAAGGTATTACAATAAACACGTGCTGCGCTCGCTTTACGAGTTATTAGATCAAGTCATAAGTGATAACGATTAGCGGATCTATTTTTTTTTAATCTACACCCACATCATAAATCCCCTATTTTGCTTTCGGAAACCGTATGTAATTAATTACCACCATTATTGCAACCAGTAATGTAACATCACTGTATTATCTGTGCCAGTGTTGTAAAAATGTGTGAAAATACATAACCACATCGAATGAGAATGAGAATGAGACATTTATTGATAAAAAATTTCAACATTTTTTACACGTCAGTTACAATTAAGTACTTACAAATTATATTTACATCATATTTTCATGCTTATTTTATAGCAAGTTTTGTTATTTTTCATTTAAAAATTTACATGTAGGTAAGTACATTATTTTTAAATACAGTAAAATACAGTAGAAGTATATCTATTATTATTCAATATTTAAATTATTATTAAATACATTCATTTTGTTAGTCGTCATTGTAATTAAGTCATTTATTAGCATGTCCTTGAAATAAATTCATTGATTTTGTAACAGCACAGGTCAATTAGCATTTTTTTTTAAGTTTGGCTAAGAATATTTTTTCACTCGCCGAATCAACAATGTCACTAGGAAGAGAATTGTATATACTAACGCCAATGACAGGGAGTGACTTCCGAGCTTTATCGTGTCTACGATACGGGATTAGTAGCAGGTGCGTACCGCGGGTGTTCCTGCCGTGGCACTGCCCGCGGGTCATGTACTGTTGTAGGTTCGACCTCACGTGCTGGCAAGCTGTTAAAATGTAGAATATGTAGATATATGGCAAAGTTAGAATCTTATGCTTTCTAAATAATGGTTGGGCCGGATAGTCGTAAGGTTTACCAGAAATTATTCTGAGGGCTCGTCTTTGCAATGCAAATGGTCTTTCGCAGTCGATTCGATCGATTTTGGTAACGTAATGAAAATCCAGCCCTCCTCCCGACCGCGGTTATCCTCCTCCTCGTCCGTTCACACAATCGAGTTGGCCATGGCGGTGCAATGGCGGTCATTCTAATGGTTTCCGAACACGTCATTTAGGATTTATAATATGTGTGTAGATAAAGCAGTGTACGTAATTAGGCCTTTTGCGTAACAGTTACATACTCGTAAACTACTATTCGCTACATGTGGATAAAATGCGTTTTTCCCCACAGCTTTCAAGGGATAACGATCGCCTTTCTTAGGTGGTATGGTAAAAAAGTCTATGACTCACACCAACCGTCAGGAAATATCACGATACGCCCGAAGCGACATCTGTGTGCGACAGCGCGACACTACTCCTAATGGATGCTAATTCCCTTCTCGAGGTTTTGTTAAGTGCGTATACGTAATAACAAGTTGTATGTATGTATGTAAAAAAAAAATATAAAGAACAAGCAATACAAAGTGAACTTATATCCCATTAAGGTATCTCTTCCAGGTAACCTTTGTTATAGCAGGTGACATACGAGCGCACACTTACTACTTGTTACATCACAACCTTATGAACTACTAGCCTTTTCCCGCGGCTTCGCCCGCGTACTATAAGTACTCAAAAAGGATACGATACCCATGTTGATTTTCAGACTTTGTGACCACATTTGCTCCTTTTAGGGGTTGAATTTTCAAAAAACCTGAAACACATGTTTGCTCATTTATCGTTAGGAATACTCCTGTGAAGTTTCGAATAGAATTGTCTAACAAATCTTGATTCGCCATACAAACTTTGGACTTGAATTTTGAAAAATCCTTTCTTAGTGCACCCCTAGACCTTATAAGGAACCGACGTGCCAAATTTAGAATCTCTAGAACCAGCGGTTTGGGCTGTGCGTTGATATTGTCAGTCAGTCTGTCAGTCAGTCAGTCAGTCAGTCAATCAGTCAGTCAGTCAGTGAGTGAGTGAGTCAGTCAGTCAGTCAGTTTCTTCTTTTATACAGGGTGGAAAGATAAGTCGGGCCCTGGAGGAAAACTACCTTAAAACGTTGAGATAGCTCAATTCACTGAAAGGAAACATTCTTTAATTTCTTTAAAGGGACATAATTGCATTTACAAATTTTTGGAAAAGAGTATAGTTTTCAAAAAAAAAAATTATTTTGTAATTTTTGCCATAAATATTTTTTATGACAATCAATGCCAATCGATCCTGTTTCCAACGAGGATAAAAACTTCTAAATACCAACCAAGTTTAGGGCACAAGAGAACCCATAAATAATAATAATAATATTTTTCATACAATTAGTATGGAAAAAAGGGAAAATTAAGAAAAAAACTGTGAATGCAGTTTTAGTTTTTAGGAAAAATAAAAGAATGTTTCCTTTGAGCGAATTGAGCTATCTCAAGGTTTTAAGGTAGTTTCCCTCCAGGGCCCGACTTATCTTTCCACCCTGTATATTTAGATTGTATCTGTAGCGCATATATGTAGGTAAAGAGCTTTGCGAGAAAATGTAGGTTAAACAATTGTCTCTGATATTAGATAGGTAAATATGACCGAAAGAACTCGGACCCGGTTTTTTGGACCCGGGTATGTCATTCAACTACGTCCGGACTTGGGTATGTTCTTAAACTACGCCAAAAAGAGAGGTATGGGCACTGCGAATGGCATCTCGCTAAGTGTGGTAGGCCACGTTCAGCGAATGTCATCTCGCTTAAATCTGGAGCAGAGCCCGACTGGGCAAGTACCTCCACCTTACAGAAAACCACATCCAAATAGCTCTAGATCCTACTCATAGTGTTGTGTTCCTGCTGGTGAGTAAGGTTGCCAAAGAGCTCAAAGAGGACCCAGTGTGTTGCCGACGAGGGACTTACTTGTTCCTTTAGTCATCAACACAGTGAATCCTCCTTTTTGTAAAGGGTCAGCAACGCGCATGTGACTCCTATGGAGTTGCAGGCGTCCATAGGTTACGGAAGCTGCGTACCATCAGGTGGGCCGTATGCTTGTTTGCCACCGTTGTGGTATAAAAATAAAAATAAAATATAAATGTCTATCATTGTTAATACAAAAGGGAGAGGACCCCCGCTCCGAGTCGTTTCTGGTGCACAGTCCATGGCTATTCATCGTGGTAATGCCGCGAGCGTTATGGACACTTTTCCACCGGAAACGACAACGATCGGTAGCAATGATTTTAGGTAAGTTGTGTTTGACTGAGTGAAATATATTTGACTATAAATTAGACATTATATATAATTAGATTGTATCATTGCGAAAAGTTTTTTTTGGGGGAAAGTATATACAAAAGCCTTATTAAGTTTACTGTGGGAGTAAACTCCGTGTGTCGGTGAGTAAGAATACTTATTAATTATATACTTTTTTGAAATGAAAACTTCTTTAGCGGCGCTGTGCACTTATTGTGATGGGGAAAAAAATTTAAACTCGCGTCAGGTCACGTGACCGTCAGATTCGTCAGATTGAAAATTCGTAAGACGGACACGTGACCTGATCGAATAAATCTATATTAATAATTCCGTCGAGGGGTACGGTAGACCCGAATGAAATTATGCTCAAATGAAAAAGCGTAAAAAAATAAAAGTTTTGAATAGAAGACAATATAGTGTAGCATGACGCTACGTATCGTACGACATCTGTCGACTTTCTTTAGAACTTCTGAACTTCTGTGTCTAAGGCTAGGTCACGGTTGATATATAAAAAAAGCGTACATTGTGATTCACGGCATTACAGGTAGATGGCGCTTCTATCAGTCCGTATTTTGTAATACGTCTGGCAGTTATAAAATTGAGATAATACTCGCGCTAATTTTGAATGTGAATTTTTGAGGTATTCCAGATTGTCAAAGAGAAAAAAGTTGATTTTTGATTGAGTCTGTCAGAGCGCCGTGAGATTTTGGAAAGAAAAAGAGATAATCTGGATTTGGTCTGGGGTTTTTGCTATAATTTGCTTAGTTGCATCGTGGTGAAGTGCGATTTATTTCAAACATTATATAGCAAGTGCTATTAATACATTATTGGAGCAAAAATAAAACTAAAACCATTGCCGGGCAAAAAGGGCCATATAAATTATATAGCAAGTGCTATACACTGGAACCGCCTGATCCGGAAGGATTCCGGAAGGCGCTTGTGAGTGCCGGGCCGGCGGGACGGTCTGCAGCTGCCGCGATTTCCGCGGGTTTCTTCGCCACATCATCGGAGAGTTAGAGTCCGCATCCAGCGGGCTCTCCAAGTGAGAAAAGGAGTTCAGCGAGCTATTGGGTCCGCCTAAATCAAAGCGGACACTTGCCCACGAACTCTTTTTAATTTAAAGCAACAGCTTTAGCCATCCTGCTTTCGAGAGTATCAAATTATTTACATTTTTGTTAAAAACGTTATAAATCGGATTCGTTTTCTTTGTATCCAGTATTTTTGTGCCATAATAGTTTTTTTTGTTTTGCTAAATTCCCCAAATTCAAATTGCCTCGTTTGACGGGCGTATAAAGACCTGGCTCTTTAATTTAGGCTACGTTCAGCCAGCGAATCATCTGTCACCATCCATATCACCCGCCTCATTAACCCATTATTTTCCTGCAGCCAAATTATTACTAGCCGAGTCTTTATTTTTACCTACCGGTTTTGCTAACTATTGAATGTGTAATGTCCTTGTTTAGGTACAGTTGTCTTCATTTTTAAGTGAAGTGCTAATATTAAATATTTTTAATTATTGTAATTTAATTACATTCTGGCCACTAGGGAGGTTGTTGAATGTGAAAGTGAAATAGGTACAGTTGTCTTCATTTTTAAGTGAAGTGCTAAATTTAAATATTTTTGTTATTGTAATTTAATTGCATTCTGACCACTAGGGAACTTATTGAATGTGAAATACCCTTATTTAGATGCCGTTATTGTGATTTTTACGTGAAATGCTAAATTTTAAATAATTGATTATTTTTGCTAATATTAAATATTTTTACTTTGTCGTCAAAATTAAACGTGTTAATGCAATTAAGAAGTATTTTACTGCAAAATGGCGCCCGATAAGGTAAGGAACTCTGGATTTACTTTTAATAATAGTAATTAAATATTTTTTTTGGATTTGTGAGACGGTGACCGTAGACCGGTCGCGGTTCTATTAACCTTGATTTTGGTTTGTTTCAGCCTGCTGCCTCCTTACGTCCCATCACTAACCCGAATTCCGTCATATTAAAAAAATTGCTTTTATTTATGTTAAAAAAAAAACGAATTTATCTGTTGCCCTTTACTTATGCCTTTTTCTCAATTACCCGTAACATATCCCGAATACCTTATTTCATAGTCTGAGTCCTGTAGTTAGAGCCCGTAGACGTTAGGGAATTCGCAGGTAAGTCAGACATAGAATGTATGATTTGCGTTTTATTATTTTTTTCAGAAACTGAACTTGTTTTTTTTGAATTCGAACTCTAACTTGGCATTTAGACTTCGAGTGTTATTTTCTTTCTTTGACTTAAGCGCTTGGTTTAGACCACGGATATACTCGAACTTCGGATTTTATTTTTTAGGTAGATTAACTTTATTTTTTGTTTGAACTTGCAACGCAAGACAACATTCGACTTTTCGCCATGTCGCACTTAAGTAATGAAGGATCAATTGCTGAGACACCTCATGCGCACTCATCTTTAAACTCGTACGATCCGAGGATTTTAGATCCAATGGCAGACGATGAAGAACAGTTTTTTGATTCTGAACCACGACCCCAGGCGATGCATATGTCCGGACTTCACCCGCCTTCTCCTTTCAAAGATTATTCACTTACATGTTGTCAGACGTTTCCATGAATTGTTGTCAGATAGTGCCTTGAAACATTTTAGGGCAATCAGATATCCGGGTCTTACTTACGCGGAATTAAAGTCTGAATTCGTTAAAACCTTCGACGTAGCCGATTTCGATTTCAAGCTTGAGAGCCAACTTCGCGCTTTATCACAGAAGGACAACCAGTCAGTGGTTGATTTTGTTATTCAGGCGCGCGATCTAAACGCAAAGCTACGTACACCGGTTTCCGAAGATAACCTGTTTAACATTATTAAATATGGAATGAATCCTAGATATCATCCCTGTCTTGCAACTAACGTGGTCAGGGATATTGATGGTTTGTTAGAAGTCGCGAAAAATTTTGAAGCCTTTCAAGGTTCACGTCCAGCACGTTTGGCTATTGCACCGATTAGTGCTCAAGTTGTAGGTCAACCCAGTTCTATAGTGTGTATGAAGTGTGATGCAACTGGTCACAACTATCGTAATTGTCCTAACGTTTCAGGGGCAGTGTGCTTTAAGTGTAAGCGTGTTGGTGCAATCACACGCGATTGTCCTAGTTGTAATTCTGGTCCGTCAAAAAACGAATAAGTGGCGCACTGAGAGGTCCATCGGTGTCGCCCGTTTATATGAATAATTCCCCGGATAATAGACTTTTTATTGATGTTTTAGTTGCTGGCTCTTCGGTAAGAGCTCTTTTAGACTCTGGTGCTCAGGTTTCACTAATTGATATATCCCTCTTATCGGAGCTCGGTATAACATATCACGAGGATATCCGGCCTTATGTTGTCTCCGCCGACAATTCTCCTATTGAAATTCTCGGCGGTTTGGACGTCCCCATTCTTCTTAGTGGCATTCGCGTTCTGCACCCCTGTCTAGTAAGCAGTAATATTCCTACTGCATTTATTTTAGGAATTGAGTTTTGGAATGCTGTTGGTCTCATTGACATTTTAAAGAAGGCATTCCGTGATGGTTTGTCAGGTAAGCTTTACGTCGCTTCACATCATGTTCCTGTCGCAGTCCCACGAGTAGGTGAGGTTCGCTATGTCCACCCTCGTACGGTGCTTGCACCACTGCAGGAATCAAAACTCCAATGTGTTATTGACGAGTTTGAGGAGATTTCTTCTGATAAAGCTGGATTAGGTTGTACTTCGTGGCTTTCGCATAAGATTGAGACTGTTGGTTCGCCCATCCGTCAACGTTACTATCCCTTATCTCCAGTCAAACTCAAGATTCTCAACGAAGAGATCGACAAGATGTTAGAGTCAGGCGTTATTCGTCCCTCACGATCACCCTGGGCTTCCCCAGTGGTGATGGTTACCAAGAAAGATGGTAGTGTCAGGTTTTGCGTGGACAGTAGGAAGTTGAACAGCGTTACCATCAGGGATTCATACCCTCTCCCGCACGTCCAGGACATCCTTGATAACCTACGAGGTGCCAAATATCTAACTTCGTTGGATTTTAGGAGCGCCTTTTGGCAAATCCCCTTAGCTGATAAGGCCAGTTGTGAGAAAACGGCCTTTATTGTACCCCAAAGGGGCCTCTTTGAGTTCGTTCGTCTCCCTTTTGGTTTAACCAACGCTGCGTCCGAGATGCAGAGGCTTACTGACATGATTGTCAATTTTGAATATACCCCTGAGTCTGAGGATTTTATCTTCGGCTATGTTGATGATTTGATTTTGGTGTCTCGTGATTTTGACAGTCATATGCGGCTTATTCGTAAGGTTCGTGATAGGTTGAAAGAAGCTGGTCTTACGGTTAATTTAGATAAGTGCGAGTTTTGTAAGTCTGAATTGAAGTATCTCGGCTACATCGTCAATGAGCGTGGTCTTCAAACTGATCCAAAGAAATTAGAAGCTATTAGGGATTACCCTACCCCTTCTTCTGCCAAGTCTCTACGTGCTTTCATTGGTATGTGTTCGAATTATCGCCGTTTCGTGGATGGTTTTTCTTCGATTATTGCTCCTCTGACGGCACTTATCGGTAAGAGAAAGGGACGTGATCCCATCGATTGGAACGATAGTGCTAGTGAAGCTTTTTCTAAATTGAAGGATGCCTTGATGAGCGCTCCGTTGATGGCTTGCCCGGATTTTTCGAAACCTTTTATCCTTCAATGTGACGCTAGCCAGGTTGGCTAAGGCTCGGTCCTGGCTCAAGAGTTTGACGGCGTTGAACATCCAATTGCTTATTATTCTCGTTTATTCACTAAAGCTGAACGTGGATACGGGACAACCGAACATGAGCTTCTCGCCGTTGTTGATTCCATAAAGCATTTCCGCGGATATCTCGATGGAATGTGGTTTAAGATCATTACTGACCATATTGCTCTTAAATGGTTGATCACCCTTGATAATCCTACCGGGCGCTTGGCTCGTTGGGCAACTTTGATTTCCCAATATAACTTTGAGATTGAACATAAAAAAGGTGTCCTTAATGTTGTTCCAGACGCCTTGTCCCGCGCTCAAGTTGGGCTTATTTCATTCGCGCGTGGCATGGATCCTTCTGGAGATCCTTGGTATGAACGAATTTACCAGGGAGTTTTGGACAATCCTCAAATGTTTACTGCATTTGCTCTTCGGGATGGTGTCTTAATGCGCAGGGTATCTATCGAAAACCCTTTAGCACCTAATCCATGGCGTATAGTTCTTCCTGCTTCAAGGACTAGAGAGGCGGTTGCTGAAATTCATAATGGATTTCCCAACGTTCATCCTGGTGTTATGAAAACGTATTTAAAAGCTCGTGACTTATACTATTGGCCGAATATGTACCGTGATGTTACAAGGTTCCTTTCCGAATGTCAGATTTGCAAGTCTTATAAAATTGCAAATTCACAACCTCGTGGACTTCGCTTATTTCCTCGTCGTGTTGCGGCTCCAATGGATCTTCTTTCCATTGACTTAATTGGTCCTTTACCGGTTAGCCGTAATGGGTGTCGTTATATTTTGACTTTGGTTGACGTTTTTACCAAATTTGTTTGGTTGGTCCCTTTGAAGTTGGTGAATGCGAGGTCAATATCGATGGCATTAGAGTCGGAGGTTATTTTGCGGTACGGTGTTCCTACTAACATTCTCTGTGACAACGCTACAGTTTTTCATGGTCGTCAATTTCTGGATTTCCTGGCGAGCTATAATATTCCAGGTCCGTGTTATACCCCATATTATTCGCCACAAGCGAATGTTGTGGAGAGATATAACCAGGTCGTGATTACTACTTTGAGCATTTTAGTTGAAAATGACCAACGCAGTTGGTCGGGTCATTTACATCGGGTCGCTCTTTATTTAAACTCTTGTATAAATTTGGCTACTGCTTATACACAGAATTTTTTGATGTACGGCCGCGAGTTGTCAATGATTCGTGAACGTGTTGAGAATCAGGTTGTGGACCAAGATGTGGGACTCAGCCGGATGGAACGCGCTTCGAATCTTCAGACGCTTCGTGAGGTGTACGATAAAGTTTCTGATTCGATGGCTTTAGCCTTTCATCGTAACGCCGCCAAGTTCAACACGAACCGTTCTTCGCCAAGAATCGTTGGTGACCAAATCGTTTGGCGCCGGAATTTCCAGCGTGGATCCGCTGATCCTTTTCGAGGCGGTAAATTCGCTCCACGTTTCGTTCGGTGCCGTGTGGTTAGACGGGTGTCTCCACAGGTATATGTACTGGCTGATACCGATTCCGAGCACGTCGGTACCTATCATATTAAAGATATCTTGAAATAGTTTCTTCTTTCGGCCCGTTCAGTATTCTCAAAATTCTAAAATGCGCTTTAGTCCGCCATTCCCTTATCGGTAATCCTTGCTTGATTCGTTTCTTATCTTTTTTTGTTTTCGTTTGAGCGTTTCCTTGCTCCTTTTTCCAGGTTTGACTTTTTTTTACCGTTGGTGCTTAAGGCTTCGTTTATCTTTCCCGGTCTATGATAGCCTGGTTGTATAATTTGATGACTCGATGTGAGGGATTAAGATCTGTGGCCAGGTGCAGTTTCTGTCCTATCCCGGCCGTCACGTCTTGGACCGCGTGACGCGTTGGTTGGCGTTTTGTCATCTTCTTAATCTATTAGATTAGTCTTTAGGGGTAATGTTAATAACTGGTTGGTTTTGTTTTTTTTGTAATTCGTTTAGGGTTCTCTTGTTGTACCTTTTTTAGCCTTAGAATTAAGTTGTGTTTTTTTGTTGCTTGGGGTTAGTTTTCTTGTGTTTTCTTGTGTTGTTGTTTGTTTGTTTCTTTGTTTGGTAGGGAGAATAGAAGACAATATAGTGTAGCATGACGCTACGTATCGTACGACATCTGTCGACTTTCTTTAGAACTTCTGAACTTCTGTGTCTAAGGCTAGGTCATGGTTGATATATAAAATAAGCGTACATTGTGATTCACGGCATTACAGGTAGATGGCGCTTCTATCAGTCCGTATTTTGTAATACGTCTGGCAGTTATAAAATTGAGATAATACTCGCGCTTATTTTGAATGTGAATTTTTGAGGTATTCCAGATTGTCAAAAAGAAAAAAGTTGATTTTTGATTGAGTCTGTCAGAGCGCCGTGAGATTTTGGAAAGAAAAAGAGATAATCTGGATTTGGTCTGGGGTTTTTGCTATAATTTGCTTAGTTGCATCGTGGTGAAGTGCGATTTATTTCAAACATTATATAGCAAGTGCTATTAATACATTATTGGAGCAAAAATAAAACTAAAACCATTGCCGGGCAAAAAGGGCCATATAAATTATATAGCAAGTGCTATACACTGGAACCGCCTGATCCGGAAGGATTCCGGAAGGCGCTTGTGAGTGCCGGGCCGGCGGGACGGTCTGCAGCTGCCGCGATTTCCGCGGGTTTCTTCGCCACATCATCGGAGAGTTAGAGTCCGCATCCAGCGGGCTCTCCAAGTGAGAAAAGGAGTTCAGCGAGCTATTGGGTCCGCCTAAATCAAAGCGGACACTTGCCCACGAACTCTTTTTAATTTAAAGCAACAGCTTTAGCCATCCTGCTTTCGAGAGTATCAAATTATTTACATTTTTGTTAAAAACGTTATAAATCGGATTCCTTTTCTTTGTATCCAGTATTTTTGTGCCATAATAGTTTTTTTTGTTGTTTTGCTAAATTCCCCAAATTCCAATTGCCTCGTTTGACGGGCGTATAAAGACCTGGCTCTTTAATTTAGGCTACGTTCAGCCAGCGAATCATCTGTCACCATCCATATCACCCGCCTCATTAACCCATTATTTTCCTGCAGCCAAATTATTACTAGCCGAGTCTTTATTTTTACTTACCGGTTTTGCTAACTATTGAATGTGTAATGTCCTTGTTTAGGTACAGTTGTCTTCATTTTTAAGTGAAGTGCTAATATTAAATATTTTTAATTATTGTAATTTAATTACATTCTGGCCACTAGGGAGGTTGTTGAATGTGAAAGTGAAATAGGTACAGTTGTCTTCTTTTTTACGTGAAGTACTAAATTTAAATATTTTTGTTATTGTAATTTAATTGCATTCTGACCACTAGGGAACTTATTGAATGTGAAATACCCTTATTTAGATGCCGTTATTGTGATTTTTACGTGAAATGCTAAATTTTAAATAATTGATTATTTTTGCTAATATTAAATATTTTTACTTTGTCGTCAAAATTAAACGTGTTAATGCAATTAAGAAGTCTTTTACTGCAATAGGTAAATGTATATTTATGGGCTAAATTCGGATTGTCGCGTATTTTGCATTTAAAAGTGTTAATTTAATGACAAATGGTCGGCCATATTACATATTTTAGTGGTTGACAACTTGACAGTGAGGGGTGCGTTCGGAAATTGTGAACTATGTTTACGTCCGGCATATTTGACAGGTTAGTTGGTCAATTTAATGTTAAATAATTGTAATAGTTCTGAAGTGTTAAATTTTTAATGTAATATAAATTGTTATGTTTGTATACGATAGCGCAATAAATTAATACTGTATTTTACCACATAAATGATAGTACTTTTATTCTGATAATTAAAGCAATTCGTGCATAATTATTTCCTAACCATTCCAAAATATCAAAAATGCACAATGTTAATATTCAAGTTTTCACTTCTGCCGGCACTCCCGGAGTGCAACCCGTTTTTTTTTATTTTATTCATATAATTTATTTATCTAATGTTTATTATGTAGGTACAGTCAAGGTTTAAAAACAAAATATCACAAAATATTACATGTCCCAATTTAATAAAAAAAACCGGTCAAGAGCGTGTCGGGCCACGCTCAGTGTAGGGTTCCGTAGTTTTCCGTCCGTCACAGTAAGTGTCCCCACTTAAGAGTTAAAATAACACCGCCATGTAGGATATGATATGAGCGTTCCACGTACAGCGACATCTATCGGCAAATTAAGTAAACTATTGCGCGCGAGCTTAAAGTATTGAAGATGATTTTTATGGGATAATTCTTTATTGCGTGAACCGATTTTCACCGTTTGTACTTTATTTGAAAGCACGTAATTTTATTGTGATTTTGTAGAAATAACAGGTACAATAAACACCTGCTTATACGGTTAAATTACAAACTTAATTCAGAAATTATTTTGTAATATTTTTTGAAAAACTTTTCAACCTATCAAGTTCAAAATAATTTTCCTAGAAAGTTTTTATAAAGTTCTACTTTTGAGATTTTTCTCATATTTTTAAAACTTATGGTTCAAAAGTTAGAGGGGGGGGGGCACATTTTTTTTACTTCTGGAGCGATTATTTCCGAAAATATTTACATTATCAAAAAATGATTATAGTAAACCCATATTCATTTTTAAATACCTATCCAACAATATATCACACGTTAGGGTTGATATGAAAAAAAAATCGCTCCCCATTTTACATATAGGGGAGGTACCCTAATAAATAAAAAAATCCACTTTTTATTTTACCACTTTGTCGGCGTGATTGATATACATATTAGTACCAAATTTCAGCTTTCTAGTGCTAACGGTCACTGAGATTATCCGCGGACGGACGGACGGACGGGCAGACATGGCGAAACTATAAGGGTTTCTAGTTGACTACGGATCCCTAAAAACGATCACAATTTAAGTACTTAAACCAAGACCAGCTAACACAGTCAAAATAAAATCAAAACCTTAGTCTACGGTAGAATTAATAATTCAGCGGAGTGATTTGACCGAACTTTACAAACTCAAACTCAAACTCAAACTCAAACATTTATTCAGTAAGTAGGCCACAAGGGCACTTTTACACGTCAAAGTAAAAGAGAGAGAAAAAAAAATCAAACTACACCGGTTCTAACCCTACACCTCTGACCCGAGAATAATTATGTCCGGCAAGAAACTCGGCGGGACTTATTTTTTCAAAACAACAGTACATCAAAACTAAACAATACATATAGTGCGTTGTTCTATAAGAAAACATATCAAACCAAGGTTAGATTAACCAACAATAGGTTATAGTTTAAGAAAAATACCAAAGAAAAAAGATGAGTCCAAATCTGACTATTGAAAATAAATTACATACAAGTTTGATATACTTTCTTACCTGAACTGTGTCTTCTACATAAATTTCCAAATAATAATAATCCATCATCAACAGTTAGAAACAAACTTTGAATTTAAATAATATAAAAAAAAGTACTTGAGTGATTCTAGTATACAATAAACATACTATTTCTAAATTATACTTAGAGATGTATAAGGTCTCCAAGTGTCTTGAATAAAAAAATATGGATAATCAAGCACCGAATGTTGTGTCTAAAGCCAATTAAACTAAAATTAAATATGATTAATAAAAAGTTACGTAAATGTGTTGCCCCAGTTAGCCTAAACAGACCGGTCTCCACAAACAGCACCCGTTCACGAGTATGACGCATATCTCAGCCATCGCCTCCCTCAACCTTTCTTCGGGAAAGTGGCGACCCGATCAACGACGCCACCATAAGCAGAGCCTTTTAAGCGAGCATGACATGTTCAAGCTGGCGGGCTTTATTAATTAATAAAAACTAGCCATGTTTAGTCTGGTGAGAAACAATATTCTGTGCTCGTATTTTACATGCGTGAACTAAATTACAATATAAAAGTGACATAGAGATGTACATGTCTCTAAGCGTCAGGATCATTAAATATATATCTATACATATAAATATTTGCGAATGCAAGACTTAGAGATGTATAACGTCTCTAAGTGTCCAAATACTAAATAAAAACAAAATAAAATAAAAATGAAAAACAGGTAATACTGGACACTAGTAAAGCTGCTTCATAGAGTAATGTACCTAATAATTTCTCAATTTGTATTGTACTAACTATATCAAGCTACAGGCTTAAAGGCATCGTTATCCTCAATGAATTCCTTTAAAGTATAGTACTCTCTCCTCAACAAATAGCGCTTAACATAAGACTTGAATTTATTTAGTGGCAAATTCACTACATCAGCGGGGACTTTGTTATAAAAACGTGTACAGTTCCCAGCAAAAGACGTACGAACCTTACCGAGGAGGTGGCCAGGCTCAGCAATCTTATCTTTATTTCTAGTGTTATAGTTATGGATATCACTGTTGAGCTTGAATTTATGGATGTTTTTCCGCACATACATAATGTTTTCAAGTACGTATTGAGATGCTACGGTAAGAATATTTGCCTCTTCAAATTTTCCTCTTACGGATGCTCGACCGCGCATTTTATAAATGCCACGTACAGCTCGTTTTTGTAGCACAAATATGGTCCCAATATCAGCTGCTTTACCCCACAACAGAATTCCATACGACATAACACTGTGAAAGTAATTGAAGTATACCAGCCTGGCAGTTTCACTGTTTGTTAGATGGCTGATTCGCCTCACGGCATAGGCTGCAGAGCTAAGTTTCCCAGCTAGGGTAGCTATATGTGGATGCCATTGTAATTTCGAGTCTAAAGTGACTCCTAAGAAAACAGTTTGATTTTCGAATTCCATTATTTCATCATTTATTATAATCTTGCTGCTGTTAATCTGCTTGACGTTGGGAAGTGTAAATTTGATGCACTTCGTTTTCTTGGCGTTCAAAAGTAGGTTATTAGCCGTAAACCAATTTACTACTTTGGAGAGTGTACTGTTAATACTATCGAAGCTGTTTTCTTTTCTGTCCACTTTAAATATCAGAGATGTGTCATACATTTGACAACCGCTTTGTATGCCGAGAGCTGTCAAATCAGTCCACTGAATTATTAATTCTACCTTAGGTACCATCAAATAAGACCCCACGAGTTGTTCCAGGCGCAAAGGTGCCCATCACACTTACCACGTTACCACGTGGTATGGCGATGGCCAACCTTTGCAAGTTTGTACCAGGTAAGAACCCGCGCGGCGCGCGGCACCCCACTTCATTTATAAAGGTTAGAGCTTTATCATATACTTAGCTATACTAATTAAAAGTACATACTTTTTATTACGTTAACTACATACTTAAAGCAATGAAGGTACGAGTAAATTAAATATATATTCGTTTTATATGTCCATTAAAATTTTCCACCGGTATAGAAGGAAACCGTTAATAAAAGACTTAAAAACAAAACCCAAATTGCGTATGATTCCCATGTAATATGATTTCACGTAATCGACCTTTACGAATTGTATAATTGGCAAGAATAAAGCAAAATAAAGGTCAGTATTTATCAAAGAGCATATGATAACTGAACATACAATAAAAAGTCGCGTTCCTCTAAAACTCAGGTTATTTATACTTCCCTCCATTTTCGGGATTATGTGCCCGGCGCCATGAGTTGAATGAACAACACTTTTGTTTCAAATCGCCGATCAAAAAAACATGTATTTCAAGCCAGGCAAAGTTAAGCATCTCAGGCAAAAATGTAGCAGTTGACGGTATAAAAATTTCAAAAAAATGTCTTATTTTTGCATGGGAACAGAAACTATCCTTTTGCACATCTGTGATTGTGTCGATGTCGCGATAGACAGTGTCAGGGCGTTTTCCTGAATCACAGAATTCACAGAGCGTTACTGTGATTCAGGAAAGTGGGTTTGTTTATACAATGTCAGTCCAGATAATACATAGTCCTTGATAATTGGGAATACAAAAGCGGAGAAAACAAACAGTATTAATTATTTATTATTTTAACCTACTTTACTGATTACGATCTTCTCTTGAAATAATGATTATTTATTCCACAAATGTATTCATTACAATTATCATGTTCCATTTTATTTTGTTTTATTTCAGTTAACCGATGCCTATTATGCCCAATGGATTATTTTTAGGACTGCAAAATATAGTTCTAATGACCAACGAGGTCAACTTTTTAAATCAAGCTAAGTTTTTGTTCGACAAGCTAAAAATTCGAAATATAATGTATTTTTTTAGTACACCGCCGTCGTTATTTAATTTGTCTTAAAAATGGACTGGGCCTTACGGTTAATCATCATTACTACATAGTATAAAACAAAATCGCTTCCCGCTTTCTTTCCCTATTAGTCGGTGGTGCACACGACAACAAAGAGCATTATACGGATTTTAGTGATGATGGGATCTCCATTTGCATAGTGAGACTTTAAGACCCATAGGCCATTTTAGGAAGCAGAGCCACCTAAATTTATGTTGCGGTGGGGGTAAAAAGGGGGGTTAAAATTTTCGCGACACATAGATTGAAAACTATAAGTCTTAGCAACATACATCAAAGGCAAGAATTATAGAGAATTTCATGAAGAATATTTCCTTTATTGAAAGTTTCGTGGTAACTTCAACCGTTTTTGTAAAAAAATATGAATGTTCCTACTTTTGTGGGAAGTGGGGAAAATAATTGTTATATTTGTAAGTAACACATTATAGTGCAGAGTTTAGATTTGGCTTGAAAGTCTCGTATCGAGGCCATAAATAAAATAAGTAAAATAATTATTTTCTGTTTGACTACTAGATACTATTAAAATATTATTATTGGTATGGTATTTATGGTATACCATGTATATTTGAGTTAGGTGAACACCCCGTTTCTGATAGTAGTTAAATTAGTATGTTATACGTCGTATATTAAACGGTTTAATTGAAAATAATGATGCAGGTAATGTACTCAAGGCTAATATAATCGATAGGTCCTAGGTACCATTCATCAAACTACTAGCGTATCGTACCTAACCTTAGTTCATTTAGGGTGATTGTGCTAGTTTTCGTCCACTCTTGTCAGTTTTCCGTCCATACTTATTTATATGTTTATCTTCAAGTTCTTCCCAAAATAAAAGCTTGAAAGTAAAAAATCTACTAAAGAATAAACTATAAATATAAACTATGTTGAACTTAATAAGGTTTTGCAGCAGTTTAATCAAGTGGACGGTTAACTGGACCTGGACGGGAAACTAGCACAATTACCCTATAATATTATGATATCAGGCGTTGTCCGTTGATAAAAGATTCAAGCGCCCCACGATTTTAGTTTATTGTCTTTTCAATGCTCTAGCTACATTGATGAGAAGAGTGGTGTGATGACTGGTACCTAGAACCTACCGAATTATTTTTATAGCTTTTTGTACATTATCTATAGCATTGTTTATTTTCAATAAAAGCTTTGAATTTACCTAAACAATACTTATTTTCTTTTCAAGTTGTTATGTTACGAAAACTGTCTAAACTCCGCTTACTTTATGATCCGCAACGCACTGTGTTCTACTAGTAAATCCCTTTCATAATATTGTCCTGCTTGCTTGGCGAAGTATGTGTTTACTGCCCATAATGTCATTCTTTGGAGCTATCTTCACGCATGTAGGAATAAGATCTTCGTCCCGACATCTCTTAAGGAAATTTAAAGAACAACGAGAGTGCGCGAGCTTATTCGCCAGGTCTTCACATCGCCGAATTTTGGTTGCAACTTCCAGTCCGTACTGGTGTACATAATATTGTCCTGCTTGCTTGGCGAAGTATGCGTTCACTGCCCATAATGTCATTCTTTGGAGCTATCTTCACGCATGTAGGAATAAGATCTTCGTTCCGACATCTCTTAAGGAAATTTAAAGAACAACGAGAGCGCGCGAGCTTATTCGCCAGGTCTTCACATCGCCGAATTTTGGTTGCAACTTCCAGTCCGTACTGGTATACATAATATTGTCCTGCTTGCTTGGCGAAGTATGCGTTCACTGCCCATAATGTCATTCTTTTGAGCTATCTTCACGCATGTAGGAATAAGATCTTCGTCCCGACATCTCTTAAGGAAATTTAAAGAACAACGAGATCGCGCGAGCTTATTCGCCAGGTCTTCACATCGCCGAATTCTGGTTGCAACTTCCAGTCCGTACTGGTGTATACATAATATTGACCCGACCCGTTGACCACGAACGCTGTAAAGTGTTCGAAACGTCGGAATGTAATTTAAGCTCAGTACACGCGATAAAATCCGTTTTTAATTGTTTTATTTCATAAATCCCTTTCATTTTATACTTGATTGAGGGGGTTGTTAAGAAATATGTAATACGCGGCATTTTGTAGCGGCAGCCATCTTGGATTTACAATGATACTGAATCTATTAAAATGTAATTGTCATCAGAACTTAAGGTGTGCACCAGATATCGGATCAATTTGTCAACAGGACGAGGGTAAAATTTCAACTACAAAATTAATGCCTTAAGGCATTAAGTCCGCCATTTGTATATTTTATGTGCAATAAAGTTTAAATAAATAAATAAATATAAATAAAATTATGGAGATGTGGGATGAAGCATGTAGATATGCAGACTTGCCTTTAGTTATGTAAATATTAGTTATAATAAATTAACAATTTTTCAAATAAGTTTGTGTAATGTCTAAGTAGGTATAACACAAAATTGTTATTTTTATTTTAGAGCGCTATTCGCCAACAGACTGTCCTCAGTTGAAGATGTATACATACCACTTAAGTTTTCTCTCTAAAAAAATGAACGGGCCCTTATTGATAATCTCCAATGATGTATCTTTCACTTGAAAACGTCACTAGATAACAGGGACCGGAGAACTCCTCTATTTGATAACTCTTTTAGATAGGGTGACCCTATTATTTGGTCCCTGTCTAATGTCTTAGCAATAGAGATGAAATTAGCTTGATAGGTAAACGTCATTTTGGATTTTCATTTCGGTAAGCACTACATTATCATTATCATTAGCAGCAGTAGCAGCCAGTATCAGTCCACTGCTGGACATAGGCCTCTCCCATGACACGCATGGCATGGCCTTCTCCAATCCGTACCCGACAAGCGCTTACTTTTGGGTAACGCAATGATGAGCTTACTAAATTGATAGTTTTTAAAAACAACCCTACCAAATACTCACTCGATCTAAAACCCCTTTATTGGTGACCGGTTCCGGTATCTTCCAAACGATCTCTTTATATCACTTACGGATTATAACAAGCATACTAAGGCAAGGTAAATAAATATTTACCTTGCCTTTTATATTTTTTTTTCATGTTACGACCATAAATAAAAAAAATATAAGCATTTAATCAAAAAATATCAAACATTGATTTCATATTTTTTTGATTTTCTCAGTTTTCTTATCTGGAAAGGTATAAATAAAATACCAAAAATGAATTCAGCATCCTTGCCTTACACGAAAATGATATCAAACTTGACTATATAGCTCTATTTTATTTTTAATTAATTATGTGGGGAACCCCCCACTTCGTCAAAAATTTGAATGAGAAATTTGATTGGCTTCCCTTCTTAAATTAATCTTAGAGCCTAAAGGATAAGCTTTGCAAATGAAATTTCCATCATCATCATTTTCTGTATAAATAAGTGTACACCACCGACTATATGTATGCTTTGATCTTTAAAACTACGCAACGGATTTTGATGCGGTTTTTTTATATTTGATAGAATGATTTAAGAGGAAGGTTTATTTGCACAATACATGTATAATAAGTATGTATCACTGATAATATTTGAGGTTTCTAATGTGATGTAAATAAACACATTTTTTGCGCTTAAATTGCAAACGCTGGCTGAACCCTATGAGATAGATCAAAATAATGTACTACAATATTTTACACCTTGAAAAAGTCTACAAAAAAGTCAATGATAGTATATGTGCGAAGCTGGGACGGATTGCTAGTATAATAATAAAATAATAAGGTAGCAGTAATGCCGAAAAAACGATAGTTTACATCCAAAAGGCATATTTACACAAAAACCTTGTCTAAGGCCTTACAAAGGCACGTCGGTATATTTAATCAAATAGACCTTTAGCTTGACCTTGTAGTTTCGATCCCTTTCGTGGTCTGAATAAATAAGTAGGTATGGTAAAATAAATTTAGAGCCAGACGGCATACAACCACAGCCCTCTGCCACGAGACCTGTGCAGAATACAGAGATTTTAAACCATGTGGCCCGTCGTTGATGCCAAATTCTACATGACCCTTAAACGCCCTTAGTGGCTAGGCGTGCTCTGCTAAACATTGGCTGGCTACTCTTCGAACACACTGAAGTTGGGCGCTTGTTGTCAACCATGTAGACGCTCGCTTCAACAACTCGCTTCAACTTTGCTTCAGGCTTGGGCCTCAAAAAATTCTTAGGCTGTGACTGTATGTATTATTTATAGTCTCTGCTACTATCACTCAACTAGCACTATCCATACTAATTTTATAAATGGGAAAGTGTATGTGTGTGTTTGTTTGTTTGTTTGTTTGTTTGTTTGTCCGTCTTTCACGGCAAAACGGGGCGACGAATTGACGTGATTTTTTAAGTGGAGATAGTTGAAGGGATGGAGAGTGACATAGGCTACTTATTGTCTCTTTCTAACCCCCCACTTCCCTAAAATGGTGGGTGGAAGTTTGTATGGTTTGTTACCCCGAATTTAACGCGAGCGAAGCCGCGGGCAAAAGCTAGTTCTAACTAAACTCAATTTTGACACTTCAATATATATCGTATAGAATTGCGTTCATAATGCATTTTATCCCTGGCAAATAGAGTTCAAATTCCCCTGATTCACTAAAAAGCAAGCACCTGTATGTTCATTTTACAAACTTCGCTTTTTAAATGCAGACACATAAGACTTTGTAACTTATAGACAAGATACATTTTCGCCTGTTTTGTAAGTAAAATTAGATAACTAAGGCAGCAAGTGATAGATTAGTGGAAGCAAGATTGTTCTCAAGTAATTCTAGCAAGTTTTGAGATTGATTAGTGAATTGTTCGATGTTTGTATCGCAATTCGCTAAAGCAGTTTTGCTATCTAAGTTTACATTTATTTTTATTAAACAATTATTAAGTCAAGATAAAGAGATATAATATTTTATTATTTAACATTAAAGATAATTAATACTAAGGGCCTGTTTCATAATGTCCAAGTAAATTATTGGATAGCAAATCAACAAATAAATTAACTGCCAGATAAAACTACCTGCAAAACTTAGCACGTTATCTACCAGTTAAGCTTATTTGAGGACTGTGAAACACCAACGATGACTTTATTCATCAGATAAGTAGCAAGTACCTTATTCAAGACTTTACTTGGACATTGTGAAATAGGCCCTAATTGTTATAAAATTGATGGTTATAAATTGCTACGATAACATCAGTTTTCAATTTTATTTTTGTTGCAATTTATAGGCTAATATATTATTTATAATATATGAGTGCCAAGGATTAAATAATTTAAAGTTAAAAATAAGTGTTCAATATAAATTCTCAATTTAAAATAAGCTTAAATCATAATATAAGTAGTATACTTAAAGCCCTTTTGGAATCGAGTAACATCATCAATGTGAAACATTTAAGCTACATAGGTAGAAATTCAACTTTGAGCTGAAGGGAATAAAGTTAATTATGTATCGCCTTTACAAAACGAAAGTACGAGTACATAATTGGGTTAAAGCCGTTTAAAATACGTCTAAAAGTTCATAAGTATGCGTACATTTCTTTCCAATGCTAACTTTTTGTTTTAGTAGGATGTGTAGCATATTAAAATCAAAAATTTTGCAAATTTTTAGCTGTATTTTCATATAGTTAAGGTTTAAAATGAAATACACTTATCATTTTGCGACTAATATTAATCTGCTAGCAGAAAGGTCGTGTTTCACTGTAATTTTGATAGTAAGATAAGACATTTTGCTATTAAAACATATTCTACTGCAATTGACAGTAGCGCCATCTAAGCGTGATAATCGGAACCAGTTTGGAAAACGTTCCTGAAAACTGCGAAGCGATGCTGGGATGGATTTAGTTCTGGAAAACTTGGGTAGATGGCGCTGTTATACAAATTGTATGCTTTAGGAATTTGGTGTAATCAATTAGCATTCAATCAAATTAGCATCAATTATTAGCTATATTGAAAAAAAAGTAAAGAAATGTTTACCCAACAAATTACTCTCAAAATTCAAATACAAAATGTCAACTTACGTTTACATACTAGGAGGTTTCATTATGTATCTCTCCAATGTACAGTCGCCATTAGATATATCGGAGCGGCAAAGGTGGTCACAAATATCTGAACAATGCCTCTATTCTCAAGGGGATTAAGTGCATGTTCAGATATTTTTGAGTACCTTGGCCGCTCCGATATATTTGATGGCGACTGTACCCTTCGAGCAAAAATGTAAAGCAGGTACAGATTCAAACAAGATTTACTGAAAATATGGCTCGTGAAAATTTGTAACCGGCCAGTCTTATACCGTAATAAGACTGTCAGAGAAAGTAACGCTCGAGTCGTTCTTGCGGTACTATTGTGGGGCCATTTTTTTGGGCTGATTATGTATTCCTAGTATTATTTGATCGGTGATTGTACCCGTATTTGCCGATGCTCTTACCTCATACGAGGGAAGGGTTGACACATCACCTGGGTGCCTTCGAGAATAGTATCATTTCAGCCAGTGATTATGACATGCGTATGACATACCTAAAACACTTCGAAAATAAAAATATAACGAACGAACGCAATTTTCACACTAATAAGTATGGAAGAGTGATAGAGAGAGATGACAACGCTACGCTACCGAGCGTTAACGGTTGCCACGTTGGCTAAGCCCCCAGATATATGAAGCACTTTGAAATCCCTGTTTTTTATTTTATTTTTTTCGTATTAATGGATTTTACTCCTTCTACTCCTAGGTGAATTCTCCCAATGTCAAGGTGATTGAAGGTGACAACTGATGATTTTATTCATCATCATCATCATATCAGCCGGAAGACGTCCACTGCTGGACATAGGCCTCCCCCAAAGAGTGCCACAATGACCGGTCCTGCGCCACCCGCATCCAGCGGACTCCCGCGACCTTCACCAGGTCATCAGTCCACCTTGCGGGGGGTCTACCCACGCTGCGCCTTCCGGTTCGTGGTCGCCACTCGAAAACCTTTCCGCCCCAACGGCCATCGGTTCTACGAGCAATGTGCCTCGCCCACTGCCACTTTAGTTTAGCGATTCGGAGGGCTATATCGGTTATACCCGGCTATGACTTTGGTTCTGCTGCGGATGGCCTCATTTCTGATGCGATCACGCAGAGACACTCCAACCATAGCCCTCTCCATTGCCCTTTGGGTGACTTTGAGCTTTCTTATGAGGCCCATTGTAAGCGACCACGTTTCAGTACCAAATGTCATCACCGGCAACACCCACTGGTCAAAGACTTTCGTCTTGAGACACTGCGGAATATTGGAAAAAAAGATGTGTCGTAGCTTCCCGAACGCTGCCCAACTGATCAATTTTTATAAAATAAAATAAAAGCAATGTTGTTCGGTTAAGGCCTTGTTGATTGTAAAGTGATAGCTTCCTTACAAACACGTGGGTGGCCGAGACCCCAGATAACCGTTTATTCAACTAAAGGGAGGTTACGGGCGTTTTGAGACTAAATTTTCATTAGCTGCACACTTGTTCGTTAGGTCACCGCACAATAAGCTCTCAATATTACACACTGAACTACGTAAATGAGCAAAAAACTAAAAACTATTCCCAAGATGTCGTCGCCATCTTGAGCTCAAACGGGAAACGGGAATCCGAAATCCCTGTTGTATTTTTTTAAAGCGCATGATTGGTAGGCAACGCGCATGTGAATCCTCTGGGGTTTCAGGCGTCCATAGGCTACGGTAACTGCTTACCATCAGGCGGGCCGTATGCTTGTTTGCCACCGTATAAAAAAAGGTAACGTTTTCATCTCTGTAGCTAAATGTCTAATTTAGATAGGAGAATCTTCTGTACCCGTATTATATTATTACTTATTCTGTGACTATCATGAATTGATTTTAAACATAATTTTGACTTATTGTTCACACCCTCGTCAATATTTTTACTTAAAAAGTACTTAAAAATATATACACGGTGTAACATGAGGAAACCGAATAATTTTAACAGCGTATTCCTGATCATAATTGGAGACTAAAATGTCGTATAAACTTTTCTGGAATACGCCTAGTTTCAGAGTTACTACCACTTAAATAAAAAAAACATTTTTTAATGTGACTCAGGGCAAAACGCTTTTTTGATGGCGATTTCACCCTTTATGGGGTCTAGTCTAGACATTCTTATTGACAGATATCAAAGTGCCAATTTACGTAAACTATTTTTTCGAAAAAAATGTACTAATTTATTTTAATCGACATCTTTACCAATAACATTTATGTTTTTATGTTAAACACAAACACAAAACACACAAAAAAAAGCAAAAAAAAATTTTTTTTTTCGCGAAATCCAGAAAAGTTTATACGACATTTTAGTCTCCAATTATGATCAGGAATACGCTGTTAAAATTATTCGGTTTCCTCATGTTACACCGTGTATATATATATAGATCTAAGAAAATGTAGATCTTGATCTTAGGGTTGCCTACGGCCTAATACTCTTGAGTCGGCCGTAGGTAGCTCTACCCCATCGAGTAGCAGAATTCGCCTTATGTAGGGCAATGCACGGTAAAATGTTATGTATTTTAGTACCTGGTAGCCTGAGCCAAACTTGGAGCATTTTGTACAGTCAGTTAAGGGTCGGGTATATGTGGGAGAATTTTCAGATTCTGTCAAAATACCCTGATTCACACACAACCAGACTTCACGCACACTACCACACTTTCGGGGGACAGGTCATTGACCGCTTATACTTTTTTACAGGTTGCCATTATTAGTTTCATACTAATCACACCTCCTTTGAGAAATTTAAACTGTAATGTTTTCCTTTGTAAGCAGACAGAGAAATAACATATTTTATCTTGCTTTCCTTGTCTATCCTGTTTATGTCACATATGACGTATTATGGTTGATTTTAAATGACTTTGGTAATACGTTATCGAGATACACGTTTTGGAAAGTTAGCTAGCCGAACAAATACATAATAGACTTGGCATATAACCGCGAACCACTTCGGTCGTCGAATCGACTATTTGCATCACTCTCTTTCAAATATGCAAGAGCGATAGAAACGGAGATAACGAAACGTCGATTTTCGAACTCGCGGTTGGCCCGTTGTAGACTAGAAGTCGCTTATAGGTAGAAGTGAACGGAAATATGTCTGAATAACTTCTTAAGAGTTTCAATGAATTGTAAATTAGGTAGGTATATCTATACCTAGCTTAGTCAATTTTCCATGCAAATAAATCTAAATGTTATTCTACGATTGAATTTATTGGTTTTATTTACCAACTAATGTTCTGCATACCTTCGTGTGAATTTAGTTTTAGTACTGGAGCCGGCCATACTATAAATTTATTGAAGGTCCTAAATGGTCGCTAGTAGGAATGTGGGTGAAGGACACTTATTACCTTTTATGATAGAAAAACTTAGCAGACGAGTTTAGGATGATACTAATTATGAAGCGTTATATAGGGACAAAGTGCTTTGCTACGTTACGTTACGATACGACACATAAATAAAAATATATATTTTGTTAAACTGTTAAATAAATCTTTTGTAAAGTATTGGTTTAATTGTCTTAATAAACATGTAGCCGAATTGTAAACAATCTATTAGTTTTGAAAAAAAAATACTTTTCTAAAAGTTGATTCACCCATATATTGCATCAATTTGAAAATACACTAAAACTACATTATGTAATTTATCTTCAAGTCTACCGCTCCAAACATTTGCGACACGGGGTGCACTTCAAATAAGCTACATACCAAATTTAAGACCCGGTAAGTGCTTAGGATTTTAAGACCATTTTTAAGAAAGAATTGTTTTTATATGAAAAATAGCTAATGACTTTAAATCCCTTACACAAATATATTTAAACGGCCCAAACACACTTGCAGACTCATACATATTTAATTACCATGACATAACGTTTGATATGCCGTAAAAGTATACTATACTAAATCGAATATAATATTACTGAAGTCACTGGCGGGCGTAATGCCTACAATAATTTCCTACTTATAACTCCAAATAGATAATATCAAGACTGATGCACTCTGAGAATATGTTCAGTAACTGACTGAAAAAAATTTCGTAAATATATTTTGATCCCATCGCTCCGAACTTTGGCACATCAAAAAAAAATCTTTATTTCTTTAACATGAAGTAAATATATATCTTATATTGACCGGCGTCTCCTTGTAAGTTATTTACAAAATAACCTGTGCTAGGAGGCACCGCTCTTCCATATCTACAGTTTATAATTATTATTTTTTCAGTTTATAATAATCTAAATATATAAAAGAAGAAACTGACCGACTGACTGACTGACTGATTGACTGACTGACTGACTGACTGACTGACTGACTGACTGACATATCAACGCACAGCCCAAACCGCTGATTCTAGAGATTCCAAATAGAGGTTCCTTATAAGGTCTAGGGGTGCACTAAGAAAGGATTTATCAAAATTCACCCCCTAAGGGGGTAAAATGGGGGTCCAAAGTTTGTATGGCGAATCAAGATTTGTTAGATTATTTTATTCGAAACTTCACAGGAGTATTCCTATTGACAAATGAGTAAATACGTGTTTCAGGTTTTTTGAAAATTCAACCCCTAAAAGTGGCAAATGTGGTCACAAAGTCTGAAAATCAACATGGGGTATCGTATCCTTTTTGAGTACTTATAGTACGCGGGCGAAGCCGCGGGAAAAGGCTAGTCTAAATATATAAAAGAAGAAACTGACTGACTGACTGACTGATTGACTGACTGACTGACTGACTGACTGACTGACTGACTGACTGACTGACATATCAACGCACAGCCCAAACCGCTGGTTCTAGAGATTCCAAATTTGGCACGTAGGTTCCTTATAAGGTCTAGGGGTGCACTAAGAAAGGATTTATCAAAATTCACCCCCTAAGGGGGTAAAATGGTGGTCCAAAGTTTGTATGGCGAATCAAGATTTGTTAGATTATTTTATTCAAAACTTCACAGGAGTATTCTTAACGATAAATGAGTAAACACGTGTTTCAGGTTTTTTGAAAATTCAACCCCTAAAAGTGGCAAATGTGGTCACAAAGTCTGGAAATCAACATGGGTATCGTATCCTTTTTGAGTACTTATAGTACGTGGGCGAAGCCGCGGGAAAAGGCTAGTATACTTATACAAAGAGTCTCACGAAAGTTTTATAGTATTAATATACTCATACTTAGTGTTGTACAAATCTTTAGACTTAAAACGCATGGTATCGGGCACTTCAAATAACCTTTATTTCGAATTCAAGACCATTAGTTTGGCCAGTTTGGACTTTAAGACCAGTTGCAATCACGAACTTTAGCTCTAAATTAATTTTTGAGCCTGCTGTACCAAATTTTTACTGTATATAGGACCTATTAAACAAAAGAACCGTGACCGCCTTGGTTTATGCGTCTGTTTTTCAACTGACATGATATAATAAAATTCTTAATCCCTTTTAAAATTATAATAAAATAGCTCAATCATACTTGAATATTTCATTTAAAAGTCATAAGTCATCTTACGCTTTTTTTGTTGACATCGTTTTTGACCTTAAGGTAAGATATGTTTTTGAGCTAGTACCTATTGTTACCTATTTAGTTTAGGTTAGGTTAATATAGCCGCATGACAGCACACGCAGTGCTTGGCGCCCTGCAGCAAGGTGGAGCGACGATATCCGTAAGGTGGCGGGTACAGATTGGAAGAGGAGAGCTGAAGAGCGAGCTCAGTGGCGTGCCTTGGGAGAGGCCTATGTCCAGCAGTGGACTGATACAGGCTGATGATGATGATGATGAATATAGCCACCAGTGCAGTACAATAAATGGCCTTAAATTTGGTGACTGATTCATGCAAATCATCTGCAGTTCAGTCTCAGGCAACGCCGCTTTGCATGATTGTCAGTCGTGTCAATTTAAGCTGATCAAGCTCCCTTGTAAATAGATCAATCAGTGGCTACCAAAAAAGGTGGCGGGGAATGGTCGGCTTCCGAGGTCCTGTCTGCTCTATACATATTTTTGCCTACAATTAGTTACTAGGTCCAGCTTGACATCATTTTCTTATAAGTGCGAAGAATTCATTTAAGTTTATTTTTTTATATAAGCTTGAAAATATATGGATTTATAAACACGTATATAATTTTGTTATTTCAATGACGTTTGGAAATATATCACAATTTTTTCATTGTTTTCATTTAAATCCCTGACGAAACCATTAAAGGAAATCACGTCAGGTTCTTATTATTATAATTAATAAGTATTAAGAAAAATCAGACAAGCAGAAAGTGATTTTGAAACGAAAATAACAAACTTAGAAAAGGCATCAGTAATCGCTGTGATGATTCTGATATTTAATACGCAACATAAAGTAAAAATTTCAGAATGTACTTTTTTGACTTATTTAGATTTTCTGAAGCAACTAAAATGGAGCTTGTAGAACAGAATATATAATTACACGCTTGAGGCGACACATACGATTATTGTAGAAATCATACAATTATAGGATTGTGTACGATACACATACCATATTACACTTCGAAAGCCTAAAATTGGTGTATGTTTAAAAAAACAATGAAAGTATTGCAGTAGGTAAGAGTTATTTTTTGCAGACCTGATATGTATGTATACTATGTATAACTATGTCGTAAGAAAAAAGATTAGTTGTTCAACTATCATTATTGTTTTTCGCTATATATACAACACGCAGATTATATAAATGTGCCGCCTTTTATCAGGGCCGAGATAGCGTAGAATCTACTTCAATGTTCAACTTCATTTTTTTTCGTAAAAAAAAGTATAGAGCGGCAAATGCGATTTACATATGATTGAATCACATGGAAGATCACTTTTTGTAAAGGATCGGCAACGCGCATGTGACTCCTTTGGAGTTGCAGGCGTCCATAGGTTACGGTAGCTGCTTACCATCAGGCGGGCCGTATGCTTGTTTGCCACCGTCGTGGTATATAAAAAAAAAAAAAGTTAAAGGGTTATAAATATATAAAAAATATGAAAACAAATGTATTGTTGTTATTCAATCAAATACAAACATTGAAAACGTTGAAAAAATAATCAACCCAGCAAGACTTGAACTTGCATCGATACGCCTTACCGGGGCTCGTTCGCTTTCGCCCCCGCTCGATCGCTTTCAAAAGCGATCGAGCCCCGGTAAGGCGTATCGATGCAAGTTCAAGTCCTGCTGGGTTGATTATTTTTTCAATGTTTACAATGTTTGTATTTGATTGAATAACATACTATTGTATGAGTGGAATGCCCAACTTTAAAAACATGTAAAATAATTATGAAATGTATTGTTTCTATTTTTACTTTCATACAAATTTTCATCCCCCTATTTACCCGCTTATGAGTAGATTTTATAAAATTGTATTTATCAAACCTAGCAGCGAAATGTAGGCCAAATGTAGCACAGATTGGTTTTCAGAACAGAAGCCGCTATCCCATCCGCTTTTTGGGAGGTTGCCACTGTTTAATCTGGCAGCTAGAAAGCTTGAACAGCTTTGTTTGACCTAGCGGCCAATCGTGCTAATCGACGTCATCTAAAATATGCAGACGGGTCCATGCATTTCTGTCTCTTAACGTCCGCAGTAATGAAGACTTTTAAAACGGTATTCCACATACCTTAGACTCATTAAAAATGTTGAGTTCTTCAATCACACAAATCACTGAGCAATTTTAATGATTAAAGAATAAATATGTTGTAAATTTTACCCACCACCCTAGACGCATATTTGTTTTACCCAGTAAAAACAGTTTTGTGCAATAAAGCTTAAAATATAATATAATGTGCTTCAAGACTCCCAACACCGCAGTACTTTCACGATCATTTTATCAATTTAACGACTTAATACAAATAATTAAGACTTACAATTTAAGACTTTAAATATGAATATCAAAGTATGTTAAGTATTGCCGTTAAAATATTTTTTATAGAATTAATAGTGTGTCGATATTTTCGGAATAATCAAACCATTTCTTAAAAATTGTCCTAAAATCCAAACCAGCCTCAGAAAGGGTCTAATTTTTTTGTTTAAAAAAGTTTAATTTTGTTCGGTTAGTATATTTTAAATAGTACTCTAATAATTTAGAAACGTTAGGCTTAAAAATAAATTGGGGACAAAATTTTGTACTAATATCGTATTATTAATTCAAGACAGTAATCGGACAGTTCTCGCCATACAAAATGATTTACAATGTAGGCCAGGAGCTGTCAGATTATTGTCTTAAATTAAAAATATGATATTAGTCTTAAATCCAAACCGGCTACTGAAATGGATCTAAATTAGCTATGTAGGTATAATTACGTACCTTAAGGATTGATTAGTCTTCAAGAACTTTATGAGAAAATGTGTTCATGAATAGAACGCTTCCTACAACACTACAAATATGGAAGGCGATCAGTAGGAAATTAGATAAACACCCATGGCTCCAAAACTTGTAGTTACCATATTTGGGTAATATTTAGTTTTAAAATTATGGTTCTGTACATGCTTCACCCAGTATGTAAATTCACAGAACATTGGTGAAATAACACATTGTTCTTATTTGAACGCTACATTATGTTATGTTCTTGGTCTCACCTAGGTAGGTATAACTCAAAAGTCCCGTTTAAATGTAAACCATGAGTTAAATGAGCTGGTAACCTGGTAACACGTCCGACTTTCAATCCGGAGGTCTCGGGTTCAAACCCCGACCTCCTGGTGTACAGTCACCATCAGATATATCGGAGCGGCCAAGGTGGTCACAAATATCTAAACAACGCCTCTATGATCAAGGCGATAAAGTGCATGTTCAGATATATTTGAGTACCTTGGCTGCTCCGATATATCTGATGGTGACTGTACTAGTTATGAAAATTATATCACATGCACGAAATATCATTTGATATTTTTACCAGTCGCTTTTTGATGAAGGAAAACATCGTGAGGAAACCATATCTATTTCCAATAAGGCCTACAGGCTTAATTGAGCCGTGGCACAAGGCCGGGGCAAAACGCTAGGAGGATGAGGAGTGAAAATTGTGTAAGTTTAAGTCAGTAAACAACATTGTTAATAATATAAGGAAGTAATTTATTTGATCAGGGTACATTTGTGTAACGATAGATAAATCTGCACACAATCTGCCTGGAAATCGCCAAGAAGCGAACGTATGTAAGTTGGGTCCTCCCGTGCTTTCAATGGCGGGGCTCTATTAGGTAGGAGTTGGATGCTTTTCCGATGATGTGTTGAAGTGACGTTAGTAGCGTAGCTCGAATCAAGCGGCGTATCATGAGCTCTCAATGCCCCTTTGTAGCTCTGGGGTACCATAACGTATAATACGACAAAAGATTAATGAGCGTATCAATTTGTACCTATAGTCTGCAGACGGAGTCGTTCAACGTTCTTCATGATCATGACCACAAAAAACTGACTTGGTTGCTCTCCTCGCCAGATTATCGTATATTGCATTCAATATTTGATTATATCTTTTGTATATGTAAAATAATCAAGTCTTTTAATATTAAAAAAATAGAGATTGGATTGGAGTTATTATAATAATATTGTCATTCAAGTATTTTGACGTTATAAGTCATGTTAAAATGTCGTAATATTATGACCAGCGTAATAAAAATAAAGTCCAGTAATTAAAAAGGAATCCAAAAACTCTTTTAATTTTGAACAGGTTTTGAGGCCATTAATTACGAGAATTCGGTAGAAAAGTGTCTTTTATTCAATCTTTAGTTGTATTTTTGTAGTATTAAGTCGTGTAAATATAAAAAATCTAATTTTGTGGGACTCACGGTCCCTTGTAATTTTCCCTATATATTTTGAATACAATCTGGCTACTGGTATCCTTTTTCGTGTACGTATACGATTTACTGTCAAAATAAATGCCAAAATGAAACGTCATGGCTGCTCATCCAACAAGACGTCCGCCTGCGACGAGGCCCGTCGGGCATCTGAGTCACAATGACAATTTGACTGATATGGCGAATGTATGGGTATTTTTCAAAAGTTTATATTTACGTTTCAATTTCTTTGTTGTCTTTATGATGAAAAATATGAAAATGCCTTGATGCACTAGTCTAGTTATCTGGCTTTCAAAATAACATAACCATTGAACCACTGTCGAAGACAAAATTGTATTGCGACGTGTTCTAACCGAACGCCATTTTTTGATTTTTTGGTACTTTTGGAGTCGGTTTATAGATAATCAAAGCTAATATAAAATAAAATATCAATTGGAGCCTCTGCACGGCTTCTTTATGAATACGTAGACATTCATATTATTGCGAATACGTAGCATTAACTATACAAATTCCTTGTTCTAAGTGAGGTCTAAAACGATGTTGTCATATATCCGCCCCTTAATAGGAAGCAGTCAGGCTCTTAATATTGTTGCTTAAAAGCGGCAAATTAATACTTTACATACTTACTGTTGTTAAACAGGCTATTTGTTTTCAGAGTGGACCAGGCTGACGGTGGAGGGAAAGGCCTGAACCGTCTCAACGGGTTCCTCAACCTGAAGACGCCGCTCATCAGCACCAAGACCCTGGGGTAAGTCAACCGAGGAGCATGGAAACAAGCTTTTATTGAGTTGTTGTCATAGTGAACATTCTATGACGGTCTTGATAAATTCATCATGTCGTAACAGGTTTCCCAACGTAATTGTTCCCTCTTCTATTTTCGATCGTTCTTATTAGGCACCTCTTTTTTTGACCATCATAGAAGGAAACGTGGAAGGAAGAAACAAAGTGAAGTTACGGGATCAATTGAAGGAGAAATTGAGCGTCGTGTCGTATCAGGCTGTCAAGAAGACTAGAGAAGGGACATACATGGACATTGCCTCACTGACAACAGTGTAGCTCTTATAGACGGAGAGCTGGCCACGTCAGAAATAGCACAATAATTAGAGCAATGAAACCCCTCTAGTCAGTTTGGTATATTATGCTTATTTCTAGATCCAGACGGCAGGCAGCTGTAAAGTGGAGGTCAAATAATGCAAATAACTTGAATAAAATAAACCCTACAGTTCTGGGTTTGATGCAGTATTATGCGAAATTATGTAATTAATTAGATTATATCATAGCCAAAAGTTTCTGTAGGGGGGAAACAGTTCCTAATGATGTATAATTCAATTTATAGTTAGTCGCCTACTGTTTTTGTTTCCACAATAATACACAATATATTTTGTTCTAATGTTAAAATATAGGCCCTGTCCTCTATAAATGACACTACTTTGGCAGTTTTTACTTATTTTGGTATTACTTTTTTTCCAATTGAAAATTTTTGTTGGTCTGTCACACTGATCTCCACCCATTAAAATCTGGTAGATGCCCGGATCTAGCAATAAGGATGATAAAGTAATCAAACTAGATACGTTTCATTGCTCTCATTATTGTGTCATATCTGACGTGGCCAGCTCTTAAGCCATTAAGTCAGATGATGATGACAGGTAGACCAGGTAGACAGCGGGGGGAAAGATGTTAACCGTCTTAACGGGTTCCTCAACCTGAAGATGCCACTCATCAGCACCGAGACCCTGGGGTAACTCAGTCACACTCTGCCACATTCAGCCTTAGTCTCCTTTTTTTAAACCTTTTTCACACTCTTGGGGAGAGAATATATAGTCTCCTGATAATCACACCATTTTAAATACAAATAAAAACACGGTCTAGAATTAGGGCCGGTTGCACCAAACCGTCTGTTAATCTTAAAAAAAAACTTGTATGAAAAGTTTTACAGTTTTCTATCGGATGACAGCTCCGTCGCCATATTTAACGTTGATCAGTTCGTTGGTTAATTATGCGTGGTGCAACCCACCTTTAGTCTTAATCAGTTTTAGCCAGTCTGCCGCGAATGTAGCGGACCGCAAGGCAGCAACAGATTTCTATGACTAATAGCATCCCAGGCGAAACTTTGTTAAGTGGTTAAGATCGATGTATAATAAAGCCAATTAAATGTCAGCTGTCGCTTAGTCGGTGGATTGAGAAACGGTACCCATTCAAACACTTAAAATGGACATCGCATCCCGATAAAAAAATTGTCAGATGATGATATAATATATATGCTCTTATAAACATGGAAATTTTTAGCTGTTAGTATCGAGGTGGATTGACTGGAAAGATCGTTAGCTGATGCTCTAAAGGCCGTTATGTAAACAGCTGACGGTCTTTTCACCGTTTGCACCCGACAGCATTTCTATCCTCACCGTTGAGATGGTTGGCAGTACTCAACTGTGCGTTTCTCCAAAAACTTCCTGCCTCGCACAACAAAACTGTGGAATGAACTGCCTGCGGTATTTCCGGACCGATACGACCTTCAAACTTTCTAGAAAAGAGCATTCTCCCACCTTAAAGGCCGGCAACGCGCTTGTGACTCCCCTGGTGTTGCGGGCGTCTATGGGCGGTAGTAATTGCTTACCATCAGGTGATTCTCCTGCTCGTTTGCCTCTTATGTCATAAAAAAAACCGTGACACAGCCGCTGTGATGATTAAGCCACGAGATCAAACCCTGTCTCTCCCCCAAAGAGAGGGGAGGGGAGCTTGACGTCCAAGGTCCAACCTATACTGTATTTCCGCCTACCATTCGCCACTAGGTCGAGTTTGATACTACTTTCACGTAATTTTTATACGAGGAATCTATTTATATAATCTAGACACGTGGCAGCGTGTCAAGCCAAGTTCAAGCAAAGGAACTGGCTAGCCAGCGCCAAGTGTATATTACACGAACCACTTGGTGCCACTTTTGACCCTTCTATAACTCAAAACCTCTTTAACGTAAACACATAAAACTACGTGTGTTTAATTATATCCATAAGGACATCTAGAAGCCCAAATTTCATGAAGCTAGCTCAAACGGTTATAAAGATATGAAGGTCAAAAAGTCGTAAATTTTAGCACTGACTGACTGACTGACATATAGTACCTAAATCTAACCTACTTCCAGATGACATAGAAGGATGAAATTTGGAATCCAGCTCGGTAATTGTGTGTACGCTTACACACTTAGGAAAAAATCTAAAAATAGTTAAAAAATAGGGGGGGGCCCCCATACAATTTTTTTTTTCAATTGTATCGTTGGAACCGTTACAAGCAGATATTTGAAACTATCCCAATATATGTATTTATTTATATTTATATGTATATTTGCTATATAACAGAAATATAAAAATAAAGTTAAACATAATTTTTGTATTGAACTTGGCTCTCCTTTTTTACATTTATGTTTTTGGTGGGATAAAATTTTACTAAATCAACCCAGAAAAGGGGTTGGAAAGTATTTTGTTTAATTTGCGGCTTTCCGAGGTACAAACCAAAATAATTGCCTTCAATTTTTTTGTAAAAAGACTATGGCTTTTTCGCTAAATACAAGTCGGTACATTTTATCTTATTAAATCCTTAAATGGCAATTGTTGCGAATTCAAAAAAAATTGGGAAGCGCTTTTCAAATAATTTTCTCGTTTCCGTAACGGGGAGCAGCTGTCAAATTGACCATCCTGCCTCATTTATAAAAGTTCAACCTGTATAATATATCTCATCCTTTTCAAAAGTAAGCAGTAACCTATATCCTTGATCCTAACCCTGCCATCGCCATGAATGTTGCATCAGTTGTACACTGATTACCTTGCGTAGATTCCGTATTTTAAAATGTTTCAACCCACAAAGAAAAACTTATCAAGACAAATGGAATTGATCTGTTAACAATGAAATGGGAGGCCTTTTTATAGGTCTTTGGGCGGCTAGAGGATAATACAGTACAATATAACTCTTTATAAAACACCTCAAACAACAATAAAAGATCATCTTATTAGCCGGAAGAAGTTCAATACTGCCTAACATAAGCCTCTCTCAGAAATGTTCGGTACAACTGATCGTGCTCTGCCCTCATTCTAATCATCGTCGGACCATCTTGTTGTGAGCTTTCTGTTGTTATTGGAAGCGTTTACCGTTACACCGGTTTTATTTTCAATACAAATATATCGGTATCAAATATTGGTACCCCCTGGTGGTTAATGTTATTTTTATTTTGCCTGAGTAATCTTACAATAAATATATCCTTTAGTCGTCAACACAGTGAATCCTCCTTTTTGTAAAGGGTCGGCAACGCGCATGTGACTCCTTTGGAGTTGCAGACGTCCATAGGTTACGGTAGCTGCTTACCATCAGGCGGGCCGTATGCTTATTTGCCACCGTCGTGGTATCAAAAAAAAAAAAAAATATATTGTCCATGCCTAAATTAAATTTAACAATGTCTGGTAAATATGGCGAATACAAGGTACTGTTATGATTTTTAGTTATACCGGTATCAGTCCTTGCGTAGCGGTAATGACCGCTATATACTTCGGTAACTGGCTACTACGATAATAAGATATTTTGCGCTTAAATAGATTGTCATTGGACTAGTAAGCCAAGTCTGTTAATAGTTGTTAGTTCTATATTAAAAGTAATGCAAATAGTCGATGTTTGATTGAATTCGTATTGAATCTGTGAGAAATTAAAAAAAAAACACTTCTTTGTACAGTAAAACAAAAAAAAATCAGATAAGTATGATCCGTCACATGTTCCGTCTACTGTGTGTAATCTGTGACTGTATAACTCTACTGAATAATGTAGCGACTTACACTTTGAAAATTGATGGTCTTGTTGCTGTCGGGTCGATGATTTAATTGAAGAATAAACTACACAGTTTATAAAGTCATTAATAATCCTTTTACTCACATGGTGCCGTCGTCTTATTTTAAAATTCATAAACAATACAAAAAAATAATATTTCAAACATAACTCCAACACACAATTAACAATAAACCAATATTGAAGTTGTATTGGAGTTACTTCGTAATTATTTTCAAGCAAATTCTGATATTTCTGATTCAGACGTTCACGCTTTAGCTTTAATGAGTAGTTAATGCATTGGAGTTGTATTGAAGTTGGATGGTGTCTAAATGTGTTTTAAAGTTAAATTACGGACCATGGTGTTGTATTCCAATTTTAAAATACATAAACAATACATTAAAAATACAACCTTTCTCAAACATAACTACAACATACAACAAATATTCAACCAATATTGGAGTCGCATCGGAATATTTTTTAAGCAAATTCTGATATTTCTGTTTTAGACGTTTAGGTGTCAGTTGCATTGTGTGATTAATGCATTGGAGTTGTATTGAAGTTGGATCATGTCTAAAGTGTTTTAAAGTTAGTATACGGCCCCTGTTCAGTTACGGCTGGGTTAGTTTCGATTATATGGTATACTACTAACACGCATTACATTATTATGGATTCATAACATACAGTACGTACTTTAGATGCATTCTATTACTTATACAGACTGTTAATATTGCCATTCATGATAAACTGATCTATACTTCGTTTTTTTTGAGATTAGAAAAGCGTTGACAGAACGATGTACAGGGTTCTTTATTAGGCACGATAAATGTCACAACTGTCAAAGTGCCTACGCCGTCATTAAACATACATAATATATATTTGTATTTATAGTAAAGCCATGCCTACGTATTTGTAAATGTTATATTGAGTATTTAACAATAGTTTGGTAGTTGTTATATGCACTAAATATTTTATTTTTTATCATTGTTAATGTTCTTGTGAATGTTGCACAATAAAATACCTACAGATGAAGAGTTTCGCAACGGATGGTTCGATTTTTAAATATTTTCTCTCGTCATCTGTCATTAGTATCTCTCAGCCATACCTGGATAGTTTTTAATGTTTAAAGATTATTGTGATTCTTATTTAAGTAAAGGTTGCTCTATTATTGTGCGTTTGGTTGGAGGGTTATGGATCAATCAGAGGCAGGCCCGAGTGGCATACAACAAGAAAAGCCACCTCGTAGTCCACCAAATCTTTTACCATCACCTAGACAGTTGCTTTATTATTTGTTATTATTTATATAATATTATTATTATATAATAAAACTATTAAATATCGTTTAGACGCATTTTTATTTACGAAAATTGATTAATAAGTGCATATAATGATTAAATAATTTTCGTGAATACTGATAAAAAAAACTAGATTTTAAGTTTTTGTTTTAGAACGTACCTGCGTCAACGTCACTGTCAGGTCAGTTTTTAATTTTTCACGTGTCTCTAACGTTGGCATACAAAATATAAAACGAAATTGTATATTTATTGTTGTGTTGGATTATTTAATCAGCAAATTGTTATTATTTATTCAGAAATGTGAACTAGCTCTTAATCATGTTAACTAATCGTTTGTTGGTGTGCTTGCAGTGTGTTTAAATTGAACATTTAGAACAGGTTGGCAACTACTATTTCTATGTTTACTCATTTTCTAATCTCAAAAAAAACGAAGTATAATAGTCGGAAAGATTCTCTAGATATTTTTCTTCTTTAACTGACTGTTTTAGAGTAAATAAGTGGCTTGTGTATTGTATTTTTTGGTACTATATTATATACCAAAGAGTCGGCAACGCGCATGTGATACCTATGGATTTGTGGGCGTCCATAGGCTACTGCAGCTTCTTACCATCAGGCAGGCCGTATGCTTGTTTGCCACCGTCGTGGTAGACAGTTAAACAGTGTCTGATATTTGTTGATAATGGACTAATTACAATAAAAAAAAATTCTACTCGTCGACTGCTTGAATTGAGACATTGTTGACTAAAATACTAGCGCATACTTTTCGATGGAGCTTAAATGGTCGCATATATTAGCATCGCCAACGATGCTAAAATGGATTTTCATACAATATTATAGCACGGTCGGGGAGAAGGACGTCCCTTAAGTTTATTTTAAAAACTCTTTTATTATTCTTATATTTTGGTGCAAAAATAGTAGATTGTTTGACAAGGGTCTAAAGTATGCCATATTGCCATGAGGTGGTTATTTTGGTGGAAAATTGTTCGAGTGGTAATATGGCTTTTAGACCCTGGTTATGCATACTATTTTTCACTTCGATTGCGAGAAAATAAGATAAAAATACTCATTATTTACGCACAATAACTAAACTAAGGTGAAATGATGGTTTAACTTGACGGTCTTTTATTTTTTTAACTTCTTTGACATAGATACAAAATATAAACACCGCGAATAAATGCCACAGACGACGGTATAATTAGGTCTTTAAACAGTTTAAACACGCTTTAAAGCGCTTCCAAAAAATTACAATCTTTTTTAATGATTGTGAAGTAGGAACTAAAAAACACCTCATGTTTGAGAAATATATTGCGTTTTCTGATTGGTCGATTTTAACATTGCCGTATTCTGATTGGTTGATATTAAATACAATGTTTTTTTAAGGACTCTAATTATTTACACAGTATACGCACCAAAAAAGTATCTAGCGTTCCGATTAACTTCGATATGTGTTGTGATTGGTGGATTTAATATGGTGAAGTGTTCCGATTGGTAAATTTAAAATGTTTTGTAAATCATAAATATGTATACATACTAGCCCTAGAGGCTAAATGTACTACTTTAGTCCACCTTGGTAAGCATAATATGACACACTTTTTGAGCATGAGAAGTGAAAAGAATATTTACTTACTTATTTCATCCGTGATCATTTATTATTATATATTCATAAATTAAAAACGAGTTTTGTTGCCCGCTGTAACAAATTACCAAGTCACTAAACGATAGCCTGGAGCGACAGGTAATCGCATCAGCTCGTCCGTGTAAGCCGGGCGTTAGCTTTGACTTAAGTATTAATTTATGGCCTGGAAATATTCACGAAGCTGAAAGATAAAAAGAGGGGTTAATGATTGAGAAATGCTGTATTATTAAAATTATGGTGTTTGTGAGTTCGTTTTATTATTCAGTTATCTCATACAGGTTTCCGCCAGCGACTTAAGATATATTAAAGTCGTTAAAACTTTCAACCCCATTTTCATTCCCTTAGGGGTTGAAAGGGGTTGAAGACGTTGACTGTACAATTGTTCAGAAAATTTATTTAGTTTTTGTTTTCAATTAAAATATGTGAAGTAAATATTTGACACCGCGATTGTGCAAATCCAAGGCCGAATCAGATAAAAGCCAATAAAATCTTATATCTCTAGACACTTGATATAATCGATGGTTTACCGATAAACTCTAATCCTCGCCTAAACCCATTATATTTATGATTTATGATGCTCAATAAAATTCACAGTGAAAACGGTATTAGCATGTAGAGAATGTTAAGCGGGATTTGAGCTTATGCCAATTGGACTACAAAATGCGCCATTTCATGCATATTCAGAAAAATATGGAGTTTAAGAGTAAATGCTAGGTAAGTGTAATGTATTCTGTTCTCTATAGATGTTTTAAAATGTTTTACATTTTATAATGCTCAATAAAATTTACAATAAAAAGGCTTTTAACATGTTGAGAATGCTTAGGTGAAGTTAAGGTTAAGCCGTTTGGGTTACAAAACGCACCAATATAGACATTATTCGAAGAATAAAATGTGTAAAGTATTTTAGTTAGATACTGATCAAGATTCAGCTTGTTACAACCTGTGACATTTAGCTTGTTCAGAAAGAGATAATAAGGTACCTAGTTTTTTTATAAAGAATAAAGAAGAACCGGCTAAGAGCATGTCAGGTCATGCTCAGTGTAGGGTTCCGTAGTTGCCGGTCTGTTACAAATGTTACAAACACATCCGTTGAAAAGGTCGTTTATGCGGCACTTATAACATAACATAACATAAATACTCTTTATTGCACACCTCAAAGTAAAGAAACAAAGTATACACAAGTTATAAACATAAAAGATGAGGTAAAACAACTGGCGGTCTTATCGGTAAAGAGTGATCTCTTCCAGACAACCTTTCCACCACCACCTTACCACTTATGTCCTTAGAGTTATAACTGAAAAACGGGTCAACCGATTTTATTCAGTACAGTTTTCATAAAAGTACTTTGTCAGGCCCCACTTCCATGATTTTTTTGGATCCATGGTTCAAAAGCTAAAGGGGGCGGGACGCTTAAACTTTCGGAGCTATTACTTACGAAAGTATTAGTTTTATGCAAAACTTGTCAGGAAAAACCGTGTTTTTTTTTAAAACCTACCCAATGACACCCAACATGATAGCGTTAGAGCAATAAAATATTCAGATTTTGTTTTACCATTTTGTCGGCGTGACAAAACACATCTAAAGTACTAACTATCTCTGAGCAAAGCCTGGGATGGACAGACGGACAGACGGACAGATGGACATGGCGAAACTATAAGGGTTCCTAGTTTACTACGGAACACTAAGAAGAAATTGCTTATCGTCAATACGATGTCATGTCATACGTTTTATTGACATTGGTTTTCAGAATCACAATCTGAGCTTATACCTATTGGGCAAAAAAATTCACCATTTATTTATATACCACGCCGGCGGCAAACGGTCCACCTGATAGTATAGCTACTTACGATCCATAGCCTATGGACGCCTGCAACTCTAGAGGTGTCACATGCGCGGTGTCGATTTCTTTCCTTTATGAAAAGGAAGATTCAGGTGCCCCGTTGTCAACAAACTGCAACCTCTTTGACCTCTTCTTTGCTAAGTTAGTATATTGGATTAGTTACCTACACGGAGGCCTATTCTAATAGTATTTTATATTGGTTTAGTTTAAATGAATTTACCAATATTAATAAATAAAAAACCTTGGTATTTGTAGCAAATTACGTATTAGTTTAGACGGAAAAACATACATCAATCTCAGTCAGACATATATAAAGACGTCAACCAAATAAAGTTATCCAATCTTACGAGAACAAGCAAAAGTTCGTCAAATATTATGATTGCGTATGAAAATACCTAGGGGCTGTGTGGCAAATACAAATGTGTACATAGGATGTGTGCCAAACTATGCTGTTTCCAGTCTAAATAGATCTCCCTCTCCTTCAAATCTAAAAGTAGAAAGGGATCGGCTAATGCTGGTTTATTTGAAGCGATAGCCTTAAGATATGTAAGTAAACCGACGACAAATGTACTGGTACGTGTTCTGAGTATAGTCTAGTTCATTTATGGATATAAATTTTGATGATAAATAAGTAAAATGTGTTCATAAATATATGTGTGTAGAATTAAATATGACCGTTTTGGCAAAATGACCCTTGGGGCTCTACCGATGAACAGCTGCCAGGCGCCCAGATCTAGTTATTAGAAAGTGCGGAGAGAGTATACGTCAAATTTAAGTCCATCAAATATTATGTTTTCGGTAGCAGTACTAAATTTTGGCGTTGCGAGATCTTTAGTTTACGCAGAAGCGAGTTAGATTGGTCAGGCTCTAAATATAAGTAAAAAAACTCACAAACGTAAAATAGCCTGGCGGCTTGGCCTGGTAGCCTAGCGGTGAGATGTCCGACTTTCAATCCGGAAGTCTCGGGTTCAACCCCCGGCTTGTACCACTGAGTTTTTCGGAACTTATGTACGAAATACCATTAGATATTTTTGTACCAGTCGCTTATCGGTGACGGAAACTGGAGTTAATCCCAATAAGGCCTAGTTTCCCCTCTAGGTTGGAAGGTTTCCCCTCTAGGTTGAAAAAGCCGGAACAAACGCTAGGTGGATGATGACTCACAAAAATACAAGCTTTCTCCAAAATTCACTATAATAGATACTTTCTGTTGTCGTTATTAGGTGTCACAACGCCATTTTATTGATTTGTTATAGACATTGCAGTCCGGTTAATATACTTATGGTCTTTGGGTAGTTGGAATGCTTCAAGTAAATGTAAGACGACATCATGGCGTTTTACCTTTTCATAAGCCAAAAGTAGGCCGCTCTTTTTATGCAAACATCCCGGATATATTTCAAACCCGAAAATTTGCCTTTTGCTCCCATTTCTGTCATGAACAGTTAGGCACTTTTTCTTCTTGTTTTAATGCTGAACGCAAAAATTTTACGGCAGATGTATAAACTTCTTTTATTTATTTTTCACACTTGCGTGTCTTAAAAAGCGTGCTATTTCACGCAAGTGGAGCAGGAGATAAATCCTATTTTACTCCTATGAGAGTTATAGCTTTTTTGTCACTAACTCATACGGAAGTTCAAGGTTATAAGTCAAATATTTGTTTAATTTGAAATTAAGCTATTTAATTATGAGTTTAACTTTTAAAATATTAATAAAGCGGTCTGTACTGGTAATGGTAGTTTATGTATCCTACCGATTGCGCCATGTCAGGAGATACATAAACGACGATTATCAAATATATATCGCTTTATTCATATCAAACGTAGTCTACCTACATTCTGATGGTTATCAAAATACCTATACTAACGTTTTCCGTTCCATTATTTAATAATAATGATTTAAAAAAAATATTTTTGTTTAAATTCGACCCCTAAACGGAAGACAGTTTTAACAACTAACTCCGTGAACAACTTAGCTGAAGCAATTCATTTCGTATAAAAATTACAATACTATTATTTAGTTTTTCTACTCCTGTACTTTTATCTGTCATTTATACATTCGTTAACACCTTTATAAGAACATAGATAATACACTCGATGAAAAGTCTATCTAGTCTATTCCCCAAAATAACACTTGTTCTATAAAAGCGCCAAAATAGTATCGCGGAATCGCGTGCAAACACGGCTATTAATATAAAATAAATTACTGCCAACCTAAGAAACCTAAATAAACGCAGCGTTTTTAGAAAAAAAAACTTTAAAAAAGAAAAAAATATAAGAACCACAGACCTACTTCGTAGTTTTTTACGTTTCCCGTTCGTTTGTTGGGGCGAATTGCAAACTTTGAAAGTAATTTAGGTATTTTTACTAATCTCTGTAGCTCTTTAATAATTGATCAAATAACGACGGTGTGTATTTGTGTTAGTAATGTTAGTATTATTGAAAAATAGTGTTTTAAAAGGTAAAACTTAAATGATTGTTGATTATGTTGACAAAATAACTGCGATATCCATGAAGATTTCAATTTCGCATTTTATGTAAAAGTAAGTGTATTCGTAGAAAAAGTATTGTATGCAACGTCGTATAAGTAGGTAAAAAAATGTTCGTGGCGTTTTTCTTAACAATTTTCGCCTACGGCTCAAATTGTTACCCACGCCACTCACCTTTTTTGACCCCTCTTATACAACTGTTGCATAAACTACTATTTTACGTCTTTTGTCTTCATGTAAAAGTGTATTATTGCAGCACCGTCTCTAAATTGTTCATTCTCGAATACCTAATACAATAAATGCCTATATCCTAAATTTGTCCAAAAACAGCTCTGAATAACAAGACAAGACAAATATAAACATTGCGCATAGTTTAGGCTCTGATTTACATGATGGTGGCGCTCGAGAGTGTAAACACTTTCTAACAAGATAGTGTTGTACCTTACCTCAATAAGTCAGTGTTCCTCAACAACAATAATTTTAAACAAAAAAGAATCGACTTCACTTAGCCTCCACCTTTACAAAAGGAAATGCCCGAGCTATTGTAAAAAAATACTCAAATCACTATAGATGTGCCTAAATTATTTTAAGAGTTCCCTCGATTTCTCCAGGATCCTATAATTCGATCCTGACCTGATGACAATGGGACCAACTATGAAGTATACTCATTTAAACAAAAAAAGAATTTTAAATCAGTCCAGCCGTCTTCGAATAATCGGTGAACATACTTAAAAAAAACAGAGCCCACGAATTGAAAACCTCCTCCTTCGATCTTGAAGTTGGTTGAACATATACTGTTATTACGTGTAGCTTAGGCTATGTTTTTGATATTATGGGCTTACAAAATAGTATTGAAATTTACCCCAGTAAAGTATTTCACTCCTTTGTAGTTTATGTGCCGCTAGTTAGTTTTGTAGTAGAATTCATAATAAATGTAATCTTGTTTTCGCAAATATCAACATAATGCACATCAATCGATAGGCTACCGGTTTGACAGAACGTACGTACGAACAGTAAAACCGTAGATAACATTTTCTTTGTTAACATATTATAACATTAAGTTATCTATCAATATTTTGTGTATGTTCCTTCTTCATGTAAAAACGGCTGAATGGATTTAAATGATATAGCACACTAGTCGATTTTTAACTAGAAAGGGATATAATGTTGCAATTTTACTTTTTGTCAATGAGAGTTCAAAGTTCAAGAACATAAATCGAAAGGGGCGGGGCAAGGAGGACGTTTGGCAATTTGACGACTTCAATATGCTTAGGCTAAATTAGTGGGTAAGTGAATTCGTATTTAAAATTGAGGGAAAATTTCTGTCCAAAATGAGGTAGTATGTTAATAACATTATAAGGTACTCTCCTATCGCCTCATTTTGACTAGTTACAACATGACTTTAAGGGTAATGGGGTCGCGACAGATACTATGAGCTTTATCAACGTCCTTTAAGTCCATGCTCCTGATAGAAACTTTCAGCAACAGAGAAGACATATCCTGCTAGGATTATAAATACGAAAGTTTGTGTCCTAGATCCCAACATACAATCAAAACCAAAATTTTATTCGACTACCCCGGAGGTATCTTAGTTTAAAAAAACTTTTCATAATGAGGAAAAACGTCTTTGCAAAATGAGGTACAGTCAGCTGCAGAGAAAAGGTACCACCCGCCATATAAGTTTGTAGAGCACGGTGGTACCTTTTCTCTGCAGCTGACCGTACTATAACGTTATGAGGTACTTCTGTCCTATCACCTCACTTGAATACGACATGATGTGTTATGGCGTCACGACGAACCCTAGAAAGGTATTTGCGGACAAAAAAGTCATTATCGAGCCTCCTTATTTAACCCTGCTATGGCAACTTTTGGTCACGGAAAAAACATTATTCAATTCAATTCAATTATTTATTTCAGGCTCTATAGGCCAATAGGCATCTTATTAATACAATATTTAATAACTTATTTCTAGTTAATCTTGAAGCAAATCAAATTATTTTGTTCAATATTTTTTGTTTTGCAATTTATAAGTAGTTACACTACTACTTATATATAAACTGAAAATAGATGTTCCGCCGTGACCGGGTGGTCTAGTGGTCAGGACGTCAGCCGCGAAAGCTGAAGATGCCAGTTCAAATCTGGCCTCGGACACCGGAGGGTTTGGTCACTTTTTCTGAAGTATATGACATCTATTTTCAGTTTATATAATAGTAGTGTAACTACTTAAAAATTGCAAATCAAAAAATATTGAACGAAATAATTTGATTTGCTTAAAGATTCATAGATGTCAGCACCATCTCTCTTGCTATACCAGAATCACGTAAGTGATTCGGATAGGAGGTTCAAGCACGTACTGCGCATGCCCTTAGAGTATGGTCAACGGCGCCTAGCCGTTTCAAATTCAGAGATCTAGACACACGGCAGTGTGTCCGCCAAGTTCGAGCAAAAAAAAGCGACATACCGGCCGTGGGTTATATTACACGAACCATTTCGGGCCAATTTCGACCACCCTATAACTCGAAACATATTTTATCTACGCATATGAAATTTCGAGTGTCTGTTGACATCCCCTTAATTGTCTAGAATACAAAATTTCATTATTCTACCTATAGCAGTTCTTGAGATATTGACGTCAGAAAATCGCTATTTTTACTATACACTCACTGACTCACTGACTCACTGACTCATCAAAAACATAGTGGTCGTAATGCCTTGAAATTTGGCATGCAGGATAGGTCTTAAGGTCAAAGTAAAGGGAAAAATCTGAAAACGGCCAAGTGTGAGTCAGTTTTAAAAATAGCGAAGGTGTAACTTTGTTCTACTATGAAGTCATACTGAACTAAATGGGTCTATCTTCCAATGGTCGTACCGATCTGAAATTTGGCTCGAAGGTTTGTCCTTAGGTCGAAATAAAGTAAAAATCTGAAAACGGCCAAGTGTGAGTCAGTTTCGAAAACAACGAATGTGTAATTTTGTTCTACTATAAGTAGGTATGGAGTGGAAATGAGATAAGACTTATTTAAATTTAGATACATACCAATTTAAGACAATACATGTTTGTCTTAAAGACAAGAACAATAAAATTGTTCACCACTCTGTGTGTGTCTGTTGCGGGAACCGAACCCACGATTTACGAAGTGCAAAGCAGGTCACTAGGTACATACACTAGGTGCGCTAAATCAGTCAAACAAAAATGAAAAGACTATTTTTTCTCGCATACTCTAAATAATTTCTAATTTTACAACTAATAAAATCGCAGATTCAAGAACATGGAAATCATATATACTCTATGATGGAATTATATTACCTAAATTGGAATTACCTAAATTTATCTAATTGTAAAATTTGTGCTTGTAACTGTATGAGGTGTGCAATAAAGAGTATTTATTATTATTATTATTATTATTATATATACTACTCCCATCTCACCCTCCGATACGCCACGGGATGAGATGGGATGGTGCACTTCTAGGGCTACATAATAGGCCACCAATTATAATACCTACTGGTAGGTAGGTATTACCAAGTTATTAATTATCTATGTAGGTAGCGTACTTACAAACAGAATAAAGTACGTTATTGATGTATGTAATTATATGTAAGTAGGTACATTTTATAGGTGTAGGGAGCCAGTTTATTTGTAAAAATCACCTATAAATAAATAGTAAAATAGAATTAGACGCTTAGTATAAAGGGTATAGTATAAAGTACATACCTAAGTGGAATGAGACATTTCCTAAAGCAAAAGTGATAAAAAAAAATAAAGAACCTACACCTAACAAAAATAAATGAAATCCCATCAAAAACATAAATGTGAAAGGCTGCCAAGTTCGATACTATGGGAATGCTTCGCCTATAAAAGAAGTGAGATCTGAATAAGTACCAAGTTCCATAAAAATACCTCAAATCATAAATAGTTATAGGAATGCACACTTGATTTCCAGCAGTTTTTAAGGTACATTTTGAATAAGTATCACGTTACATAGAAATACCTAAAATTATAATAGTCAGAGAAACGCACACCGGTTTTTTTAGCAGTTTCCTGATAACATTTATTATTTTCAGTACTTTTTAATGATGTAACTTGGCAAGTTTTAATAGAAAATTATATACTTGACACATTGCAGTCCAAAGCATTGAAAAGGTGTGTGGTGTGTGAAAACTTGCCAAGTAACACTTTCCCCAAATACGTAGGCGGGATTGCAATTGTGTTAATATTAACAATAAGTTACCCGCCCATATTCTGAATTTGATAGAAAGTAAATTTAAGGCCATAATAAAAGACACTTTAATCAAGAAAGCCTATTACAAAGTAGATGATTACCTAACTGATAAACACATATGGTCAGATGCCTTATCTTTAATGGAACATGATATCTAGATTATAATTTAAAGTCGGTACTTACCTGGAAATAATGTTAGCCATCACTGGTGATTTCAATTAGTTATACAAAAGCATATATAATATTCAATATACATGTTAATTTGCTTCACTGCACTTTAGGATTAAGAATTTGCATGCTTGACCTTCAAAAAGTATTCTGTAAGAATCTATTTTGAATAAAATATTTTGAGTTTTTGAGTTTTGAGTTCTAACACAAGTAAAAAAGTAATATTGAACGTTTTTTTTGTCTTTTATTTACATATTTTATGTTTCTTATGTCATGATACTCGTTTGATACCTACTTATAAATTATATTTCATTGTAAAATGCAACTTGTTTCAACAATTCTATTGGTTGATATTACATTTAATTTGTATTAGTGTAAGGCATACTTACGTATATTTATTATGAACTAACAAATGTTAGCGACTGTTAATTAATACATATTATTTTAATTATATATCCTAATTCTATGTTTAACGCTTAAGATAAGTCACGTTACCAAACGGTTACAAATGTCATCTACGTCAATGTTATAAATAAATATTATTTTTATTTTATTTTTTATTTTCTTTATTGAGGAATTGATATTGTGCATATTTACCTAAGTACTAACATATTAGTGAAAACTTTGCTGGCTTATGATCTACCTATTTTTATTAACTTTATGTATGTTATATGCTGTTTGTTGCATATAACATACATAAAGTTAATACAAATAAGTAGATCATAAGCCAGCAAAGTTTTCACTAATATGTTAGTACTTAGGTAAATATGCACACAGTGTAAAACAATGAAATAAAGATGTTATTAAATTAATATAAAGAGTATAAAACCTGAAATATAATTTAGATCAGTGTCTGAATCTCTCACGACAGTTTACGAGTAAGTAGCAGATATTGACATAATTTTTAACAGATAGATTACATATAAGATTTATAAAATATTATAGGACAAGCTTACACAAATCGACTTAGTCCCACAGCAAGCTCAATAAGGCTTGTGTTATGGGTAAATACTAGACGACGATATATATAATAGATAAATACGGATAAATAGTTGAATACATAGAAAACATCCATAACCTTTAACTAACGACGTGGGTTCAGAGTAACACTCACGCTGAGGTGGTGTCTAACAGACGTCAAAAGTAAAATATATCATAAAAAAATTCATTTGCATTCTTCAGTTACACAAGTTTTATATCAAATGATTAATCATATTATGTATTTGAATAATAGATATTCATAAAAAAAACATACAAATTTTAGAGTCCATTCGACACTTAAGAAAAAACACCAAAAAAAATTGGGTCATTATACCCAATTTTTTTCCAGTGACTTTTTTTCTTTAATTACTCAATGATTAAGGAACACAAAATCTTATATGTTAAGAAATGATCATTAGAGCGCTCAAGTGCAATAATTAATCATCAAAATAAAATAAAATAAACTGTTACACGCTAAATATATATCGTGTTTTTTGTGCACTACTGAGAGGAAATTGTCAGAAGATACTATAAGTGATATTGGGAGGTTAAGGGCCCAAAGTTACAAAGTCGGCACGTGGAGACGAGCTGTGAGGCTAATTAGTAAAACAAAAGCCGTTAAGACTGTTATTGGAAAGAATTTTCTACTTTTTAGCTCGTCACCAAGAGACGTGAAATACGTTAACACCGTGGTGGCGTCTGTAAGACGTCGATGATTGTTACGAATGTATGTGCGTTAGTTTCACTCCCAGCATCTCGGGGATGCTAGATCGGTTCAATTAGAGGATGATGACAGAAATAATGATACTGCGGGATGCGTTTTAACAGAAACATTCGACCGAAATATTTGTATGTGTTTAACAAATTTTTAGTACACGAACACCGTAGTGACGTCCGTGAGACGGCAATGACTCGGTTTAGGGCATAATGTGCACAAGTTTGACGGCCGGCATCGAAAGGGATGCTAGATAATAACAAAAGAGGAAGGTACAAGAAACGAGAGCTTTTCACAATATACATTTAAAAAAATATTCTCGAAAGAAAATTCAGTACGTCTGTGAGACGTGCACATCGTCAGTTAAAGGATAACTTACATGGATACACATGTGATAAAAATATTATTACCGATCTATGGCTTGTACAAATGTTAATTAAGTCGAATACATAGTGTTTATCAGATAATATATATCATAAGTGGGATATATCTACCTACCAAATATTGCTCATGTTATTTCGAACACCTCAACCGTTTAGCTACTTCTGCGAACCTACACATTATCCAGAAGATTCTAAACGTATATTTTTGTCGACAATAAACTTAGGCGTGCTAGTAAAAGCATAATAAATTTCATAATCCTGGGAATATATCTTACAGAAAGCTTTTAGAATGATTGGGGGACATAAAAACCTAGAATTCAAGAACTCGCTTATTTTTATTTCATAATAATACATATAAGTTCGGTGCGTACATTTTTTCAAAAAAAAATATTTTCGATTGATGTTTATTATATGTACTTACCTAATAGTAAGTACTCTTCAAGAGGATTTTAACAAAACCAAAACATTGTGTTGCTTAATCACAGAATTACGATTATTTTGATCTCCTACAGTTTTCATCAGATCAGCTTGATGTCAACATAATATTGCAACATCAACGGTCCTTCGTAAATATACCAATCTAAATAAAAAACCCAAAAATGTGGTCGAAAAATGGATTACAAATATGGAAGATCTGTAGAGACTACTTTAGGGTAAGCAACGCATGTGAATCCTCTGGGGTTGCAGGCGTACATAGGCTACGGTAACTGCTTACCATCAGGCGGGCCGTATGCTCGTTTGCCACCGTCGTGGTATAAAAAAAAAAAGAATGGCTTGAGTCGTTTAATCTGCTCTTTGTACTTGATATTTTATGTCCAATAAAATTTGAATAAATGAATAAGATTTGTTATGTATTTCTATGGTAATTTAATTTATTAATTTGACATTCTAATTTAATTTATTGTTAATTATATTCTGAATTGGATAATTACTCTAACAACTAGAAATAACTGAAAGATAAGGCATCCATTAAAGATAAGGCATCCGACCATATGTGTTTATCAGTTAGGTAATCATCTACTTTGTAATAGGCTTTCTTGATTAAAGTGTATTTTATTATGGCCTTAAATTTACTTTCTGTCAAATTCAGAATATGGGCGGGTAACTTATTGTAGTAACGTGTACAGAGCCCCAAAAAGGACTTACGGACCTTACTTAGCCTAGTAGTAACATCCAATAAATCATTCTTATGTCTAGTATTATAACTATGAATGTCACAATTCTTACGAAAATGTGTTATATTTTTTCTTACATGTATTATACACTGGTAAATATATTGGCTAGGCAATGTCAATATATTTATAGTTTTAAATAATTCTCTTAGTGAGGTGCGCGACTTTAATCTGTAGACCTTACGTATTGCTCGCTTTTGCAAGATGAAAATTGTCTCAACATCAGCTGCTCTGCCCCATAGTAACAGCCCGTAGCACATGAGGCTATGAAAATAGCTAAAGTATACCAACTTCGCAGTGTCTTCATCAGTTAGGTCTCTAATCTTTAAAATTGCATATACCGCTGAACTTAGCCTCTTTGACAGTGCAGCAATGTGTGGACCCCATTGGAGCCTATAATCTATCGTTATACCTAAGAAGACCGATTCTTGTACTAAGTCTAATGCCTGGTTATTAATCGTCAATCCTTGTATATATTGTATGTATGTATGTATGTATGTATGTATCACTTTATTGCACATAAACAAGTAGGTATAACATAATACAACAGTAGCATGTATAAAAGATATGCACAAAGGCGAGCTTATCCCTGATAGGGATCTCTTCCAGCCAACCCATGAGAAAATGAGAAAGGATTAAATACAAATGGTGAAAGACAAACTATGCACAAAAGATACAAATAAAAAGTTCCAAAACACATAAAGCTGCAGGTAAACACTAATATATATATAGGTACATTCATGTACCATACAAATACTTAAACTACATACATAATAATATAATAAACATTACTATACACATATAATATCAGACGTTCATTAATAAATAACTAAATAAATATATACCTATATATATATAAAATATTCAATTCGCAAGAAACATTAAGAGTCCACTAGCCACAACTTTTTCAATTTATCCTTGAGTGAGGAAACAGACTGTGACTTTCTTACATCCACTGGCAACTCATTCCACAATTTAACTGCATAAGCAGTGAAGGACCTAGAGTAAATACGCGAGTGTTTTGGCGGAATGGCTAGAGAGAGATTTGTACTAGACCGCAAGCGATGATCGCTAATACTAGCCAAATAATTAAATCTTTCCGACAGATACGGAGGACATGCAGGATTAAATAACACGTTGAAAAGCAATGACAGAACATGTACATCCCTACGACGGCGAATTGGAAGCCAACCAAGTTGAGAACGGGAGGGATTGTCTGACGTTCGGTAGTTTAAAATGTGTACATTTAGTTTTTTTGGCATTTAGAAGTTATTAGCACTAAACCATTCATGGACCTGTTCTATGGCACTATTTATATTGGCTATGCCCAGGCTGTCTCTATTTGCCTTAAATACAAGTGAAGTGTCATCCGCGAATAAAACAATTTTAGAAATGTGTTCCGCCATAAAGGGAAGATCGTTCACATAAATGAGAAATAACAGAGGGCCTAATGTCGATCCTTGAGGGACACCGATCTGACCCTGTTAACTTAGTCCCATTTACGGTAACCCTCTGACTTCTGCCTACCAAGTATGACTTCAATAATTCTAGAGCCTGTCCTTCAACTCCATAGTAAGTCAACTTTGATATTAACGTCTCATGATCAACGCAGTCGAACGCTTTTGTTAGATCACAGAAAATACCAATGGCGTCTTGTTTTCCTTCCCATGCCTCAATAATGTGTCTCACTAAACTTACACCGGCATCCGTGGTAGATCGACCCTTGGTAAATCCGAACTGCTGGGCATGCAATAAATCATTTCTATTGAAATGACTAAGAAGCTGTTTAAATATTAATTTCTCGAAAATTTTGCTGAGTACAGGTAAAATAGAGACAGGTCTAGAGTTACCGGCATCCCGGGCGTCACCAGATTTAATAAACAAAGGTATAACTCTACTTTCCTTCATCATGTCAGGAAACGTGCCTTCATCGATACATTTATTAAATATTAAACTTAAGTACGGTGCAATAGTGTCAATTATAGCAGTGCAGGTCTTTACCGACATGCCCCACAAATCTTCTGTAGATTTAACTTTTATTTACTTGAATGTTTTTATAACTGCTCAGAATCAACGTAATCAAATTCAAGTGTACTTCCACATTTAATTACATAAGTATTCAACATAGCTACCGCCTTACTTGTGGAGGATTTTATTGATTCAGTGGTTTTGATTGGTATGTGTGTAAAGAATGTTTCGAATTCCTGAGCTACTTCCAAGTTTGTACTGATTAGTCCATTGGGAGTATTGAGTACAATGTCTTTATTGGGTGGCTTAATCTTCCCCGTTTCCTTTTTAATAATGTTCCAAGTTGTTTTAATTTTATCCTTTGCTGTTTTAATTTTATTTTTAATGAAATTAGATTTCGCCGCCCAACACACTCTTTTATATATTTTTGAGTATCTTTTTACGAACTCAGAGCAACTTTCCGTTTGTAAAAAATTCTTTAAATCATACAATTCAAACAATTTTTCTCTGCTCTTACGAATCCCAGGAGTAGCCCAATCACAGAATTTAAACTTTTGATTTAATTTTGACATTTTGATTGGAAAGCTCTTTTCAAATTCATCAACTAGTTTTACGAATAGTTGGTTATATATTTTATTGCCACCCTCATAGCCTGAGACATTTAAGGGTCGATAAAGTAATTGATGGTATACTCTTTCGTTAAATATTTTTAAGCGATTCTTAGTAATAGGGCGAGATTGAGTTTCGATTTCAGGCACTAATGACTTCTTATCACATGGAAATACCATTTCTTGTCCAGTATGATCTGACTGCATAATATTAATAATTTTTTGGTCATAAATCTGATAATTAACAAATATGTTATCTAAACAAGAAGATGTACAGGGTGACAGCCTGTACAGGCTGTCACCCTAGTAGGCTCTCGGAAAACATTACTAAGATTAAATGAATTAAATAAATTTAAAAATCTACAGGTTAATGCATTTTGGTCTAAAATATTTACATTAAAATCTTCACATACTAATATATTTTTATTCGCCTTGCAAATTATCGTTAATACGTCATCCATTGTAGCTTCAAAAACACTAAAATTTTGATCATTTGGTGGCCTGTACACGCTGACTATTATATAATTCTCCAGCTCCACGCAAGACAATTCAATTATTCTCTCAACTGACATTAAAACTATATCCGTACGCTGTCCAAACTTAATGTTGTTTCTGAGTAAAATAAGTGAGCCTCCATGAGTAGAAGTCTGTCGGCAAAAACTAGCTAAACAGTAATTTTTATAGTTTAATGTCAAAATTTGATTAGAGTTCTGCCAATGCTCGGTTAGACAAACGACGTCATATTGAAATTTTTCCATACATAATTCTACTTCTAATTTCTTAGACGAAAAGCCTTGTATATTTTGGTGAATCAATTTATATGTCCTTCGCTGGTTTACCTTCTTTGATAGTTCCTGAATATTGTGCTGTGCAACGTTACGTGGTAGCCTATTAGAATTATCCGTATTTAAATAAGCAGGCTCCGGCATAACTCCACAGCATTCAAAATAATTTTGCATAATAGATGGAATAGATACAGGTTTGGTATCTAACAGCTTATGAACGAGGATGCATGTACCTCCTCTGCTAGTTTCCCGACTGAACGAAGCTGCAAGTTTGTGATTATTAAGTTTTATATTTTTTTCGTTACCTTTTTTCACGAACGTCTCACTAAAACATAAAATATCCATCTCTTTACCCCTATTACATAATTCATTGAGCCCTACCTCTATGATATCATGTTTATTACAAAGACCTGCTATGTTTTGATGAAACAATCTTATTTTGCTTTTTAAGAGGCTATGTTCACTTTTCGGAGTATTAGAACTGTTAACATTAGGTACGAAAAAATGTAAAGGTGTTCGTTGCATTATGCGGTGAAATTTTGGACATGTCTTCATCTAGCTGAAGCAACATTGTACTTATATCGTGGAATATAGTCTTCATGCCATTATTGTTAAGATATCCGGACCATTCAGAAAACATCCTATGATCGTAGGTAAGGTTCCGGTTACTATCAAGAAGGTATGCGTATTCATGCTTTGATATGTCTCTGTATAGTAGTTATATCATTAAATAGTTCTATTCTCCAGTTATACATAGCGTAATTTTCGCAGTTAAATGTCGGCAAGCATAGGATCATGTTCGTGTGTTCAACTTGTTCTAAATTATTTCTTATGTCTTTAACCAAGTGCGAATCATTTTGAAATTTTTTGAAGTCGTCTTCTCCTATGAGAATGATGCATTAATCGTGTTCGGTGTAGTCTCGTAGTTTAGCGTTAAAGTTGTCCAAGAGATGCCTTACCCCGACATCTGGGGTTAAAATATGACAGACTTCAAGCTTTTCGCTCAGAGAACATTGAGCGCATTTCAAAATCGCATTACGTTTATTTGAGCTCACTATGCACACTTTTCTTTTTATTGTTATTGTGCCGCTTCGAGTAGTCGCATCGTCAGATTGTACTGATACTATGTCTGGTACGGATATTACAGATTTGTCTAATCGTGACGATGGGTCTTCATTTTCGTTGTTCAGGGTGCGTTCCTCTTGTATAGTTATTGGTCGCTTAGAGGCACTGTTCTCATTGTCGGTGGGGCGAAGGTCCCGGTAAATTAGACCTGAGTCAGGAAATATACGTAGAGAAGGAAATATACGATTTTAACCTCACATGGTTATTCATATTATAACTATTATAATAAAAACTCCTACTATACTACTACTAGTACTAACTATTAAATACTCCGTTAAAAATAATAGTTATGAATGAATGAATGAATGAATAAATGCTTTATTGCACACCTCAAAAGAAAAACAGCACAGTAGAAAAAAAAATACATGATAAAAAGAGGCAAACAACAGGCGGTCTTATCGCTAATGAGCGATCTCTTCCAGACAACCTTTGGGTAGCGGAGAAGATAATGCAGAAAAAATCAATAGGAGGTGCAAAAAACTTATTTTGAAAACACGAACATTGAAATACTAATTACACATACATAAATAAAAGTACAAACATACATTATACATATTTCAGTAAATACATACAAATAAATATATATATATATATATACATATAAAATACATACATTCATACAAACTACTTAAATAAATATATATATCAGCCAAAATAATAATCCTGTCGAGACCTATTAACGACTATCAGTAGAACAAAGGAAGAGACAAGTAGTAATCCTTGAGATGGGCTTTGAATGCAGCCAATGATTTAGCACGCCTTAATTCTGCGGGAAGGGAGTTCCACAGACGAACTGCCTGAAAAGTAAACGAAGAATTATAAAATTGGGAGGAGGAAGAAGGGACAGAAAGGAGAAAATTTTGAGAGCACCTGATAGAATTCAAGTAACTAAAACGCTTTTTAAGATAGGGGGGAGTCATCGGATTAAAAAGTACACTATAGAGGAGACTGAGAATGTGAAGTTTGCGACGATAGCGTATAGGAAGCCACTTGAGTTGAGTGCGGAAGTTATAATGAGAAAGAAATAGTATCATTCGATTTTTTACGTTAAAAAAAATACGAAACTGTTAAAACAGCATTTTACTTAAAAATAAATCATATTTTCATATAAGCAACGTCACGTCAGACATTATATATTTTATTTTTTATTTGGAACATCTAACATAAATCAACCAAGTCCCAAACAAAGCAGAGCTTGTACTATGAGTACTAGGTGACGATATTATTATTACGGAACCGAAATGAGAATACGATTGAGTTAGCTGTCAACCAGGCGGGATACAGGGGGGGGAAACCTCGTAAACTACGGGGGCCATAGGTGCAGACCGCGAGATTTTTTATTTTATTTTATTTTATTTGGGATGCTTACTGCCTAAAGGAAATTAATTGCCCATACTAATATTGACGTAAGTATATACATAGAATAATACGTAGAAAACCATCTTTAAAATATACGACAATCGAAAAGTTATGCGCTAGTAGTTCTGTCTACAAAGTCTCAATTCAAGCATTATAGTCGACGAGTAGAAAACATGATTTTTACAACGTATTTATATTGTAAAACATGATCCCCACTTGAACATACAAACGTGACCTCCATCATCCGTAACTGAGATATGGCACTCGCTACATTCACTCAGATAGTGTTGGTTTGGTCCAAGTTACAAGAGCAGGCGTGCTTGCTGATACTGATTACGCCCCTCTTCCAATTTTAATATATGCTTCTTCTATGAACTACAAGTTCAAAATATATTTCATCTACTTCCTGTTCAAAGTGTTTTTAAAGTAACTGGAAAAGAAAATTTGCGGAAAATTTTGGTTATATTATTCCGCTTCAATAAGCTTGTGTATGAAAGGCTTGGTAACATTCGCTACATTCACTCAGATAGTGCAGGTTTGGTCCAAGTTACAAGAGTAGGCTTAGTAAGGGAGCATTTTTGCAAATTAAATCTCTAAGAGAATAACAACGGAATTTACAAAGTTTGACGTAGGTGGAGGCCACAGTCACCCGAATATCCTGCTACACTGTTGCACTCTTATGCGTTAGAATAACCATTGTCCGACGTTAATTTTTTTTATAAATACTTCTGATGTGTGAGTAACAAGCAAATAGGCTCTCTTGTGTTGACATTAGGTATCCACGTGACTCAGTAAATCACTGTTGAATCTGAGCCACTGTTCCCTCCTTGATCCTACCTTATTGACGTATTTTTGATTTTGACATCTATTTAACATGGATTTGATAACCAATTGGTAATTAGAAAAGGATAATTTGAATAAGATAAATGTAACTTTGTATGGGTCCAAATCTTGTCCAATATGAAATTGAAACCTGGAAAATTACAGGTTATACCGACTTATTTAAATAATGGCCCATTTACCGAAAGGTCGACTAATATTATTAATCCACAAACTGTCATATAGTATTGGTTTCCATGAAAAAACACTAATAATATGAAGGGTACACGGAAACATATCTAGTCACTTTTTTTGTAAAATGAGATTTTTATATCGAAATGTAGAGCTTGCAATGAACTATTAGTAACAACTTTTGTTACAGATGTAAATTTTAACGTATATCCACTTCTTAACTCATAAAAACCATCTAGTTACGAAAATAGTATGGTTAATTGAATCGTTCCAAATTTTAAAAGCGCTATAACTCAAAATGTTGTTGATGTGACTAGACATGTTCTTTCCGTGTACCCTTCATATAGTCTAATATCGTTCGTGAAATGTACCCTTAGGTGTCGTGTAAACAAATTTATTTTTAACTTACAACGCAAAAAGAGGGGTGTGTTAAGACTTATAGGTAAGTTTGACCGCTATGTGTATCTATCTATGGCACCGTAGCATTAAAACTGTTGAACCGATTTATATGCGTTTTTTTAAAGCGGGTTTTTTAGCGAGTAATCTTAGACTTGTTGTAACAATTAAAGGGTCCCTGTAAAGGGTCGGTAACGCGCATGGGTCACCTCTGGTGGGGGGGGGGGGGGGGTTGCAGGCGTCCATAGGCTATGGTAGCTGCTTACCAACAGGCGGGCCATATGCTTGTTTGCCACCGTCGTAGTATAAAAAAAGAAAGAAACAAAATCGTTTTAGCTCTTTGGAAGGTGTCCCTAAATATTTAATTTACAATAGTTATGCAGAATGCATTAAATAAAGAATGACCGAAAGCTTATCAATTGGACCATAGTAACAAATAACTTGGATAAAACCTTACATTTTGCTTAGTAGTTACATGATCGACAGGGCGTGAGCGTCCTGCGATGATTTATCTCATTTTAACCTATCCTCGGAGTCATTCCAATTTTTATTTATTTTTAGTGTTTATTTCGGTTATACGAGGAGGCTGCGTTTTCACCAGACATGGGGCCGTATTCTAACTTTAAAACACGTATAGACATGATCCAACTTCAATACAACTCCAATGCATTAACTACGCAAGACAGCTAGCGCCTAAACGTCTAAATCAGAAATATCAGAAATTGCTTGAAAATTATTCCGACGCAACTGCAATACAACTTCAATATTGGTTGAAGATTGGTTGACTATTTGTTGTGTGTTAGAGTTATGCTTGTTTTTAATGTATTGTTTATGTATTTAAAAATTAGAATACGAACATGAGCGAGGATGCGTTTCGAGGAATGTGTGTAACAAACAATCCTAGAGCTAGTGCCGGATTCTATTTAAAAATACATGAAAAATACAATAAAAATACAACCTATCTCAAACATAACTCCAACACACAACAAACATTCAACCAATATTGAAGTTGTATTGGAGTTGCGTTGGAATATTTGTCAAGCAAATTCTGATATTTCTGATTCAGATGTTTATGCCGTAGCTGTATTGCGTTGTTAATGCATTGGTGTTGTATTGAAGTTGGATCGTGTCTATACGTGTTTTAAAGTTAGAATACGGCCCCTGCGCTGTGCAATGACAGTTAAATGAAGTAATTCTATTGAATTTAAACCTGAGACATACTATCACTATAAAATATAACGGTTACACTCACAACACATGTCGCGCGAAACTAAAGTGACGTGAGTGTGACCGTTATATCTGCCGTGACGAAACGGCAGTTTGCTAATGTTTGCGTGTCAGGCCCTGCGCGGAGAGTTGGACTGTCCTGAGCTTGTGAGTCGACTCGTGCGACTGTGGGTACCGGACGTCCCCAGGATGGCCCTCAGACCACGGCGACGCGATCTGTTGGCGGTGCCAGCGGCGCGCACCGTGTCGCGCTTGAATTCCCCACTGGTTCGAGCCCTGTTACAACTGAATGCGCTCCTGGCATCAGCACCGGAGTGCGATCTCATTGCTTGGCGATGGGCGGCTGTGAGAAGTGAATGCCTGAGATTCTGTGAGGTGATGGACAAAAGGCCTTCCACTGTACCAATGTAATTATTTAGTTTAAGTTTCATAACGCATTAGTTTTTACTGTAATGTTATGTAAATATGTTTGATAATAAAATAAAAAAAATTAAAAATATATTTTATAGTAATTCTATTGATTCTTAAACACGTTCCTGGCAATAATACTCGCTGATCTCTGGTGGAAATGCAGCCTATCTCTTATTCTCTCAGACATTCCTAAACTATTATTTTTAACGACAAGTAACCGGTCACAAAAAGCGCACCAGCACCACCAGCGGCTGGCGGTAAGACTTTAGACTTTCAATCCGAAGGTCTCGGGTTCAAACCCCGGCTCGTGCCACTGAGTTTTTCGGAAATTATGTACGAAATATCATTTGATATTTACCAATTGCTTTTCGGTGAAGGAAAACATCGTGAGGAAACCGGATCTAATCCCAACAAGCCCTTGTTTCCCCTCTGGGTTGAAAGGTCAGATGGCAGTCGCTTTCGTAAAAACTACTGCCTACGCCAATTCCTGGGATTAGATTACCGAGCGGACTCCAGGCTTAATAGAGCAAATAGCTAGGACAAACGCTAGGAGAAAGCAGAAGAAGTATATAAAATCGAACCAGGAATCCTAATACTAACATTACTGACCCATTTACTAAGTCATCCTGTATAAGCATTTGTATAACGGGGCCGGGGACTGAAGTGCTCAATACACCCTCATTATCGAATCCGTTGGCACTTGTTAACATTAATTCAATAGCCATAAATGATTCTAACTACATTATTCCATTTGAATCAGTAATATCATATTTTATTTTTCCCGGCTTTTTGCGATGGCTCAATTGAGCCTGAGGTCCGTTAGGAAATCTAATCCCATAAAGAATAGGCACTTAGTTTTTGTGGAAGTAGCTGTCATCTAACCTAGGTTTTATTGGGATTTTTTTTCTTTTATATTATTATGGCTTTTACTCCTTCTGCCAATGTGGAGGTGTAGACTTATTATATTACTATTTTAATTTTTCATAAAATATAAGCAACGTTGTTCGGTTGAGGCCTTGCTGATTGTAAGGTGATAGCCTCCCTACAAACACGTAGGCGGCCGAGACCCCGGATAACCGTTGGTTCGACTAAAGGGTGATACGCGCGTTTTGAGACTATTTTTTTATTAGCTGCACACTTGTTCGTTAGGTCACTGCACAATAAGCTATCAATATTACACACTGAACTACGTAAATTAGCAAAAAACACAAAACTATTCTAAAGACGGCACAACCATCTTGAGCGCAAACGGATAACATTCTTATTGGGATTAGGTCATGGTTAGATCACGTTTGTTATATTAACTGTCATACGTCCATTTTAGGGACTCAAACTATCTTCACACCTAATTCCATCTAAATCGGTCCAGTAGTTTAATACTTCTCGGGTCAGAGGTGTAGGGTTAGAACCGGTGGTAGTTTTTTTTCTCTGGCGTTCATAAGTGCATTTTAATGTGCCTAAATTGAATAATATATATATTTTATCCTGTTTTTTTAATCTTTTAATCGTTATGAGACAGTTACTTCTGAATTTATAATACTTGTAGTAGGGACTGGTGGAGATAAGTAGAAACTAGTAGGGAGAGGTGGTAATCACAGATTTTATAAAATAAATATTTTTTCACTCCTAACGCTTTTAGAAATAAGTGGTTAGACTCTCGGATTGTTTGCACCCTGTATAGGAATCTAATTGTTATTCAATTCGAATTTCGCCAAACCGATAGCATTCAAATGTATTCCAAGCTCGGAGTTAATGTTAATACCCAGTAATAACAAAAGGGGAATATTTCAAAATTGGAAACGGTTTGGTCCTGAGCAGACTTCGTTTTGTTTAAAAATAACAACTGAAAACCCATTGGGACTTAGGTGCCATTCAGTTACTTCTTACGGGAAAAGGAATTTTGTTCTTGTTTTTTCTGCTGTAACTAGGGCGGGGGGGGGGGACCAAAAAGTGCCAGCACGTAATAAATGAGTGGCGCCTTACCAAGTTGAAAATTTTAAAAGACGTTTTAAAAATTCTTCTAACAATCGTTTAAAGTGAATTGAATTTATTTCCCGACGTTTCGACACAGGTTTAAAACTGTTCATTTTCACGGACAACTGAAGTCTCAGCAAATGCCAGGACATACGAATGTCTATGAAGCATTTCTATTTCAGTTATAAGACTATAACTGAAAAAGAAGTGTCGTAGAATGTGGGAGTTCCCATATAAACCACGACACTTCTCTTTCAGGACAAACTCTATGAGGTTCTAGTAATAGACTGCCATTTGAATTCAAACTGGCGAAGTCGGCTTATAGTATTTTGGTTTTTGCTCATCAAAGTTGTTCAGTCTGTCATGTGTCATCTAACGAACAGATGTGCAGCTAATGACAAACTAGCCTCAAAACGCGTTTAACCACCTTTTAGTTATCGAATGGTAAGGACAAGGCTGCCACGAGTTGTTTGTAGGTAGCATCTAAGTATCACCCTAAAAAAAAGCAAACTTTTAACATTTAACCGTACTTTATCACGCTACTTGACACTGGCAAAATTGTGCCCGGACAGGCCATTTTCCTTAAAAATTGATTTATTAAGGAACCTGTTACTAATAGCAAAAAGAAAAAAAACGGCCAAGAGTCTGTTGCACCACACGTAATGGAGGGTTCCTTGAATGGAATACCAAACTAATATCAAAAGGTCGTATCTGATGCCTATGGAAGAAGTTTTTTTGGGGATAACAAAAAAATGGCTAAACCGATAATGTTCAAAATAATTTTCGTAGATCGTATATGGTAAGGCGCTTCTAAATTTTTTTTTATATTTTTTGGACTTACGGTTCAAAAGTTATGGGGGTGGCCACACAATTTTTCTGACTTTCGATGTGATTATTTCTGAAAATATTTACTTAATCCCAAAATGTTCGAAGAAACCTCGATGTTATTTTTACAGACCTATCGATTGACTTATTACGTGTTGTACACGTTGATATTTGAGAATATTTTTTCTGCAATTTAACTACAGAACTAAATAGAAGCATACAAAATACACCTTATGTCAAAATTTAATTAAGATACGTCTTATAGTTTACGAGTAAAATGGCTGTGACATACGGACGGACGGACGGGTTTTGCCATTTTGGCTACGGAACTCTAAAAAGCTAAACACAAACACACAGAGGTTAATCTGAGACGTAGACAAACCTTACTGAAAATATACGTCAGAGTAAGTGCAGCCATCAATCTAAAAGACTGTCAGGGCAAATGGATGTTGTGCATCTCGGGTTATATTGACGGACATAAATTTTGTCGTACCACGGCGGCAAAAAGACTCTGTGTGTGAGAGAGTGACAGGAAAAGTTGATTTACCCCTTTCATATAATCCGTCTCGGATTGGACCCGGTCTGTAACCGACGTCCAAAAGAGTATGGGTACTGCGAAGTGCGAATATCATTTGCTAAGTGTGGTAGGGCATGCACAGCTCAGCGAATGTCATCTCGCTCAAATCTGGAGCAGAGCCCGAATGGGTAAGTAACGTCACCGTGTACGGTGGAAAACCACATCTAAATAGCACTAGACCCTACAATTTTCAATTTGCGTAGGTATACGGTGTCACGAACTCGAGAAAAGTGATATGATGTTTTTGAGAAGTTTTTGTTTATATATATGTAAGTAAGGATGAATACGGTATAGACATATGAGTAGGTACCTAACAGACAGAGAGCTAGCCACGACAGATATGACACAATAATAAGCAACGAAACCTCTCTAGTCAGTTTGCTATATTATTCTGGCTGCTGTAAAATAGTGGAGGTCCAATAATGCAAACCACTTCAAGAAAACTTTTACTAGACGAGTTTCGTTGCTCTCATTATTGTATCATATCTGACGAGGCCAGCTCTTAGTCCATACGTAAGAATGAATGCGGTAAAGACAAAGTGAGTAGGTACCTAATGTACGGCAGAGTAAGTGCAGCCATCCATCTAATGACTGTCAGGGAAAATGGATGTGTATCTGAGGGTATATTGACGGACATAAATTCTGCCGTTTTTAAGGCTTTGTAGTTTAGGCACTTAAGATTTTGTAGTTTGTTGCCAGGCTGGGTGACGGCAGGTGGACTAAAATTTTGACGGATTGGTGGCCACTGTGGGTGAAAGGAGGCCTTGGCGTCCGTTGGTTTGTCGGGTGGATGACACTCGGAAGGTCACGGGTCACTTCTGAATGAGATTAGCTCAGGACCGGGACAAATGGCGTACTCGAAGAGAGGCCTATGCTTAGCAGTGGGCGACAAATGGCGATGATGACAATAAGAAGAAAACTTTACCCTTTTAGGATCACTTGAGTGTCTCGGCTGACCTTTACCTGGACTACTGCGCTATCAAAGCTCGTTCAACATCGGTGAATTAATTCACATAAAACCTTTTCTAAAAATAGATCTTTAGAAGTAATATCACGTGTTTCTGTGGATGGATCTGAATATGTAGGCCTTTGAAGCTAGGAAAGCAACTGTGATGGTTCTCATCGATTATGTTTAACATGTGAGATTGGAAGAATAATCTGATAACTCAATTAAGATACCTATCCTGTATCCTGTATGTAAAAGGCCTGTATTCTAACTGTAAAGTACGTTTATCTACACTCATATTGTAAGTTCTCTAAAACGTGTTCGAAAACGGTAGGCAATCGCTAGCATTACCACGACCGATTTTACTATGATAAGCTTTTTATCTGTGGCAGTAACGTAATTTTAACTTTACATGCTCAACTATTGATATGTTATGAGTTCTGATAACATAATGTACACCTGCACGCGCCCGCGCGGCCGCCGACACGCGCCTCCCCGACCGCCGGCACAATCGAGTTGGCCATGGCGGTGCAATGGCGGCCATTCTATGGTTTCCGAATACGGCATTTTGGATAAATAATATGAGTGTAGATAAAGCAGTGTATGCAACTGTAAACCATGAAGTGACAACGTCTTATAATTCGATGGAGCCGGCTGCACGCACGAAAAAACATGACTCATGCGGCGTTACCTAGCTCTGAGGCGTTCCATTTAAGGCTTGAAGTGCAAGCGAGAGCGCGGAACGAGCGACAAAGAGGCACAATCGGACTTCGCGTTCGGCAGCGTTCGACATCTGTCTCTCTCCTACTTGAGTTTGAAAAATGCAACCATTCCATCAGTATTTTCTTATGACGTTGTCACGTTAAACTATCGTCAGTAAACCGACTTTACAGACAACCGATTTTTTTTAATGCATACGTTTTACCTATTGTGTAAACGTCTGAATCAGAATTATTTTGGATATATTTTGTATGCAACTTCAATACAACTCCAATGTTTTACATATGTATTGGAGTTAGATAATAACTTTAACGTATTCTAAAGTTAGAATTGAGGTCCTTTTAATACCTCCTTTTCCGTTTTTAAATAAGACGAAAATAGACGGCCAACTTAAATTTCTCTTTCTAATAAAATATCCTACAAAATGCTCCCATTTCAAATTCACCAGTACACGCGTAATAATTAATTCGGGTTACGGATTAGGTCAAGGGACATTCCAAAGGGTTTCCAAGCATGGATGATCCGAGTTAAAGTCCAAAGCGACCAATACCAGTATAAGTTGGGTTTCAATTAAGCACGCGAGGAGCACTAAGTGATTTATGTTACAAACTGCACCGACTTACAAGACTGTTAGGCCCAAGGGTTGACTGGTTGATAAAACCATTTTCATTTGTTTGGTGCAATAAAGTTTAAATGAATAATTTTAAACAAAAAAGAACCGACTTCACTTAGCCTACTCCACCTTTCCAAGAGCGAATGTTCGAGCTACTGTAATAAATACTCAAATCACTATAGGTGGTGTGCCTATAATATTTGAAGAGTTCCCACGATTTCTCCAGGATCCCATCAACAGATCCTGACCTGTTGACAATGGGACCGACTGTGAAGTACTCTTTCAAACAAATAAAGAATTTTCAAATCGGCCCAGTCTTTGCAAATAATCGGTGAACATAGTACATAAAAAAAGGAAAAACAAAGATCCCGACGAATTGGGAACCTCCTCCTTCGAAATCTTGAAGTCGGTTGATAAATTAACCTCAACACCCTCCTTCATGAACCACTTTTTTGACCCTAACACTGCTTATTTAATGTCGTCTTTTCAACCGACTTCAAGATTTCGAAAAAGGAGGTTATCAATTCGTCGGGATCTTTGTTTTTGCTTTTTTTTTATGTATGTTCACTAATTATTCGGAGACGGCTTGACCGATTTACAAAACTCTTATTTTGTTTGAAAGAGTGTACTTTACAGTTGGTCATATTGTAATTAGATCAGGATCTGATGATGGGATCCTGGAGAAATCGAGGGAAATCTTCAACTATTATAGGCACACCTATTGCGATTTAAGTATTTTTTTACAGCAGCTCGAGCATTTGCTTTTGGAAAGGCGGAGGCTAAGTGAAGTCGGTTCTTTTTTCTTTAAAATTATTAATAAACATATTACCAACACTTAAACAGATATTTTGTAATAGTTTAATCGGTATCACGAGCGTTATCGGCGTATCCATTAGGGATCGTTACCGGTATTATTAAAAGTATAGCGCCCGACTTTTGCAACGATATTCTGAAATGTAAATTAGCTAAAAGTATCAGATTATCCGAAAAATATTCTAAAACATTCATTAACAACGGAGATACCGAAATAACGAGATATTGAATACAGGTTAATTTGTATGAAAATAAAACCGGTATTCTATCCAAACGCAGTGTGGCATCCACAACGCCGATCTCAGGTTATTATACCGCAGAATAGCAAACGTTTCAAAATATCTTTAATAAAGCTAGAAGCATCGGCTTTCCTAAATAGTAGGCGTATTTCTCTCAACATCCTCTGATGTAGGTGTAACTATGTCTCTCTCCTTGTACCCGTTTTTCCCGATGCGCTTACCGCGTATGAGGGCTATGAGGCAAGGGTTGGCACATCGCTTATCACCTTATGGGTGCGTTCTTGAATATGTGACGTTTTAGATCACTATAGGTACATCATTGTCGGTTGTTAATAGAGTTTATTTCTAATTTTTTTTTTTTACAGTTCTTATTGACAACCGACTATTACGTGTACCTTTGATTGAAAATGTCACATATTATAATTTTCAGCCAGTGTTTATGACATGTCTCAAACCTGCACGGATATATAAAGTACGTTGAAAACCTTATTTTATTTTTTACCAGCGACCCGCCCCGGCTTCGCATATTATTTTGATCTATCTCGTAGGGTTCAGCCAGCGTTTGCAATGTAAGCGCAAAAAGTGTGTTTATTTACGTCATCACATTCTAATATTATCAGTGTTTCTCTACTATATTATGCATGTATTATACATATAAACCTCCCTCTTGAATCACTCTATTTAAAAAAAATCGGTTCAAAATCCGTTGCGAAGTTTTAAAGATCTAAGCATACATATGAACAGACAGCGGAAAGCGAATATGTTTTATACTATGTAGTGAAGATCGCATGACAGGAAACGTTTTCATCTCTGTAGCTAAACGTCAAATTGAAGAAAGAGAATCTTCTGTACTTGTACAGTCACCGGCAATAGTATCTTCCTACCCGAAGGCCGCAAAAACATGTGACACGCTCTTATGGCCCTACAAATAAGTGCGTGTCACATATTTTTGCGGCCTTCGTGTAGGAAGATACTATTGCCGGTGACTATACTTTTGCTTAATCTGTGACAACATTCGAAATTTTCTGTGCCAATATTTCTTACATTCACGAGGTTACACTGGTCCTTCAGAAGAATGGACTCTGATACGTTTTGCCATTCACTTTGGCTTAATCCCAGCGGCTGTTGCTGTCATCATATATTTAGAAAGGGACACGGCCGGATTTGTCGACCGATCCTATTTTAAAATTAGGCTACCTACCTTTAGCGGTATCTATGTATAATAGGGGACAGAAAGGTACTTTTTTGTCATAAGAAAAACCTGCCGAGTGCAAATCTTGGCGCGAGGAATCCACGTTTACACATTTCTTTTTAAAGTTATTTTTTTCTTTAAGACTGACCATTAACAGTTTTTTTTCTTTAATGGCATGTAGTATATTTATGACATAAAACTATTACACTTATTTTTTCGATTTCTAAAAAATATAAGTATAATTAACTAACGGTTTCGACCGCCTGCGTTTTGAAGGAAAAACTACCCTATATGTTGCCTAGGGGTAACTGTCACTATAATCGTGGAGTCATCTCCATACATTGCCTTACAAAAGGTGGTGTAGATAATGTTTTAATGGGTATTGGTACAGTGTGGTTATGAAAAATATATATTTTAGACCTCGAGGGGACGGAGTGCTAACTGCTATCTTGCTTTAAAGGTGCCAAAATTCAGTTTTTTAACCTTGACACTTAAACGGTTGTCAGTATGAATAAAGTCTATGGAACGTATAAAGAAGATAAAATTGTCTAAATATATTACCAACACTTAAACAGATATGTTGTAATAGTTTAATCGGTATCACAAGCGTTATCGGCGTATCCATTAGGGATCGTTACCGGTATTATTAAAAGTATAGCGCCCGACTTTTGCAACGATATTCTGAAATGTAATTTTTTTTTTTTTTTTTATACCACGACGGTGGCAAACAAGCATACGGCCCGCCTGATGGTAAGCAGCTATCGTAACCTATGGACGCCTGTAACTCCAAAGGAGTCACATGCGCGTTGCCGACCCTTTACAAAAAGGAGGATTCACTGTGTAATCTGTGTGTGTGTGTGTGTGTGTGTCTAATTTAGGTAGAAGTATCAGATTATCCGAAAAATATTCTAAAATATTCATTAACAACCGAGATACCGAAATAACGAGATATTGAATACCGGTTAATTGTATGAAAATAAAACCGGTATTCTATCCCTGGCATCTACCTTTAGCGGTATCTATGTATAATAGGGTGTACCCTATACCGTACCCTATAGTGTATCTTTCTGTAGAAAGGTACATTTTTGTGATTAATAAAACCTGCCGAGTGCAAATCTTGGCGCGAGGAATCCACGTTTACACATTTCTTTTTAAAGTTATATTTTTCTTTAAGACTGACCATTTACAGTTTTTTTTTCTTTAATGGCATGTCGTATATTTATAATTAACTAACGGCTTCGACTGCGTGTGTTTTGAAGAAAAAACTACCCTTAATGTTGCTCCGGGGTATAAACTGTCACTATAATCGTGGAGTCATCTCCATAGATTGCCTTACAAAGGGTAGTGTAGATAATGTTTTAATGGGTATTGGTACGCTACAGTGTGATTATGAAAAATATATATTTTAGACCTTGCGGGGATGGAGTATTAACTGCCATCTTGCTTTAAAGGTGCCAAACTTCAGTTTTTTAACCTTGACACTTAAACGGTTGTCAGTATGAATAAAGAGTATGGAACGTATAAAGAAGATAAAATTGTCTCCAATTTTTTTTACATAATATATCTGTAAGTTTTACAGATAAAAAGATACAGGAGGTGAAAAAATATCATGAAGAATAAAGGAAATTTTATTAGAAATATTATTTTTAGTGGTTACTTGGTTGAATTCAATAATTTGTGAGTTTCTTTAAGAATCTATACAACATTTAAGTGATAGTCTCAGAAAAATGTGTAATAATGTCTTTGAGAAGTGTTTGTTTAATATAATGGAAGGATGAATGAAGTAAGGATGTTACTATTACACTGTCTAAAAATAATAAAATGTTTTTTTTTTTCAGGTAAGCCAATAACGGTGAACTTTAAAATAAGCCTATACTCTGTAAATAGACAAATATAAACATACGGGGCTTTTCATAAATTACGTCATAAAATTTTGATGATTTTTCATCCCCGCTCCTAATATCATCCAACCATCATAATTCGAATGGACCCCCCCCCCCCGCCAAATAAAAGCAAGTCATTTCCAAAAAATGCGTTTGTAACTAATTGTACATTAAAAACTATTTAGTAGATAATATTTTATAGCATTAACAGTTTATAGAAACAAGAATTTCATTCCTTTTTTTACTCATTGAAGCACTTTTTAAAGATGCGAGAGGTGATGTCATCTTCGGAATGATACCCCCCCCCCCTCCTACGTCATGCTACCATCATCCGATGTCCAGACTCCCCCAAAATTTTGTAATGACGTAATTTATGAACAGCCCCTAAGCTGCTGTACTTGACTATGATGATGATTTCTTCCTATTCTCACGAGGGACATAGGACTCGCAGAAGAGTCCCTCATCGTCAACACACTGGGTCCTCTTTGAGCTCTTCTTTGACTAATGGGCTTCAGGTACTTAGGTATACTTATAACTTTTTTTTAAGTTTAAACATACGTTTTACATTATATCACTCTGTAAATAATTTCTTGCCTCTAAATTACACATACACATAATGTGTTTATCACATTTGAGAAGAAAAAATAAAGTTTTTAAACAAAAAATATCATTGCCAGCCTTCTGGCACGCTGCCAATATACGGCGATTTGGGCCAAATTTTCTACTTATAGTTTATTCTTAAGTATTTTTTTTAATTTTTAGCTTTTAATGTTTCTTTTAGGTAGAGTTTTATTATTTGTAGTGTAATGTAATCCATATTTAATAAATTACCCTTTTTCGACAATATCGTTATAACAAAACAAGACAACATATAACAAAACAAAGTATGTTACTCCCGCTACCCTCGCGTGGAATATCAAACTTTATGAGAAAGTGTAATAAAAATGTTATCATCTCTTAAAAGGACTTTACATTGGTAACTAAAGCCAGTTTTTTTGACCATGTGCCGTATTCCAATTTTAAAATACATTAAAAACACAATGTATTCGTATCTCAAACATAACTCCAACACACAACAAATAATCAACCAATATTGAAGTTATATTGAAGTTGCATCGAAATAAGTTTCAAGCAAATTCTTATATTTCTGATTTACACGTTTAGACGCCCACTAACGAAGAAAAATTTAGAGGGAATAATCCGCGTATGATACGAGTATGTACGGTAAGACCATACCGGAAGCACACGCCATTATGAATATGAATAGAGCTAATTACCTACAAATCTATACAGAGTTGTCTTTACCTACATATCTATATTGAGTTGTACCTACCGCTCTATTGATCAAGAATATAGCGTTAAATCACGGATTCGGTGAATGTGGTTCGGATTCAATTAATATCAAATTAATATTTGCTGTAGCGTAATGATGTAGTTATATACTTGTGTTGATTTTATTATAACAAATTTGGAATAGTTACTGCTTGGTTTAAAGTTTTACATAAAAATAATACTTTTGCTTGAAATGTTAGGTGTAGGTATTTGGATTATTCCAAAAATTATAGGTAGTAATTTCCATTATATCAATTTCCATTTTCAAAATTAACCAAAATTTGAAATTTCGAACACGCCTTGCATAATAAAAATGAAGATTTTGATTTTATTAGTTGAACTTATTTAAAAACAAACTTAGACAGTATGTGATGAATAAATGAATACTTGTATAAAATTAGGTCACATAGTAACCGAAAGCACTTATTACATTTACGTTATAGTTGTATAGGTACTCTTTGGTGAAAAGATCAGAGAAACAACACAACAGTACTTTATATACACATTATATCATCTATTCTGCGTTCGGAACCGTATTACCACCATTATTGCAACCAGTCATGTAACATCAGTGTATTAGCTGTGACAGTGTTGTAAAAATGTATAAAAATTTATTACGACGTCGATATATCGGTAACGTAATGTAAATCTAGCCCTCCTCCCCGACCGCGGTTGTCCTCCTCCCCGACCGCCGGCACAATCGAGTTGTCCATAGCGGTGCAATGGCGGTCATTCTAATGGTTTCCGAACACGTCATTTAGGATTTATAATAGGTATGTGTGTAGATAAAGCCAGTGTATGCAACTGTACGTAATTAGGCCATATACGTAACTGTTGCATAAACTATACTTATTTCTATGTTATTCTTATAAAAAGGCCTTGCTAATTAAGCGATTCAATTATTCAGTTATATTTCCAGGAAAATTATGGTACATTAGGTCGATTCCCAATTGAATCTTTAAGACAAAAGCGCCTTATTATCTATCCACCAGCCGCGACCATAGTTTAAAATCTTTTTTCGGTCTTTTCACTATGTGCTGAAAATTAAGAACCGCCTGAAAACCTGAAAAGACGCGTAATTGCGCCTGAAATATTCAGCGGGTGACGGACTGTGACGTCACGCTGTACGGTCGGCAAACAGCATGAATGAACGTAAAAAAAATCATTCACTTTTTTATCATGCATGCTTATACACGGAACCATGGGAAGAAGTTATAGTAATAGCTCATTATGTGTGTGTGTAGATAAAGCAGTATATGTAACTGTTTATAATTAGCAGTGATTGGCAAACACACTCCAAATATATATATTTTTTAAATTTCAATATAGTTATGAACAGTTCATCCAATTGATATTTTTTCGGACAGGGTTGCGGGATTAAACTTTAATAATCATGTCATATAAAAAATACACCCTTAATTCTGCACATAGGCACCGTGTTTGCCGGTCACTGGTATTTAGGCATTAAATCACTCGTGTGATATTATTATTTAACGGCCTCCTAGCCCAGTCGGTAGTGACCCTGCCTACGAAGCAGCAGGTCCCGGGTTCGAATCCTGGTCAGGGCATTTATTTGTGTGTTTATCACAGATATTTGTTCATATTTATCTATTATATATATCGTTGTCTAGTACCTATAACACAGTAAGCCATATTGAGCTTACTGTGGGCCTAGGTCGATTTGTGTAAGATTGTCCTATAATATTGATTTATTTATTATTTATTTATTTATTATGAAACTCACTTCAGTACGAAAACCACACTCGCATTTTAATGCCTTTCACATAATGAAGGGTATTAAAATGCTTAAGCAGTTACGTAACCTAATATTATCTACACTCACATTGTAAGTCCTCTACAACGTGTTCAAAACGGTAGGCAATGGCTAGCATTACCACAACCGATTTTACTATGATAAGCTTTTTATCTGTGGCAGTAACGTAATTTTAACTTTACATGCTCATATATTGATACGTTATGAGTTTCGAATTCCGAACATCGAATTTGATAACATAATGTAAATCCTGTCCTCCTTCCCGACCAACGGCACGCGCCCGCGCGACCGCCGGCACAATCGAGTTGGCCATGGCGGTGCAACGGCGGTCATTCTATGGTTTCCGAACACTTCATTTAGGATATGTAATATGAGTGTAGATAAAGCAGTGTATGCAACTATACGTAATTAGGCCTTATTACGTAACAGTTACATAATAGTAGTTTATGTAACTGTTACGTTTTAAGGCCTAATTACGTACAGTTGCATACACTGCTTTATCTACACTCATATTATTTATCCTAAATGCCGTATTCCGAAACCATAGAATGGCCGGCATTGCACCGCCATGGCCAAGTCGATTGTGCCGGCGGGTCGCGCGGGCGCGTGTCGGCGGCCGCGCGGGAGCGTGCAGGTGTACATTATGTGATCAAAACTCATAACACATCAATAGTTGAGCATGTAAAGTTAAAATTACGTTACTGCCACACATAAAAAGCTTATCATAGTTAAATTGGTTGTAGTAATGCTAGCCATTGCCTACCGTTTTTTAACACGTTTTAGAGGACTTACAATGTGAGTGTAGATAAACTACTATTTATTAACTATTTCAACTTTTTTTTGTCTTAAAACGTTATTTTTAATTCGCAAGTGTGATTAAAATATTATGTGTTATTCGGAGGATAAGAATATTGCAAACTTGAATTATAAAAGCCCTCGGCTTCGCTATGACATCCATTAGACTGTCGTTCGTAATATTTATTTTATTTCCTACGTTGCACGATGTGTTAACTATAACCGCATTTTCTCGCTCTGCCTTTAATGTGCACTAATGTACTTATTTAGACTTCTTTTCACTATGTGACATTTTTATTGCAAAAAATACGTTAAGTTCGTCTTTTGCACGCACTTAATGTATTTTTTGCAATAAACATGTCACACAGTGAAAAAAAATTCTAAATAAAAAAGGTAGAACGGCGAAATCGAACGTTCTTTTTCTAATCTTAATTAAAACGAAGCAAAGTTATAACAGTTTCCACGAAATTCGTGTTGCTATAGATACAATGTTATAGAAAATCTGATAGTTTCAGGACTTTGTAGTAACAAGACGCTTCAGAAGTTTCAAAACTATCATGAATTTACGTAATTAAATTAATAATATGAAGAGATAATTTATTAGGTGTTTTGACGTATGTGTAAAAAAAATACTGCTAATCCATTTAAGGGCATAATTGGTATCGTGTTGGGAATAAGAGTAGAAGAAAATTTTCTTTTTAAGCAAAAAAAAATTTTTTTCTTACTTTTTCCTGATTAGAATGAAATATGATACCAATTGAGAACATGCATGAAAACTATTTAATTTAATTACTTCAATAAACACGTTCAGCAACACCAAATTAATATAAAAACGTGAAAATCCGCAATAATTTTTTAACATTTTTGTACAGATATTGCGGTTTAAAAACGTAAAATTTGAGCATTTTTTTTAAATACCGCGAATGTATTTTCAACACCACAATTCCATTACTTGTATTCTAACAAGAAAAAAAATGTATGACAACTATAGGTAAACGCATTTTTTCGTGCCTAAAATTACAAAAATCTTCTAAAAACTTGTTCTTTCCAAACAGTTTTACGCAACTTTGTGGTCGGTGATGTCATAAACCTCACGCTTTTTGTATGGGGCTTTTTGACGCGCGGCGCAGACGCCTAACATATTTTCGCATTTTTGACGTTTCAGGGCTACAATGGATAGTAGATTTATTAGAGACATTTGAAGCTAACGGGAAATAGAATTGAACGACGTCATCCAAAAAAATCATGATGTTGCTAATTATGCCCTTAAAAGGTTCAATAACATTTTTGTTACACCCTGTACATATATGGACAGAGAGTGTTTTTACACTTGTGGACTTCTATCGGATATACCATTTTATTCGGAATTTCTAACAAACAAAGATACACAACTGCCTCAAATTTGTTTTTTTTTTTATTGATGTTCAGGACAACAACAGCCTTAAATAAGAGTATTATATATAAATGATTACATAACAGATGGCCAATAACAGTTATCCATAAATTACATTGTACATAATGTACGTGTACAAAAAAAGTTAAATAAAATGCTCATCGCAAGTAAGATAATTAATTGGCCACATAGACAGATGTTATAGCTTTATAAACAAGATATGTTTCCACTAGTATCGTGATTAAATAATTTAAAGCCTGTACTGCCCAATGAATGTCCAATATCAAATATATTTAAAGGAATTTTAAAGAAATATGTAGTATTTTATAGCTGCCTAATCTCAACATTCTCAACCTATTATTGGGAGAATATTGGGAGATTTTGTCCTCCAAAGTACTGAAAAGTTAGTAATCCCTCTAACTTCTTTAGAAAGTTTCGACTTGTTGAAGCAAATTTCTAGTTTATGACTGATTAGATAATAATATGTTTGATAAAATGAAAAAATAATGAGCACGTGTTTTTATATCGCCTCAAACTCATATTTCGTAAAAAAACATTCTTCAAAGTTTTATATTTCTCGTTGTTGGAGACTCAATATGGTTATTTTATCAGAGTGAGGGAGGCTTTTGGGCAACCGGCTCCCTGATGTTGCTTATGTTCATGGGCGACGTTGACCGCTTACATCAGGCGGTTTGTTTTCTGCTAAATTCAACAAAAATTGCGCCAACTTCTACCAGACTTCACTATTACCTCACTTTACAATTCCCACTCTTCTTGCACATAAGGAGACCGGAAATTTATTTTATTTTATTTTATTTAATATGAAACAAACAGTCATAAAAGGGTTAAATTTTCAAAATATTTGCTTAGCTTTAGACCTATAGTTTCCAGTATGATTTCAACTTAGAATTAAACATGATGCAGTACAAAATACAAATCACTCAGTTGATCTGATATCATTTGTTAAACATTAATATAAATTTACGAGAAAACATAAAAAAGCATAAAGAAGCACTGAAAGGTACACGTACGTAGGTAGTTGATTAATGGTAAATAAATTTGCATATTCTACGTTCTAAACACATTTTTTAAATAGCCTATGGTACAGTTAAATATGTCAACATCTTTAACTTTATTACTATCGTTATAAAATTTACATGCACGTCTAGTAAACATATTTTCACAGTAGTTGGTTCGACTATATGGGATGGAAAATAAATGTTTATGTTTCGGGTGACATCGGCGTTCTCTTATACCTGGTACTCTGATATGAATCTCATTTAGCAGACTAGGGGCATCGATATGGCTATTCAAAAGTTTGTATAACAAAACTGAACTTTATTTTTAGAACAATAGTTACAGATCAATCGTTTTTACGTTATCTGTCATAAAGCAAGATTTTTTTTTCATTCATATCATACGAGTATGTAGTTCAGTGTGTAATATTGATAGCATATTGTGCGGTGACCTAACGAACAAGTGTGCTGCTAATTAAATATTAGTCTCAAAACGCGCATAACCACCCTTTAAATAGTTGAACAAACGGTTATCCGGGGTCTCGGCCACCAACGTGTTTGTAAGGAGGCTACCACTTTACAATCTTAACCGAACAACGTTGCTTTTATTTTATTTTACAATAATTGAATAAAATCATAAGTACACCTTGACATTGGCAGAATTCACCTCGCCAAATCCGGCGAGGAGTAAAAGCTATTAATAAAAAATAAAAACAAAGGTATCAACCAAATACTACGAAAACCTTACCCTAATTAATCAAAACAATGACTGTTATGTAAGATTGGATCCTTTTTTGAGGCTTCAGCTGAGGCATGGATCTACCTGATCATAATGAAAAATCTAGGCTCGGTGATCTGGGCGTTAACTGAGCCACGTTAACATTATGTTTTCACGTAACTTCGTAACTTACGTAAGTTTAATATGCATTAGGTCACTAGGTTACGTAAGGGACGATGACATAATTATTGTGTTGATATTTTTATTATGAATACGTAGGTGTAAGTTCTAGAAAATATATTTATTTCATAAGTTCATAACACAGCAAATACAGTCAAGTATTGAACCTAAAACTACAGTCATTCATTGGTACCGTTCCTTGTTTCCGCTGCAAAAGTGCCCATAACGCTCGCGGCATTTTCGCGCTGGATAGCTATGGACAGCCTAAGCCGATGGCCTATGTGGCACACAAGCTTTTGTGTTTTAGTTCTTTTGATTTATTGAGTTCTAGAATAGGCTTTAGTTATTCCTTACTATAACTTATCAGGAAGTATTTTAAGTTAAATATGTTTAGACCTCGATTATACCTGTTGATTATGGATAATGCTTTCTGAAGAAAGTATTATTTTCAATTTTATAATTGAAAGAAAAATTGAAAAAGAACACCGGTCCGATGCGAAAGGTCGCAAATTCGAATCTTTCTCGACACGGTGAAGTTTTACATTTTTCTTTCAATTATAAAATTCAAATTTCGCTTGCAGACGTTTTTGCTTAGTACAACATTAAAGTATTTTTTTGTACCAAAAATACACATTTTGCGGAAATTGGGTACTTTCCTGAGTAAAAAAAAAATATTCTATTTAGTTCGTCAGTTATATCAGTACAATTTTTAGTATAATGTGACGTCACGCGGAACTTTAACGGGCTATATCTTCACCAATTTTTGTTTGATTGACAAAATAAAAAATACGTGTCCAATATTTTTTGATAATCTAACTGACGAACTAAATAGAATATTTTTTTTTTACTCAGGAAAGTACCCAATTTCCGCAAAATGTGTATTTTTGGTACAAAAAAATACTTTAATGTTGTACTAAGCAGAAACGCCTGCAAGCGAAATTTGAATTTTATAATTGAAAGAAAAATGTAAAATTTCACCGTGTCGAGAAATATTCGAATTTGCGACCTTTCGCATCGGACCGGTGTTATTTTTCAATTTTTCTTTCAATTATAAAATTGAAAATAATACTTTCTTCAGAAAGCATTATCCATAATCAACAGGTCTAATCGACGTCTAAACATATTTAACTTAAAATACTTCCTGATAAGTTATAGTAAGGAATAACTAAAGTCTATTCTAGAACTCAAAAATTCAAAAGAACTAAAACACAAAAGCTTGTGTGCCACATAGGCCATCGGCTTAGGCTGTCCATAGCTAATATCCAGCGTGAAAATGCCGCGAGCGTTATGGGGACTTTTGCAGCGGAAACAAGGAACGGTACCAATGAATGACTGTAGTTTTAGGTTCAATACTTGACTGTATTTGCTGTGTTATGAACTTATGAAATAAATATATTTTCTAGAACTTACACCTACGTATTCATAATAAAAATATCAACACAATAATTATGTCATCATCTCTTACGTAACCTAGTGACCTAATGCATCTTAAACTTACGTAAGTTACGAAGTTACGTGAAACATAATGTTAACGTGGCTCAGTTAACGCACAGATCACCGAGCCTAGATTTTTCATTATGATCTGGTAGATCCATGCCTCAGCTGAAGCCTCAAAAAAGGATCCAATCTTACATAACAGTCATTGTTTTGATTAATTAGGGTAAGGTTTTCGTAGTATTTGGTTGATACCTTTATTTTTATATTTATTAATAGCTTTTACTCCTCGCCGGATTTGGCGAGGTGAATTCTGCCAATGTCAAGGTGTACTTATGATTTTATTCAATTATTGTAAAATAAAATAAAAGCAACGTTGTTCCGTTAAGATTGTAAAGTGGTAGCATCCTTACAAACACGTTGGTGGCCGAGACCCCGGATAACCGTTTGTTCAACTAAAGGGTGGTTATGCGCGTTTTGAGACTAATATTTAATTAGCAGCACACTTGTTCGTTAGGTCACCGCACAATAAGCTATCAATATTACACACAGAACTACATACTCGTACGATATGAATGAAAAAAAAAATTTTGCTTTATGACAGATAACGTAAAAACGATTGATCTGTAACTATTGTTCTAAAAATAAAGTTCAGTTTTGTTATACAAACTTTTGAATAGCCATATCGATGCCCCTAGTCTGCTAAATGAGATTCATATCAGAGTACCAGGTATAAGAGAACGCCGATGTCACCCGAAACATAAACATTTATTTTCCATCCCATATAGTCGAACCAACTACTGTGAAAATATGTTTACTAGACGTGCATATAAATTTTATAACGATAGTAATAAAGTTAAAGATGTTGACATATTTAACTGTACCATAGGCTATTTAAAAAATGTGTTTAGAACGTAGAATATGCAAATTTATTTACCATTAATCAACTACCTACGTACGTGTACCTTTCAGTGCTTCTTTATGCTTTTTTATGTTTTCTCGTAAATTTATATTAATGTTTAACAAATGATATCAGATCAACTGAGTGATTTGTATTTTGTACTGCATCATGTTTAATTCTAAGTTGAAATCATACTGGAAACTATAGGTCTAAAGCTAAGCAAATATTTTGTAAATTTAACCCTTGTATAACTGTTTATTTCATATTAAATAAAATAAAATAAAATAAATTCCCGGTCTCCTTATGTGCAAGAAGAGTGGGAATTGTAAAGTGAGGTAATAGTGAAGTCTGGTAGAAGTTGGCGCAATTTTTGTTGAATTTAGCAGAAAACGAACCGCCTGATGTAAGCGGTCAACGTCGCCCATGAACATAAGCAACATCAGGGAGCCGGTTATGTGTTGCTGACCTTCGGGAACCCTGTCAGCTCGCTTCTTGAAGAACCCCACGCAAAGAAAACATCTTGAGGATAAAATAGAATGAGCCACATTCTGCACGATCTAGGGAAAAACAAGCGCCCGTTTTTTTGGTATACCATGTGTTTAGGAAGTGAGTATCACCGTTGATACAAGTTTAGAATGATTCGTCTTGAAAGTAGAAGAAAAGAAAGAAAGAAAACCTTTATTAGTGATGTAATACTTAAGCCTAATAAATGGTACACGTGTACTTAATGAATAAGACTTAATATTATACATTTGTCACGAAATGGTCACGATTCAGCGTGATGCTAGCATGGAAAGCGAGCGCTGGTCTTCCGTCGGGGCCATATGTGGATGAGGTCACGGAGATAATACAATAAATTAAAGCAGCAAATAGTAATACCATGAAAGGGCATTTTCACTTAACTGTGTACCATTAACGGCCGGTTAGCAATCGTCACAAAACTTACGATAAATGTCAAATCCCATTCATTTTGTCAGGAATGTGGCGGTTAGACGTTACTGAAACATTATTTAAGTCGTACTCTAAAGTACAAGTCTTGTTTTAATAAAATTAGGTCAAAAGAAAAGATACAATGATAATATTAATGCACAACGCAGGCTTCGTCCAGATTCCCAACACAAAAACATCTGCAACATGCTTCGTCAAATTCACAGTACAAATCCACAACAGGTTCCGTCAACGACACAACCATAACCACTAAACCTAAATACAAATAAAATTCTACTCCATTATACCCCACCCCGATACTCACACGGCCCAAACGTACCAAAAATACTGGCAGCACTTCCTCGCTGAACAGGCAGCGAAATTCGTTGGACCAGGAAGTACAAGTTAAAATAAAAATGCCCTAAAACTAAAAAATAAAAAACACGACAGTTATACTAAAACACGACAGTTATAAAAGCGTGTGTGAATCGAATTGCTGATGTCATAATTTGCCAAAGCGACTCACTAGATGGCATACGGTCCCCATAGTCTATGGAGAACAGTAGTTCTTAACATTTCAGTGGTAAAAGGACCAAACGACATTTTTTTAAATTACAAACCACAAACTGTTAGAGTTAAAAGAATATAGCAGCGGGCCACTTTATGTGTATCAAAGGACTACCCGTAGTCCGCGGACCAACGGTGAAGAACCATCTAGTGTGCGTGATCTAAATTTGTGCCAGACGCAGCGAATGAAAGATTAATAGCCTACTCCACCTTTTGCTTTCATAACTAGTTAATTAAAGCATTAATATCTGGGCACTGAGCTTTGGCTAATCCAAATGTTAACATAAATATCTCGTTAATGAAAATTGTTGTAGTTTCTTATGACAGTAGATTTAGATTTAGATTTTAGATTAGATTTATTTATTTCATAATAATAAATTATAGTACAAAATGGTCTTAGCCTATCTATGGTCTTAGGTCTAATCTATACAAATTTATATTATGACCGTCAAAGCAGTGAAAACAAACAAATTTTATTGATTGATTACTTAATTACATTTAAATGTCACAAAACTATAAAAACTAAGAATAAATAATAAAATACAATATCAGATTAAAAAATACAGTAACGATTTCTTTTATAATTCTACTATTATTAAAATTAAAAATGTTAAATGTTTCGAGGCTTTTTTCTTCTTCACGCAAAAACGGCACAGTGAATTTCAAACTCAAGCTCAAACATTTACTCAGTAAGTAGGCCACAAGGACACTTATACACGTCAGATAGTTCAAAGTAATCAAAGTAAAAAAAAAACTACACCGGTTCTATCCCTACACCTCTGACTCGAGAAGAATTATGACCGGCAAGAAACTCGACGGGACTTATTTTTTCAAAACTTAAAAATACATATACATGCGTTGTTCTATAAGAAAACATATCAAACCAAGGCGAGATTAACCAAATAGGTTATAGTTTATGAAAAACTAGCTTTTGCCCGCGGCTTCGCTCGCGTTAAATTCGGGTTAACACGGTTCCCCTTTGCCCCCCGTAATGCTCCATACAAACTTCCACCCCCCATTTTAGGTAAGTGGGGGGTTAGAAAGAGACAAAAAGTAGCCTATGTCACTCTCCATCCCTTCAACTATCTCCACTTAAAAAATCACGTCAATTCGTCGCCCCGTTTTGCCGTGAAAGACGGACAAACAAACAAACACACACACTTTCCCATTTATAATATTAGTATAGATACCAAAGAAAAAAGACGATTATGTCTCCAAATCTGACTATTTGAAACTAAATTTTACACTAGTTTGTTATATTTTTTCTTACCTGAACTGTGTCTTCTACTTAGATTTCCAAATTATAATAATCCATCATCAACAGTTAGAAACATATTTTGAAACTAGCCGTGCCCGCGGCTCCGCCCGCGTGGAATTAGGGCATTGTCAGTAAGCGGCTAATTCACCCCTAATTTCTCTCCCTCCCCCTGGAGGCGGAACTTGAAGGTCTTAAAGTAAAGTTGACAGATGGATACGCTAGAGGACAGAAGTCCAGATACAATATTTTACAATTACCACTAATAAAACTATAGGTACACTCCAAAATCAATAGTTTTTTTCGTCCTTATTAAATTTTTTGACATGATTTAAATGACATAGAATATTAGTAGGTGTATATCGGACGGTACAGTACCACTTTTGTATTTATACGTCCTTGACTGTACCTATTCATATCATGTCCGTGGCAAATATCATCCAAATCGATCCTCCAGTCAAATCAGTCTAAGAATGAAAAGGTAAGAACAGGCGCGGTTGCAGCCTAAAATCTAGGGGGGGGGGGTAACTATGAAATTAGGGGGTCACTAAAGCAGAAATAATCTTTTGAGGGGGTCAGTAATGAATTTTTCTATTTGACGTGTACGATGGGGGGGGGGGGGGGTCATGCGGCGCGATGCGGGCGTGACTCGCGCCCGATACAGCATGCGTGCAAGGAGCGTTGCTTATTCCTTCCGAAGCCAAGATTAATTAACGCTCGCACTACGCACCGCGCTGCCTAACGTCCGACTGATGTGACCCAGCGCAGCGTAGCGTGCCGCCGCGTCCGCGCCGCGGGGCGCGACAGAAGCGGGGCGCCACGCCGGCGGGACGCAGTCTGTTTGACGTCGACGTCGCTAACTTGTTAACATGTGCCGCGGTCGCGCCGTCTGTTTGGCCAAGCCTTTAAGGGGTGACTTCTGGGATAACAATGCAAAAAAAAAACCGGCCAAGAGCATGTCGGGCCATGTTCAGTCAGTGTAGGGTTCCGAAATTGCCGCCCTGTTAAAAAGCATCCGTTCAAAAGGTCGTTTATTAAGGGATATTTGGCGGCGCTTCCGTCATTTTACTATCTGGCACTTACGTCCTATCACTATGCGTTTTTGACTGACAACTCAAAAACAGCTGAACCGATTTTATTCAATATAGTTTTTATTGAAAGTACCTTTCAGTCTTCACTTCCATTATTTTTATTTTTATTTTTTGGACCTACGGTTCAAAAGATAGGGGGGGGGGCGCCCTTTTTTGAAGATGAAACTATCCTTTGTCCTTTCTCGAGACCCATACTATCTCTATACCAAATTTCATCTAAATCAGTTCAGCGGTAAAAAATTCCTCACACCAACTTCCAACCTCCTTTTCACCCCCACAAGGGTTTGAAAACTATCCTATGACGTTTCTCGAGACTCAAATTATCTCCATAGTCATTGCTATCTAAATCTTTTCAGCGGTAAAAAATTCTCCATACAAACTTTCAACCCCATTTTCACCCCCACCAGGGTTGATTTTCGGGATTAAAAGTATATATTATCCTTTCCCGGGACTCAAACTATCTCTATACAAAATTTCATCAAAATCCGTTCAGCCGTTTTCACGTGATGCGCGGTCAAATAAACAGACAAACAGATAAACAGACAAACAGATAAACAGATAAACAGACAAACAGATAAACAGACAAAAATTCTAAAAATTGTTGGAACGTGTTCTGTTATCGATTCTAAGTATCCCCAGCCAACTTTTTTTCGATTATCTTCCATGTACAGACTTTCGACCCTCTTCAGCTTTATTATATTTATGTATAGATTATGTAATAAAAAAAATGTGATTCTAGTATACAAAAACCATACTATTTCCAAATTATTCTTAGAGATGTATAAGGTCTCCAAGTGTCTTGATCTCTATATTCTATATGATAATAAAAAATATTGATAAACAAGCACCGTATGTTGTTTCTAAAGCCAATTAAACTAAAATTAAATATGATCAATAAAAAGTTGTGTAATTGTGTAGCCCCAGTTAGCTTAAACAGACCGGTCTCCACAAACAGCACCCGTTCACGAGTATGACGCATCTCTCAGCCATCGCCTCCCTCAACCTTTTTTTGGGAAAGTGGCGACCCGATCAACGACGCCACCATAAGCAGAGACTTTTAAGCGAGCATGACATGTTCAAGCTGGCGGGCTTTAGTTAATAAAAACTAGGTCTAGGCATGTTTGGTCTAGTGAGAAACAATATTCTGTGCTTGTATGTTACATGCGTGAACTGAATTACAATATAAAAGTGACATAGAGATGTACATGTCTCTAAGAGTCAGAATCATTAAATATATAGCTATACATGCAAATGCAAGACTTAGATATGTATAATGTTTCTTCCTCCTGCACGCAAAACGGTGGAATGGATATGTTATCCTTCACGTAAAAACGGCAGAATGGATTTGTTCTTCCTTCACGCAAAAATAGCATAACTGATTTGTTCCTCCTGCATGCAAAAACGGCAGGTTGGATATGCCATTCCTTCACGAAAAAACATCACATTGGATTTGTTATTCCTTCACGCAAAAACGGCAGAATGGATTTGTTCCTCCTTCAAGCAAAAACAGCAGATCTGATTTGTTCCTCCTGCATGCGAAATCAGCAGAATGGATATGCCATTCCTTCACGAAAGCCGTTTCGTGAAGAAATGGCTGACATTGGATTTGTTCTTCCTTCACGCAAAAACGGCAGAATGGATTTTTTCTTCCTTTAAGCAAAAACAGCAGAATAGATTTCGTCCTCCTGCACGCAAAACCGGCAGAATTGATTTGAGATTGCTTCACGCAAAAAGGGCAGAATGGATTTGTTCCCCCTGCACGCAAAAACGGCAGAATTGATTTGTTCCTCCTGCTCGCAAAACCGGCAGAATGGATTTTTTCTTCCTTTAAGCAAAAACTACAGAATTGATTTGTTCCTCCTGCACGCAAAACTGGCACAATAGCTTTGCCGTTCCTTCACGCAAGAACGGCAAAATGGATTTGTTCCTCCTGTACGCAAAATCGGCAGAATGAATTTGGATGAAATTTGGCACACAGGTCCCCGCCGATATTTTTTTTGTGAAACAGGACGTGACCATAAATTACGCTTCCAGGTTTTTGTAAACCATACTTCTTCTAGTATATTTTGCTGACCGTACCAATCCGAGTCTTCATATCTCACAGTCTTTCTACCGCGTCATGTTTGTCGTATAGTTTAAAACAAAACTCACAAAGAACTGCAAAAGAAAAAGGGCAAATGCGACATCTGTTTCTTCATTTCGGTTATAAATATTTTCAACATTAAGCCATTGTAATAAGAAAAAATACGTATTAATTTTTCGATTTTAAGACTTTTTATGAATAAAGAGAGGATATCGAATGGCGATAGTGGAATTGATTAGGCAGGCTTTAAATTTCATTGGCAGTTGTAAATATTAGGGGATTTTATATGTGTTGGTGGTATTTTAGCTGTGTATAGAAATGACTGCAAGACATTTGAGTTAAAAAATATTCAAGTGTACATAATATATATCATAAGCCATGTGATTTAAAATAAAAACCTACATCTAATTACACTCATTATATACAGTGTGAAATTTAAGTCTTGAATCGTAATATGTTTTTCTAACTCCATAAACAACAAGCAATTTAATGCCCCAACTCTTACTAAAATCAGACAAGATCTTTTTTGTTTTTCTATTTTTTTGGCGTTTATTTTAGTTTTAAAAGTGGATTTAGGATATTACAATGGCCTATTAAGATATTTAAATTAGTAAATTGAATTGCCTCTTTGAATCGGAACTGTCATTGACATCAAATTTGTCATTTGTCCTAGTTAGAAATGAAATTTACTCAATTCTTCATCTGAAATATCTTATAAAGCTGTTTTAATTCCACGTGATCACTTTTAAAAGTTTTTACTTTTAAAAGTCACAAAAAAAAGAAAAAAACTAAAAAAATCTTGTCTGATTTTAGTAAGAGTTGGGGCATTAATTTGCTTGTTGTTTATGGAGTTAGAAAAACATATTACGATTCACGACTTAAATTTCAGCCTAAATTTGTAATTGATTGATTTTTATTTGATTTTGAACAGGACACTAGACTACAGCAGCGACGTTCGGCTTATTCAAATTATATTTTTTTGTTGTCATGTCTGTCAAATAAATATCAAAAAGATATCGAGCATCAATACAATTTTGACTAAAGTTTAGTAGTTAGACTAAAGGCATATTACAATTCGATGACAAAAGACGTTCGTTTTGAAAACGAATCATAATTTTTAACTTAGAATGCAATTTTAATATTTTTCATTCGGAAAAGCATCTATGTAAGTATGTCAGTTTATATGTAAAACCTCGTGTAAGTACTTGCTTAGGTGTAATACTTCTTTATTGCTTTATTTTATATACGCTGTAAACGAATTTTAATCTTATTTTAACACTATAGAGTCGAAAATATTTTTTCGTTGTAGAAGACAATGGCGTACTCGTAACTTCAAATAATTAACTTAAATCTGAAAATAAATTAAACCCTTTAACTAAAAATTACAACACCTCTTAAGTATATGATAACATTTTATCAACAAAACTCAACCTTATCTTTATTACATACGGTTCAAATTAAACAAAACGCTTTACTTTGATGCGACTTTTTAAAAACTAATTGTATTTGCCGTTGTACGTCATTGAAGTTTATTTTATTTTGTTCTAAAATAAGCTTTAAATATTCGAGATAGAGTTCATTTTCTAACAAACAGTAAAGTTAGGATGTTAGAATGTGAAATATTTTTGCTGTTGTAAAAATAAGGGTTTAGAATGTACCGACATTGATAAAAGCATACGTTCTTCAAAATTTCAACTCTATTTTGATAAAGTTAAGGTTTAATTTGTAAACGTTTATGACCATACAGGTAAACGTAAAATATTGTGTTGTTTTCAGGTAAAACCGGCTTTATCATCGTTCGTACTTACGTTGCTAATGGCTTAAGATTATAGTTTTTTGTTTATATTAAAATGATATTAAAAATTATTGTACTTATATCATTTTCAACCGACTTCAAGACATTCCTAGGAGTCTGTATTTTTGCTATATGATCGGTCAATATATATTGTAGCATGACGCTACGTATCGTACGACATCTGTCGACTTTCTTTAGAACTTCTGAACTTCTGTGTCTAAGGGAGGTCTAAGGCTAGGTCACGGTTGATATATAAAAAGCGTACATTGTGATTCACGGCATTACAGTTAGATGGCGCTTATATCAGTCCGCATTTTGTAATACGTCTGGCAGTTATAAAATTTAGATAATACTCGCGCTAATTTTGAATGTGAATTTTTGAGGTATTCCAGATTGTCAAAAAGAAAAAAGTTGATTTTTGATTGAGTGTGTCAGAGCGACGGGAGATTTTTAAAGAAAAACAGATATTCTGGTTTTGTCTGAGAGTTTTGCTGTAATTTGCTTAGTTGCATCGAGTTGAAGTGCGATCTATTTCTGTAGATCTTTGCGCTCAAACATTATATAGCAAGTGCTAATACATTATTAAATGCAAATTTTTAAAAACCAAATACGTCGCCGGACAAAAAGGCAACCAGAGGGACCGCCTGAGCCGGAAGGATTCCGGAAGGCACTTGTGGGTGCCGGACCGGCGAGACGGTCTGCAACTGCCGCGTTTTACGCGGGTTTCTTCACCATTCATCGGAGAATTAGAGTCCGCATCCAGCGGGCTCTCCAAGTGAGAAAAGGAGTTCAGCGAGCTATTGGGTCCGCCTAAATCAAAGCGGACACTTGCCCACGAACTCTTTTTAATTTAAAACAACAGCTTTAGCCATCCTGCTTTCGAGAATATCAAATTATTTACATTTTTTTTAAAAACGTTATAAATCCGATTCCTTTTCTTTGTATCCAGTATTTTTGTGCCATAATAGTTTTTTTTGTTGTTTTGCTAAATTTCCCCAAATTCCAATTGCCTCGTTTGACGGGCATATAAAGACCTGGCTCATTAATTTAGGCTACGTTCAGCCAGCGAATCATCTGTCACCATCCGTATCACCCGCCTCATTAACCCATTATTTTCCTGCAGCCAAATTATTACCAGCCGAGTCTTTATTTTTACTTACCAGTTTTGCTAACTATTGAATGTGAAATATCCTTATATAATAATAATAATAATAATAAATACTCTTTATTGCACACCTCATACAGTTACAAGCACAAATTTTACAATTAGATAAATTTAGGTAGAAGTAACAACAGGCGGTCTTATCGCTAATGAGCGATATATAGGTACAGTTGTCTTCATTTTTAAGTGAAGTGCTAATATTAAATATTTTTATTATTGTAATCTAATTACATTCTGGTTGTTGAATGTGAATGTGAAATAGGTACAGTTGTCTTCATTTTTAAGTGAAGTGCTAATTTTAAATATTTTTATTATTGTAATTTAATTGCATTCTGACCACTAGGGAAGTTATTGAATGTGAAATATCCTTATATAGATGCCGTTATTGTGATTTTTACGTGAAATGCTAAATTTGAAATAATTGACTATTTTTGCTAATCTTAAATATATTTACTTTGTCTTCAAAATTAAACGTGTTAATGCAATTATAGAAGTGTTTTACTGCAATATATATAGTATTTGCTTGACAAGCTTTCTTCATCGTCCTCCTGATGGTTCACACTAGGTATATAAAATATATGTATGTATATATATTATTATATGTATATGTGTAAGTTTATGAATATAACTTAATATGCATCTATAAATAAATATTTTTACTTTGTCTTCAAAATTAAACGTGTTAATGCAATTATAGAAGTGTTTTACTGCAATATATATAGTATTTGCTTGACAAGCTTTCTTCATCGTCCTCCTGATGGTTCACACTAGGTATATAAAATATATGTATGTATATATATTATTATATGTATATGTGTAAGTTTATGAATATAACTTAATATGCATCTATTGTTAGTATTTTTTTCTCTTATTAATTCTGTCATATTTAATGGACCCTGCGCCTAATTAACCTTTCTGTTTAGCCCATTGGTTGACTGGTAGAGAATGCCTTGTGGCATTAAGTCCGCCATTTGTACCATCTTGTATAGTGCAATAAAGATTAAATAAATAAATATATACAAATATTTTATTGACCGATTTGGAAAAATCTTTTTTGTTTGAAAGAGTATACTTCAAAGTTGGTCCTATTGTCATCAGGTCAGGATCTAATGATAGGATCGTCGAGAAATCAAGGGCACTCTTCAACTATTATAGGCAGACCTATAGTGATTTAAGTATTTTTTACAGTAGCTCGAGCATTTGCTTTTGAAAAAGGTGGAGGCTAAGTTAAGTCGGTTCTTATTTGTTTAAAATTATATTATAATATAAACAAACCTTAAAACTCTTCAGTGCTCGGGCGCAGACAGTACTTGCACAATACATTTACAACAACTGCTTTCATTGGATACCCCACATTGTCAACAAGAGATCGCTAGTAATAAGACCGACTATTTTCTGCTTGCACAATTAATCCGTTTATCTACACTCACATTGTAAGTCCTCTAAAACGTGTTCAAAAACGGTAGGCAATGGCTAGCATTAGATAGATAGATAGATATAAATTTATTCAATAAAGCACACACTACAGAACATAAAAAACAGAGGTTGAAAAATGCATACCTAAAGGTAAACACTAGTCGAGTATAGGTAACTACAGAAGTTCACAATGTATTCAGCAATGTGCGCGATAAAGAAAAGGCTCAGACTCAGCATAATGTTGCGAAATTGCGAGTTGACCCCACAATTTGCAACGCTGTTATTCTGTCCTGGCCTTTAAGGAGTCTAACGTTGTTAAGAAAAAAAGAAAGTTGACGTAAGATATTTTGCATAAAAAGTAGACATGCACAAAGTGAGAGGAAAACAAAACGGAAAAATGAATAGAATAACGCGCGAGTAGATAGATATGGAATTAAAGGATAAAGTTTATAGTACTTATATATTAGATGTATTATAGAAAATTGCATACATACGAAAACAAACATATAACAAATAAAGATTGTGACCTAATACGCTAGGTTGTAGTATTTGTTCCATTACCACAACCGATTTTACTATGATAAGCTTTTTATGTGTGGCAGTAACGTAATTTTAACTTTACATGCTCAACTATTGATGTGTTATGAGTTTTGATAACATAATGTACACCTGCACGCTCCCGCGCGGCCGCCGACACGCGCCCGCGCGACCGCCGGCACAATCGACTTGGCCATGGCGGTGCAATGCCGGCCATTCTATGGTTTCGGAATACGGCATTTAGGATAAATAATATGAGTGTAGATAAAGCAGTGTATGCAACTGTATGAAATTAGGCCTTAAAATACGAGTGTAGTTTTATGAAACGAGCCGCAGGCGAGTTTCATAATAACATCACATTATTACGTGACAGTTACATAAACTACTATCAAGCAAATTCTGACATTTCTTATTCAGAAGTTTAGGCGCTAGCTGTATTGCGTAGTTTATGCATTGGAGTTGTATTGGAGTTGGATCATGTCTAAACGTGTTTTCAAGTTAGGATACGGCCCCTGGTTTCATATTTGTATAGAAGCATCATTTAAAATAGCACAAGCTTCTCTCACAAAAGGGTTCCTTTTCACAACAACACTATACACATATTTGCATAATGTGTGTGCAAACTTGTTTATGACGGTCGACGCATGCCTGGAATCTTAATGTTATACTATTTTGATAGGTGTACTGAATAACTATTTTCATATTTAACATGTACCTAAACCATAAATAATTTTCTAACGTTGCCTAGTCGGTAGTTGGTAGGAGCGCTGGGTCCAGTTTAGGAATTCAGGTAAGGGAATTTATCATGTGTTTTTCACAAATATTTTGTAATGATTTTCACTTGCAGGATTTACTCTTATTCTTTTAAAAAAACTGGACCTAATTGCGTATACTTACTTTTATTATTTTCTTGATGTTTCGTTTATAACCATTTTTTAAGTCGATTAAATGCTTGCGGAGGTTTTGCAGAAGCCGTTTATTTTTAAAAATAGTCTCGTGGGACATTTTAATGTCGCTGTAAATCTTATCTTATCTTATCATATCTTATCTTATCTGGGGCTGTATTTGTTATTTATTGCCAAGGACAAATCAACCTATATTCATCGTCAAATATGGAAATGCCCGAGCTACTGTAACAAATATTGTATACCTCGATTTTTCCAGGATTTCATCAGATTTTTCATCAGATCCTGACCTGGTTACGATGGGACTAACTGTGAAGTACAGTCAAGTGCAAAAATACGTATCGAAAAAATCGTCTCATAAATATGGTACTACGCACTTATTACAACGGAATAAGATACTATGGGACATATTTTTGAGTAAGATGAGTACACCCATATTTTTACACTTGACTGTACTCTCTTTTGAACAAAAAAATAATTCCAAATCGGTCTAGCCGTCTTTGAATAATCGGTGAACATGCATTTTTAGTTTTAGAAAAAAAAAGATATCCCCACCAATTGAGTACCTACCTCCTTCTTCGAAATTTTTAAAATAAAAATATATATATATTTTTTTAAACGTTCATTTCAGGCCAATGGCCCATATCGTTTTTAGTAAAGTACAGAATTAATGTTAGTAGGTATATACAAATTTACAATTTTCACTTAAACAAATAAAACAAGACCGGAGCGTCATTAATACGGAGCATCAAAATAATTCGGTTTTAAGTCGGTTGAAAACTTGCTTCTGTTTACAAAATGATGTAATAAAATATATTTTTTTTAATGTTTCTTTGAATATACTTTATATTTTTGGAAAATGTACTAATTGGCGAGAGGCACTTACGCTACTGTATCCGAGCTGTAAAAGCTTAAGCCAGCCGCAAAAATGGTACCTTTTGACCTACACTGTCACATAAACTGATTGCTTTAACGAGAATGACATCACTTTTATGGTTCACTTTCCCGGCCTTGTATCAGTATGTGCTATACTTAGAAATCAATTTCCTCATAATATCAAAAAATCATATACTCTTGGAGCCGTATTCTAATTTTAATACATAAACAATACGTTAAAACACAACTATCCTCAACATAATCCAACACACAACAAATAATCAATGAATATTGAATTTGTATCGGAGTTGAATTTGGTATAATTTTCAAGCAAATTGTATTCCTGATTCAAATGTTTATGCGTCAACTGTATTCCGTTGTGACACTTGTAAAAAGAGTCGGCGGGAAGGGTAGCTAACTGTAGTAGTTGGCACCTAGATGTCGCTAACGGCTGCTATAAAGTCGATGTAAAAATAAATGCAAAAAGATGATTGAAGGCATTGAGAATTTCGTCAGCTCAGTAACTGAACCCATAGCTTAATTGGTAAAGCGATATCGAGCCCCGGTAAGGCGTATCGATGTTTGTTCAAGTCAAACTGGGTTGATTATTTTTTCAATGTTTCAATGTTTGTATTTGATTAAATAACATATTAATGTATGAGTGGAATACCCACTTTAAAACAAGTAAAAATATTGCGTAGTTAATGCATTGAGGTTGGATCATGTCTAAACGTGTTTTAAAGCTAGAATACAGCCCCTCATCCCGTATTCTAATTTTAAATAGTAGTTTATGTAACTGTTACGTAATAAGGCCTAATTACGTACAGTTGCATACACTGCTTTATCTACACTCATATTATTTATTCTAAATGCCTTATTTGGAAACCATAGAATGGCCGCCATCGCACCGCCACCATGGCCAACTCTCGTGTGCCGGCGGTCGCGCGGGCGCGTGTCGGGCTGTCGGCGGATCCCCGGGAGGATGCAGGTGTACATTATGTTATCAAAACTCATAGCACATCAATAATTGAGCATGAAAAGTTAAAATTACGTTACTGCTACGGATAAAAAGCTTATCATAGTAAAATCGGTCGTGGTAATGCTAGCCATTGCCTACCGTTTTCGAACACGTTTTAGAGAACTTACAATATGAGTGTAGATAAATACATAAATAGTACACTGAAAAAACAATATTTTAAACATAACTTTAACACACAATCAATTATTATCAACAAATATTGAAGATTTTTGAAGTTGCATCGAAACATTTTGAAACAAATTCTGAATTTTCTGATTCAGCCGCCGGCAGCGGCTAGTATTGCGTAATAAATGCATTTGAATTGTATTGAAGTTGGATCATGTCTAAACGTATTTTAACCAAATTAGATGGGTTATACTCTAACAAAATGAGCAGAAAAAATACTTCCATAGTTATTTCATAACCTAGCAACGATTCTGTTATGTTTATCTATTTTGATAATCATTACATCTTTGTCACTCTCATTGTTAGAAAATTACAGTTTGTCTCTTTCTCACGCGGGTGACGGGAGCTCATTCGCACGTCTGCATCTCACGCTGGCCGGTGCGCGACTAGCGACAGTTGTTTGAATTCACTCATATTAAGTGCTTCACTTTTGGAGCGTGCATAACCCATAACGTGCTACGCTCGTAGCCCGTAGCCACGTATTCGTGGTATGTAGCGCGTAGTAGCTACGAACAGAGAAGCCGACAGTCGGGCTCTCGGCCCTGAATGTGTTAAAGGTTAAAGAATATGGCCCCAGACATATCTGAATTAGCTTGAAAAGTATTCTGATGCAACTCCACAACTTCAATAATGGTTGATTATTTATTGAGTGTTGGAGTTATGTTTCAGAAAGCTTTTATTTTTAGTGTATTGTTTCTGTATTTTAAAATTAGAATACATCTAAACGGTACTAAACGGTTTGGCAGAGCGACTAATCAGGGCCGCGATTCGAAAAATAAACATACACACTGGACAGACAGCTCCAACCCAACTCAACTCAACGCTATAACGACATTGACATTTGCTGACCAATGTGTGACCAATGTGTGACCAATGTGAGACCAATGTGATACCAATGTTGAATGAATATCTGTTCGAATAGCAAATGTCAATGTCGTTATAGCGTTGAGTTGAGTTGGGTTGAGTTGGGTTGGAGCTGTGTCTTTCCAGTGTGTGTGTTTATTTTTCGAATCGCGGCCCAGTACCATAATAAAGTGTGCTAAAATCTCAAGAGCCGTAGCGCTCGTAGCCCGCTACGCGCAGCTACGAATCTCGTAGCATCCCAGTGTTCTTTCGGATCGGCTACGGCGCGCACGTCTCTCTCTTCATCTCGCTATCTGTCTCTTCGAAATTTTAAATCCTTCGAAATTTTAAAGCAATAATAAGTTTAAGTGTTGAATTTTGAGTGTTTGGTGCGAGTTTTTTTGAGTATTGAGTTTTTTTAAGTGTTATGTAACAGGTACGTGCGTGCGTTTGGTTTAAGTTTAGATGTTTTTATTTAAAATATTATAAAATATGTTGTTTTCTAACCGTATTGCCCAAAAGTTTAGTGTTAATCTAGTTTTAAGTACGACTTAAAAATGTCATTTGTTATTTTTACCTAATTAATAATTCAAACTGCATAATACACTATTATTTACTTTACTGCTAAGCTATGCTCATTGCACTACATCGTAACAGATATCAACTTTTCCGGTATGAAGCAAAAATGCTCCATATATTAGGTATGAAAATCCTTTGAAAACGCGTTGAACATCAAAATGAACATTATATGTGGCAGTCCAGGGTAAAAGATCCTACTTTGTCTACATGAAACTACACAATATACTTTATCTATTAGTGAAAGAAAAGTGTTTTTTGTATATTAAAAAAAGTCGTTCCTTTGACTAAACTTGTACCCATATATAAGGAAATTTACACATTCACATTTTTTTTTATTAGCGTATAATAGTGTCCTAGTGGGCAAAGGCCTACTACTCACAACCACGATGCCTGATAAAAGATATTTATTCTCCAATTTAGCACATTACAATGCACATTACAATGAACTTCAGAAAGAAACAAAACTACCACCGGTTCTAACCCTACACACCTGACCCGAGAAGTATTATGACCGTCATAAAACTCGGCGGGACTTACTTTATTAATTGAGCAACAACTATTCAATGCCACAATTGCTGTCACTCACTTCATCTCAGGATACGGCATTAGTGTGGCTTAGGACAAAGAGAGACATGAATGGACGATTAACAAGATGGCCACTAGCCAAACAGCCATGGAACTTCAAGAAAATTACCGAAGGTTGTCTGGAAGAGATCGCTTGTTAGCGATAAGACCGCCTGTTGTATGTATTTTTTTTTCTACTGTGCTGTAATTTTTTTAAGTGTGCAGGAAAGCATTCATTCATTCATTTATCATTTATTGCAGAAGTAGAAAACAACTTATTATTTTCCCTCCTTTGATCTCCATTATATAATACATACTGGTATATTTATATACACATATACTAGTACGTAATCTACGTCAACTTTTTGACGCGGGTATTTTGCATTTCCTGGAGCTGCCTTATATGTCCGGGATTAAATAGGTTACGTCAATCATCATCGGTTTCGATATCTTCATGAAAAATCTGCTCTTTTTAGTAGTAGTAGTATTATAACAAAGTAGTATTATAACAAAGAAAAATACAACAGAAATAATACATAACATAATATTTGTACAAAGGCGAACTTATCCCTTAAGGGATCTCTTGCAGTCAACCTTTGAGCAGTTGAGGGAGAATTAGAACTGGTAGACATACCTGGCTGTACAAAACGGCAATAAATAAAATAATAACACAATAATTAAACATCTAACCTAATAGATACATAAAAAAACATACATATATAAATACCTAACCAAATACATACATGTACACCATACATAAATATATACATATACACATTCATAAATACATAGTTCAAACCGCAAATAACATATTAAAATTCGTTTGAAAGCCATAACTGTCAAATGCGCCTTTTCATTCGACATTAGGTGAAACAAATAAAAAAATCATAGTCATAGTCATAGTCATTTATTTATAATATTTAAAATATTACATGTCAAATTACAATATTATTACATTGGTTATTATATTTCCATGTTTGTACTAGTTCTCGTCTCGAAGCGCTCATGACATGGCGGTATGTCAGAATTTCAATCCGGAGGTCTCAGGTTCAAACCCCGGCTCGTACCACTGAGTTCCTGGGAACTTAAGTATTACGAAATATCATTTGATATTTACTAGTACATTTGGATAAAATGGGTAGGTCAAACAACAGAGGCTTTTGTAAATAAAATGCTAATTGATGGGATGGGGAAGCCGAACTCCAGACACAATTGAAGTAGGCAAATGCTAGAAGGTTGTTGTCATTAAAAGAATAAAATGGATTAAATGAATATGAATATGAAAATGAATAAATAAATATTATGGGACAATTTTACACAAACCGACCTAGTCCCATGGTAAGCTCAATAAGGCTTGTGTTGTGGGTACTAGACGACGATATATATAATAGATATAGATAATAGTTATATACATAGAAAACATCCATGACTCAGGTACAAATAAATGCCCTTATCAGGATTCGAACCCGGAACCTCCTGCTTTTTAGGCAGGGTCACTACGGACTAGGCTTGGGGCCGCTGTCCTTGCGCTTGTTTGCAACCAACTACCAGCATGTTCTTCCTCCTGCATTTGTCCCAGCTTTTTGCTCTATTGAGCCTGGGGTACGCTCGGCAACCTAATCCCAGGAATTGGTGTAGGCACTAGTTTTTACCAAAGCGACTGCCATCTGACCTTCCAACCCAGGAGAAACTGGACCTTGTTGGGATTAGATCCGGTTTTCTCACGATGCTTTCCATCACCGAAAAGCGACTGGTAAATATACTGGTCAAATGATATTTCGAACATAAGTTCCGAAAAACTCAGTGGTACGGGCCCGGGTTTGAACCCGAGACCTTCGGACTGAAAGTCTGACCTCTTACCGCCAGACCACCGCTACAACCAGCTACCAGTATAATCACGGAAATTGCTAACCCGATAAGTGACGGGGTTTAATTACATAATAATTAAATTTGCAATCTCTCTCGCGGATAAATGGTAGGAGGAAAGGGTTGAAGGTTAGGGAATCAGTTTACCGCCTGCGGAAAGGAGAGTCTCGACTCGTGTTAACATGCTCTCATCTCTGGTAGAGCATACCTTATGGCATTAAGTCCGCCTTTTGTATGTAAAAAAAAATGTGTTCATTAAAAACCACTGATATACAGAAAAAAACATAACAATACATTAATACCATATATTGTTAGATATAATATAGTAGTTTATGTAACTGTTACGTAATAAGGGTCCTTAAAACATGAGTGTGGTTTTATGAAATGAGCCGCAGGCGAATTTCATAATAAGATCACTCGAGTGTTTTAAGGCCTAATTACGTACAGTTGCATACACTGCTTTATCTACACTCATATTATATATATTAAATTAATTGTTCGGAAACCATAGAATGACCGCCATTGTACCGTCATGGCCTACTCGATTGTGCCGGCGCTCGCGCGGGACCAATCGAGTTGGCCATGGCGGTAACATTATGTTATCAAATTCGATGTTCCAAATTTGAAACTCATTGCTTAACAATATTTGAGCATGCATAGTTAAAATTACGTTACTGCCGCAGATAAGAAACTTATCATAGTTAAATCGTTTGTTGTAATGCTTGTCATTGTCTACGGTTTTTGAACGCATTTTGGAGTACTTACAGTATGAGTGTAGATAAACAAATTAATAAAACCTGCATTGACAAAGAAATTAACACTAATTTAATATAAAACTGTATTATTGCATGCAGTAAATTAATGTAAACTTTGATATTAGGAAGCAAACGTAAGTTTTACTTTGTTTAAATGGCATGTGTTATAATATAATGTAACTGTAAGTGGAATAATAAAAGGCTTTTTTATTTTTTATTTTTATTTATTTATTTTTTATGTCAAAGTTGTTTGCCACCGTCAGTGTAATAAATAGATACATTGTTTCGTTTATCTACACTCATACTGTAAGTACTCTAAAATGCGTTCAAAAACCGTAGACAATGACAAGCATTACAACAAACGATTTAACTATGATAAGTTTCTTATCTGCGGCAGTAACGTAATTTTAACTTTGCATGCTCAAATATTGTTAAGCAATGAGTTTCAAATTTGGAACATCGAATTTGATAACATATTGTTACCGCCATGGCCAACTCTATTGGTCCCGCGCGAGCCCCGACACAATCGAGTTGGCCACGCCGACACAATCGAGATGGCCGCGGCGGTGCAATGGCGGCCATTCTATGATTTCCGAATACGGCATTTATAATAAATAATATGAGTGTAGATAAAGCAGTGTATGCAACTGTACGTAATTAGGCCTTAAAACACTCGTGTGATCTTATTATGAAATTCGCCTGCGGCTCATTTCATAAAACCACACTCATGTTTTAAGGACCCTTATTACGTAACAGTTACATAAACTACTATTTCAGTTGCTCAATTTAATGTTACTATCATTAGCTAATGTTAAAAAAAGCGCTGGTAGCGTAGCGGTAAGACGTCCGACTTTCAATCCATAGGTCTCGGGTTCAACCCCGGCCCGTGCCACTGCGTTTAAACTTATGTACGGAATATCATTTGATATTTACCAGTCGCTTTTTGGTGAAGGAAAACATCGTAAGGAAACCGGATCTCAACCCGACCGGCCTAGTTTTCCCTCTGGGTTGGAAGGCCAGATGGCAGTCGCAGTAAAAACTAGTGCCTACGTCAATTCATGGGATTAGGTTGTCAAACGGACCCCAAGTCGGGACAAACGCTAGGAGGATGATAATCATTGAGTAATGTTTATTGATTTATTTATACAATTTAACTAGTAGTCCGCCTCGAACTCAGAACTCGAGTTGGCCAGTATAACAAGACCCTTGTGATGTTTTTTTCGCGCCTTCTAGCTCCATGACCCCTTGGTCGATCCTGCTCTATACGGACTCTCAAATTATATGTAAATCTGCTACAACCCCAACAAATTTCATAAATATCAGAAAAGCGTTACTAAAGTTATCGCGGAACAAACTCTTAAAATCAAAAAGCCATCGAAATGCCGAGACGTCTCAGTAGGCAGAAGTTGTTTGTAAGAACTTGCTTCGCTTACGCTCTGCTCGTTTGATTATACAGCATGACAGTTATTACACTAAGGCACTGTGAAATTACAATTAAAAGCTAAAGGACAAAATATTTTTACAAATTATAAGACCTAAAAAAGACATATTAATATGAAACAATGCCTCACAGTTGAGGGCCAAATCTTCTCGCTGAACCTCAGACATTCGTGCACTACCTCCCATCTACTCGCAAAAACGTCGCATACAGGACCATTCATATTAAATTAAAACAGCAAGTCAATGTCAAGACCATTTTCATTTGAACTAGGCTACTTCTACTGATGTGTTACTCTTACCGTATTCAAAGTAACTTAAGTCTAGAATATAATCAACCAATCCCAATCCTTTGTCGAATTCTTTCGTAAACACTAACAAAAGCAAATTAGCCTATAAAACCATATGATTTCATGACCAATACGATCTATAATACCATGAAACCCAAACGGAGTTACGACCATACTGAATTACCAGTTTCAGACTGCCATGGCTTCTAAATGGGACTCTTAAAAGTGGACGCTATTTCGTGTTAAATAAAGTCTGAAATTGAGTGATGAGAAAGGTAATCATTACTCGAACAAGGTAATTTTATAGAGTATCGGGCTTAATGTAAAATGTTAAGGTAGGAAGATTAAAATGTATGTAAAGTCATTTGTCTTTCTTGTCAATAATATGATTGGAAACTTTGAAATATAATGTTTTTAGGCTTACTTATTTAAAATGATACAAATATAACCCTTTTAGTTTCGTAATTTATCTGTCTGTATGTTACAGCTATTTTACTTTGCCTTATGTTACTGAAATCATCCATATGATTATGTATATAAGTAATTTTTGGAACACAATGTAATTAATTTATAAAATATATAAGCCTTAACTAACACAAATAATTTTAAACAAAAAAGGACCAACTTCACTTAGACTGCACCTTTCCAAAAGCAAAATACTCGAGCTGCTGTAAAAAATACTCTAATCACTATAGGTGTGCCTATAATAGTTGAAGAGTTCCCCCGATTTCTCCAGGATCCCATCATCAGATCCTGACCTGGTTACAATGTGACCAACTGTCAAGTATACTCTGTCAAACTAAAAAAAAATTTGCGTATCAGTCCAGCCGTCTCCGAATAAAAAAATAAAGATCCGATTGATAACCTCTTCCTTCAAAATCTTGAAGTCGGTTGAAAATATGCAATAATGCACCAACGCCAAAATATCTGCATAACGCAAAAACGAATTTTTAGAGATTAATGCGGCTCATTTCGTACAGAATCTTCACACAGCGACGCTTTTTCATTGTCTTTGAGTCACAAACTACACAGACTCCTCATCATTAAGCTTTTACAAAAAGCACGAGGTCACTAAACTACACATTAGCTCAATTTTATAAGTAAATTTCTATGATTCGAACAGCACATCTCAATAGTATTCTACACCATTTTGTAGCATAACAAACCAGGTTCACCCCTATAACTTGATTTTTGTAGTTATTTTTAATTCATGAGTAATGATCAAAAATGTTAACTCAACTGAAATTAAGCGGTCGCGCTCTCATACTAAATTAGTACGAGAGCACATATGTGTGGTGACCTCAAGTTGTACTTGTGATCTATCTAGTGGTTAAGGTTATCTATGCTTTGAGTTTATTTCATTTTCTAAGTCAATTTAAACCGTGAAAGTTCCATAACTATGCAGATAATTTTAACCACAAACAACGGGTAAAATTTGCTTTTTAAATATGCGACTTTTGCAAAAGCAATCTAACTTTTAGGTAAAAACGGTTGATGTTTGAACTTTCAGTGTAAAAGGTTGGCAAATTTTTTTTACGATCTGCGTTTTTATTTTGTTTGTTTTAATTTAATTAAACGTTATTTTATTCAAGTTGCATTGAACGGAAAACCTGTGGTTAATTGGCTGAAGTATTTAAAATCATCTCAACACGCTTATAGGTAGTACATTATGATACAAGTGTGCTAAGTTGATCATTACATACGAAGCGATATTGTGCGCACGAACGCATGTGAGTGCGCATAAGCTGAGCTTATGTAATGATCAAGCACACGCGTTTCATACGACGTTTTTCAACACACTTGCGAGGAAATAACAGAATAGTATAATTAATAACTTTTGATAAATACATTAATTGTCAGAATGTTTACAGGATAGAGGTACGTACTTACGAACCTAAGATAATTAAATTTAACTAACCTTTTTTGTGATGTTATTGAGTATCTGGAACTCTTTTTCAAATCATTTCATAAAATTAAAGACTTCACTTTTATTGTGCAATAAATTACAGTATTTTTTTCTTACGTATTGCTCACTAGATTTTTATGATGATATTTTACTAGTATGTATCACAATTTTGAAATATATCCAGAGGTTAAATTACCGCTAAAGTTGTCTTCTTATTCATTGAAAATATAATTTGTTTAAATTAATAAAACACGACGAGAAAAATCTAACAAATAAACAATTATTTGAGGTTAACTCATAAATGGCGCGCAATTTTCTTTTTTGGATGTGCGTGCAGCTTGAGGCAAAGGCGCGGACGTATAATGCCAAACAGCCAATATTAAAACAGACAATTCGTGTTTAAAACGTAATTTATTGTGTATTACGAGTAATATAATAAGTTGAAATGATTCTTATTCACAATCAGGATTGTATAATTTGTATTCTATATAAATGTGTATATTTTTAATATATTTCCTTTTTTTTTAACTTTTTTAGAATGTAAACTCATAAAGAGTTAAAAAAGTAAAGGTTATACCCGACTAAATTACAACGATTCGTCTGCGTACGTACAACTTGGTACTAGAGTACAAACGTCACTTGATCGGATTATTAAATTATTCCACTAGTTGCATAATTATTGTGAAATGCACACGTGTTTAATATCTAGGATTATGAGCATAAAAGCGGTGGAATAAGAACCTAGTTACGAGCAGGTGTGTTGAAAAGTGTCTTAATAATATAATGTCAAGCTCAATTTGAAGACTATAATAAATTCCTAATACATACATATACAACTAATTAACACAAAATTTATGACCAGAAAAACACCTTTTTTGGCCTAAAATTGTCCGGCTTTGATGTCAAATATCTCAAAGACAATGAATATTGAAGTAAATATAGGATACTATGCTGTTTATGGCTGTAACTGATAATATTAAAAGCTATAAAAATCATTACAAAACTAAGGGATTCAGATCGAAGGTCATTGGCGCCGGGGAGACCCTTAAGAATCATCCTTCATACTAATCCCCCACCTGTGGTAAAAATCATAGGTTTCGCGAGTATAAAATTGCCATGCGATATTTTATGAATTATGTTTGCGTGTCTAATCTTATATATTTTTAAATAGAAAAAAAAACTACAAAAAATTTTATCACTAAGTTTATGATAAGTTTGGTAAAGTATAACTTTTGTCAAAACCGAAGTATTTAATATAGACTCCCGTAAAGTCAAAAATTTCAAAATTTCAAACCACTGACTTAGTGCCTTATTCTAATTTTAAATTACATAAACAATACGTTAAAATCACAATGTATCTCAATCATAACTCCAACACACAACAAAAAATCAACCAATATTAGAGTTGTATTGGATTTGCGTCGGAATAATTTTCAAGCAAATTCTGATATTTCTGATTCAGACGTTTAGGCGTTAGCTGTATTACGTAGTTAATGCATTGCAGTTGTATTGGAGTAGGATCGTGTATAAACCTGTTTTTAAGTAAGATTACGGCCCCTAGCCTACTGTAACAAATATTGACTATCTATTACCTTCTACATATATGCCGTCTTTGACTTTAAATCCCTTCAAAAACCAACTGTATTCCAACAGATTAACGTCGAGTTTTAAACTAAACTGTTTAAAGTTGTGTTGCGTAAATTATTTCTGTGGGTATTATCAGATCTGAGATGCCACTTCAGGCCTTTGGGAAAGGGAATTTCAGTTTTCGGGCTTATGACAGTGACCACAAACTTGGAGCTTTCTGAGTTTATTGCCGCTTTTGAAATATTTCTAAAGTATTTACAAGGTGCGCTAGAAATTGGGACCAAAATGTAGTTTTGAAAATTATTGACGAAATTGGTAAATCTTAAGTTACTATATTTTATATATATTGAGTTTCAAGAACTTTTAAGTACATATTGACATATGTGCCGTATTCTAATTTTATAATACATTTAAAAGACAATGTATCATAATTATTTTTGCATGTTTTTAAAGTGGGGCATTCTACTCATAGATTGTTATTAAATCAAATACAAACATTGAAAACATTGAAAAAATAATCAACCCAACAGGACTTGAACCTGTATCGATACGCCTATAACCCACCCATAACCTATAACTTGCCCCATAGCTTAATTGGTAAAGCGATCGAGCCCCGGCAAGGCGTATCGATACAGGTTCAAGTCCTGTTGGGTTGATTATTTTTTCAATGTTTTCAATGTTTGTATTTGATTTAATAACAAGACATTGTATGTCAAACATAACTCCAACACACAACAAATTATCAGCCTATATTGAAGTTTCATTGGAAATGTATCGCAATAATTTTCAAGCAAATTCTGTTATTTAAATCTTGTTGCCCCAACGTATATAAATATTAGGCCACGATTCGAAAAATAAACACACACACTGGACAGACACAGCTCCAACTTAACTCAACCCAACTCAACTCAACGCTATAACGACATTGACATTTGCTACTCGAACAGATTTTCATTCAACATTGGATCGCTGTGAGACCAATGTTTGACCAATGTGTGACCAATGTGAGACCAAAGTTGAATGAAAATCTATTCGAATAGCAAATGTCAATGTCGTTATGGTAGTCGTTAAATTAGTAGTAGTCCACCTCGAACTAAGAACGAAGAATGTTGCAGATGTTTTTGAGTTGGGAATCTGACGAAGCCTGCGCTGTCAAAATAAACAAACGTGAACAGAACTCGTGATTTACTTGCAAACGAGTTAACCATTATGAAAAGACCATTATTAAGATTTTGACGCCTTTTAGTTACATAACCCGTCGATCCTGCTCATTTAAGAACTCTCAAATTGTATATGTATCTGCTACAACTACAACCCCACCAAATTTCATAAAGATCTGAAAAACGTTACTAAAGCTATCGCGGAACAAACTTTCTAAACCAAAAAGCCATCTGACAGTTCTATTGTGTCCGAAGTTCTCTGTTAGAACTTCACTTCGCTTACACTCCGCTTGTGCGATTAACAGACTGACAGAAGGACGATAGCTCTATTAATAAGGGAAGTGCCCTTCGGGTCGTTGTATAAATTTACGATCAATGCGAATGCCCAATTGTCATTCCGGGTGGTTGTAGAATTGTAGATATACAGGGTATCTCTGGCCTTGAAGCTCTTAATTTAAGGATCGATTGTGTTTTATTATTAGTTCGTGTGTTATCTGATGTAAGGTTTTTGAATATGAGATGAATATACGGAAAAACTCAATGATACGAGTCGGTGATCGAAACCGAGACATCCGGATTGAAAGCGCTTTTTGTTTTTCCGAAATAAAAATCATTTGACGTTTATCGAACGCTTTTCGGTGGCGCAAATCATCGTGATTAGATAAGACATTATCACAATAAGGCCTCATTTTCCTTCTAGGTTGGAAGGCCACATGACAGTGGTTTTTGTAAAAACTAGTTCCTACAAGAATTCATGGAATCACTTTGCCGAGCGCCCAGGCTCAATTGAGCCTGAGCAAAAAAGTCGCGACATATGCTAGGAATATGATGATGATGGATGTAAGAATGTTGAAATAATAATAATGTAATGTAACCAGCTTCTTTAGAGACTTTCGCTACGGGGTGGTAGATGAAGGGTAAGGTACAGAGGGCGGTAATCCTGGACACGGCGCGCATAGTCGAAAGGTTCCTCACTCTGCGGCCCTAACCACCTTGGCCTTGCTCTGTTGCCGGCGGCACTCTAGGTTGGATTTTGATATTTTTATTGTTTTTGCATTTTACTTTAATACCAATGTTGTAAAAAGCCTAGCTTAAGAAGCCAAAAGAATCCTTATTTTTTGTACAAAACATCTTATATTTATTTAATTTATATGTTAGTCTGTTTGCGTTTATATGTGAAGTTTTCAAATCAAAGGTATATCATTGTCGGTTGTCAATAAGGCGTTTCTACCATAAAGAATAATTAACAAGTAAACACTATTAATGGTGAACCACACTTCGTTATGTGTTATTCGTTATGCGGCTTCACTGTATTTTCCTAAATATATGTTAATATATGTTATGTGTGAAGCGAACAACAAATAGGGGGTACCACACTTCACCGTATTTGGCGAATAATTATTCGTGTCCTTTGAAGTGTGTCAAAAAACCGACAAGTGAACGGATACACGTATTTGCTATTTGCGCTTATGCGTTATGCGTGCTAATAAGGCAAAACAGACGAATAAGTCCTCCACACTTCGTCGTATTCGGACGAATAACGCGCATAACGAATAACATAACGAAGTGTGGTTCCAGCATAACAACTGGCAATGTTGTACCTTTGACTTGAAAATGTTACATATATTGCTTGAGATGTGTAACCAGCAGTCTTACATAACACTAAATTGTCTTATTGTGCTGCGTTGTCATATTGCTCTAATAAAGTTCCCTAGACGCTACAATATACAGAATTGTATGACGTACGCTAAATTAAATAAACAACACTCTCAACGCATTTTATGTAGTAAGAAAGGACGGCCAAGTGCGTGTCGGGCCACGCATAGTAGGGGATAAAAAAGACGCACTATCTATCTCAATAATCTTTTTGTCTGTAGTGATTTCACGGACTTTATGAACGCTTTATATATTTATCTATTTGTAATAACGGGACTTAACCGCGTATATATTTCTAAAAATTACCTTCGACGTTTCGAGGACGACATTGTCCCCGTGGTCCCGAAGAAAGACTGGCTCCAGTTGACATCAACATCTTCTAGCCGCGCGAGTTTTTCGAACTACCCGCACTTGGTCTTGATTATCAACTTGAACGTTTTGCACACTAGGGATGTCACTCGGTCGACATACAACACTCACAATGTCCGGCTTTCGAACCGGCGGTATTCGTTGACGCTTACATTTACTAATGACAGGATTCCATGTAGATGAGATCCTAAAACCATCGTCCCGATTGAAATTGCAGTGTTTTTTGATTTCAATGGCTTCACGAACTTTTCTACTGTAAAACCGACGATCCGTAGAAAGGATTTTAGGATTATGAAGCTCAATCCAATGGTCCGGTCCTGACTCCAGTAAATGCTCAGCAACGGCAGACTTGTTCACCTGACGATTTTTGACAGCTGCTATATGTTCCTTGACTCTTTCTGCTATTGTTCTCTTCGTTTGTCCGATGTAGGAACTACCACAACTGCAATCGATGTTATAAACACCAGGTGACTGAAAAGGGATAACGTTCTTCGGCGACCTTAGATTTTCCCCGATTTTCGACAACGGTGTGTACACGGTCCTTATAGAGTACTTCTCCAGTACTGTACCAATCTTATCCGTTATCTCTTTTACATAAGGCAAAAATGCTGGTTGTCTTGACACATTTGTACGCTTCACTCTTGCCTTTCGTCTGGGTTGCCACTTTTTCACCTTATACCCATTCCACCTAAGTACCTCCTGAATATGCGACATCTCGCTCTCCAAATAGTCAGGGTCACACAGATCATGTGCTCTGTTCACTAATGAGCTGACAACCGATTGTAGATGACGGGGATGGTGGTGAGAAAGAGCGTTTAAATACCTGTCTGTGTGCGTCGGCTTTCTGTATATGGTATGGTATGGTATGGTATAAACGTAGAAGGTAATTTTTAGAAATATATACGCGGTTAAGTCCCGTTATTACAAATAGATATGTGTAAAAACCGTGAAAGTTTAAATCAGTGTTTTGTAAACCGGTACGGGCCGGAATTAGCAAACAAAATAAAACGTCTAGGATATTTGCGGAATAAACGAGTGCGAATAATAACGTCGTTGGCATTTTTAAATAAGTGTCGCGATTCGGACATTTTACCTACGTGTGTTAGAATAAAACCGCGTAAGGACATACCATTTTCAGCAAATATTCTAAGGGCTGCGAGCATCCGTCTGTTAAAACAGCTTATAAGAAATAATTTTTCGGACTTGGACAAAGTGCAGTGTGAGTTGTACGAGGTGCATTGTTTGTGTAGTGAAGTGTTGACCCGAAATGATTTTGATTTACTCGATCGGATAACCTATGAACAAGCTGATCGTATTTTTAAGTCGAGTAGTGCGGGGCATGATAAGAAATATGACAGACTGCTTTGTCGATATGGAAGAAACGTGAGTACGAATCAAAATCAGTCCAACAGAATTACAACCACAGTTGTAAACTTATCAAGTGCTAGTTTGGATGATGCAACTGTTAGCGTACTGGAAAAAGGGTTGAATTTCGCAATTACGCCTAAGCGGGTTCCGTATGAGGCTGTGATATGTGGTGTCGAGGAAACTATAACGGGTAATAAGGTGCCGTCGTGTGACGCGGAAGCGTTAAGACAGGATGTTGCCGTTATTCTTAGAAAAGCCAAATTGCCAAGGAGTAATACCACTGCGGAGGAGCGATCGGCCCTTAAGGATCTGAAGAAGAATGAGGATATCCTGGTTCTTAAGGCGGACAAGGGAAACGCCACCGTAGTTATGGACTCAACTGACTATGACAGCAAAATTCGACATCTACTGGATGACAGGCTCGTATACAAACCTGTGTCGTACAATCCTACTGCTAGGGTCACTCGTCGTATTAGGGCTGTAATCAGGGACTACAGGGAGTCATTCGAGGAGGACGTTTTCAATCGTTTGTATAGACCAAAGATCGTACTACCACCTAAATTATATGGACTGCCTAAAGTACATAAAACTAATGTGCCTTTGCGGCCAATTGTGAGTCAAATCTCTTCCCCTACTTTCGACCTCGCAAAGCATGTTGCGTCAGTACCGCAGCCTCTTGTGGGTAAAACGTCGTCTTATGTGAAGGACTCTCGTCACTTTAAAGACATTCTCAAGGAAGTAACTTTGGAACCGGAGGACGTAATGGTGAGCTTCGACGTGGAGTCGCTGTTTACCAATGTTCCAGTGAAAGAATGTCTTGAGGTTGTCAGAAAGAAGCTTAGCGATAGTGACATGTCGGAGTCAATTATGGTGTTGCTAAGAAACTGCTTAGAGGGTAGTTACTTTTTATATTGTGGAAGACATTACCTCCAGATCGATGGGGTTGCCATGGGAAGCCCTGTAGCACCGATTTTGGCAAATATCTGGATGGAACATATCGAAGCCAGTATAGACCTGCAGCAATGGGCAGTGAAGTTGTGGAAGCGGTATGTAGATGATGTCTTTTGTATTATGAAGGGTGGGAGGCAGGAAGTAGAGCAACTACTCCAACATCTAAATTCAATTCATCCTAAGATTAATTTTACGTATGAGTTGGAAGCACAGCGCAGTTTACCCTTTCTGGACTTCAAAGTGAGTGGTCATACAGGTGGAACCCTGAAACATACCATATACAGAAAGCCGACGCACACAGACAGGTATTTAAACGCTCTTTCTCACCACCATCATCTACAATCGGTTGTCAGCTCATTAGTGAACAGAGCACATGATCTGTGTGACCCTGAATATTTGGAGAGCGAGATGTCGCATATTCAGGAGGTACTTAGGTGGAATGGATATAAGGTGAAAAAGTGGCAATCCAGACGAAAGGCAAGAGTGAAGCGTACAAATGTGTCAAGACAACCAGCATTTTTGCCTTATGTAAAAGGGATAACGGATAAGATTGGTACAGTACTGGAGAAGTACTCTATAAGGACCGTGTACACACCGTTGTCGAAAATCGGGGAAAATCTAAGGTCGCCGAAGGACGTTATCCCTTTTCAGTCACCTGGCGTTTATAACATCGATTGCAGTTGTGGTAGTTCCTACATCGGACAAACGAAGAGAACAATAGCAGAAAGAGTCAAGAAACATATAGCAGCTGTCAAAAATCGTCAGGTGAACAAGTCTGCCGTTGCTGAGCATTTACTGGAGTCAGGACCGGACCATTGGATTGAGCTTCATAATCCTAAAATCCTTTCTACAGATCGTCGGTTTTACAGTAGAAAAGTTCGTGAAGCCATTGAAATCAAAAAACACTGCAATTTCAATCGGGACGATGGTTTTAGGATCTCATCTACATGGAATCCTGTCATTAGTAAATGTAAGCGTCAACGAATACCGCCGGTTCGAAAGCCGGACATTGTGAGTGTTGTATGTCGACCGAGTGACATCCCTAGTGTGCAAAACGTTCAAGTTGATAATCAAGACCAAGTGCGGGTAGTTCGAAAAACTCGCGCGGCTAGAAGATGTTGATGTCAACTGGAGCCAGTCTTTCTTCGGGACCACGGGGACAATGTCGTCCTCGAAACGTCGAAGGTAATTTTTAGAAATATATACGCGTTTAAGTCCCGTTATTACAAATAGATATGTGTAAAAACCGTGAAAGTTTAAATCAGTGCTTTATATATTATACCTATAAAACTCTCATGTAACTCTAACACATCTTTTAAACTAATAATTGTACGCTATAGAAACTGAATAGGTAGATGTATCAATCCAGCATTTTGATACCTACAATACCCTATCTACGGGAACTCGCAATCTTAAACGCCATAAACTGTTATGACGCTTAAGTCCTTTGTATAATTTTTCACCATATTGATAATTTTCAAAAAACAAAACGATATAGTAGTTTATGTAACTGTCACGTAATAAGGCCTAATTACGTACAGTTGCATACACTGCTTTATCTACACTCATATTATATATATTAAATTAAGTGTTCGGAAACCATACAATGACCGCCATTGCACCGCCATGGCCAACTCGATTGTGCCGGCGGTCGGGGAGGCGCGTGCCGTTGGTCAGGAAGGAGCACAGGATTTACATTATGTTATCAAATTCGATGTTCGGAATTTTAAACTCATAACGTACCAATATATGAGCATGTAAAGTTAAAATTACGTTACTGCCACAGATAAAAAGCTTATCATAGTAAAATCGTTTGTGGTAATGCTAGCCATTGCCTACCGTTTTTTAACACGTTTTAGAGGACTTACAGTGTGAGTGTAGATAAAATAATTTACGTAACTACGAGTATAGTACCTGGTGGCGTATTCTAATTAAAAAAAACGTAAATTATACATTAAAATCACAATCTATCTCCAATATAACGTCAACGTACAACAAATAATCAACCAATATTGAAGTTGTATTGGAGTTGCATCGGAATAATTTTCAAGCAAATTCCGATATGTCAGATTCAGACGTTTAGGCGCTAGCTGTATTGTGTAGTTAATGCATTGGAGTTGTATCGAAGTTGTATCGTATTTAAACGTGTTTTAAAGTTAGAATACGGCCCTAGGGATATTTCAATAAAATATTGTTAGTGACCTGTTATTAATAGTACATACTCGTATTCATCATCATAGGCCTCTTTCATCAATGGAGTGATGATTTAAACGGTGTCCGTAGAAGAGCGACACTTGCGCAAATGGCTCACAAGGCCGATGCGCGACCGACAACCACGGCCGCATATGACTGTGGCAGCTAAAACGTGTGCGCCAGTGCCTCAGTTCCCGTTTTGTGGATAGTAGGTCGAACCATGCCTTATCATGCGCGACTACGCCCTCAGTCAGGGCGTACTCGTATTTATATTTAATATAGATTTCTACTACTCTGAAAAAGAATTTGAATTGATTTAAATAATGCGATTGTAAATGAATATATCACTTTATTTCAGACAAAAGTGCATACAGTAAAATATTTTTTTATATAATGGATCATTTTCTTCAATTTATTATGCACTAATAAACAACCAGAAAAAATACTGCCACCGGTTCTAACCCTAAATACAATATTCTGATCTGAGAAAAATTATGACCGGCAAAAAACTCGAGTGAAGAATAATACTTTCTTAAATAAATTGTGTTGACGTCATTAGTACGCTAATGTTGTCTGGCGCAAAAAGGTTATATTATTATGTATATATACAACAAACTCGTTAGAATTTGGTTATAAAAATGCTGCATCATCCGAATCATTACTTTGACGGCCCGTTTCGTAAAGGTTTTCTAAATAAGTAAGTGAAATGCACAATATCAATAATGAACTAAGTTCAACGAAACTTTTACGAGAGATAGCTAGTCGTCTTTTTTATTTAATTGGTAAGCTTAGTTCGTTGCATTAAGCTTCTAAAAGAATTGAGCGTAATTCTCTCGACATTTTTTAACAATGGAATTTTTTGCTTGAAAAGTTTTAGGCACTATTAGTGTTTCGTACCAATACTTATTTTATAAGAAGTTAAAGAATATAATTGGATCGATATGCCACGCTAGTGTGTGGCCGAGCCAGTACTATGTACGTACCTATATGTAGTAATGTCCCGCTCGTGCACTTGGTTTCAAACCCGTATAGAAAACCTTTTGATCTGACAACGAATGAAATTAACTTTACAACTCCACTAAAACTAATCAGTATAAAAGATTTTTGATTGCCTGTCTAACTAATAAAGAAGTTAATATAACATAAAACCAGTGGAAGTGGACTGGGATAAATACAGGGTGAAAACTGACGGAGTTTAAAACAACCAGGCACTAGCAGTGATTGAAAAAAAAATGTCTGTAGGAAATCACTTTCAATGCATTTACCTTGATTAGTTAGCGAGATTGGGGACGTGACTAAACCGACAGATGGACAGACGGACAGACGTAATCCCACCATAAGGGTGACTTTTTATTTTTTCGGTACAAACCCTAAAAATTGATTTTGTTAACAATTCTGAGCTCAATCGGACCGCAAACATAAACCAGAAATATGTAGGTACCATTTTTGAAAAAAAAAAGGTTTCCCTAATTTTACATGTAGTAGACTATGTAGTCTGTCGTAGGTTGTCTGGAAGAGATTGCTCTTTAGCGATTAGATCGCCAATTGTTTTATCTCTACTTTGCTTTTTATACATTGTGTATACTTTATTTCTTTAATTTAAGGTGTACAATAAAGAGTATTTATGTTATGTTATGTTATGTTGTAGTCAGTTTTGTGACGGTCCATACAGAATGTGAGTCACAAAACTGAGTAAAATCTTGGGCCTCTCTTTTAATAATAATTTAAATATTTTTTTCTAAAAATGCCCTAGAATCAGGAAAAAATATTATTACACGTTATGTTTTAGAATTTACCCTGTATATGTGTCGGTTTCAATGCCTTTGTTATACTAGACAGATAGTCGACAGAAAATGTTTCTCAACTAGAAAATATTTCCATCTCTTACTCATCGCTCCAGACAAACCAGAATAACCAATGACCTATATCAAAAACAACTTTAAGTAGCTAAAGCTCAAACAATACTGGTTGTTTCATGGTAAATGTATGGAATAATAGTCCAGGACTCATTTTATGGTTCTGTTTGTCTCACGGATGCTGTAAACACAGAAATGAGCGTAACAACTTTTTGTGCAGTCGCCATCAGATATATCGGAGCGGCCAAGGTGGTCACAAATATCTGAACAACGCCTCTATTGTCAAGGCGATAAAGTCCATGTTCAGATATTTTTTAATACCCTGGCCGCTTTGATATATTTGATGGCGACTGTAGTAGTGTTGGGGAAACTGTACAAATTGTAGTTTTTATGACTTAGTAGATAGAAGTTGAAGATAAGTTATCACGTTAAGGTCGTTAAGAGGGAATACCAGGGCCGTACTACAACTATAAATCACGTTAAGACTCCAACACACAACAGATAAAGTATATATTTAAAAACTGCATTAAATATCCCTCCTTATCATATTTTTTTTATTTACAAATAAATGATATTTATTACTTATACAACGTCCTAAAAAATAATATTTTTTTGAGTGTTTTGCCTCTTCATAGAACTTTTTTTTAAATATGGATTTTTACTTTTTTAATGCCAAAAATGAATTCTACATATCTGTTTTATACGGTAATGATACCACACAACCCCTAGCAGCCTTAACCAGAGAGTAATAACATATTGCACGGGACCCCTGATTTTGACGTGAAGGTTCAAAAATTTTACGGACTTCCAATACTAAAAAAATATTCATCGTAGGGCACTCTATCCATGCTCAAAAATTCACAACTTTTTCTGGATGCGCACAATTTTTTTCACTTTTGTACTGAGAGGAAACCCTACTATAAGACATGGGGCCGTATTGTAACTTTAAAATACGTGTTGACACGACACAATTTCAATACAACTCCAATGCATTAACTACACAATACAGCTAGCGCTTAAATTTGCTTGAAAATTATTCCCATGCAAGTCCAATACAACTTCAATATTGGTTGATTATTCGTTATGTGTTGGAGTTCTGTTTGAGATAGATTGTGTTTTTAATGTATTTTAAAATTAGAATATGGCACATACAAGTCCAATGTATTAACTACGCAATACAGCTAACGCCTACCCGTCTAAATAAGAATTAGCTTGAAAATTATTCCGGAAACTCCAGTACAACTTCAATATTTTTCGATTATTTGTTGTGTGTTGGAATTAGATTCTATTTTAATGTATTATTTGTGCATTTTACATTTTGAATACGGCAACAGTGGGCATTTTTCTATACAAACATTCTCAACTGTTTTGTTTATGGTTTTAGAACCACGAATTTTTTTTACAGGTATTCGTACTATAGACGACGAATTGTTTTTTTAAATATTTTTATAACAGTTACGGCCTTTTTTTTGCTTAAAATACTGTTATTAACTATACTGCAAAAAGACGCCCAATATTAATATGAATATGCATGTGTAGATCATATTGAACACCTCTCTCGTTGAACTAGTTCTGACTAAGTCAATGACAAATCTACAAAATTAGGCCCACAGACAGCCATCATGAAGCTTTTACAAGGGGCACGGGGTAACCACACATAAGCGCAATTTTATTCGTTAATTTCTACTATTGGAACAGCACATCTCAACAGTATTCTACGCCATTTTGTAGTGTAACAATCCAGGTTAGTCCCTATAACTTAATTTTTGTGAACATTTTTAATTCACATGAGTAATGATCAACGTTAACTCACATGAAATAAGCGGTCGCGCTCTCATACTAAATTAGTACAGGAGGGCATCAGCCCATCTGCTGCACATCAGTGCAGGGCTTGTAACTGGTATTTTGCTCCATACTAAAATACCGGTTCTTTTTTCGTTCTTTCGTTTACTATTTCATATTTAATCGAACAATCTTACAATATAAAGACATAACCTAAAAACAATACGAGTTCTAAGTAAAAACCATAAAATATGTAAACCGGTTACAAGCCCTGCTGATGTGTGGTGACCTCGAGTTGTACTTATGATCTATCTAGTGGTTGAGGTTATCTGTGATTAGACCGGATCACAAGAATCCGAGATGGCGAAGTAGCTATGGGGGATTAAGACATGAAATCCCGTACCCTCTCCTAAATTACCCTGTATAACAACGATAAGGAGGGTTCTACCCGACTTGGGGAAATAAAGGGTAATGCTATGGGGATACTTACCAAAGTAGTACGGTGATATCTTTTTGTAGAGGGCGCTGTTCCAGATTCAATGAGAGAACGAGACACATTTAATGAGAGAAAGAGACGGAAGATGAATGGTCCTTAACTAGTATGCAGTCAAAAAGCTTTTCTAAGGCAAAAACCTTCCATATGTCGTGAATCTACAGCATTTTAATTTTAGTGTATTTCAGAACAGAAACCGGTGGATTTCACTTTCGGAGCAATTCGAGACAAAACATTGACTCATTTTCGCGAAAATAATTAAAACTAATTCGCGCCACACAAATTTAGCTTTTTTAAGGACCAATGTTGTAGATCACTCTGAGCTGCCAAAAAGAAGGGGTGCGGGAGGGGAACACGCAATGTTCCCTGTCTAGGAACGTGCCGTTCCGTGGGGTGTAAGAGAGAGTCAGACATTAATGGTTGCCATGGACACGTACTAAGTTTACTGTCACTTCCAATAAATTAGTATCTCACCATAGAGTGAAATTACTTCAAGCTTGGCAGCGGGGGTCGCTCGGCTATACGGGGTCTTGGGTTAATTAATCTATGGAGTTTCGACAATGCTAATTGTGCATGGAGTTTGTAGCGATTTGTTATTATAATCGTGATTTTATTTATATGCGAGTTATTGTGGTTTTACTATCATCATCCTCATATCGTTTGTCCCGGATATTTGCCACGGCTCAACCTAATACTATGATTTAAAAATTAAAAATACATTAATTGACACAAAAAAAATACAAACAGGTAGAACATAAACTAGAAGTAAACAAAAAACAGAAAAACAATACACAAGGAGGAAAAAAAACAAGAAACAATACTTAATTAATTACTTTTTTTCTAGAGCTCATAGAGGACCCAGTTGAGTGTGTTGACGATGAGGGACCTTCTTGTTCCTTTAGCCATCAACACAGTGAATCCTCCTTTTTGTAAAGGGTCGGCAACGCGCATGTGACTCCTTTGGAGTTTCAGGCGTCCATAGGTTATGGTAGCTGTTTACCATCAGGCGGGCCGTAAGCTTGTTTGCCACCGTCGTGGTATAAAAAAAACTTAAAAACTAAGTTAAACTAAAAATTTGCGACAATAGGCTCGGAGCTCAGCATTTTCCGCGAGCTTGGTCGGCTGCACAGCGCTGTTTTTCAGCCCGCGCCTGTCTCTTGGCTTAAACAAAATAATAATTAAAAAGCTAGCTACAGGGGAAACATCGCATTCACAGGTAGCGCTCAGTTTTTATGAATGAATGAATAAATGCTTTATTGCACACCTCAAAAAAAACAGCACAGTAGAGAAAAAAAAAATGATTAAAAGAGGCAAACAACAGGCGGTCTTCTCGCTAATGAGCGATCTCTTCCAGACAACCTTTACCTTTTTATGCTACCAACATGGCAATAAACAATTGGCGTAGGCACTAGTGTTTACGAAAGCGACTGCATAACTAAATAGTCATTAAAATAAATATTATTGGCCAATCTTACACAAATCAATCCAGTCCCACAGTAAGCTCAATAAGGCTTGTTTTGTGAGTAGGCGACGATAGATACTTAAATACATAGAAAACATCCATAACTCAGAAACAAATATCCGTGATAAACACACAAATAAATGCCTTGACCAGGATTCGAACCCGGGACCTCCTGCTTCATGGGCAGGGTCACTACCGACTAGGCTAGAAGGCCGTTACGAAACAGTGAACCCTCTGTACGGTAGTAACATTATTTATGCTGTATTAGGTTATTTTGACTGAATTCCGTCCTAAAAACTTTTCTCTCCCAAACGACCCATTGTTTCAAGCAAAATGCAAATCAGCCAACTTTTTAACTTCAAAGGCGCCGATCGAGATTCTAACTTTATACAAACAAATTCTCCGAATGGAAATATAACTTGAAGTTTCAATGTAATTTAGGTTTTTCATTGACAAATCCATTTCCGGGAAGACCCTTGAACTAACGATTTAGATTATTCGATTGAAAAGTTATTTTTGGCTTTTTAATTACTGTAATTTAGATTTAGATACTTTCCTAGATTCGTTTTTAGGGTTCCGTACCTCGAAAGGAAAAAACGGAACCCTTATAGGATCACTTTGTTGTCCGTCTGTCAGTCTGTCTGTCAAGACCATTTTTCTCAGGAACTCGTGGAGGTATCAAGCTGAAATTAATATCAAATACTCAGGTCTATTGTCCCTTGGAGCTGTGAAACAATCAAACTTAAAAGCCAACGCAATCAAAAGATACAGTCGTTTACGCTGCAAATTTTAGAGTTTTTCGGCACTCGCAAAACCTACGGGGTACTTCCCGTGAACTCAGAAACTTGAAATTTGGCAAGAAGCAACGTCATATAGCATAGACAATGGAAAAATTACAAAAAGTAGACATTTTTAGTAAAATCATACAAAAAAATATTTTTTTTAATTTTAAACTTACTACCTTTTTCCTCGTAAACGCATGGAGGTATTAAATTGAAATTCATGTCAAATACTCAGGGCAATAGGACCTTTCAGATGTAGTAAAACCAAACTTTTATGTCAACGCAATCAAAAGAAATAGCAATTTAAGTCGCATATTTTGAAATTGAGTACTCGCAAGAAACTCAAAACCTAAAGGGTACTTCCCGTAAACTCAGAAACTTGAAACTTGACACGAAGAAACTTCATATAGCACAGATAAAGGAAAATTGCGAAAACCGTAAATTTTTAGTTACATCAAAAATATTTTTAATAATTTTAAAGTTACTACCCCTATATACCTACAGGTTTGTACGGAACCCTCGGTGCGCGAGTCCGACTCGCACTTGACCGTTTTTTTTACTTTATGCTACCTAGAAAAATAGATTATTTTTGATAATAATATTCAAAAATTTGAAAGGTGGTTCTACTCTCATGCGTAATTTTATTAGATAAAAAATAAGAAAAAAATGACTAAAGTAGGAGAAACGGGGCAAGAAATGTACCAGGTGTTTCCTGTAACACGGGCAAAAAAATTAAAACGTAGATTCTACTCCTTAAATAATAAAACTTTTGTTAGGTACATGTAAGATTCTTTATAGTAGGCAAGGATGATATAGACATGGATGGACAATATCCATACAAAATCGCGTTCTCTTATTTCAGGTTAATGGACTAAGAGCTGGCCACGGCAGGAATGACACAATAATGAGAGCAACGAAATTGATATAGTTAGACTGCTATACTATTGTTATTACCTAATCTGGCAATCTGGCAGCTTTAAGCCGGGGGGTTCAAGAGTAGCAGACCAGTAAAGTTGTTTATAAATCTAGGGAACGACGCAATACTGAGAGTTCTTGCTTTAGTACGATATCGTGGCATTTGATGTATGTAATTGGAATATAACGTGGAAGCTGTCGCAGTGGGGGGGAAAAGAGGCAGGTTGAAGTTAAATGCATTTATACCGGACGCCTGCAGTTTATTTTAATCTGATCTGTGAAAACTGTTTGTAATTAATCAGGCGCTCGAATAAAACTTATTAGTTGACAGTTTTCGATGCCAAGACGATATTACCGATAGTTATTTCTAAATAGGAAATCGACTTTAACAGCCAGGATTCTCGGTTTAAATTGTTATGAAAAAATATGTGACATATTAGGTTTTGTTCTGATAATGAACTTACCTTACAAAGCCACATCATAATACAGCTACTCGTTACTAGATTGCGCTTATATCTACTAAACATAGACAGAATATTACATTTGAATTTCAACTGCTGACCCAGCACGGGTGAGCAGTAGAAAATAAACCAGTATAAGTGTGCTGCATTGCTACGAATCTCGCGGTCATGTTACACTGGTAGTTTGAGCAGTTGGCTCGCCAAGGTGCGCACAACTATTGGTGGGAATAAACGGCACAACGTATGTACATATTAGATTGAGCATACAAAACGACTCGTGTGATCACTACATATATTAGCGTTAAAAATTTAAGTACAGTCGCCATCAGATATATCGTAGCGGGCAAGGTGGTCACAAATATCTGAACAACGCCTATAGAGGCGTGTGACAATAGTGTCAAGGCGATAAAGTGTATGTTCAGATATTTTTGAGTACCTTGGCCTCTCCGATATATTTGATGGCGACTGTACCTACTAATTAAAAATAATATATTGTTTTAAAGAGTAGAAAATTGAGTGCAGGTACTAGGAAAACAATTTTTAAAATGGCTAATATTTTTTCTGAAAACGATCATCTAAAAATATTAAGGCAAATGCCCCGGTTTGGGCCACTTTAAGGAGAGTTTGTTTATTCAGACGTCTGTAATTTTGTATCAATAAGGAATGATGAAAATATTTATTTAATGAGTCTTTGATAATATTGTGTAGTGACTAAACACAAGTAAGTACAGCCGTTTGAAACTTATACAGTGTTACTATGTCTCACGAAAGTTTAAATTCAATAAAATATGTATGACTATATTTATATGAACTTCCGCTGTTAAGATTCTGATCTTTTTTTCTTTTGAGAAATATTAAAAAAAAGCCCAAGAGTCACTTTTGGCCATTTTTTTCCATGGTATTTTATTTTTATTTTATTTTTTTATTTAGCCATAAATTGTATGTGTACATAATGATGTTAAGCAATACAGATAGTATCAATACAATTTTATCCAGTGGGTGTAGCTACATATTTATGTACTTATGAACTAACATTTTATAATATATACATACTTATTAACTAACAGTGACCAGTATTATAATATTCACTTAAGCTGTAGGGGCATAAGTCCATAACATGTTTTTTAAGTGCTGTCAGAAATTTTAAGTAATTGAGTGATTTAATTTCTACGGGTAACTTATTAAATACTTTAGCAGCCACATAGATAGTGCTACGCTGACAACTGATACATGACAGATGACAGGGCCATCTGTGCTGCCATAATTTACTCTTATATCAACTCTATAAACCATAGACTTGTAAATTTGTCTATGCCTTAGTAATTTTGAAAATGGCCAAAACCGGCACAGTGGCCACAACCGGGGCATCTGCCCTATAATATTTTCCGGAATTGAGCTAATACTAAAAAAATACTCATAAAAATAGTTACTAGGATGTTATACGTTTTTTTTGTAGCATCACGTTTACTGTACGTACTGTACGTTTACGTATAAATTGGGTATGCAATTATGAACCCGATGGTACATTAGGTTTGGGATAAGTATCCCAAAAATAATGTACATTTTATATTGTTTTAATTGGTCATAAACAATGCAAAATAACTCTGCAATTGTAACAAACATTACTACAGATAGGTGCATCTAAATATGCACCCAAGAATTTTAGTTATTTATTTAAACTCCATTGCAAAGTAAAATAAGTACAAATGGCGGACTTAATGCCTCAAGGCATTCTCTACCAGTCAACCATAGGGCCAAACAGAAATTCGCTAAAGTGGGTGCTGTAAGAGAAAACTTGCTGATTTATCCTATAACTTATTTGTACCTACTTAAATATACTTCGATATATGCTACATAAACTTCACAAATACCAATATATATACATACTAATAAACATACGTATATATTATAATGCATACGCGCAAAGAGGAAAAAACTCATTCACGCTGGTCATGATCCAGCAGGTGCTTGTGAAGCAAGCGTTTGAAAACGAACTTGCTTGGGGCTTGTCTTATTGTCAGGGGAAGTGCATTCCAGAGACAAATAGTCTGGATTGTAAAAGAAGAAGAGAGATAACCGCTATGGGGAGGATGTACTAGAAGCTTAAGAGACTGGGAGGAGCGAAGTTCACACCCGGGACGGGGGTTGACAAAACTGAATTTGGACTTAAGGTAGTATGGAACAGAGAGATCAAACAAAATAGAGAAGAGAGTACTTACAGAGAATTCTAAGAGTCCTGCGTTGACGTGCGCCTGCACGTGGCTGGCATGGCTGCCTAGCCATTGTTGTTGGTAACGATAACCTGAGACGTGATCGAATTTACGCAAGCCGAAAATAAAGCGTTTGGCATTATTTCATATACGATCGAGTCTGTTTAGGGAAGCCTGGGAAATGTTGGTAGTGCACACATCAGCTTAGTCTATAATAGGAAAAATTAAAGCCTGCACAAGCAGCTTCTTGGTACTCACAGGCAGGAAGTTTTTAAACCTATGCAGAGTCCGCAGTTATCAAAAACACAAAAACTCTCTTTTCAAGGAAACCAACAGTGTTAATGTTACCATTATTCGAGAGTATTTTAAACGTATGAGAAGGAATCTTCTATAAGTACAAAAATAAGTGTCAGCGTGTTTTTATAATCGAGATATGGCCAAAGTATGAATGTTCCCGCATACGAATGGCGCCAATCTTTCTTATAAAATGAGAAATGAATCGAGTTCATTGAGTACGCGTTAGGTTTTGTAGTTTCAAATATTGTCATAACCTACAATCCACTGGTGTGACAGGCGGCTCAATATTTAATAAACAAAACAGCATATACAGGGTGGAAAGATAAGTCGGGCCCTGGAGGAAAACTACCTTAAAACGTTGAGATAGCTCAATTCCCTGAAAGGAAACATTCTTTAATTTCTTTAAAGGGACATAACTGCATTTACAAATTGTAGATAACGACTGCAAGCCTTCATAAACGCTAAAGTGCGGGATCTTAGTGAGGTAATCTATGTTGCTCATTGGTAGTACCACCAAGTAAATTATTATTTATCTAGAACTTTCTATCATTCTGTCACTTCAAATACTCGCTACTCAAATGCTGCGCAAAGTCGATATTTATATCGATACAAGTTCATGATTAATAGGCAAGGATAAGCATCGACATAAAATATTAAAACGAGTAAAGTTAAACAATGCTCATGTGAAAACTTAACCCATTTTTAGGTTTACAAAAATAAAATGTCTCATGTCTTGAAAATAGATGTCATATACTTCAGAAAAAGTGACCAAACCCTCCGGTGTCCGAGGCCAGATAAACTATTTGACTTTGACTTTGACATTTATCGTGTTAATCTTCATTCCGAAAAGGTTTCATGCCATTCCTCTTCAATCTTCCCTACAAAATCAGTGTTTGACAGAACTTTGACATATGAACGGTGGCACATGACGTCTACATACAATTTTTCCTGTCGATTATCTAGGGTTGACAAGTACGCGATTAGTTTGATTGCTGGACCTGCCCTAATCTACCTGATACATCAGTAATTTTAATACAAAAATACATTAATGTAAGATTTATTAGTTAATTTTCCCAATCTAACCGTTATTTTAGAACGAAACTACTACCATAAACTACATAAATATTTTATCTTACCTGTGGTCATGCAGCAAATAAACAAAGGAGATTTTAACAACCCCGAAACGGTATCCGATACGTTCCAAGTCCGTAGCTGTCACTTCGTTCAGATGTTCACCCTTGTTTAAATCTTACTTAATGTTATTAAAATGAATGGGGAAGGCAACTATCACAATGACATTTCCAACATTACTTTTATATTGATATTGTAATAAATAAAGAGAATATAATAATAAAATAAGAACTTTTATTTTAATGCTGATGGCTATCAGAATCGGTATTCAACTTAGAGATTTCAACCCAGACGGGATGATACGTCAGATAAACGTCAGTCCATACATGTGTATGACCACTGGTCATATGTTTTCGGCAGAAGAGAACGCCTGTCAATGGCGACTCCGGTTGGTTGAATTCTCTAAGTATTAATGATCAAAATATTGCCAGGTATGGCTAAGGGTTAATATTTTTATCGACAAATTAGGCAGCCATATATCTGTAATTTCCTAATGGTTGTGCGCCCCTTGGCGAGCGAATTTCTCTAACTGCCAGTGTAACATGACCGCGAGATTCGTAGCAATGTGGCACACTTATATTGGTTTATTATCTACTGCTCACCCGTGCTGGGTCAGCAGTTGAAATTCAAATGTAATATTCTGTCTATGTTTAGTAGATATAAGCGCAATCTAGTAACGAGTAGCTGTATTATGATGTGGCTTTGTAAGGTAAGTTCATTATCAGAACAAAACCTAATATGTCACATATTTTTTCATAACAATTTAAACCGAGAATCCTGGCTGTTAAAGTCGATTTCCTATTTAGAAATAACTATCGGTAATATCGTCTTGGCATCGAAAACTGTCAACTAATAAGTTTTATTCGAGCGCCTGATTAATTACAAACAGTTTTCACAGATCAGATTAAAATAAACTGCAGGCGTCCGGTATAAATGCATTTAACTTCAACCTGCCTCTTTTCCCCCCCACTGCGACAGCTTCCACGTTATATTCCAATTACATACATCAAATGCCACGATATCGTACTAAAGCAAGAACTCTCAGTATTGCGTCGTTCCCTAGATTTATAAACAACTTTACTGGTCTGCTACTCTTGAACCCCCCGGCTTAAAGCTGCCAGATTGCCAGATTAGGTAATAACAATAGTATAGCAGTCTAACTATATCAATTTCGTTGCTCTCATTATTGTGTCATTCCTGCCGTGGCCAGCTCTCCGTCTATAAAGCACTAGCGTCATTTATCGGTCACCACAAATACTAAATTCCTACTTAACCTTTCTGTTAAGCCCATTGGTTGACTGGAAGAGAATGCCTTATGGCATTAAGTCCGCCATTTGTACCATCGTATTTTGTGCAATTAAGATTAAATAAATAAATTATAGTTTTTAATATTTTGGTGCGCGATTAACGCTGACAGAATAACTCGACTCTAGACTCAACAGATGGCGCTGTAGCACTCAGTACCGAAAACAGACGTATAGCCTGAAGGTTCGAGGAACGCGATTTTGTATAAGCATTGTCCATCCATGTCTTAATCATCCTTGATAGTAGGAGAGCCCATGACACTGAACCTAGTTCGATAAGTCTCCTAGATGAGATATATATAATTAGACGCGTCTTTAATGGGGGAACACGAATTGCTGATGCTGCAATGCAAAAAAGTGGGGGCGTATTTTTTTTATTTTTTGAAAATAATTAAAAAATCAGGTTTCTAGTATGATAAGTCTCCTAGATTTCCTTTGTTCCTCGAAGCAGGGGAGGGGTAGGGCGACATGATAATGCGGTGCTGCAAGCCCCCGTGCGTGGCATTGTCAGTGGCAGCAGCATCAAAAGATTGTAGATGTATGAAAAAACAAAACGCCTGATCTTTTTATAACAAAAACAAGATGTTATGTAACCTAAACTTAGCGCCTGAACTGCAACAAGATGTTACATAACATAACATAACATAAATACTCTTTATTGCACACCTCAAAATAAAGAAACACATAAAATACAAGTTACAAACAGAATAATCAGAGGTAAAACAATTGGCGGTCTTATCGCTAAAAGCGATCTCTTCCAGATAACCTTTGGGAAGCGGAAACCATTGAAAATAATCAGAAATACGTAGGTGTTGCAAATTCAATTCAAGTATTAAACAATAATAAACTTACGCATATAAAATAAAAATAAACTTACATAAACCATACATATATAAATAAAAATAATAATTGAAGCAAGATCACTCTATTTGCCACAGGTAGTTACAAAAAAAAGGTACAAGGTAGTTACATTATTAAAATGATTTTATATTTTAGAACATCAGGCGCTTTGTTTTTTCATACATCTACAATCTTTTGATGCTGCTGCCACTGACAAGGGTTCGCACGGGGACTTGCAGCATCGCATTATCGTGTAGCTCTACCCCTCCCCTGTTTCGAGGAACAAAGGGAATCTAGGAGACTTATCGTACTAGAAACCGGATTTTTTAATAAAAAAAAAATTAAATACGCCACCACTTTTTTGCATTGCAGCATCAACATTTCGTGTTCCCCCATTACAGACGCGTCTAATTATATATATCTCATCTAGGAGACTTATCGAACTAGGTTCAGTGTCATGGGCTCTCCTACTATTAGATTGTCTCTGTTTCATACAAACTAAATAGTATTTTCAATATAGGTTAAAATCCGTCTAATTGACATTGCTTGTCAGTCTTGTTACCCTATACTTACATATTCAATTTCGCAATACATTGCGTGTTCGAAGATAATCTAGAGTGTATCAAGTTATTTATCAAAGTCATTAAACAAACATTGTCTAATTTGAGGAGTACAATCTACGCTTTAATTTATTGCTCGTGTCAGAGGAACCACCTGATATATCTCTTGTTAAATTTATATAAAATTATCTTCATGTCATTGTCAAGTCAAGGAAAAAATAAACGTCGTGTCGTATCAGTCTATCAAGGAGAAGGCAAAGGACAGACATATATGGAAATTGCTCCACCGACAACAGCCAAGCTCTTAAAAATGTGTCCTCCCCCATCTAACTTTTGAACCATAAATTTTAAAAATATGAAAAAATGTCAAAAGTAGAACTTTATAAAAAAATTCTAGGAAAATTATTTTAAACTTGATAGGTTGAATAGTTTTTGAAAAAAAAATACAAAATAATTTCTGAACTAAGTTTGCAATTTAACCGTATAAGCAGGTATTTATTATACCTGTAATTTCTACAAAATCACAATGAAATGATGCGCTTTCAAATAAAGGTAAAACGGTGAAAATCTATTCACGCAATAAAGAATTATCCCATAAAAAGCATCTTCCATACTTTAAGCTCGCGCGCAATAGTTTACTTAATTTGCCGATAGATGTCGCTGTACGTAGAACGCTCATATCATATCCTACATGGCGGTGTTATTTTAACTCTTAAGTGGGGACACTTACTGTGACGGACGGAAAACTACGGAACCCTACACTGAGCGTGGCCCGACACGCTCTTGGCCGGTTTTTTATTAGCCTGTTTTAGTGTCCCAAAGCCCTCCCCTTTTGTTCTCCACTCGACCCGGTCGTTAAAATTTTGCCATACGAATATATATTCCACTAGTAAATATTTCCTAACTATTTCTCTTCCTGAACTCTTTTTATTTCTATCTTAATAAATGTACTTTCCTTAGTTCCTTATCAAATATACCAACCAATATAACTACCACGTCTTTCAAATTAATTACGGTGTGCTACGTGACCAAATTACGATTTCCTTTACGACCAAAACTTTTGGAGAAAAGGTGAGGACACCTACTGACCGAGAGATGTAACAGCATTTAGAAAAGTTATTCAAGTGTATACTTTATTTTAACGGTTATTAGGTCCAAATTGAAACTGGTTTCAATAGTTGTTACGACTGTGTGTGGTGGGAAGGCTTTTATGAGGTGTCGTCGACATTTTAGGGGCTTAGTCTTTTTATGTTCAAGTTTAGGGAGAATTTGTAGTAAGAGAGCCCATGACACTGAACCTAGTTCGATAAGTCTCCTGGATGAGATGTATATAATTAGCCGTATCTTTAATGGGGGAACACGAAATACCGATGCTGCAATGCAAAAAAAGTGGTGGCGTATTTTGATTTTTTTTTGGAAAAAAAAAGCCGGTTTCTAGTACGATAAGTCTCCTAGATTTACTTTGTTCCTCGAAGCAGGGGAGGGGTAGGGCAACACGATAATGCGGTACTGCAAGCCCCTGTGCGAAGCCTTGTCAGTGGCAGCAGCATCAAAAGATTGTAGATATATGAAAAAACACAGCGCCTGATCTTTTAAAATATAAAATCTTTTTAATAACGTAACATCTTGTTGCAGTTCAGGCGCTAAGTTTAGGTTACATAACATCTTGTTTTTTTATAAAAAAAGATCAGGCGTTTTGTTTTTTCATACATCTACAATATTTTGATGCTGCTGCCACTGACAAGGCCACGCACCGGGGCTTGCAGCACCGCATTATCGTGTAGCCCTACGCCTCCCCTGCTTCGAGGAACAAAGGAAATCTAGGAGGCTTATCGTACTAGAAACCGGATTTTTTATTATTTAAAAAAAAAAAAAATACGCCACCACTTTTTTGCATTGCAATATCAGCATTTCGTGTTCCCCATTAAAATCGCGTCTAATTATATATAATTCATCTAGGAGACTTATCTAACTAGGTTCAGTGGCATGGGCTCTCTTACTATCGGTTCTAGCCAGTCATAAACTGGCGTAGGCGTTTGCCTAATTTCCTTAAGAGTAAAATTAACTACTCTATATTAAACAATAATAGTTGTAAACAAAAAAGAACCGACTTCACTTAGCCTCCTTTCTAAAAGCAAGTGCTCGAGCTGCTGTAAAAAATACTCAAATCACTATAGGTGTGCCTAAAAAAGTTGAAGAGTTCCCTCGATTTCTCCAGGATCCCATCATCAGATCCTGACGTGATGACAATGGGATCAACTGTAAAGTATACTCTTTCAGCCAAGAAAACAATTTTCTAAATTGGCCAAGCCGTCTTCCAATAACCGGTGAACATAACATTTAAAAAAAAATAGCAAAAACAAAGATCCCGACGAACTGAGGACCTCCTCCTTCGAAATCTTGAAGTCGGTTAAAAACGACTAGTAACTGTGAAGTTTATACGGAAGTCTTGCCCTGTGACTGGGGAATGTTTTCAGTTTTGACATATAATCTGACGATATCAATTTGGTAAGCACATCGTTGACTTACCCAAAACGCTTACCAAAAACACCGAATGTGAAGTGTTTTTTAGAATGCGATCAAGCTATTTTAATCTCTATTGCTAAGACATTGAACAGGGAAACCACATTGAATATGGTTAACCATATTCAAAACGATTACCCTATCATTATGGTTATCCAATTATAGGGAAACTATTAAATTGGGTAACCTTTTAACAGAGTTACCTTATCGAAAATATTAGTCAAATAGAGGGGTTTTCCGATCCCTAGAATCTGATTTTGTATGGTGAGAAGTTTTTTATAGAAGACGAATACCAGAAGCACAACCTAACTATGACGTCACGAAATATTATAATGAATGCAATCCTTTATGACATTTCACGAATAATAAAATTAAAGCTCAAATACGGCTGGTTTTTCTGTGTTTTCCCTTATTTTTTTTATAATACAACAGTGGCAAATAAGCGAACGGCCCGCCTGAAGAAGCTGATACCATAACCTGTGGACGGCTGCAACTGCAGAGGATAAACATGCGCGTTGCCGATCCTTTACAAAAGAGGATTTACTGTGTTGACGAAGAAAGAGACTCAGGGTCTCCCGTCGTTAACACACTGCATCTTTTTAGAGTTTTCTGGCGACCTTACACCGGCAGGAACACAAAAGTAAGAGTAGGGTCTAGTGCTATTTGGTTGTGGTTTTCTGTAAGGTGGAGGTACTTCCCCAGTCGGGCTCTGCTCCAGATTTGAGCGAGATGACATTCGCTGAGCTGTGCTCTACCAAAAATCGAGATGACATTCGCTGAGCTGTGCTCTACCACAAAGCCAGATGTCATTCGCAGTGCCCATACGTCTCTTACAATTAAATTAAGGTCGCGTTCATGATCACAAAAAAGGTGTCAAAAATTATTGCGCAACGTGTAAATAACACGTGGCTGTTTTCCTATTTTTTTTTTTTAATTTTTGTGCTCTGTGCACTCACGTGTGGCCCCGGCGGAAGACCAGCGCTGCCCTCCCAGGCTAGCATCATGCTGAGTCGGGACCATTTCGTGGCAACCATGTAAATGCCTTAATTATAATTAGTTATTATGCTTAGATTAAGTATTTTTGTTTGCATGCTGTTGTTGTCACGAATTAACGTTTTCTATTTCTATAAATTTGTATTTACTTGGCTGTTAGGAAGCAATTTTTAGCATAGGAAGCAAGCATAGGAAAGTAGCCAATTAGTAACCAAGTCCTTAATTGGGTTATTTTTTCGTACTAAGGAACATAATTAGTCCAGCTTGAAATCTAATATTAAACCTGCCCCGAGCAGTCGTTTCACAGAGAACATAGCAAGCTAATTACGGTTTGCGTCAAAAAAATATTATTAGTTTCCATCCGTGACATCATTCGCGTTATGTTGCACCTCTTTCAATAAATATACCAGTAGTTCGAACCCTTATTTCAAGATTCAAGACTTACACAAATTTTACATAGATTTCCAAACAAACAAAATAAAGATTTATTTAATTGTATGGCTAAAACATATTCCTCTATTCGTCGCTCTGAAAATACAGTTATCAAGGAATTAGAGAGCGATATCCAGATTCTTTGCCCATTGGGCTACGTTTTCACTTGGCGCAAACAGGTCTGCAAAATTGCCATTAAACTTTCTCTTAGGGCAGTCGTAAATGATGTGGTTTATAGTCTACTTTGGTGCTCCGCAGTCACACGAGGGGGAATCTCGCCATCCGAATTTAAACATACAATCGGCACAGCGTCCATTCTCAGTTCGAAGCCGATTCAGCTGGCATCATTCCTTTCTGGGAGCTGTGAAACATCTGGGTTTTGTCGTGGGGTCAAGGTTCGAGAGGCACTGTCTAGGTGGGTTTGACATCTATTCCTTTTTCTATTCCTCCTTTAGGTTAAACCCACATTCCCACAGGTTTTTGGCCGTTTTATATGGTGGATTTCGAGACTTGAGGCGGTGTAGTGGCGGACACAGGAAAAATCAAGATAATACTAGTGTAACACTAAGAAACGGACCCAGCGGATTATGCTGACATAATGCTAGCATGGATGCTAGCGCTGGTCGTCCGTAGAGCCCATTTAGTGATTGTGTATTTCACCTTTGAAGCCGTCTTGCTTGTAAGACGAAGGTGTCTGGTGTAATCCCTGGCTAGTACCAATGTATAATAATTTAAACAAAGTTTCACTCATTATATTAAAAACGGGACTAAATCTCGTAATCTTACTTTTATTATTTCCTGACGTTTCGAGCGTGCTGTGACGCTCGTGGGGACGTATTCTAACTTTTAATACACGTTTAGATGCGAACCAACTTCAGTACAACTCCAATACTTTAAACGCCTGAATCACAAATATCAGAATTTTCTTGAAAAATAACGATGGAACTCCAATACAATATTGGTTGATTATTTATTATGTGTTGGAGTTATGTATGTTTGAAATAAATTTTGTTTTAATGTATTGTTTATATATTTTAAATTTAGAATACGGTACGTGGTCGCAGATTTTCGGTATGGTAATAACATCATAACAATTAAGAAAGCATTAAACATGTATGTGAAGTCCCCATTCTGCTTTGGGCCAGCGTAGAGTCTATATCCCGAATCCCTTCATGCAATAAAAGAGGCCTGTGCCCAACAGTGGCCTGTATATAGGCGTATTATATTGGTATGTGTTAAGAAAATCACAATATTTTTCCTATATCATCAACTTGGAAACGCATACTGTTAAAGAATACCAAAAATTTAGGTATTCTTTAAAATTGTCACCTAAGTCGGGCATTTTTGCAGGCACTAAAGATGAATATGAGTTTAATGCTTGTTAAATAGTACACTTGATAAGGCTAAAGTCATTATTCATTAATATAATATAACTGCAATGCTTTATCTTGTCTCATTATCATTTATGTTTCATTTTCTTCATTACTCTCAAGACTAGCAATTTATCAACCTTTTTGAGGACGATACTTTTGTTTTTGTGGATTGTACACGTCTCATTTAGCAAGACGTGATTACGTTTCTTACTTGTTTTGTCATCTACGTGATTTGGCTTGAAAATTAATTAATTAGGTACTCTTGGTAGTAAGCGTCTAAACAATATAATTAAAGTATCATTAAGAAACCGGCCAAGTGCGTGTGGACCACGCATAATGGAGGGTTCAGTAGCTTCAATGGAATAAGAACCAGACTAATGCCAAAAGGTCGTATCTGATGCCTATGGATGAAGTTTTTTGGAAATAACTCAAAAATTGCTACACCGATGGTGTTCTGAAAAACAATTTTCGTAGAAAGTATACGATAACGCACATCTTCTCAATGCACCTGATCTTTTAAAATAAAAAATCATTTTATAAGGTAACATCTTGTTGCAGTTCAGGCGCTAAGTTTAGGTTACATAACATCTTGTTTTTGTTATAAAAAGATCAGGCGTTTTGTTTTTTCATACATCTACAATCTTTTGATGCTGCTGCCACTGACAAGGCCACGCACGGGGGCTTGCAGCACCGCATTATCGTGCAGCCCAACCCCTCCCCTGCTTCGAGGAACAAAGGAAATCTAGGAGACTTATCGTACTTGAAACCGGGTTTTTAATAAAAAAATAATAATATTAAATACGCCACCACTTTTTTTGCATTGCAGCATCAGCATTTCGTATTCCCCCATTAAAGACGCGTCTAATTATATATATATCTCATCTAGGAGACTTATCGAACTAGGTTCAGTGTCATGGGCTCTCCTACTATCAGTGTTAAGTTGTAGTCCCGATTACGCAACTTTTGATTTGTGTCACATAGTTTCATTTTGCGTATTTTTTGCTTCATTACCTAAACGGCAAACAGTGGCCATTTTTTCCGTTTAGGTGATGAAGCCAAATGTAAGTAATATAAAACTGTATCACATAGATCATAAGTTGCGGAATTAGTAGGACTACAACTCAACATGATGGATTATAGATAAATTGATTCGTTTATTAGGAAATACAATCCCCCCAATGAAGGCGCCACTCGACGCAGTCTTAAAGGTACAAAGCACTAGCATAGTCCTTTATATTAGGGAGGTGTTGGGTTGCTCATTCTACAAGCTTTTATATAACTTGTGATGTTCTTACGTAAGTATGTTTGATATCTTCAAAAGCCCAAGTTATACATATTGTAAATAGTTTGTAGTTCACACACACGCACATCCCTAGCGCCTATTATTAGTACAGAAAGCGCATTCTCTTTGAGACGTCACAGCTGCAACACCTGGACGTAATAGTTCTCATTGCAAGAGCTCTGTATGTCTATTGGACTAAGAGCTGGCCACGTTATATATGACACAATAATGAGAGCAACGAAACCCGTGCATTAAGATTGCAATACTCTTCTTATTGCTAGATTCGGGCCTCTGGCAGCTTTTAATGGGTAGAGGTTAGAGTGACAGACTAGCAAAATTTTTTAATTGGAAAATTGTAATACCAAAACAGGGAAAATCTGCCGAAGTTGTATCAGTTATAAAGGACAGGGTCTATATTTCTACATTAGACCAAAAACCATTACTTATTATTACGAAAATATAAAAACAGTAGGCGACAAACTATGAATTACATTATACGTCATTTGGCACTACTTTGCCCCAACAGACACTTTTGGAAATGATAAAATCAAATTATTTATATAATTTCTCATAATATTGCATCAAAACTAGAACTCTAGGATTTGTTTTCTTGAAGTGGTTTGCATTCTTTGACCTCCACCACTTTACAGCTGCCAGATGTCCAGATGTATGTAACAAATGTATGTAAATATTAATAACAATCAATATAGTTAATAATACCCATATTATATATAAAGTATTCGTCACATTTAGTATCTATACATGGCGCGACTTGGCGACAAAACGACGCCGCGATATTTCAAAGTCAAATCGTTTCATTTCACACATGTTTTCGTATATTTAACAACACTTTAGTTTGCACTTTAGATAGTACTTTACAAATAACATATTGTTGTATGAAAATAATATTTTATTTATTTTAAACTTTATTGCACAAATAAAAAGTGTACAAGAGGCGGACTTAATGCCTTAAGGCATTCTCTACCAGTCAACCATTGGATCAAACCGAAACTTGTAATTGGTGCAGGATCATAGAAATCGAGATATATTTAGAAACACAAATCAACATTACTATTTATTGATAAATACACATACACATATAGAAACATAACATAAACATACACATACATACATAAATAAAAATATAATAATATAATATTCTAAAATATTACCATTTATACTATTTGTAACAATGTACCATGATTTTCGTAATAAACGATTATATTCTGTTCTATTCTAGAAATAAGCATAGTATAGCAAACTGACTAACTGGATTTCGTTGCTCTCATTATTCTGTCATATATGACGTGGCTAGCTCTCCGTCTATGTTCGTTTGTATTGTGCTTTTAGTGTCTATGTTCTAGGTGCCAGCCCCAGTGCTGCTCTAGGAACGCATACATTTTCTTTGTGACGTCACTGCAGCATGCAGTTAATGACAACGCTCAATGGATTGCAGTTGTTGTGCAATCGTTATGTACTAATTTATGCACACGACTTTATCCGTGTAGAACGAGTATTGGGATTAAAATACTATTAGAAACGGGTATTAGCCGTGTACGGTACTGCTACAACTTTACCTACGATGCTCAACTTTGCCTGGCTTGAAAAACATTGTTTTCTTCACCAAAAATGGGAGAAAGATAAAAATAGCTGTTTGGTGAAGAAAACCATGTTTTTCAAGCCATGCAAATAAATAAATAAATATTATAACACAATCTTACACAAATCGACCTAGGCCCACAGTAAGCTCAATAAGGCTTGTGTTGTGGGTACTAGACGACGATATATATAATATATAAATATGGATAAATATTTAAATACATAGAAAACATCCATAACTCAGGAACAAATATCTGTGATAAACACACAAATAAATGCCCTTACCAGGATCTGAACCCGGGACCTCCTGCTTCGTAGGCAGGGTCACTACCAACTGGGCTAGGAGGCCGATAAAATACTATTAGAAACGGGTATTAGCCGTGTACCGTACTGCTACAACTTTGCCTACGATGCTCAACTTTTTCTGGCTTGAAAAACATGGTTTTCTTCACCAAAATGGGAGAAAGACGGCATTCTCAGGAATAAGATATAAATAGCTGTTTAGTGAAAAAAAAAACATGTTTCTCAAGCCAGGTAAATTTGAGCATCGCAGGCAAAGTTGTAGAAGTTGACGGTATGCGAATTTGGGAGATTCCAATATTTGGGCACAGTTATATACGCCATTATCACTATTGCAAAATATCGGGGACTCCAAAATACAAATAAACATAGTATGTTATTCAATCAAATACAAACACTGAAAACATTGAAAAAATAATCAACCCAGCAGGATTTGAACCTCGCATCGATACGCCTAGGCGATATCGATAGGCGTATCGATGCGAGGTTCAAATCCTGCTAGGTTGATTATTTTTTCAATGTTTTCAGTGTTTGTATTTGATTGAATAACATACTATTGTATGAGTGGAATGCCCCACTTTAAAAAAACATGTAAAATAATTACAAATAAACATACATTATAAATTAATTTTTAATGATAAACTTATATAGAAGTATATACAAAGGAAAAAGTGGCCTAGGCCTCCGGTGCCCAGGGCTGGGATCGAACTAGCGTCTTCTGCATTCGCGGCAGACGCCTTTACTACTTGGCCACCCGGGTCACAGCTGCACCGGTCGAATTTTCCCGTGTATATGCAATTTTTGTAAATTCTCAGGCGCATTTTAGACAATCATCTAAGATTCCTTTAGATTCCTTTGTATTTTCCTTTGTATATGACATCCTTTGATAATTAAACCAACCGGATGCGAGACGCGCACTAATTTCTATCAGAAAAAGTCTGCCAATTTCGGCGCGGGGGACGAGGAAACGCACACAAATACTGTTAACACTAATGCATTTTCCATTGACGTCGCTACATACGCACTCGATAAAATTATCAAACACTAGCATAAATAAATAAATAAATAAATAAATAAATATTATAGGACAATCTTACACAAATCGACCTAGGCCCACAGTAAGCTCAATAAGGCTTGTGTTATGGGTACTAGACGACGATATATATAATAGATAAATACTTAAATACATAGAAAACACCCATAACTCAGGAACAAGTATCTGTGATAAACACACAAATAAATGCCCTGACCAGGATTCGAACCCGGGACCTCCTGCTTCGTAGGCAGGGTCACTACCGACTGGGCTAAGAGGCCGTTAAAGCATAAAATATACTCACACAAGTATAAACACAGACACAGACAACCTGTCCGTGAACGAGATAATGTCATTTTAAGTAAACGTACACAGTGCGAGGAACGCGTCGATAATAATATACTTAAGTATCGATATTTGTGACGTTTACAAGTCAAAGGTACATTGTCGGTTGTTAATAGAGTTAATTTCTAAATGATTTTTTTATGGTAACGCCTTATTGACAACCGATAATGATGTCCCTTTGACTTGAAAATGTCATATTTTATCGTAGATTTATTTATCGTATACCCACATGTCACTGGATATAGATAGGCATTTCTTCCCTAGGGTAGTGGGAAAGCAGATGATGAAGAAAATCCAGTGAGTGCTGCGAGGTCCAGGTAGGACAGTAGAGCTGCCAAGTTTATAACTCTTTTAGCACCACCCAGGGATTACGTGTAGGGTTGCCTAAGGTGTTTCCTACGGACGCAGAGAAACATTGATCGTAGGTTAGTTATATATTTTTGTTACTTTACCAAGTATAAGGTTTAGCTATTGATAAAATTATAATGTTAAGTTATGATTAAATATCAAGTTTTTCTACCAGCATATTACTTACAATGTTAGTATTCTACGTAAGTTAGTTTGTTTATTTGTTCAGGACAAATGTTGCAAGCTGATTTAGAATAACTTTTATATTATCAATTTAATATTTTGATGTGTATTTGCTTTTAAATTTAGTGGAAAATACTACAAATTGGAAACAAATAACTATTACAATGAAACATTGAACTGCAAAGAACTCTGGAACATCACGGGATTCGAACCCACGTGTTTAGATTACCGTTCCAATGTGCTTCCAATTACACTAGACGTTCCTCTATCCACCTCAGTGAATTTTTCACTGTAATGAACAATGATGAATCAGTCACTAGCGACATCGTGATGTTCCAGAGTCCTTCGCAATTGATATTTTGATTGTAATGGGCACCTGTTTCCAATTTGTGTTTCTATTTCTATTATCTCTTCTTCATTTTCTATTATAAATAAAAAGTACTAGCTGTGCCCGCGGCTCCGCCCGCGTGGAATTCGGTCTGTGTCAGTAAGCGGCTAATTCACCCCTAATTTCTCTCCCGCTACCCTGGAGGCGGAACTTGAAGTAAAGTTGACAGATGGATAAAAATATTTTACAATTACCACTAAATGAAACTACACTCAAAAATGAATACTTTTTTTATCATATTAATTTTTTTTGGCATGATTTAAACGACATAGAGTAGTAGGTGTATATCGGACGATACAGGACCACTTTTGTATTTATACGTTCATGTCCAAGGCAAATATCATCCAAATCGATTCTCCCGTCAAATCAGTCTAAGAATGAAAGGTAAGAACAGGCGCGGTTGAAATTGGGATGGGGGGGATGATTTTTTTCTATTTGAGGTGCACTGTGTGTTTAGAGGGGGGCATGCAAATTTAACTCAATCGAGTGTAGTGGAATTGGAATTAGTAATATATTAAAATTATTTATAACGGGTTACTCACGTAATTTAAGTCGAGTTTTGCTCGACATGTTTCGGTCAATTTACCATGACCATTTTCACGAGCTGCCTTCCGCGACGGCAGCGCGACGGCTACTGAGTACTGAGTAGCCGTTTGCAGTTTGGATATTTTATTTTTGATTTTTTCGCAAATTGGGTTTAATTTTTTTTTTTTTAATTTTGGAAAATTGGATTTTATTAAATTTTTTAAATTTTTTTTAAATTTTGAAATTTTTGAAATTTTTGAAATTTTTAAAATTTTTGAAATTTTTGAAATTTTTGAAATTTTTGAAATTTTTGATATTTTTGAAATTTTTGAAATTTTTGAAATTTTTGAAATTTTTGAAATTTTTGAAATTTTTAAAATTTTTGAAATTATTGAAATTATTGAAATTTTTGAAATTTTTAAATTTTGTAATTTTTACTTTTAGGTTCTCTACTTTTTTCACTTTTATCACTTTGTCACTTGTCACTTCTCACTTTCACTTTTCACTACACTTCACTTCACTTCACTTTTTTCTATTTTATATATTTTTTATTTCATTCCATTTTACATTTTTCTCAATCGTATGGGTGTCGCGTTTTCGTGACGTGACGCTTTTTCGTGACGGTCACGTGACTTTTTTTCGCCTAGCCCCCCATCCGCGAACCGTCCGATAAGGAACTTCGTTCCAAAACTACCACCGGTACTAACCCTACACCTCTGGCCCAAGAAGTATTACGAGTATGACCGAAAAGAAACTCGACGGGACTTATTTTTTTCAAAACAGTAATACATTATTAGATCTTAATGATACAAAATAATGCGTAGTTCTTCAAGAAGACATATCAAAACAGCTTGAGGGACAGATAATGTATTGTTTAATTATAAAGAAAAATAAATCCTAATGAGTCCTTAAGTGACGACTTGGACATAGAAAGGGAACGTAGGGCGTTGGCAGTCAGATGCAATATGGTGGCCCGTAGGTTTGCAAAGTGTTCAGGTAGTGTAAAAGTGACACTTTTTAAAGCATATTGCCAGTCATTCTACACTTGCAGCCTATGGGTTAATTATACGCGGAAGGCTCTCAACGCCCTCAGAGTCCAATACAACAATGGTTTTAGGATGCCACGATACTGTAGTGCTTCGGGGATGTTTGCAGATGCGCACACCGATGGTTTTGCAGCTATTATACGCAAAAGGGTTGCATCCATAGTACGGAGAATCGAGGCTAGTACCAACGGCTTGCTAAATACCATTGTTGACAGGTACCAAGGTCGTATCCAGCAGCACTGGAATGACCTGCACTGCTCTCCGGGGTAGGTTAGTCTTTAGCATTAGGTAATTTATTAAACTTTAATTGTATTTTATTAACATTAGCACTTAAGATGTTTTAGACTTATGTATCATACTAACAAATATGGACTTGCTTCCGAAATAAATTATTTTGAATTTTGAATTTTTTTTTTTTTTGAATAATCTGACTGCTTCACAAAACGTTTGATATGTTTTCCTACCTAAACGGTGTCCTATAAATGTTAGATGATTTTGTAGTAGTTTTTTGGTTTGGGCCATGCATCTTTGTCTGTCATATATAGTCCTCGAACCTGCAATAACCCTTTGACATTCATGACATTTTCAAATATTTCTTAAGAGCGGGTAAAGGTAAATTTAAAGCAACGACGGGTAACATGTTATAAATATGAACACCGTGAACAAAAAATTACAAATTATTTCAATACCAAATTTCATCTAAATACGTACAGCGGTTATTGGTTGTTTTTTCCCCATGTAAACTTCCACCCCTTTTGCATCCGCTTAAGGGATAATTTCCGAGATAAAACTATTTTATTTCCTTTTCCAGAGCTCAAATTATCTCCATACCAAATTTTATCTAAATCGATTCTGTGGTTAATAATTCCCTATATACATTTCCAACTCCCTTTTCACACCTTTAGGGTTGATTTTCGAGGTGAAAACTATTCTTTGTCCTTTCTCGAGACCCATGCTATCTCTATACCATATCATCTTTATCAGTTCAGCGGTAAAAAAATCCTCATACCAACTTCCAACCCCCTTTTCACCCCCACAAGGGTTTATTTTCGGGATGAAAACTATTTTGTCGTTTCTCGGAACTCAAATTATCTCCATACTAATTTCTTTTAAAAATTCTCCATACAAACCTTGAACCCCTTTTCACCCCCTCCAGGGTTGATTTTCGGGATGAAAACTATTCTTTGTCCTTTCCCGAGACTCAAATTATCTCTACACAAAATTTCATCAAAATCCGTTCAGCCGTTTTCACGTGATGCGCGGTCAAATAAAAAGACAAACATATACAGACAAAAAATCAAAAAATGGATGGAATGTGTTCTGTTATCGATTCTAAGTATCCCCAGCCAACTTTTTTTCGAATATATTCCATTAACAGACTTTCGACCCTGTTCAGCTTTATTATATGTATAGATAGTTTTTATTAAAAGTACCTTTCAGGCTTCACTTCCATTATTTTTTTCAAATTTTTACGGTTCTAAAGTAAGATGAGGGGGATGGCTTTTTTTAAAATGAAACTATCCTTTGTCCTTTCTCGAGACCCATCCATACTATCTCTATACAAATTTTCATCTAAATCAGTTCAGCGGTAAAAAAATCCTCATACCAACTTCCAACCCCCTTTTCACCCCCACAAGGGTTTGAAAACTATCCTATGACGTTTCTCGAGACTCAAATTATCTCCATACTCATTTCTATCTAAATCGTTTCAACGGTAAAAAATTCTCCATACAAACTTTCAACCCCATTTTCACCCCCACCAGGGTTGATTTTCGGGATTAAAAGTATATATTATCCTTTCCCGGGACTCAAACTATCTCTGTACAAAAATTCATCAAAATCCGTTCAGCCGTTTTCACGTGATGCGCGGTCAAATAAACAGAAAAACAGATAAACAGATAAACAGATAAACAGATAAACAAATAAACAGATAAACAGACAAACAGATAAACAGACAAAAATTCTAAAAATTGTTGGAAAGTGTTCTGTTATCGATTCTAAGTATCCCCAGCCAATTTTTTTTCGATTATCTTCCATGTACAGACTTTCGACCCTCTTCAGCTCTATTATATGTATAGATAACATACTGCTAATGTTAATCGTAATGTGTATCGACATTAATATTTGTGCTGTCCTATCACTAAGGGTGGGTTGCACCAAACCGCCTGTTAAAGTAAGCCAAATGTTACGCTAATCGGAGGTACTTAACGATTGCTAACATGAATGGGTTGCACCAAGTTCAAAATAACAGAATGTAAGAGTTACGAGGGATGCCACTGTATAAACGCATTTCTAACAACATTTTCATGGTAGAATATTGTTTTCATATGGCAACCCAACCATAAGTGCCAAACTAAACTTGTCAAAATCGTCAATTCGTCACACGAAGAAAAAATCTAAAGGAAAGCAAAGAGCGCGAACTAAACTTTGCACCCTGCAGCTTGAAAATCAAGAATATTCAACAATTTTAGCCATTCCTGAACATGTATGGGGTATGTCCTTGGACCCGGGGTATGTCCTTAAACTACGTCCGGACCTGGGTATGTCCTTAAACTACGCCAAAAAGAGAGGTATGGGCACTGCGAATGGCATCTCGCTAAGTGTGGTAGGGCACGTTCAGCGAATGTCATCGCTCAAATCTGGAGCAGAGCCCGACTGGGGAAGTACCTCCACCTTACAGAAAACCACAGCCAAATAGCACTAGACCCTACTCATAGTGTTGTATTCCTGCTGGTGAGTAAGGTTGCCAAAGAGCTCAAAGAGGACCCAGTGTGTTGACGATGAGGGACCTTCTTGTTCCTTTAGTCGTCAACACAGTGAATCCTCCTTTTTGTAAAGGGTCGGCAACGCGCATGTGACGCCTTTGGAGTTGCAGGCGTCCATAGGTTACGGTAGCTGCTTACCATCAGGCGGGCCGTATGCTTGTTTGCCACCGTCGTGGTATAAAAAAAAAATGTTTATTACTCAGTCAAAAAGTGGGCTATCCATAGCGCCCTACGAGCAAACTTTTTCAAAGGATAATGCAACTTGTGTTGCGAGTGGTGTTTAAAGAGAAAGCCAGAGTAGTCGGCTGGTGTATTATATTTTATATTATAGTGAGTAAATTATCCTTCTACTTTATTACTACTTACAGAACCCTAAGCAAGTAAAGCGGTTGATGGAAGCACCAAATGGCGAGAAGGTGCCCAGTCGCAAAACAAAGGCACTACTAGTTTTGAGAACTCTCCTTTCGAAAATTCGTAAATATAGGGCGCTGAATCCCTCCAACCTGGTTAATTATGGCTAGCATTGTAACCAACGACCAAAATATTGAACTTATTATATATGTACCTACTTATTGAAAGAGTGTTATAAAGCATCTTTGTGAAGTATAGCACATAATTATGTTACATTCATAATACACAATGTTTTTTATTTCAGGTTTGAATTTACCTTTGGTTTTGAAGACAAGATGAAATCAAGGCTTATGCAACTCAGTGCTCAACTCAAGGAACTTTTAAAGTGAAAGTGCAGTGGTTTCAAGAAATTTGTAGAATCTCAAAGTAAAAATAAAGAATATTTTTTTTAACATAATCAATACTTATTTCAATTTTGTCAATAAAATACATAATATATTTAGTTACCCTACTTTGTTTATATATTATTCAAACTCTGGCATAGGTTTCCTTTGTAGATAGGGGCAAGACAATGACATGCAATGATTATTTTCACCATTTTTCTAGCAACTGAAGAACAAATCAAATTATTTTAATAAATATTTTGATTTGTTTATTTTTAAGTAGACACACTACTATATAAATTATAAACTTATATAGATGTCATATACAGAAAAAGTGACCTAGGCCTCCGGTGCCCAGGGCTGGGATCGAACCAGCATCTTCAGCACGGGAGGCCTAGGTCACTTTTTCCTTTGTATATGACATCTATATAAGTTAATTTTTCTAGCAGTTGACATTAATAATCAATATGAACATTGCCTGTTGTTACAGGCAATGTTCATATTGATTATTACATATTCATCATATTGATTAACAATGCTGTCTGCAGTTGACATTAATAATCAATATGGACATTGCCTGTAACAACAGGCAATGTTCATATTGATTATTAATGTCAACTGCAGACTGCATTGTTGTGCAGTCTCATTCATACTTACTAAACTTGAAACGATTGAAGTATTTTAGGCCAGATCAATCTAAGATAGTATAAACCCAACCCGTGGCCAAGGTGACCCAGCTTGTTGACCGGAGAAAAAACTTCATATACTGAACCACAGATGGTTATCAACAATATGATACAGGTCAAAGTGACTATGGTCAAGTAATGTTTTATGAAACATTACTTATCAATATAAATTGATAGTATAAATTGCTGTAGTTGCTTAGTTTGGCTAGGTGAGATTGTCCCAAAGTCATAAGAGTAAATTTCAAAAATGGTTTATTATCACTTGTATCTTTGTAAAATACATGTTACAAGTCATACAAACAGCCATGTATGTACTGACTGTACTATTATGTTTTATTTTTAAATAGGTACCTATCCTGATTAGTAGAGATATATGACATTGATAAAAAGAGACCTATATTATTTATTACTAATGAGTTTTTAGGTACCTACTTATGTTAGGGTACAGTACATAAACTCTCATAGGATCTAACATTTTTAGCCAAAGCCCAAGGCCAGGTCTTTGCTTCCTTTTTAGCCCATCATGAAACAGATACAAAATGCAAATGCATGTATTTTGTGTACAATTTGAATGAAAAAAAGCATGTTCATAATAATGTCCGATATAAAAAATACTAATGGGGAATGGAGGAAGGCATCTATCAAAGGTTTGTCAGATGGTGCCAGCATAGCTTTGTACCTATCACTAGTTTTGTTCTATGGGATTTGGCTTAAAGGGCTATAATTAATGCCAGAAAATTCCAAATAAAACAATAATTTGCCTCAGAAGAGCAACACACATGAAGTCAAATTAGCTAAACCATGCTATTACCAAATTTTCAGTAGATAATTATTTATTTATATGGGGTTATTGTCTCTTCAGATCTGTAAAATCTGTGCTGTGAATTTATTTCACAAATGAAACTGAAATACAGTGTAAACTATATAGCGGCACTCAAGGAACCGGAATTTTTTTCATGTTATTGCGAGTTGTCGTTAAACAGAGACCTACTGTGCTTGATTTAAGGCCTATATAAAATCAAATAAAAAAACAAGATTTTAATGAATCAGTATAATAAATTTTCATAGACATTTGAATTTGTGGATACCAAACCATTGTTGAACTATTTTTGTTCCACAACACTTGACACTCTAATTTACTTGATTGTATATTCCATATCACGCTTTATTTACATGTAGTTCTGAACATTGTTTAGTTGAGTAGAACATTGTCGAGGCTCGATTTCGGTGGTATTGGCGATAAATGTTTGGTGATATATATAATAGCACTGCTGCTATGGCATGAAATTATAATCTGGTTATCTGGCACCTTTTGAATCGTATGACTTGCTCCCATCGAGGCTTTCTACCGTGTCATAACATAAAACAGGTGTTTCTTCTTGACCTGTTCACTCCACCGCGTCAGAGGTTTACGCTCCCTTTTGCTTTCTACCTTAAAGAACTTGCAGTATTCAAGTCTTGTAGTCAGTCATTCGTTATTTCCAAAGGTTTGGTCTTCATTGACAAAAACAGAGTGGTTTTTAAAATGATTATCATGATTGTTCTGCAGGTTTCGCTCGCTCTACGGCTGTCGGCTTTCATGACAATTACTGTAGGTTCTGGCATAGTTCTGGTATGTCTGTTATAACAGAAGTCTGGTCTATTTCAACCTAAGTCACTTGGCACTCGGTTTTAACTTAAAAGCGCACTTTTTACACAGAATTATATATTTATTATTAGATACACGAGTTGAAGTGTGAATAATACAAAACGTCAATCGTATGACCCTTTTGCGTTCAGATACGTGCATATATTTATTACTGCGAACAATATTTTATTATTTTTCATCAAATATCGCTGTATTTTTGTCTAATCAAGCATTAATCTATGAAATACGAGACATTTTTGCAAATTGTCCGCCATATTTAAACGTAGATTTGAGTTAACCAGTGCTCGACGGCTGGTTAAGGTAAACGTAACTTTCTGACTGCTAAAGTGCATGGTGCAACGGAAAAATGGACTTGACGTCTACTGTAACCATGATGAGTTCGTTAAGTATGCGTGGTGCAACCCGCCCTAAAACTTACCTGTTAGGTACAGTGATACCAGAGTCAGAAATTAAAAGTGCCTATTTAAGGGGATAAGTGTGTATAACGTACCTTATAATAAATAAAGTATAATCCATACCAAAATTAAAATGCTACATAAAATGTATGATGAAAATAAAGGAACGAATTAATTTCTAAACAGGAATATCGTTATTTCAAGCATCTACAAGTATATTTCATTTAAGGGGCGCCACACATTACAGCGGAATTCGGTGCGTAATTCATCACACTAGCTGAAATTTGTCTATTAAAACGGAAATTTGTTCATGGTAGCTGTATTTTTGAGACCATAGACAAATTGTATTAACAAGCGCACATACGCCGAGTTTCTTACGCTGGTTCTTCTCAGTTGGGGCTCCTTTCCGAACCACTAGTAGTTTATTGCCCTTCCCATAATACGGTTTTAAAAAGATTTGTAATCAATACAGTTGTTAAACCAGTGTTTATGTTTTATTTCATTACCGTGCGTCCGTGCGTAATGTGCTATAGGCTAGGTTATCCTGATAGTGTCAGTTTTTTGAGTTCCAAACCAACTTACTGCCCTGCCCTCGGCGGTCCTCGACGACATATATAATTTAAAAAGCTATGCGTGTGAATGAGTTTTACCTTTGAAGTACTGACGTTAATCTTTTCATTTTTGTTAATGATTAAAAAATAATATGTAATTTGAATAATTTAAAAGTCGATTAAAATATGTTTAGAAACAATTTAATAACAACACACACACAGAGACACACTGCTTTTTTAACAGAGCAATGCTTTACAATTATGGCTGTATGCCGAATGGGTCTCTGCCTAACCCACGGAGTATCTTTTAAGTGTATTGCCTAACCTGTCATAACAATGACAATGAATGACATAATGGCGGAGTCGATTACTCTTGTTTGCAATATTTCACTTACCTCCCTCGATGTAATCGTGTTCATAATTGCATACCCAATTTATGATTGAATTCAATGATAAATTGGGTATGCATTATGAAGCCGATGGTACAATGTACTATGAAGAGTCAAGTTTAAAAATTACCCTAAAGCAGATGTAGTACCATTAAGTGGCAACACTTTTTGATTGACAATATTTTTTAGTTTTTTGCTAATTTCGTGCACTATTTGATGATGACGTAATTATACTTACAGATGAAAAGAAACGTTATCCTTATGTAAACTAGATAATTCAGATCTTTTCTTACATGAAAACACGCAGCAATTCGGCATTTTTACCTCAGATCGTTCCGGGCTGACTGACATTCATTGAATGGCGTTTGACGCGCGACAACTAGTTTTATATAACCGCTACGACCAGTGGTCTTGTACTTTTGGCAGAGGGGGACGCCTGACAATTACCACTCCATTTGTTTATTTCTCTGAGATGACATCTATATAAGTTTATAATTTATAATAGTAGTGTGTCTACTTAAAAATAAACAAATCAAAATATTTATTAAAAATAATTTGATTTGTTCTTCAGTTGTAATTTTTAATGGTAGGTAGACCTGATGTCTATGTTTACCTGCATATTGAGTAGCCTTTAAAAAATGTGTAAATAAAATGTAATGTTGTACATAGAATCATATAATAGAATAGAATATAGTTTATTCGTAGACACACACACAGATATAATACATTGAGAAAGATCATCCCTCCTTTTCAACCCCTTAAGGCTCTATTATTAAAAACATAGATAAACGAATATGTAAATTTAATTCATAGCAGACTATAAAACTACAGTCAGTTTTATTGTTAAAAAGCGATATCTTCCAGCCTTACACTATACAAGTTCATTTGAATTCCCCGCATTTTATGGATAGCACTCGACTCGTTTCGAGTAGAAAACCTATAAACTTACCCGTATCACTGTAAAGGTCGGTTTACACGGGGAAAGTCTTGCTCTATTTTGGCGTGGCAGGTGACTGACGCGATAATGACACAAACAGGTTACACGATTAGTCTCATGTCTGTTTTCTATAATTCAAAACGGACCGACGAATATAATTTAAAATATTAAATTTTACCATACATAAAAATAGCAAAAAGAAAGATCCCGACGAATTGAGAAATCTTTAAGTCGGTTGATTAAAGTACATCCACAGTACATGTAGAGACAATCAAAAGCTTTTATAAATCCTGTTTCACTTTATTAAAGGCTCCAGTTTCCAAACGATCTTTCTTTTGGTAGAGTATTAGGAGAGGAATTTAATGAAAATATGTATCATATTTCAAGGATCCAACGATTTTGGCTGTGCAATTTCGATCAGACTCTAGGTAACACGACTCTTTGTAACGTTTTGCAATTCAAAGGTACGAGTACCTAGTCGGTTACTAAGTTCTGTTACCAGGTTTCTGACTGATAAAATATAAAATAAAAATTGAAATAAAAATTTTAAGCAATGATTTAATAGCTTAATTTTTAATGAACATAATATGGTATAAAAAAACACAAATCAGATGGGAAATTTATTGGAAATCCTTCTAAAGCTCAAGACGCCTGAAGACGCAAACACGTGGTAAATTTATGAAAATTACACTTTACAAAAGTGAATCAAATAAATATTGCTCCTTTGTTTAGGAGGTTCCATTGCTTGTTTGTAAGAAACCTGTTTATTAGAGGTAATTTCATGACCACCATTTAGTTTTATTGCGATTTTATCGTACAGATATTCCCATTTGAAACATTGCCTATTTTTAAGTTTTGCACAAAATACATAGATTTAGACTGCTATGGAACAAGCAAGCTTGCAACGTGTAGTCTAGTATTTTATCGAGCAGACCCACGTGAACAATACATATATCAAATTCAAGCTAAATAATATATCTACCGAATTGTGCAAGACTGATGCGTCTTAAACATGACTAAAAATAAATAGGATTTAAAATCAACATGAACAAGGAGTGTAATTTTGACGTACATTTTTTACGCCTTTTTCCGAGTGTTATAAAGAATTCTGAAAAACTGCGACAATAATTTTCATTTCAATATATTGTAATCTATTGACTATTAAATAATCTTTTAAATTATATACATAATTAAAATGTTACTACCTATTCCTATTTATTTAGTGAAAACTCTAGTAACAAAACTTAGTAACCGACTAGGTATATTGTCAATTGTTAATAGAGTTTATTTCTAAATAAATTTCTGTAGCAGTAACGTCTTATTGACAATCGACAATATACCAACATGAAAACGTCACATTTAATATCATCATCATATCAGCCGAAAGACGTCCACTGCTGGACATAGGCCTCCCTCAAAGAGTGCCACAATGGCGCAGGACATTAAATATATTTAGATGAAAATATTCATGATTCATTATATCGGATTCGAACTCCCGCATCGATCCCCGAAATTAATATTCGGTTATTTATATTTACGATATTACTCCTGAAACTGGGTTGACCCACATATCTACTTGCTTTTAGTAGCAATAGTCGGCCTTAACACTTAGGCGATAGAGTTCAAAAATATCAAGCAAGAGCATTGGAAAGCAGATGGAATACGTGCTACGGTATTTCGACAATAATTTAATAAATATGTAGATTTAATCTTATAGTAAACTGTGGTTTAATGCTAGGACTTTTAGTACCTTAATGGGTACAAGTAGGTTTCCAGTAATAACTGGAAAAAAAATATACCACGATGGTGTCAAACAAGCATACGGCCCTCTTGATGGTAAGCAGCTACCGTAGCCTATGGACGCTTGCATCCCCAGAGGATTCACATGCGCGTTGCCTACTCTTTAAGAACCTATAGGTACACTCCTTTTTTGAAGAAACTCGTACTGAAATACCGATCAAAATTCAACACCCTGAGCGTGATTCGAATGTTAAAAATTGACTTTTATTTGATCAAGTTTTGACATTTGCGCTTCTTATACCCCTTATTATCCGTCTGCGCTAGGAGTCCGTTAAATAATAAGATCGGTGGGCTTCTTGTCATAGTCAAAAAACCACACACAATCCAACATTCAGCCTGTATATTAAAGGGTCGGCAACGCACAAGTGACACCTCCTTAGTTGCAAGCGTCCATAGGCTATGCTGACTGCTTACTATCAGATGGGCCGTATGCATGTTTGACACCGTTGTCGTTTATAAAAAACAATAAAACGTTATAATTACTTAACTAGTGTAAACCGAGTCTTACAGCTACTATTAAGCAATAAAATTAAATTGCCAATGCACTATGAATTTTATTAAAAGCATACATCCTGTATAATAAATACAGTATGTTTTCAATTAATTATGTCACGTAACTCACGTACTTTAATTGATTGTTTATTTTTGTATGTTAATTAATACGTAATTCAAAATACATTCTCTATAGAACCGAGCAGAAGTAGTTATACGGACAGACTGGTCAAAATCAAATAAGCAAGAATTTTTTTTGTAATATGCTATAGTTTTAGTTTACTTAGTGCGTTTTTAATGTTGCTAGCTGTTCCTGCAGCTTCGCCCGCATGCCTTTTGGAGTTAAAACTACCCTAAGAGTGCGTTTTCACCAGTGCTGTGCGGGGATGCGTTGCGAGGAATGTGTTTGTCATGAACCAATAGAAACGCTTCATTTACCTATCCTCGCTCAGCACAGCTCGAATGGAAACAGCTCGGCGGAGCGAGGTTTTCGTACATACAAAACAAGGGAAGGGTATGTGCGAGTATGTTGCGAGGTACTAAACTTTCAGCTACTAGACGGCGTTTGTCAGAGGCGACACGCCCTTGCTACGTACGCATCCTCGCACCGCTCAGCAAACCTCGCAACGCATCTTCGCACCGCTCAGCTACCTCGCACAGCTCTGGTGGAAACACTCACAACGTTCCACATCCTCGCAACGCATCTTCGCACAGCTCAGCAAACCTCGCAACGCGTCTTCGCACCGCTCAGCAAACCTCGAAACGCATCTTCGCACCGCTCAGCACACCTCGCAACGCGTCTTCGCACCGCTCAGCTACCTAGCACATCTCTGGTGGAAACGCAGCCTAAATTTTGCTCCGGGGTATAAAATGTTACTGTAAAACATTTCATAAATTCCGTGCAGTAGTTTTTGCGTAGTTCGCGAGCTAACAGATGTTTCTTTACGCGTTTACTATATATTTATAGTGAATAAATCAGATAATAAATAATAAAAAAACTGTAAATTGTATAAACTTATGTTGAGCTATTTGCGTCTTTGGATTGTTGATGATTATTGCTTTACTCAAAAATGCTTGAATAGATTATAACTTGAGGCACGGTATCTACTTTTTCCCCTCTTTAAGTACCCCCTTGTAAGTACAAAGGGTAAAATTGAAACTGGAATACATACCCTAAGAAAGTAGGAACAGAAATAGACAAAACGTTTTCTTTTACAACCTGCTTTCTTCTTCTTCCTCCTAGCGTTTGTCTCGGCTTGGGGTCCGCTTGACAACCTAATCCCATGAATTGGCGTAGGCATTAGATTTTACGAAAGCGACTGCCATCTGACCTTATCGGGAAACTAGGCCTTATCAGGATTAGATCCAGTTTCCTTACGATGTTTTCCTTCACCGAAAAGCGACTGGTAAATACCAAATTATATTCCGTACATAGGTTCCGAACTCAGTGGTACGAGCCGGGGTTTGAACCCGAGACCTCCGGATCGAAAGTCGGACGTCTTACCGCTCTTCTTTTACGACCAGCTTTATTTATGTTTTCTGTCATCTTAATATATTTTTAACCACCATCAAAACCATACATCAATCAATCAATAACAAAATACTTATCAAAAAACTGATGAACCTATAACGATCAAACATAACCCTATTTCTGCGATGACAGTTATTAAATATCCACGCTCAAAGCATGAAATGTTCCATAATCGGATTTCCATTAAAATTGAGTGATATACCAATCGAAGCGCTAATGGGTTAATGGAGTGAGACGGATGATAGATTAACCCGTAATATATATAAAGATAGAATAGGTGCATTTATAGGTATGTATATGTATACCGCGTGGAACGTAACGAGGGACTTATACGAAAATTGGGGATTGTTAATTTTTATTACTAATTTCTAACCTTATAAACATTGTTAAAATTCCTGCTTTGCTTGTACAAGAAGTAGATTATTATGCTTTGATAACATACTACTAGTTTTTACAATTTAAAATTAAATAATAACTTACTATTCTAACTTTCAAACCTAAACGTAAGGACATGACCAAACAGCGTTATATAAAGGATAGAAATTCCCGAGCGACAGAAGGGTTATCTTACGTAAGTGGCAGCAGCAGTTTTGTTATATAAAGGGTTGGTGGATGGTTAGGATCCCCTGTGAGTATTTTCAAAGTTTTAGGTCTTATTTAGCTTTTGCGCCTATTTAGTGAAAACAGGTAGCTAGTACTAGACTAGTGACGCGCTGTTAAAATAGTTACAAGTATTCCAATGGTATTCCATTTCACATATGTGTTTTCAACCGACTTCAAGATTTCGAAGGAGGATATCAATTCGTCGAGATCTTTTTTTATTTTTTATGTATGTTCACCTATTATTCGAAGACGGCTAGACCGATTTGTAAAATTCTTTTTTTGTTTGAAAGAGTATACTTCACAGTTGGTCTCATTGTAATCAGGTCAGGATCTGATGATGGGATCCTGGAGAAATCGAGGGAACTCTTCAACTGTTATAGGCACACCTACGATTTGAGTATTTTTTACAGCAGCTCGTGCATTTGCTTTTGGAAAGGTGAATACTAAATGATGTGGGTTCTTTTTTGTTTAAAATTATTTATTAATGAGAATTTAAAAAACGTCGGTTTTCGTATAAAACCAAATGAACATCGAAACAACAAAAAAAAAATTTGGTATTCAAAATAACTCTTCAACCCTTAGGTACATACAAACGCCGTATCTCAGCAGTATACGGAGTAAAACTGCAGGTTCTACAAAAATAGAAGATAAAATTCAAATAAAATGGACTAATGTATCAAGAATCAATTTATACTTTTGATTTACTTTAAAAAACCAAGCCAAGTACGTGTCGGACCATGCATAGGAGGATTCCGTACATTGGGGGGACACAATTTTTCTGACTGTCGAAGCAATTATTTCAGAAAATATTCACTTAATCAAAAAATGGTCAAAGAAATATCAATGTTATTTTTAAAGACCAGTTGAGAGAAGATTGATGTGTCACATGTTAATATTTGGTTTTATTTAGTTACATGTAATGGAGCCCCCCCCTAAAATTTTTGTTTTTTCAAATTTAATTACATAACTAAGTAGCGGCATACAAAATACATATAGTTTCCAAGTAAAATGGCTGTGACATACGGACGGACAGACAGACAGACAGACAGACATGACAAATACATAAGGGTTCCGTTTTTTGCCATTTGGCTACGGGACCCTAATAAAAATCAGTTTCTAGTAGTAGCCTTAACTATTTTATTGTCTCACAAGAGGTGAGAAAAGTAGAGTATACTCCTCGGGGATAAAGCTGTTTTTGTCACGGGCGCGCTTAAACCCCTCACTGCACTCAGGACTCAGTCTTAATTCCCTCGCTACGTTAAAGTCTGGAGTCCTTCGTTCCGTTCGGGATTCAATATCGCGCCCGTTACATAAAACAGTGCTTTATCCCCTTGTTGTACAATCTACTATTACTCTTTAAAGGATATACTACTATACTAGTGCAGATTAAGCAATGTTCCAGAGGAAAAAACCTGTAGGTTATTTTTAACCGAGAAAAGTAATATCACTGGAACAAAAAAGTGTTTCAATATTTTCGAATACGAGGCTAGCTGAGCGGTGCATTTTAATGCTGTTTCTGTGCTTTCTTATGAAAAAATTACTTAGTTGAAAGTCGACAATATTAAGTATAAGTACATTGGGTACACTTTCTGTGTCCTAGTAGAATATATCCTGCCAGGTAACTATTTTGAGTTAAGTAGGGACGATCTAAAAAAATTCTAAATTCTAACAACACTTAAAACTTTTAACAGTTAACAATAATAAGCATGGAAATCGTACTAGCTCTGAAACATACCTTACATTTTTGTGTGTTGCCATCGAAGCCTATGCTATATTATCATCCTTCAAGCTATGAGAGGAATATATTTTAGTTTAACCGCGCATAACGTTTGACGTACTTATAATAGTAATTTATACAATCCTGATATAATGAAGAGTATTTCAGTCGAGTACCGTGTTTAGGTCATGACGCTTGCTGATTGACCTAAGTAAGGTACGAAATTGAAAAGCTTAGTTATGTCACTATATTGTATACCTACAATACTTTTTCTAAGAGTGCTAAATAGGCAAGCCGTAATGATTAAGTTTCACAAACGCCTTACAACGTGCAGCCACTATGAAATCTAAATATATAAAAGAAGAAACTGACTGACTGACTGACTGACTGACTGACATATCAACGCACAGCCCAAACCGCTGGTTCTAGAGATTCCAAATTTGGCACGTAGGTTCCTTATAAGGTCCAAGGGTGCACTAAGAAAGGATTTTTCAAAATTCACCCCTAAGGGGGTAAAATGGGGGTCCAAAGTTTGTATGGCGAAACAAGATTTGTTAGACTATTTTATTCGAAACTTCACAGGAGTATTCCTAAAGATAAATGAGTAAACACGTGTTTCAGGTTTTTTGAAAATTCAACCCCTAAAAGGGGAAAATGTGGTACATACAAACATACCAGTCTAACTGAGAACGTCCTTTTTGAGTACTTATAGTACGCGGGCGAAGCCGCGGGAAAAAGCTATAAAAAATAAAAATAAAAATAGCCTTTATTACTATTATACTGAATAAAAAAAATTTACAACCAAATCAACAATATGATATTTTTTACTTTCAAACTTATTCTCAAGTTTTACTTTTTAGGAAGAATAAAATATCATTCCTCTCAGCGAACTGAGCTATCTCAACGTTTTAAGGTAGTTCCCCTCCCATGCCAAGGCCCATGATTTTTTCCACCCTGTACATTTATGTCATCGTAGATTTGTGAAATCGCTCCTTTATTATATTCTTATTGTTTATTGTTTATTGTTTATTTAAGTTTACACAGCATTACAGTCTTATCACTAATACACTGCGAAACTACATAGATATCTACTATTACTTAATCAAAATTATCATACTAACACACTTGACTGCCTATTATCCATCAGCTCGCAAAATCTCAAACACTCATGACACACATTCGCCCATCGCCACGCCACCAGGTCACACTCTGGTGCTGATACCAGGAGCGCATTCAGTAGGTCCAGGGCACGAAGTATCGGAGAGTTCTTATGTGCAACCGTACGTGCCATTGGCACTGCCAACAGGGGGTGCACACGCGGCCTGAGGGTAATATTTTTGTTAATATCAGGCACAAAAAGTCTTACAAAACTCCCTACCAGTTCAAGACAATCAGAGTCCCCTCGAAGAACCCGACACGCAAAAAGTAGTAGGCTCAAGCTGCGCCTCACTTCTAAGGAATTGAATCCCAGGGTTCCTAAAATAAATTTAGTTGGATACAGGAACGGATAGTATCCGTACATCTTTTTATAATACATTCTTAAGAACGTCTTTTGAACCTTTTCCAACAGTAGGATATAAGTTGACTCGTAAGGGTTCCAGACTAACGCTGATGCCTCCAGCTTGCTTCTAACCAAAGCATTGTACAGTACTTTTATGGTACAAGGGTCATGGAAATCTCTGACGTTACGAGTAACGAAACCTAATCTACGGAAGCTACTAGTGGCAAGTTCTTTGATGTGGTCATGAAATGTTAGCCGTGTGTCGAATAAAACGCCAAGATCCTTCACTGAGACAACTCTTGCAATGGGCTCAGGTCCAAGAAAGTATTGAGCGTGGATAGGAACGAAAGCCCGACTAAAACTACACACTTGACATTTAGCCGTATTGAAACTCAATTTGTTGTCAAGAGTCCATCGAAACAGAGATGTAAGATCCTCCTGCAGCGACTGACAATCCGCCGCCATCTCCACCCCATAGATCAACTTAAGATCGTCGGCGTAGAGGAGACAACGAGCGTTACGAACAGCCGAGGGCAAGTCATTGACCATAATTCCAAATAGGAAGGGCCCCAGAATTGAACCTTGGCTGACACCAGACCGGGTGTGGTATGGATCCGATACGAAGTGGCCATGCTGGACGTATTGCAGTCGATCGCGTAGATAACTGGCAAAGAAGGTAAGCAAATGTGGACTGAACCCAATAGCGTCTAGCTTGCGCAGCAAAACATCATTATCCACACGATCGAAGGCTTTCTGAAAATCAAAATACAAGACGTCCACCTGAATGCCCATATCGAGGTGTTCTGAGATAGTGTCAACCAAGGTCAAGAGGTTAGTGTCCACAGACCGCTTCGCTCTAAAACCGTGTTGAGAGTCACTCAGGAATGGTTTTACTTGCTGCGACAACGTGCTATGGAGTATAGACTCAAACAGCTTCGCTAGGGATGAAAGAATAGCAATAGGCCTATAATTTTCCGCATTACATGTCTCACTTGACTTTGGGATCGGTCTTACACGTGAGATCTTCCATTGGTGAGGATAAGTGCTCGTAGAGAGTGCCAGATTAAACATGAAGTGAATTGGGAATTTTAACTGCTCAAAACACCCCTTTAAAATATAAGCTGGTAAGCAGTCCGGACCAACAGCACTATTCGATTTGAGCTTCTTGATAGCGGCTTCTACTTCCCGCATAGATATATTATTAAGGTAGACATGGTTGGCTGAAGAATTCCGATTGGTTCCTTGTTCGAAACTACAGTCGAGACGAGGAATATCAGGCAAGAATACACTTGAGAAGTAGGTAGCAAAAGCCTGAGCACATTCACGACCGACAAATTCTCGTCCTTCTAGAGCAACCTGAGCTACGAACCCGCCCTTGGACCTGAGATCATTGACGTGCTGCCAAAATGCGCGAGGGTTGCATTTTAATTGAGTCTGTATGCGTAGAATATAGTCATCATACGTGGAAGAAATACGTTTTTTTATTTTGGCCCTAAGTTTGGAAAATTCACTATAGACACTACTGTTTCTCGTGGCCTTCCACTCCTTATGGCGGTCAGCTTTACGTTTAATATCATTAATCAGATCTGGAGTGAACCATACCGGATAACGTCTAACTTTACTTTTGCATCGGATTTTTTTTGGGATACAAATATCAAAAATGTTGTACATGATTTTATAAAAGGTTTCTACAGCCATATTTATATCTTGATTTCTGAGAACATCCTGCCAGTTTACTTCTGATACAAGTTTATAAAGCCGCTCGTAGTCACCCTTCGCAAAATTCCAGTCCCGCTGGCGATTTAGGTTACTAGGATCGATATGCTCAGCAGGTGACTGCCGAAAAGCTTCATTTAAAGGGACTGAAATCTCCAGCGGTGGGTGGTATGCGTCTCGTCGCGGGACAAGCCCTCCACCCTCAACCTCGAGCACCTCAACCCCATGTACGCTTTCTGACACCAGCACGACATCTAACATACCTCCATATGCATTCTTCACATTATTCATCTCTCCCAAACCACACACAGATAAAAAATAAGCATAATAACATAAAACACTTTGAGAAGTGTACCGGGGATTTAAATTAAGATCACCAACTATAAGCACCAGACCCCTGTTAATGGCAGGTAACACAGCCTCGACAGACTGAAACCAGTGCATGTACACCTCATCAGAAGCCGATGGCGGAATATATACCACGCACAGGTAGCATGGAACATCATGTTTGGTGAAGGCAATCCACAGATTTTCACATTTAGACGCCTCTAGATCCTGACGGCGTTTAGGTCCAAGCTTCGTCCGCGCAGCTAGCAACACACCGCCCCCACGCGTCCCCGAAGAACGGTCACGGCGCAACAAACTCCACTCATCATCAACAAGCTCCGAATCATTGACTGCCGCCGTCAGAAAGGACTCGGTTACGGCTACAATGTCACAATCCAGGCTTAACAGATTCAGCCTGAAGAAGCCGAGCTTGGTATTAAGACCTCTGACGTTCTGGTAAATTAAGTGTAGTGAGGGATTCGAATCAGGATTCTGGCTATTGCTGGTTGGTTTTTGGCTGGCTTCCATTGACGTGTGGTTTACGAAATGACCACGGTCGAACGCGAGCATTTTCGGGCCAGACAGTTGGAGATAAACAAGTTTCGTATATTGTCGCAGGTACTCCTATTTTGAATGACTTGTAATCCCCTCTGGGCTTTAGTTCGTCAACAGTGCACGCGATGCCTTGAGTGAGAGTTAGCAGATACGCCCGTATTTCCTCTGCTCCTGAGGCCATATTCCACAGATGTATATACTTGCGATACTCCACCGCTCTGAGTGGGGTGACGTAATCCGTGGCATTGACACAGAAGACGGATATTTAACAGTGTATAGACAAGATTACCACATACAAGAGCACAATAGAACGGTAAAGATCCAACAATGGCAAGTCATCCGCTATTGTATGTAGCTTTGTTTAGAAACAAAGATAGGGAAGTCCATCCTCTTAGAGCTTGTCCCAGCTTTTTGCCCTTAGTAAGCTAATCCCATGAATTGGCTTATGCACTAGTTTCTATGAAAGCGATTGCCAATGCCATCATCATTCTACTCTGAGTGGAAACTAGGTTTTGTTAGGATCAGGTCCGGTTTCTACACAATGTTTTTCTTCATCAAAAAGCGACCGGTAAATATTTGATATCAAGTGATATTTCGTACATTAATTCCGAAAAGTCAGTGGTACATACGAGCCGTTAGAACCCGAGACCTTCGGATTGAAAGTCGGATTTCTTACCGCTAGGCTACCCGGCGCTTCTCGCAAAGCCACCCAAGCTTTAACAACAACTTCAAACATTTTCACCTTTATTTTTGTTCCGGGATTTTCCGGGATTTTCAATTATACCGGGATTTTCCGGTAACAAGGCGAATGCAGTGAACTGTCTATTAAGGGGAGCTATGATGTGGGGGGGGGGGATAGAGAAAGGATTCCACGGAGTAGAAATCGAAGTCTTTATAGAAATGTTTTCTAGGACTTTTGCGGTACAGTGATTCAGCGATTCTATTGAGATTGTTTTTATTCAATTTGAAATAATATTGAACATATTATTTTCATGTCTAAGATTTTTTTTAAATAGATGTAAGAAGATCGGGACTTCTAAGTACTTATTCTTTTTTCTATTTATGATATTCTTTTATTTTAAGGAGGAATACTTATGTCTCCGTCTTTGAAATCAGATCGGAACTTGAGTTTTGACAGTGTCAAATAAACATGGGTCGTTCACGAGTGAGTGATTTAAATGTACTACTATATCTTTTGATTCAACTCGCTGACTTTTCCAATCCTGAGGATTCAACTCGCTCAGTAACTCACCTATCTCAGTGTACAATATTACTTACTCATGATTCGAATGAGCAGGCCGAGTCAAACGAGTGAGACGATGCGAATATGCAAACAGATCCACTGAGCGAAATGAGCGAAATTAATGATACATATCTCCGCGAGCGAAAGATATGAATCAATCTTTTCAATTCAGTGAAGTTTTTTGCGCATCTTTAGTGTCAAATTGCCTAATAAAAGGTTGGCCTGAAATAGGACAACGCGATTTTGTATGAACATTCAGTCCAGGTATTTTATTGTTCCTGTAACATCATCAATACAGTGAGTGACTATATATGTTATGCTTATGAAAATTTCAGTGGTGACATAACTACAGAACCTATACGTATAATAAATAATGCCAAAGGAATCTTCTTCTTCTTCTTGTGCCATGTCCTCATCGGACGTCGTCGGCGACCATCTCTCGGCTCTTGTTCCTATCTTGCGCCATTTTGCTCAGGTTGGCGTCTTTAATTTGAGTCCAGTTTTTAATATTATCCATCCAGGCTAGTTTCCTTCTTCCTCTACTTGTATTGCCCTCTATTTTGCCTTCTAAGGATTGCCAAAGGAATAATGCCACCTATTTAGATGAACTAATTATGCAACTTGACTGTACCCTGTGCCCTAGTTTCTACCTACAAAGCAAATTACATTCCCATGTGAATATAATATTTGGGTACGGGAAATAGGAAGGACGTGGGACTACGTTTATTAACGTGTTACCGAATTTAATTAACACTCTTTGACAGTGCTAAAGTTAAGCGTTGTTAAGCCCACAAGTAATCCGCCGCGCGACGTTCTGTCAGGGAACGCGCAACTAAGGAGAATAATTTAGCCAGTAATTTTAATTTGACAGTCAGAGAAGAAAGATCGGAATAGAGTCACACAGAAAAACCGGTTTACTTTTGTTTAACCGGTAAGTCTTTACAAAAAAAAATATTTGAAAAAATGTCGTAGAAAAAACTAACACTTAATGAACGTTAACGTGACGAGGTAAAATTAAAGTTAATTCAATGTCAAATAAAGTTTGACGAACGTTTTTTTGTCGTAGGTAGAAAGAGCAAGTTCGACGCAAAAAAATCGCCTTTTAACGAGTTAATTGTCCCAAATTAAGCTTATGGTCCCTATAAAAACTAATTGCCAAACAATATTCTTTTTTCTACAACCATCATCTTTTTTCTGGACCTTTGTCATTTGAGAATTAGGTGTAAACAGGTCATTACACCTCAAGTTCCAAACCGACATGCCACGACATGTCGGCAGCGCGCCAGCCAATAAACAGACAGATATTGTCATGTAATTGAACTCTGTTCGTGTCAACTACACGGCCAATAAATCAAGTTTGAGGTAGTAGAGATGGGGTAACGTTACTTTAACAAACCGGTTTCTGTCTATTTCGAGTTGTTCATTTATTAAAGTTCACTAACAACCCTACCCTTCTTTTTTTTATCACTCGACAGTGGCAAACAAGCATACGGCTTGCCTAATGGTAAGCAGTTACCGTAGCCTATTGACGCCTGCAACACCGCGTGGTTAATCGTTGCCTACCCTTTAAGAACCTATACACTCTTTTTCCTGCTCCAGTGTAAGTGGGGCGTGTGATTTATTCAACACGCCAGTAATTAGTCCATTCCTTTCACCCAATAGCCTAGTACACGATAGTACTGTACATGTAATTTGAGACTGACAAGGTTCCAATTCAAGTTCCACCCATTGTTCGATAAACTACGACAGGTTGGCAGCGTTCCAACCAATAAACAGACCGACAGATATTACCGCTCAAACTGTGACTGGATTTGTCTGCGGTTCATGTCGTCTAGGTTGCAATCAATTAGAACGAAAAAGACTAAAGGGATTTTTTAAATCACTAAATTGGAGATGAAATTAAATTAAAATTTCAAACCGGTTTTTTGTAAGATTCATCGGTATTGAGTAGAACTGATAGTAGATTGAGAGTTATGGTCATTTATTTAATGAATAATCACGATTTTGTAGTATTACTGTGATAAATTGTAAATCTCTGAAAGTTTACATAATATATTTAAAGAACGAGGCCTGCTGACACACACGTTCCTTTATTTTTACGCCATGTCAGCAAACGTCGCTTTTAGTTCCACATAGCCAATAAAAAAAAGGAAAATACATTTATCATGTTACATACATTATTTAACAAGTCATGACATTTTGGCAGCAGTCCAAATGATAAACAGTTAGGCAGATCTCGTACTATTGCTCAAACTGTGAAGGCATTGTTTGTGTTTCGTGTCTTTACGTACTAGAACGCATTTTTTTTGTATAGAACTGTCTCTTAATATGTATTCACTTATTTGCCTATTTGTGGTTTTTAGGGTTCCGTAGCCAAAATGGCAAAAACGGAACCCTTATAGTTTCGTCATTTCCGTATGTCCGTCCGTCCGTTCGTCCGTATGTCACAGCCATTTTACTCGGAAACTATAAAACGTATCTTAATAAAATTTGAACATAAGATGTATTGTGTATGCCGCTATTTAGTTATGTAGTTAAATCGCAAAAAAAAATATTTTTAGGGGGGGCACTCCATGTAACTAAATAAAAAAAAAAGAGTTTTAACCAAATATCAACATGCTGCACATCTATCGATAGGTCTTAAAAAATAATGTCGAGGTTTATTTCATCATTTTGTGATTAAGTGAATAGTTTCAGGAATAATCGCTTCGAAACTCAGAAAAATTGTGTCCCCTCCCCCTGTAACTTTTGAACCGTAAGTCCTAAATTGTAGAAGATGCCCCTTATCACATACTTTCTATGAAAATTATTTTGAACATTATCGCTTCAGTAATTTTTGAGTTATCTCCAAAAAACTTCTTCTATAGGTATCAGATACGTACCTTTTGGTATAAGTTTGGTTTTATTCTATTAAAGGTACGGAACCCTACATTATGCGTGATCCGACACGCACTTGGCTGGTTTTTAATATCTTTAAAGTTGCTTATGAACTTTACTAATTTCAGTTTTATCGGTCACATAACCGTTTTAATAAATTAATCACTGCCAGCAATAATGTTTGAAACATAAATTATAACTTTTAACAAAACACTCGTCATTAAGTCCTTTACAAAATGTTTCCATCACTTACTTATAAGTACTTATAACGCCAGAAATTTACAGCAAAACAAATCTTATTAAAGGTGTTTCTAAACAAATTTATTCAGTAGCGAAAGCCTTCTGAAGTTATTCAAATGGAACTGTTTATTTCTGCGGTCATTGTTGACTGTTTTTACATACAAGTAAATAAGATAAAAAGTAAATTGGATTAAGTGATAGCTTTTCGAAATATTTTATTAATGTTTTTGTTGTAAAATCGTAATTTATAAGTAGTCGTTTAACGTAGATACTAACAGACGACGCACAGTACCCAATTAACCATTAAAGTTAGACCTATAACCTTGACATTTAGAACATATGTTCTTCAAATATCATGGAGCTATGCTAATAAAAAAAATTGGAAATTGAATACCTGGCTGGGTGATAAAGGGGTTGAAAGTTTTTATAAATTCTGCGTGGATGAAGTCACGGGCAGAAGTTTAAAATATATATACGGTAGACCGAGGCGATACATATAGGGTAGACCGAAGCGAATTGGATCGCAGGGCAAAACGGTTCAAGCTATTTATTTTTTGTCAAATTCATAAAATCGCGGGTAGCCATTAGCCATGGATTGTAAATCATGCAGCGTGCAGCGTCCCGCGTTAGGTTTGTCTTTCCCGCACGCCATGGCATGATAAAAATGCCTAATCCGTTTGCCTGACCTTGTTCTACCCTATTTTAAAACCTTTTCGTGTCTAGAATATTGAATAAATTATTATTTTACCGTAAATACTGCTCTTGCAGAATACTAAAACATTTACGTATTGCAACCGAATCCAACTACTGTTGACCTTTTACAACCGAGATAAATGTCACCCGATCTCAAAATTGAAAGGATAGTTATTGTTTATATTTTGTAAGGTGAAAGGATATATTATTTAACATTTACATTTAAGACCAGGCTACGTTCAATTAAAAAAAGGGTAACGCTGGGACTAAGCGAAATCTAAGAAACAAAAAGTATATAAAAAATCCATTACGCAACGATATAAGTCCAAAACTACTCGCAAATGAGGATCAAATTGTTTTAGTAGTCTATAGGCACGCTTATAGATTTTTCAATCTGACATATATGCCAGATTTATACACCACAAACAAAAAAGTCTACAGACTTTTGCTTAGTATGATTCCAACATTTGAAACCCATTAAGGTCTTACTCATTTGACGATAAATTTACAAATTCAAAAGTAAATAGTGTGAAAATAGAGTAAGAATTATTCCAAAGTAGGTAATTATCACTTATAAAAGTTTATGATTTTTGTAACCTTGCGAAACACTTAGATAAAACCAAAAATTCGTAACCTGTTCAAAAGCCGGTAATTCTTTAACCGGTTTCGTCATTCACCTAAACGACAATGATTCCGATTTAAACGTGACTAATAACATTGGTCTGACCGAATGACCCGCCATTTTGAGTGACATCGAATAAATCCAATAGGATTAAGCAATCTGATCCCCTCTGGCTCTGTTTACCAATTTCCGGGATCACGACGAGTTATAAAGGTACAGAAATGTATTAAATTATTTGAATATTTTTAGCTAAGCTGGGGAAAAGATTATTTTAATTGCGGTTTGAATTTTGATTTGTTTGTGTTTACTCAATTACTGTTCGAATTACTCTTAAATTTATATTTTTTGGTATATGTAATTTTTTAGGAAAACTGATTTTCTTCTATGAACTCGCTTGTTGTAAATATACGAGTTACTATTTGAAACTGTAATATTCTAATTAGTCATTGAATATTTTTTTACCTTATATAAGTGTTTTTAATCCCAATTGCCTTTTTTAACGGTAACAAAAAACAATCGTAATTGCATTGATTATATCTTAATACAAATAATCGTACAGGGAATGTTAACCGGTATAAAGCTATTTAATAATTATCGATAATTTATGGGTAATTACCGTCCAACTTATTTACCGATCGCATTTCATAGCCGTGCTAGACCTTTGACAATTTGTTTTAGGGCTCTGTATCTATAGGATACAAATAATATATGGGAATAATTTTTCTACGCTTTGTTTAAAACAACTACCGCAAACATTTATGTAAAATACGCAATTATTTTATCCCACTTCGTTGTTTTCCCACAATCATTCCTAAAATACAGAGTTTAAAATACATATTTATACTTATATTACAGATTTGTTGCCGTGACTTCAAGTTCCCATTTTGAAACGTAATTTTAACATAATCAGAAATACATCACACATTTCCCCAATCCAATTCTCTATCCTAATTTCCAGGCGGGTCCAATTTCAACCGAAAACAGTCAAATTTCGTTATCTCAATGTTGCAATACATATTTTATCTCCCACACACATGGTGTATTGTGGTAATAAAGAGAGAGATAAAAAGGAATTTATACACTGCAAGGTCTTTTCGAGTTTGAAATTATGTTTTTCGGTCTAACAAACGCTCCTTTTATGTCGGGCACGTTCTGTAAACAGACAGTGTGATTCGTAATTTTTTACGTAAAGGAAAGATTTAAGAGCATATCTAATGAGGTTTTCTTTGAGAAAATCCAATATTTGTACCGATGGTGTTACATATACATGGTTCAAAGTAAAGTACGATGGGCTGTTTGATTAAGATTCTTGAAATATGTCGAGATATTTTCCAATTTATAATGTAAGTTATAATTTTTGTAAATTAACAACTTTTTTAAATGTGATGTTAAAATTTGGCCGTGGTAAATGCTAAACTTGTTTATTTACATGCTTTTAATTGACTCACAGTGTTTGTCAGTTAATTTGTTGTTTAGTTAACAGTTCCTGATGTCCGATTGAACTGAAATTTGCCACACATACATAGCTTGAATAAGAATACAATATTTAGGTACCATCGCGCTGCTATGATGAGGCAGGTCGAAAGTGGTCATAAAAACCGGGATAGAACAACGGGAAGCTGTTTGAAGCTGAAATAGTGTTTGGGTTTGCTAGAATCATCTTGCTGAGCAGTAGATGACTTTTGCAAGAAAAGTATGGTCAGCGTTAAAATTTTGTATTAAAAAAATGTTTTTTTTTTTAAATTTTCAACCGACTTCAAGATTTCGAAGGAGGTTATCAAGTCGTCGGGATCTATGTTTTTTTGCTAATTTCTATTTTTTATGTATGTTCACCAATTATTCGAAGACGGCTGGACCGATTTGGAAAATTTTATTTTGTTTGAAAGAGTACTTCACAGTTGGTACCATTGTAACCAGGCTAGGATCTGATGATGGTATCCTGGAGAAATCGAGGGAACTCTTGAACTATTATAGGCAGACCTATATAGTGATTTGAGTATTTTCTACAGCAGCTCGAGCATTTGCTGTTGGAAAGGTGGATGCTAAATGAAGTCGGTTCTTTTTTGTTTAAAATTAATACTAATACTTATTACTAATCGGTATTATTCAGCTTTTTGCACTTACCTTAATTATGATGTTTCTCTGAGGTGACTACCAATGTGTCTCAGTAAATAAAACATAACCCCCAATCAAATACAGAACAATACAAACAGACAAAAGCGACTATTCCTCGTCTGCAAATAACCGCAACCTCAGATGGCGGGTAGATCAAAGGAAGCTTTCATTTGCGGTTACAGTCTCCTCTCAAACCGTAGACGTCTAGAAACCAGCACTGTATCCGGATCTTTGTATTGCAATCTTGCAGTTTATACTCGTAGTTATAATATAATTAAACAAAAAATAACCGACTTCACTTAGACTCCACCTTTCCAAAGGCAAATGCTAGAGCTGCTGTAAAAAATACTCAAATCATAATAGGTGGCTATAATAGTTGAAGAATTCTAGTCTCATGCTCCCGCGCCTCATTCAAGGCTGCTGTCATAAAAACATGAAAAAATTGATAACTTAAATTACCAGTAAAATAAGTTTCTTTTTCTGACTAGTTTATACTTTTGGTACATGTTTTTATTATGATATTGTACTGTGATCCAACTTACATATTCATAACTAAATGAAGTCAATTCGACCACTGAAAGTAGGTCAAATTTTAACTTGCAATGTTGAGTTATGACTCAATATCTAACTTACTTAAGATAGGATAATTTAGTTCAAAATTAGGTGTAAACCATTGTTTGCATGTTGCTAGGTTTATATTCTAATACCATTAATGTTCTCAGTGAGATATGTCTAAGGGAACATCTTAATCTAGTTACGTATTTTCTATTTATAATCTTCTTCATTTGTATGCTTCCGTTGTATCTCCTTATAATAAAATAAAATGAAAAAAAGAACGTACATAAAAATAAAATCCTTCGAAATCTTGAAGTCGGTTGAAAATAGGTGTATTGCTACTGAAGACTATTTATACAGTGACAGATAGAGACATCATCTAGTACATATTTGGAACACCACTGTTCCTTATTTAAAAACTTAGAGTAGATGGCGCAGCTATAGATATCAAGGTTAAGTATGTATATCAAAATAACAATACTAGTTAAGCTTGCTGCGTCTTCGTTCCTCGCCTTCTATAGATTCTGATTTCTTGTATTTTCACTGCACCTCAGTACAATCAACTAAAAAGGCCAATATATACACTACGTTTGTATTGCAGAGCAGCATTGGTCCACTTTAAGAACACGCACCTGCTATGCTCATACTAAAAACAGCGATATAGGCGTTTGGTGTAATTCAGCCTACATGCAAAGCATTTGTTTTAAGGACTTAAATTATTACAACCATCAAGTAAAATAAAACACTATAAAAAGGTATAGCAGACAACGAGTTTAAACACATAATAAACATATAACCAGACTGTATCTAGGTTGTTTTATATCCTAATACTGTTAATAACCATATTTCCGGGTATAGCTAGCGTGAGAGGGTGATTTCGTTTGTTTTTATGATATTGTGCTTATATTGTTTTACATTATGAGGTTATTTTACGTTTTACTAAACAACATTTTTTCTTTGTATGTTTTTGTTTCTAAAACTTGTTATGATATTCATGAAACTAAATTAAAATTACTAAAGTTAAGTAATTTCATTATGTTAGATAAAACCTTTAGAAAAAAATGTGGAAGTAGCTAATGTTTCTTTGAAGACTAGAATGAGCTAGACATAAAATAAATTAGGGCTGAGACTAACAGAGGAAAGTACTCAGCAATAATGGGGCTCTTAGTCTGCTGGTGGACTATACATTACATACACTGATTTAGACTGGTCATCCTAGCGTTTGTGTCCGGCTTTTTGCCATGGATTATTTTTGAGCCTGGAATCCGTTTGACAACCTAATTCCATTAATTGGCGTAAGCACTAGTTTTTACAAATCCACTGCCATCTGATCTTTTCACCCAGAGGGTAACCTTATGTTACAGTATGAGGTTCTTCATAAAGGAGTGTATAGGTTCTTAAAGCGCATGTGAATCCTTTGATGTTGCAGGCTTTCATAGGCTACATCTTAAATAAACTGACATTACGATGTCTAGATTGACACACATTGATGTTCGTTTACATTATAAGACGAGTAAGGCAGAATTCTGCATAGGTTAGGACTAGTAGGAAGTATTTAGTCCTGTCCATATAAAATGACAGTAGGCGGTTGGCGCGTTACAATCTTTTATCTACACTCACATTATACGTCCTATAAAATGACTTCAAAAACGGTAGGCAATGACCAGCATTACAACAACCGATTTTATTATGACAAGTTTTTTATCTGTAGCAGTAACGTAATAAACATTATATGTTCAAATATTGTTAAGTTATGGGTTTAAAATTTGGAACATCGATTTTGGTAACGTAATGAAAATCCAGCCCTCCTCCCCGACTGCGGTTGCCCTCCTCCCCGTCCGCTGGCACAATCCAGTTGACCATGGCGATGCAATGGCGGTCATTTTAATGGTTTCCGAACACGTCATTTAGGACTTATAATATGTGTGTAGATAAAGCAGTGTATGCAACTATAGGTAACCGTTACATAAACTAGTATTATATATAAGAAAAAAAATTCAAAGCGATTGTAGTTTATTTTCTTCCCTTGCATTTGTATTTCTTGGAAAACAATTTTAACAAAAACATGAAAGTGAAAATAATCCTTATTGACCGCTCATAAGATGCATTTTGCATTATATCGTAACAAACGTGCGCATATAACCGCTTCTTTGGAAAAATATGTTTAAAAAAACTCAGATTTCCTAAAACAGCCATTTAGTTCCGCAAACAAAATATCTGTTCAGAATTCATAACGACCATTCCCAAGACGCCGTAACGCCGGACGCCGTTTAGAGTAAAAGGTTTTTCACAGACATATATTATTAACGGTAATAATATTGATTTGCGCTATGTGCTGGCCGATTAGTGCCAACCCCGTATACTTACTTACGTATTTATTCATGCATTAATGTTCCTACTCCAACTACCAAACTACCACCAATAACATCAAACTTTGACACATGTTTCACCTGTCTAAGAGGCATCCTCAGTGATGGGGTATATGTAGTTCCTATGTAGAGTCAGCATTAAAATGACATGTCGGTTTAGCCAACCTTCGACCTTCAATGCAACACAATTCCCATAGTACAAAGTTGTGTTGAACTTGGTTAATTTTACTTATCCTATATCACGTTTGTTTTTTTTTATTTTTTTTAGTACAGCGTCTATTCTGACATATGTCTGTGGCCTTTCCTTAAGAATTTATCTTAAATTCTTTCTTTTCATTTATTGTGCACGCCTGGCTTTTGTCAAGCCGTAATATCGAGCAACGTTAGATGTGACGTAACATTATGAAGAACATACTTCAGAACCCGTCTGAGTATTGCTACTCATTAATTATTGTTATTATGTGAGCCAAGTTCTTCGCCTGAAAAAGGATTATAAACTTATGTAGTAGTGTGTCTACTTAAACAGTTACAAAAGGATTGTCTACAATAAAATATGTATCCACTAAAATTGATTTTTGCTGTTACAAATTCGATAAGCGCTTAAAGCGTAAATAAAAACAGTTTTTTGGAAACTATTACTAATCGAAAAAATATCACTGTTTCTTAATCTCAGGTTCGTAACGACACAATTACCAAGCTGGATGCTAAATAACAACTTGCTAGGTTATCTGGAAGTGTTTTAGGTTTTTGATGTTAGGTCAGTCAGTCAGTGAGAAAAATCTCGATTTTTATATATTTGTATCTCAATAACGGATTGATTCATGAATTTGGGTTCTAATTAGCCTTGAGGGTCTTAATAAACGTATGTAGAAAATTTAATATGTTTATGTTTAATAGATTTTCAGTTACGTTGCGTTCAAAAGTGGCTCCAAATCGTTCGTGTAATATAACATTTGGCCGCTGCGTCGCAAGTTCTCTTGGCTTGAAACGCTGCCGCACCCATGTCTAGATATTTTTCCAGTTGAGGTCTATCTAAAGCTATGAGAATATTCATGGAAGTTCACATTATACATACGCCGCGCACGTTGTCAGCCCTTATACCCTCCTATTGCGCACTTGGCACAAAGCCAATACAGCCTACTCCTAGAGTCCGACCACTTTATCTATAAATGTCATAACTCTTTTTAAATCGGGTGATTCTAGTGATCTGAATAACTTCCGGCCGATATCAATACTTCCTGTACTAAGTAAAGTCTTTGAAAAGCTAATGTTAAATGATCTACTGGGCCACTTCAACAGACATGGATTGCTTACAAGCAATCAGTTTGGTTTCACAAAGGGACGTTCCACAACCGACGCTGTTGCGGTACTCATCAAACATATTTTCATTGCCTGGGAAAAACATTACGATGCAATTGGTATATTCTATGATCTTTCTAAAGCGTTTGATTGTGTAAATCATACAACCCTCATTCTTAAATTAGAACATTATGGTTTGTCAGAAAATGCCTTGAATCTCATGTCTTCATATCTTAGCAACAGAACACAAACAGTTGTTGTAAATAAAACCCAGTCTAAAGGGACTTCAGTAAAATTAGGAGTGCCACAGGGTTCTATTTTGGGCCCATTCCTGTTTTTGGTTCATATAAATGATTTACCTTGTGTAGTACAAAACCTTTGTGATATCGTTCTGTTTGCCGATGATACATCTATAATTTTCGAAGTTGACCGGCAATCTACCGATTTTACTGTAATCAATAACACACTAGCTGCTGTACTGAACTGGTTTACTATTAACAATTTGCTACTTAATGCTAAGAAAACCAAATGTATTAGATTTGTTTTGCCAAACGTTGCACCGGTGGACACTAAGATTCTCCTGAATGGTGAATGTTTAGAGATAGTAGATAAAGCAGTGTTCCTTGGTTCGACGTTGCACAAAAATCTACAATGGAGTCCTCATATAAGAAAACTCGCTCTTCGATTAAGCTCGGCCGCTCATGCCGTTAGGAGAATTATACAATTAACGAATATTGACACAGCTCGCTTAGTTTATCACAGTTATTTTCATAGTGTAATGTCATATGGTATTCTGGTTTGGGGCAAAGCAGCTGACATACAGACTATATTTGTTTTACAAAAAAGAGCCATCCGCTTTCTGTATAACTTAAAGGCAGGTGCATCAGTTAGAGAACTATTTTAAGAAATTAATATTTTAACTGTTGCTTCCCAATATATCTATGACAATATTATTTTTGTTGTAAAGAATATACATACATTCAAAAAAAATTCTGACATCCACAGCTATAACACTAGAAATAGAAACAAGCTTGCTATCAGAAGTAGTCGTATCCGCAAAGCATATAAGTCATTTTTTGGTCAAGGTATTCACATTTATAACAAGTTACCCGTCGATGCTTTAAATCTATCATTTCCCGCTCTTAAGAAATATTTGAAAAAAGTTTAATGTCAAAGGGTTATTACAGGGTCGAGGACTATATGACGGACAAAGATGAAACAAACCAGAAAATACTACAAAATCATCTAACATTTAGAGGACACAGTTCAGATAGGAAAGCATATCAAACGTTTTGTGAAGCAATCAGATTTGGATTTTATTATTATTATTTTATTTTAATTAAACAATACGTACATTGCATGTCTCTCAAGCTGTTTTAATATGCCTTCTTATAGAACTACGCATTATTGTGTATCTTTAAGATGTAATATTACTGTATTACTGTTTTGAAAAAATAAGTCCCGCCGAGTTTCTTGCCGGTCATAAATAATTCTTCTCGGGTCAGAAGTGTAGGGTTAGAACCGGAGGTAGTTTTTTTTTTTTTTTCTCTCTGACGTTCATAAGTGCATTGTAATGTGCCTAAATTGAAGAATAAATATCTTTTATCTTTTATCTTAAAATTAACTTTGCAGTGAAAAATGTGGTACTACCACAAGCGTTTTTTTTGTCGACTTCTGCCTGAAGGGTGTCGTGTTTCGGCGGTTCTGGGGATATTTGACGAATCCTACGCTAGTTCAGACAACGCAACGCAGCCACGTAGTTATCTTACCTAAATAGAACTATGTAATTTTAAGTTTTTGTATTAGTGTTGGTTTGTAGTTCAGAGTGCCTCGGTTTTATTACTGTAATGCTGTGTAACTATTTAAAGAAAAAATTAAATAAATATTTTTTTATATAAAATGACGTTTACGATGGCTCATCTCATTTTGTCTTTTGTTAAATAGGTGCCGAGAGAGAGAGTACCTGACTTTACTAACCTAACCTTACTTCTACTATACTTCTTATTATTGTTCAAGTATTAATTTTGTGAATTTTTTCACCTTTATCACTCTTGTTTTTCTATTTACACACACACAAACACATACACTACTACACTGTACTATAATTTTCTCAATAAATTATTTTTATTGTATTTGTATTGTATTGTATTTATGTAGTATGTAGGTACCATCAGGTTCAAAATTGCATGGTCAATTAATCAATGAATTCATTCATGAATTGGCCATGCAATTATGAACCCGATAGTACATTTGTATCAACATCATCTATTCAGACATATGTCTGTGGCTTTTCCTCAAGAATTTATCTTTAATTCTTTCATATTTATTGCACACGCCTGGCCTGGCTTTTGTCAATGCCGTAATATCCAGGAACGTTAGATGTGACGTCACATTATGAAGGACACATTCCAGAACGTCTGTTGGGGATCTGGGGATCAATGTTACTCTGCGTCCGTAGGAAACACCTTAGACAACCCTACAAGTGATCCCTGGGTGGTGCTAAAAGAGTAACAAACTTGGCAGCTGCACTGTCCCATCTGGACCTCGCAGCACTCACTGGATCTTCATCATCTGCTTTTCCACTACTACTACCCCAGAGAAGAAATGCCTACCTATATCCAGTGAAAATTACGATAAAATAAAAGAACGTCTGTATTGCGTTTGGTTCTTTCTTTTCATGGGTATTTTTTTATACCACGACGGTGGAAAACAATCAATACCCGCCTGCCTGAAGGTAAGCAGCTACCAATTTCACCAATTTCAATAATTAGGAGGCCGAGGTTAGCGAGGTCTGTTAAGAAATTTGAAAAAAGTCTACAAGTGTCTAGTAGTTTTGGTTTTTCTCACAGTATTTTCCATATAATCCAGAATGCATCCTAAAGGACGTTATGTCTTATCATACATATTACGTCAAAACACTATCAAAGGATAATTCTAGTAAATATTTGTGATTTCGAAATTGCATCGTTTATTAAATTACCTCAAACCACCTAAACAATTTTATTAAATGACCTGTCGTTGAACAAACGCTTACAAAACTTATTAAATTAATGTACATGTGCCATTTCTATTTAAATTGAAATGAAGTCATCTGGATTCATCATCTCAATGCACACAATTTCACAGTCATTAACCTGATCAGTGGCTTCGTATGAAAATGCTTAGGTGGTCTGGTGGAGTAACCAAGCTAGATAAAATCGGGAACGAACTCATCAGAGGAAGTTTCAATGTTTCGCCTGTACCCGAAAATCTGCAGGAAATATGGTACGGACATGTGATGCGGGGGGAGAGGAGCACGTGGTCCAAAAAGCACTCAGAATTCCTGGAAAGCAAAGAGGCGGGGACGTCCACCCTTGACATGGTGGTCCAGTATGACCAAACTTATGGAGAAAGCCCAAATCTAAGACACAACAACCCAGGACAGATCAACCTGGTGCAATTTAATTAGGAGAGCCGATCCCAGCTAATGTGGGAAAAGGCAAAGAGAAAGAAGAGTAAGTGGCTTCGTATGACGGTATTTAATTTGAAAAGTACCTATACCAAATCTTATTCGTTATTCAAGACAGAAAAACAAACCTCAGGATTTAACCGGTTTCGTATAATTATGTTTTTATTTTTAAATCTCACTTATGTACTCGTAATATATTAAATATACTGGTATTATTAATACTCTGATGTAAATAATTTTAAACAAAAAAGAACCGACTTCACTTAGCCTCTACCTTTCCAAAAGGTAATAGCCGAGCTACTGTAAAAAATACTCAAATCACTATAGGTGTTTCTATAATATTTCAAGAGGTCCCACGATTTCTCCGGGATTCCATCATCAGATCCTGACCTGATGACAATAGGACCAACTGTGAAGTAATTTCTTTCAAACAAAAAAATAATTTTCCAAATCGGTCCAGCCGTCTTCGAATAATCGGTGAACATACATAAAAAACAAAGATCCCATCGAATTAAGAACTTCCTCCTTCGAAATCTTGAAGTCGGTTGAAAAGCATTGTCATTACCTTTATTCAGAGAAAAGCGGAAAGTAAGCTATTCCTGGACTTGAGTTAGGAATCAGAGTTTAGGCAATTTCCTATACTTACTTACTTACTCCGTTGGCTCAGCGACCCAAAGTGAATCTTAGGGTTCCGTAGCCAAATGGCAAAAAACGGAACCCTTATGGATTCGTCATGTCTGTCTGTCTGTCCGTCCGTATGTCACAGCCATTTTACTCGGAAACTATACGAAGTATCTGAATAACATTTACATATAAGGTGTATTTTGTATGCCGCTACTTAATTATGTAGTTAAATTTGAAAAAAAAAATATTTTTAGGGGGGGCGCTCCATACATGTAACTAAATTGCAAACAAAAATATAACCATATATCAACATGTGATACATCAATCGATAGGTCTTTAAAAATAACATTGAGGTTTCTTTGGCCATTTTATGATTAAGTGAATATTTTCTGAAATAATCGCTTCGAAAGTCTGAAAATTTGTGTCCCCCCGCCTGTAACTTTTGAACTGTAAGTCCAAAAAATATAAAAAAAATTGAGAAGATGCGTCTTATCATATACTTTCTACAAAAACTATTATAAACATTATCCGTTCAGCAATTTTTGAGTTATCTCCAAAAAACTTCGTCCATAGGCATCAGATACGACCTTTTGGTATTAGTTTGGTTCTTATTCCATTGAAGTTACGGAACCCTCCTATGCGTGGTCCGACACGCACTTGGCCGGTTTTTTTCTATATACAAAAGTATAGTTTAAATGTGCGATCCCACTCATTAAAAATTTGATCGGCCGACGACAAACGATTTAGCAGCAATCTAATTTTTGCTCTAAAGGTTGCGGTTTATATGTGAACTCGGCGTTTTCTATTTTTATTCAATAAACTAATCAATTTCTATTGTCATAAATATTGAAAATAACTATTTTATAAAAACTAGGGACATAAGTGCGCGGTTCAGGGATACCTGAAGACCTGGTCCGCGATTTTAAGTACTAGTACGGGTGATAAAGGGCGACACGACATCTAATATTTATTTATTACAATGCGGGGTACGTCAGGGCGGGCTTACGTCAATGACTTAGGAGACTGAGGAGCACCGGAGTGGGTTGTCATGTGAGTGACGTCTGTTTTAACAGTCTCAGCTACGCTGACGACATGGTGCTGATTAGTCCCTCCATTAAGGGCCTGAGTAAGCTAGTTTCAGTCAGAATTATGTGAATTCTCACGGGCTGGTATACAGTGTCCAAAACAGAGCTGATGGTGTTTAAGGCTGGAAGGGGTCAGGAGAACATACCAGAGCTACAACTCAATGGTGCAACATTGCGTGTTGTACAACTGTTCAAATACCTTGGCCATATACTAACAGATGAGATGAGGGATTACAATAACATTAACGTGAAAGGAGAGCCCTGGCGATTCGAGGTAACAAGATAGTCCGCAGGTTTACCAGATGTAGCAAGAGGGTCAGATATACATTATTTCACGCATATTGTCTCTTTTTCTACTCTTGTCATCTGTAGTTGTGGCACAGCAGGAAATCGTATGGTATCGTATCAGGGTGTAGTATAATGATATATTTCGAATCTTGATGGGGCTGCCGCGTTCCAGCAATGCCTCCACCATGTTTGCAGAAGCCGGAATCCCCAACTTTTTTGCAGTAATCAGTGCGCGCATCGCTTCCTTGTGGGAGGGGATACGCCGCCGTTCACAAAACATAATTCTAGAGCCCACATGAAAATATTTTTTTTTAGGTACTTACTAGCTATCTGTTCACCAAAACGGAAACAACAAATAATATTATTCTAGGAACTGATTAATTTTATTGACTTGACATAATTTTTTATATTTTGTCTAATTAGTTTTTAGTATTTTGTTGTAAATTTGTGATACTGATATTATGCGTAATTCGGGTTATTAACAATGTTTTTTTTTCGCATTATAATTTTTGTTTTAGTATTTTTGTTCACGATGAGATACATTTAAAGAAGCACCAGAATCTAAATATTACCTAAACTTAATAAGTACATTTTATCAATGTACGTTTCTCTGTATTTAATCTTCTAAATATGTAAACGAGTTGCGTTACCTAGAGACTGATAGTTAACCTATATCCTAAACCGTTGCAGGCAGAACCCTGAAATTTGAACATATTTATCAAAATCGTGATTCTCCAAAATCAGTTCACATATATAAATAAAGCGTTCAATATATGTACCATTCGAATAATCAGCTAGCGTCTGAGACGAGACGGCGCCTGCTATGTCTACGTGAATTCTGCAATAACAGCTAGTCATCTTCTAGAGAGAAAAAAACATGTATTTCCATTTCACTTTAGCATTATAACGAAAGATATTCTTTTGATGAAACAGTATCACTGTTATGATAAAACAAATCCCGCAGAGTTTCTTGCTGGTCATAATTCGTCAAATGTGGTTACCGGTGGTAGTATTTTCTGAAGTTTAAAGTGCATTGTAATGCACCTAAATTGATGAATAAATATCTTTTCACACCACCTATGCGTACACGGGATTTTTCTTCCCTGCTAGGAAGGAACAAAGTGGCCGTTTTCTGTTCTAAGACATTAGTTTTTTTTTTCAGCCAGTCCGTCATTACAAACAAATTGCTTTTTAAAATAATAGATTCATTATAATCAACATACTAAGCACATAATTATAAAGTTAAAATAAATATGATTTAACAATAACGTTTTTTCTTATCCTCTAAGGTGGTGTGAAAAGCCAGGTGTGTCACATAGGAACAAAACTATTTTCACCTTGGGCGTTACGGCACTACGCTCAGGCATCTACTTTAGAATCCGTCGCTACGCTTGGTCGTTTTGCTCCCTTGTTATACAATCTACTATGTATCTTTCTTTTAACTGAAGGCCCCAGTAAAACTACAAGGACCTTGAGTAGGTACTCTTACACGGTTTACGACAAGATCAGTTTGCATAAACACATAAACAATCTAAATATTCAGCCAGCCGGCGAGACTAGGCGGCGCCTGTCTGCGTTAACCTTTACCCTTGAACCTATTACGTGAAAGGATGACATTTGTCAGCGAATAAGTGGGGCCAGCAAAATGCTTCTGACAGCGATATGCGAATGAGTTAAGAATGTGGGTGTTTTCGTTCGGTCTGTGTTTTATGTTGGTTCGATCGGAAGGTTAATAGGAATTTAAACATTTTTATCATCAGCCGGTCCAGGCCGATTTCGACCATGGCGACTGGTTTGCGCTGGCGAGAGACGTTCGTGGGCTCTCAGGTGACTGACGACTGACTGGTGGGTATAACTTTTATATACAGTAGAGGGTAGTAGAGGGTAGTCTCAAACAAGATTGACCGAAAATATGTTTCGTGAAGATTTGTAACCAGCCAGTGTTATACCGTAATAAGACTGAGAGAAACTGCTGTACGAGTCGTTCTTACAGCACTATTGTGTGGCCATTTTGTTCGTTCTTTATTGTAAGGACATATCAGTGTCTAAAAATAATTAATTCGTTCTTCATTAGCTGCACACTTCATTGTTAATTCACTGCATAATACGCTACAATATGAATTTGACACATTAAACAAATAATATAATCACAAAACTATTTAATGGTCAACACCCGGTAGTCCGGGGATCGTCGGTGGTTATTTGTAAAGTTCAGCTTGCTACAACTTTACAAAAAGGAAGGCCTTTCCAAACAACAGCATGAACTACAGGCAAACTTTTGTTATCTTACTTTGGTATCGGCGAAATCATCGACGGTGGAAATTTATTAATTAAATTGAGACATTTACTTTTAAACCTTTGATTAATATTTTATTAACTATTAAGGTACTTCTGATATTTACGCAAAACTTTAATAAAAATTTGAGGGCCTCTTGTACAGTCGCCATCAGATATATCGAAGCGGCCAAGCTGGTCACAATATTTGAACAACGCCTCTATTGCCAAGGAGATAAAGTGCTTGTTCAATATCTTTTTGTACCTTGGCCGCTCCGATATATTTGATGGCGACTGTACCATCCTTTCACTAAATACTCGGCCAGCAATACTTTGTGTTATCATACGCCACTCTCGCACCGGGAAAACACATTTTCCGAGTATGTCTTTAACTAGGTCAATGTTTTCCGTGTGGTTGGTGACAATTAATTGGTGCCATTACAGAATAAATGGAGATGGAGGGATGATTATAGGACGGAAACGGTGTAGGTACGGTGAAGGACTTTAAATATTAAGCAATTCACGGTTCAAGCTATTTTCTTTTGTTAAATACTATATGAAATGTCCAATGTAAAGTAAACCCTAAATGCCTTAACAATTAAAGTTCGTGATTGTACGGCAAGATAGAGGTATAGTTTGCATCTCGCACACTGCATGGCTACGTCATCGGTTACGTCACAACGTCGCGTCATCAGCATTGGATCACGCCTGCGCATACGTCTACGTCACCACGTTACGTTGCAGCCGCCCGCGCCGCGCATCATCGATATTAGGCAATCGCATTGCATTGATAAAATGAGAGTGCACGCTCACTCTGAAACCTAACATCGGGTCTTAGGACAACACCTTACATTAAAATTTAGATGTAATTTTTATATTTTAATTAAATATCTTAATTTATCTCCTCCACTGCTGCCTCCCTATATAATTATTTAGACCAGAGAGACAGCTTACTTCAAGTATAGACGGAGAAAATCATACTCTTTCTTACGCTCACTAATGAAGTGATGAGTATAGCTTATTTTTCACTTAATGCGGTTTTTGGTTTGGTTGGCGGTAACTGAATTGCCAAAATTTGGAACAGGGTTGTTACGTTTAATACGCTTAAAAACGGTTGTAGGTACTCTGTAAGTACCTAGTTTAATTACAATATTTCGATCTACTGATCGTATAAGCTTTTGGGCAATACGGAAGAAAATTTATAAGTGTCTAATTGAAACTAATAAAAAAAACTTTTTTCAGGTTGGAACAGCCTCATTTAAAAGTACATCGAGAACAATATCTGTGATATAATAAAACATAAGAGAGAAAACAGTGTCCTTGAAAAAACCCGTTATCAAAAACCGTTGTTACAAAACGTTATTTGTCCGCGCGTTGACTGTTGCGTAATTTAAAAAATAACTTCAATGTTGTGTTCTCTACACGAGTAAGTGTATTATATTAGTGTTTGATTTTGCGTTAGTGTGTGTGTAATTTTGTTTGTTTGTGTGACAACAGTGACGTCCCCGGAGTCGAGTATGACGAAGAACTTTCTCACCGTCACCAATATTGTGAATGAGGGGATCAAGGGCAGCAAGATATCGAAGCTGGGGTTGTCGAAATACCTGTCACAGTCACTGTAAGTACTTATTTGTAAGTTGTATGAATACTGATAAAATTTATTGGTATAAACGTACCAATAATTTCAGAAAAAAACGGTTACTAGTTTATTAAAAAACTTTTTAGGTTGGTGGAGTAATCATTTTATTTGCGAATTAAAATGTTTTGACTCGAAATGTATTTTCGGTTGATAACTAAATTTTAAATATTATTTGTTTTATTCGAAAGTTGGAAAAGCGCTGGTTTTTCTAAAATAATAAATTAAATCAATTTGTTAGTTATAATTAGTATAACTTCGTACCACACTACTCGTTTAATAAAAAAAAATATACATATATTTTAGTACGTTACATTGTGGTATACCAGTTTTAGTGCTCTTAATTTTACAAACTCACACTTGTCCTTAGCGTATTTTTTCTATTTCACATTAAATAATCTAAGAAATAATTAATATTCAGATCAAACGGAAATCGGTAGCTTCGTTGTCGTCCCAAGACGCCTGTGCAGAAAGTGCCCCATTGTTCCCTCGTGTCGCAATTACTGCATTTGACACCCAATTAACTTAACAAAACCTAGCACAATGCTGAAACTTACCTAGATCTAGAAATTGATCATATATACAGGTTGTCCCAAAAACCAACGTTAAGACTTATAGGGCTAATTTGATCGTAACTAAAATGGCTTTTTTTGAATACTAGTAACGTAGTAGTAGTATGTTACGCCCTCCTAGCCTAGTCGGTGGTGACCCTGCCTATAAAGCAGAAGGATTTATTTGAGTGTTTATCAAGAAAAAAATCCTGAGTTAGGGATGTTTTCTATGTATTTAAATATCCCACCCCACAACCCACAACACAAGCCTTATTGAGCTTACTGTAGGACTAGGTTGATGTGTGTGTTTTTTATACCACGACGGTGGCAAACAAGCATACGGCCCGCCTGATGGTAAGCAGTTACCGTAGCCTATGGGCGCCTGCAAACCTAGAGGATTCACATACGCGTACGTACCTTTAGGCTCCAGAGTGTGAGGATGAACAACCTGCCGGCGGCGAGCGGTATGGTGATAAAAAGCTGCCGTGGGCATCATGCCAAACAGTTCTTCAGAGCACAACCCATTGTACAAGCGATAGAACACGCATAAGGAGACAAAGTCTCTCCTTAGACTCAAAGGTTCAATATCGCTCGTGAGTTTGAGAGTGTAAGATTGTCCCATAATATTTATTAGTAAAATTACTACTTTAAGCATTATTATTTTTACAATTAAAGTGTCAATATCCCGAAAACTATTCCATTTTCATTAGGGTCATTGCTTAATCTGATAGCCCATCAGCTGTTCTATCAGCCCTTTTAGTCTTTGGTAGGGACAACTTGTATTCACTGATATAATTTTTGATTTAGTTAATTATCCAGTTCCGGTTTTATAAAGCTACACGTAACAATGTTGCTGTTTGCTTTTAACATTATTTTTTGTCATATTTGGTAAGTAAATGTAATCATTAATGCAAAACATCCTCTTATACGACAGATTTTTTTTCCCTTAAACCCTGTCTACATTGCGTGACTAGAGCAAAGTCATATTTTTTTATGCTTTCATTCTCCTTTTAAATTTTCCGTCGGGTCTTGATATAAAACGGCCATTATTACCCTTGAATAAAAGACGCTCAAAAATCCACCGACGCCTACCATCAAACCATTGACACACTTTTTCCGCTTACACATCTAAATCCACTGTTGACTATCACGCAAAATTCTTTTCCAAAAGCGCAACGTCAGATGCTTTTTAACCACCTTCGAACATACGACGTTTTTATACAAAACACTCAAAACGATCAGCGCAAAGTTACGTTTGCCACCAAAAAAGTCGATGCGATCAAGCGTTTCCAACGAAAAGGTTAGTAAGCGATAGTCATTTGTTTATTTATGTGGATGCAAAGTTAGGTTTGTTGCGATTTATGCAATACGTTTACAGCATGACGATTTACCTTTTCAACCGACTTCAAGATTTCGAAGGAGGAGGTTATCAATTCGTCGGGATCTTTGTTTTTGCTATTTTTTATTTTTATTTTTTTTTATGTATGTTCACCGATTATTCGAAGACGGCTGGACCGATTTGGAAAATTCTTTTTTTGTTTGAAAGAGTATACTTCACAGTTGGTCCCATTGTAACCATGTCAGGATCTGATGATGGGATCCTGGAGAAATCGAGGGAACTCTTCAACTATTATAGGCACACCTATGGTGATTTGAGTATTTTTTACAGCAGATCGAGCATTTGGTGGAAAGGTGGATGCTTAGTGAAGTCGGTTCTTTTTTGTTTAAAATTATTAATAATAATTTTGAACAAAAAAGAACCGACTTCACTAAATATCCACCTTTACAAAAGCAAATGCTCGAGCTGCTGTAAAAAATACTGAAATCACTATAGGTGTGCCTATAAAAGTTGAAGAGTTCCCTCGATTTCTCCAGGATCCCATCATCAGATCCTGACCTGGTTAAAATGGGACCAACTGTGAAGTATACTCTTTCAAACGAAAAAATAATTTTTCAAATCGGTCCACCCGTCTTTGAATAATCGGTGAACATACATTAAAAAAAAAGCAAAAACAAAGATCCCGACGAATTGATAACCTCCTCCTTCTAAATCTTGAAGTCGGTTGAAAAGAGATATCTCACGAAGATTATATTTATCCTAAATAACGTTATCGGAGATAGAATGAAACCGAATGGCATTCGGGTGAAGTTATAAATAGTTTAAGGCTCCTTATTCCCTAAAAGGTCGAAAAACTGTATTAATGGAAAAATCCGCATAAAATGCTATTTATAAGATAGTTTCAAGTATTTGTAATACGAAAAAATACTTTAGAACCATATTTATTATTATTAAGTACCCAAAAATACGATTCTTACAAAAAGTGTCCTGTGAAGTGTGATTTATAGGTCATTTATAAAAAATTCATACTATTTTTAAATTGACCACGATAAAAATATAGTCTAACTTTGTTATGGTAATGTTTTTAGGGCTAAATATTTATAGGGTTTTCGTGAAAAAAATTAAATGTAACCGTGTTTTTATCAAAAAACTGGCATATAATCAGAAGGTATTTTGTCTATTATCCAAGATGAATCTTCGATTTATATTTCGATGGCCGTCTCAGACACGATATACTCAATTCAATTTTATTCAAATTGAATAAGAATTGTTACCCTTTTTTGCGTAGTTTGGAAATAAACGTTACATCTAACTGGAAAATCCGGAAAGGTCTTCAAAGACGACCAATTTTTTTAATATTTTTATTTTTAAAATGTAATTTTTGCTCCGATGGCCGTCTAGATAAAGAAATAAACTATTATATGCATCAATAGTTGATTTAAAAAAACTAAGATTTTTCGCCATAGCCTTCGAAGAAAATGAAGCATTTCGTGAAATTCGCGCGTTTTGGGAATAAGGCCTCTTAAAGGAAATAAAAGTGATTTTAAGCACTTTTCCTACCATTTCGTTGCCAATTTGCGTTTCATGTTTATTTTGGTTTGAGTGCTGCGACTATTTTGGAAGTGGGTTACTGAGTTTTTACCCCTTTATTCGTAAATTAATTACAAAAAAAGACACATTTATTGTAAGATTATATTCTGGTGGACTCTCAGCTTATTTTAGAAATACTTAGAAAACATATTATACAAAACATTTCTTTTTTCACTACAACAAAAAATGCTGGTATTGAAAGTGCCAAATTTATATTATAATTCAAAGAAAAAAAACCGGCCAAGAGCGTGTCGGGCCACGCTCAGTGTAGGGTTCCGTAGTTTTCCGTCCGTCACAGTAAGCGTCCCCACTTAAGAGTTAATAACACCGCCATGTAGGATATGATATGAGAGTTCCACGTACAGCGACATCTATCGGCAAATTAAGTAAACTATTGCGCGCGAGCTTAAAGTATGGAAGATGATTTTTATGGAATAATTCTTTATTGCGTGAACCGATTTTCACCGTTTTTACTTTATTTGAAAGCACGTCATTTCATTGTAATTTTGTAGAAATTACAGGTACAATAAACACCTGCTTATACGGTTAAATTACAAACTTAGTTCAGAAATTATTTTGTAATTTTTTTTCAAAAACTATTCATCCTATCAAGTTCAAAATAATTTTCCTAGAAAGTTTTTATAAAGTTCTACTTTTGAGATTTTTTTCATGTTTTTAAAACTTATGGTTCAAAAGTTAGAGGGGGGGGACGCATATTTTTTTACTTCTGGAGCGATTATTTCCGAAAATATTTATATTATCGAAAAATGATTTTAGCAAACCCCTATTCATTTTTAAATACCTATCTAACAATATATCACACGTTAGGGTTGAAATGAAAAAAAAAATCACTCCCCACTTTACGTATAGGGGAGGTACCCTAATAAATAAAAAAAGTCCACTTTTTATTTTACCACTTTGTCGGCGTGATTGATATACATATTAGTACTAAATTTCAGCTTTCTAGTGCTAACGGTCACTGAGATTATCCGCGGACGGACGGGCAGACATGGCGAAACTATAAGGGTTCCTATTTGACTACGGAACCCTAAAAATGCATAAGTCTAATGCATGGATTTAAAATACTAATAATAAGAAATAGAATGTTAACGATATTAAAATACTACCATTCACATCCATATCTAATCTCATACAAAATTGCATCATTATCCCTTTGCCTCTTTCTTGTTATGTTAAACCCTCGGAACGGACCGAAAATTTCAACATAGCTTAACGTTAATCTTGCAAGATTCGTTAATTTAACCCTTCGACCTTTTACTCATGCGGAAATGGTATTGTAACACTGAATCATGATTTTATATGGATATGCTATCTTTTTTTGTCATCTAAATGACATCGAAGTAAATTTTAATTCTGTTTGACGTTAAGCAATCTTTTTTAGGGTTCCGTAGTCAACTAGGAACCCTTATAGTTTCGCCATGTCTGCCCGTCCGTCCGTCCGTCCGTCCGCGGATAATCTCAGTGACCGTTAGCACTAGAAAGTTGAAATTTGGTAATAATATGTATATCAATCACGCCGACAAAGTGGTAAAATAAAAAGTGAAAAATTTTTTTTTATTAGGGTACCTCCCCTATACGTAAAGTGGGGAGTGATTTTTTTTTTTCATTTCAACCCTAACGTGTGATATATTATTGGATAGGTATTTAAAAATGAATTGGGGTTTCCTAAAATCATTTTTCGATAATGTAAATATTTTCGGAAATAATCGCTCCAGAAGTAAAAAAATATGCGTCCCCCCCCTTTAACTTTTGAACCATAAGTTTTAAAAATATGAAAAAAATCTCAAAAGTAGAACTTTATAAAAACTTTCTTGGAAAATTATTTTGAACTTGATAGGATGAATAGTTTTTGAAAAAAAAATACAAAATAATTTCTGAACTAAGTTTGTAATTTAACCGTATAAGCAGGTGTTTATTGTACCTGTAATTTCTACAAAATTACAATGAAATGACGTGCTTTCAAATAAAGTAAAAACGGTGAAAATCGGTTCACGCAATAAAGAATTATCCCATAAAAATCATCTTCCATACTTTATGCTCGCGCGCAATAGTTTACTCAATTTGCCGATAGATGTCGCTGTACATGGAACTCTCATATCATATCCTACATGGCGGTGTTATTAACTCTTAAGTGGGGACACTTACTGTGACGGACGGAAAACTACGGAACCCTACAGTGAGCGTGGCCCGACACGCTCTTGGCCGGTTTTTTGATATTTATTTGACATGAACAAATTGATAACTTTATAACTCACGGATCTTAATAAGCCTGTCAAAAGCCAAACGTCACTTTTAACAGGTCCAACCCTGTTTAGCATCTGATTAAAACCAAACAAATTACAGATTATAATTTTCGATTATCTTCTTCTTGGTCGCATGCTATGCCTAGCTATATCCAGTGACATGTAGCCATAAGATAAATTGGTCGCATCCATCATGACTGATGATCGTGGTTGGTGGGTTTTGTTCGGGCACGAACACACTCTCGTCATCGATTCCGGTCCATCGCTTTCCTCACCACATCGTAGCACTTCTGATAGGGTTCCTCGCCTTTGAGTTGGTCAGTCCATCGTGCTGGTGAATGGCCCCGTGACCTTTTGCCTTCAGTATAGCCAACAACGATTAATCTTTCCAAACTTTCGTGTCCCCTTCTCATTATATGGCCAAAGTAACATCGGAGGCGTTGTTCACAGATTGTGTAATTTTCGATTAGGCCCCCTGAATTTCTTACCAAAGTTGTTTTGTATAAGCGGGAAATATTGACCTTGAATGGAACACCAAAGTGACGTCATTCAATGTCACATTTCGCGCCTTATCACAATGATTTAAACGAGAAATCTATTGGAATTCATATTCCTGATTCTACCCTTATTGTTAATCCCGAACATTCCGTGGGGTGTTCCTAAAAATCCAACCCGAATATCAGAGTACCTAATACCATTCCTTGGTAAAGTCAGAGGCGCACTGCGTGATTTGGTCGCGCTGCTGCAAGTACAGGCAACGCTAATGTGTATATGATTATGAACCCTATTACAATGGAGTCCCAACCCAGAAACCACTACAAAATCATCTAATATTTAGAGGACACAGTTCAAGTAGGAAAGCATATCAAACGTTTTGTGAAGCAGTCAGATTTGTATTTTAATATTATTTATTTTTTCTTTGCAATAATACCATTGTCTGTCTCTCAAGCTGTTTTGATGTGTTTTCTTGAAGAACGTATTATTTTGTATCTTTAAGATCGAATGTATTACTGGTTTGAAAAAATAAGTCCCGCCGAGTTTCTTGCCGGTCATAGTACTTCTCGGGTCAGATGTATAGGGTTAGAACCGGTGGTAGTTTTTTCTCTCTCTGACGTTCATAAGTGCATTTTAATATCAAGGGGAGACTAAATATCTCTTATCTTTTGAGCAAGGTGCAAATGTGTATACATATTTTTGGCGTTGACTTTACATGCAGACGCCGGCGGTCCGTAACTACCGAGGTGAATTGGATCACATGGCAATACGGATCAAGTAAATCTTACGAAGATAGGTTACGAAGATCCGCTTTCGCTACCCAAGCCGTGCCAGTTAATATGTGTAATATGTCATTTCGAGTGCCCAGTTTTTTGCTTAGCTTTTGAAAGTGAGGGGTCTAGAGTCACGCCAAGATATTTAGGGTTTTGGTTGAAAGTTATTAAGTTACTATTGTGCTAATTATAGCACAATAACTAAGTTAATTATAACTTGCTTGTTGTTAAGATGCTACGTCGATACTTCTGTTTTGCTGGCATTTGGGATAAGGTCATTGATTTATACAAAAAGGGAGATATGGTACCAGGCGCTCGATTGTGTGCCATCAAATATAGGTCCGGGACCTATATTGAATTAGTCGTGTGGCAGAGTCTCTCAGTCTCACTTTGTGCATAGCGCAACATATGGAGGTCTTCCTTGCATACCCGTGTTAACTATATAGGTTTATCTCTTTTGCCCATGATGCACATACATTATAGCGGTGTGTAGCGTTTTACAAGTGTGTAGGTGCTGGACCACATTTCAGTTTTATTTACTATGAACGTCACTCATCTTCCTTTTTGTTGATGTCTATGGATAAGGTGTCATTTCTTAAATTAAGTATTTTTTGAGCTGCTCTTCAGATATTTTGAATGATCCATGCTGGTGGGCAACGGCAATATCGTCAGCATAAACAAATTTCCTGGAGGCTGTTTCGGGGAGGTCATAAGTGTAGAGGTTGAACAGCAGTGGTGCTAACGTAGATCCCTGTGGTTTCAGGTACAAGCAGGTAAAGGAAGAATTTACTATGGAATAAACTACCCGCTGAATACTAGGTTAAGTCGCAGACGTAACCTAGTATTCAAATAAATACTAAGTCTAGCCCGATAGCCTAGCTAATAGGTCCATTAAGTCTGACCTGACGATATTAACTGAGCGAGATAGGCCGGAGAGCTCTCCGGCAACGGTAACTGAGCTCAGTTACCGTTAGAATTAAGCTTTCGCTTATGGCACAAACCCATAGGATATCTATGTTGCTTGAGCCCTTTCCAGATAATTGTGATGGACCAGATATTATGAACCAAAATGTCATATGTCCATAGGATATAAATATCACTTGAGCCCTTTTAAGGTTGTGTGATGGGCTGTTCCGGATTATTCGTATTACTGAGGAAGAGAATTTGAAGGTTTAGTAACCAACTTAAATCTGCACTGGATATTCAAATTGATTTTGACACAGTCGTGTTATCTTAATAACAAGCAAAGAGCACGAGCGCATAATGATCGCCTCCCTTCCACGGGTGGACGCTCTTGATGAAAGTCATTGCAAATTAATCGAAACAAGTCGAAAGAAAATCGACCTAAATTATATGAGTAATACGTTATTTTACAGTTTTTACAACAATGATCCGCTCCACATCCTAACCCTACAAATTGGCGAAGATAAATGAAACAAGTTTTTACGAAACTGCCCTTGAGATTCCGACTAAGTGAAAATAGGCCATGCGGGGATTAAATCCAGTTGCCTCACAGTATTTTCTTTCACCATATGATATTGCGTATACATGTTCTACGAAATTAATGGTAAAAGCCAGGATTCGAACCCGTGACTTTCAGATTGACAGTCACAAATCTTGCTGCAAACTGCAAAACAATATCGTTCATTTTGAGCTTAAAAATATTCCATAATTTTTACGAAACAAATCGTAGTATATAGATAAATACATATTCTTTATTTGATTGCCACAATATACACACAGTTGCGTAGGTACATAATTTACGTCCTTAAAAAGAAAGAAGCTAGAAAAATAGTTAAACATATGAAACAAACGGATAAAAGAACGATTTCTGTGTGTGCTGCAGAAATACAAAAAGGGTTCTGACTCAGCAATACGTTTCACTCTTTCGGGCGAAGCACTGATATTCTGCCAGAACCTAGTAGTGTAAAAAACGCGTTACGCAGTTAGCTTTTTCAAATTACTTTATTGGACCAAACAGACCGAGTCTGAATAGCAGAGACGTGGCTATTGATACACGGAAAGACAGAATAATAAAAAGATTCCACGCTCAAGGTTGTCGAATTTCTGTAGGATTTCATTTTAAAAGAAAAGAATATCGTGCGTCTCAGTCTTGTAACTTATTACAACGCGTAATTTCTTTACGAAAACATTCCAATGTCTACAAATCATAGTAAATTATGTCTGTTTTTTTATTTATGTGCATTCATTCAATACTTTTCATTGAATGTCATCCAGGTATAGCAATAAAAAGTTATATAATTATCTGTCTGTCAGAAAACTGCTAAATAAATATGGCGTGTAATTTTTTAATTATGTATAATGTACCTATTCATCATTACTTCTCCTATCATGTAATTAAACACTTCTCAAATACATTATTTTAACGGCCTCCTAGCCTAGTCGTTAGTTACACTGCCTACGAAGCAGGAGGTCCTGGGTTCGAATCCTGGTCAGGGGATTTATTTGTGTGTTTATCACAGATATTTGTTCCTGAGTTATGGATGTTTTCTATGTATTTAAGTATCTCTCCATATTTATCTATTATATATATCGTCGTCTAGTACCCTCAACACAAGCCTTATTGAGCTTACCGTGGGCCTAGGTAGATTTGTGGAAGATTGTCCTGTAATATTTATTTCTAACATCATGAGACCATCGCCATCAGGTGCAATGGTAAGTACTGAAGATAAACACTTAAATACACAAATATCCATAACTCAGGAACGAATATCGGTGATAAACACACAAAGAAATGCCCTGACCAGGATTCGAACCCGAGACCTCCTGCTTCATAAGCAGGTCACTATCGACTAGGCTAGGACGCCGTTAGTGTATATGTGTTTTCAACTCTGAACCTATCAGCAAACAATCTCATTAGCCAAACGATTGTGACAGAGGTAATACAGTATACAGTGCAATACTGACTGCAATGGCGTCGATAATGCCCGTTGAACGTAGAGGAAGCTTTCCGAATTTCTAGCGCTTTTGTTGGGACACAGTAAAACAAAATACAGTACGGTTTTATTACTACATATTTAGTATAAAACAAAAGTGATTTCCGCTGTCTGTCCCTATGTATGCTCAGATCTTTATAACTATGCAACGGATTTTGATGCGCAACTGATTTTTTAATAGGTAAAGTGATTCAAGAGCAAGGTTTATATGTATAATAAATGCATAATATAGCAGAGAAACACTGATAATTTTAGAGGTTTATGTGTTATGTGATTTCGTAAATAAACACATTTTTTTGCGCTTACATTGCAAACTCTGGCTGAGCCCTTCGAGATGTACTACTTACAGTATTGTACACCTTAAAAAGGTCTACAAATATGTTCCGTGCGAAGCCGGGGCGGGTCGCTATAGTTTCTAATAAAATTTTGACACGGGTCAAACGCAAGTATGTTAGTTTTTAAGATGATTTCTACGTCTTGAGTTTCAACCGGAAGTCCCTAAATCCATGTTAAAATATTATTTAGGCACTGAAAAACAGTAACTTCTATATCAGACAGTGCCTCAAGCTTTTAAACCTTTATTAGAATTTGAGATTATTTATAAGATACTTACGTTCCTCGAACTCATTTTTCTACTATTCTGTCCCTTAAAATATACCTACTATACACATATATGACTCTTCTTCTTCTTATTTGTCTTTCCCACATGGCTGAGAATCGTGACCACGTACGATGTCCCCCCCATACAACGCGGTCAAGGGCCAAGTGAGTAATGCCACTAAAATATAAATTATTTTTACTTTTTAGTTCACTTTTAATAAAAGCTTGTTTTTTTAAAATCTTTTTTACTATTTTATTTTTTACTTTTTAGTCTTAAATCTTTGGAATTATTATTTATAATACCATTGACATACATACAACATTAAAATTATTTACACCGTTGAATTTATTTACACAATTTACAAGCCTCAATTCACGTTGATCAGCCGATACTTTTCGTCTTGTCTGAGCTTTTTGAATGCAATTTTTTTCCTTTCGCCGCTTCGCACTGGACATTCAATTTCTGACTCTTCTTTCTCGAGTTTTTTCAAGACGCCGTTTTCGTTGTGTTGATGTTTCATATATTTTTTTTATTCATATTTTGATTATGCATGTTGTTCCCACGAGACTGGAAGAAAAACTGGTCCACCCTTCCAGAGATTCCGGAATAGAAGCATCTTTCATATAGTTCCAGTGGCCATCTTCCGGCTCCATAATGAGACCCACGCCATCAGATGCAAGGTAAGTACTGAAGATTACAAAACAAACGAGGCCAAACTCGACTATCATAGCACTTTCTTTCATAGAGTTCCAGTGGCCATCTTTCGGCTCCACCATGAGACCATCGCCATCAGGTGCAATGGTAAGTACTGAAGATAACAAAACAAACGAGCCAAAACTCGACTATCGTAGCACTTTCTTTCATAGAGTTCCAGTGGCCATCTTTCGGCTCCACCATGAGACCATCGCCATCAGGTGCAATGGTAAGTACTGAAGATAACAAAACAAATGAGGCCAAACTCGACTATCATAGCACTTTCCTTCATAGAGTTCCAGTGGCCATCTTCCGGTTCCATCAGGTGCAAGGTAAGTACTGAAGATAACAAAACAAACGAGCCCAAACTCGACTATCATAGCACTTTCTTTCATAGAGTTCCAGTGGCCATCTTTCGGCTCCACCATGAGACCATCGCCATCAGGTGCAATGGTAAGTACTGAAGATAACAAAACAAATGAGGCCAAACTCGACTATCATAGCACTTTCCTTCATAGAGTTCCAGTGGCCATCTTCCGGTTCCATCAGGTGCAAGGTAAGTACTGAAGATAACAAAACAAACGATCCCAAACTCGACTATCATAGCACTATCTTTCATATAGTTCCAGTGGCCATCTTCCGGCTCCATAATGAGACCCACGCCATCAGATGCAAGGTAAGTACTGAAGATTACAAAACAAACGAGGCCAAACTCGACTATCATAGCAGTCTCCATAATAGAGTTCCAGTGGCCATCTTACGGCTCCATCATGAGACCATCGCCATCAGGTGCAATGGTAAGTACTGAAGATAACAAATCAAACGAGCCAAAACTCGACTATCATAGCACTTTCTTTCATAGAGTTCCAGTGGCCATCTTTCGGCTCCACCATGAGACCATCGCCATCAGGTGCAATGGTAAGTACTGAAGATAACAAAACAAATGAGGCCAAACTCGACTATCATAGCACTTTCCTTCATAGAGTTCCAGTGGCCATCTTCCGGTTCCATCAGGTGCAAGGTAAGTACTGAAGATAACAAAACAAACGAGCCCAAACTCGACTATCATAGCACTATCTTTCATATAGTTCCAGTGGCCATCTTCCGGCTCCATAATGAGACCCACGCCATCAGATGCAAGGTAAGTACTGAAGATTACAAAACAAACGAGGCCAAACTCGACTATCATAGCAGTTTCCATAATAGAGTTCCAGTGGCCATCTTACGGCTCCATCATGAGACCATCGCCATCAGGTGCAATGGTAAGTACTGAAGATAACAAAACAAACGAACCCAAACTCGACTATCATAGCACTATCTTTAATAGAGTTCCAGTGGCCATCTTCCGGCTCCATCATGAGACCCTTGCCATCAGGTGCAAGGTAAGTACTGAAGATTACAAAACAAACGAGGCCAAACTCGACTATCATAGCACTTTCCATAATAGAGTTCCAGTGGCCATCTCTCGGCTCCATCATGAAACCATCGCCATCAGGTGCAATGGTAAGTGCTGACCATAAAAAAACAAACGAGCCCAAACTCGACTATCATAGCACTTTCCATCATAGAGTTCCAGTGGCCATCTTCAGGCTCCATCATGAGACCCTCGCCATCATGTGCAATGGTAAGTGCTGACCATAACAAAATAAACGATCCCAAACTCGACTATCATAGCACTTTCCGTCATAGAGTTCCAGTGGCCATCTATCAGCTCCATCATGAGACCCTCGCCATCATGTGCAATGGTAAGTGCTGACCATAACAGAACAAACGAGCCCAAACTCGACTATTATAGCACTTTCTATCGTAGAGTTCCAGTGGCCATCTTCCAGCTGCAGCATCAGATCAGCTAATTGATAAAAAAGTATTGCATTGTCACCAAACATACATAAGTATTCCAAATTTCAGCTCAATCGGATAAAGGGAAGTGGAAATGGATTGCAAATTTTGACGGACAGCTTACATATTTATTTACTTACATAAATACTCTGCTTTGCCTTAAGGTTGACTGGTAGAGAATGCCTACTGGCATTAAGTCCGCCTTTTGTACATCAAGTTTTTCTTTTGTGCAATAAAGTTTAAATAAAAAATACGAACAGTGCAAGTTAAATAAAAGCTTGTAATAAAAAAATAAAAGCTTGTAAAAAATAACTAAAAAACGTCCATCTTTTATGATCGTATATGAGTGTATTTGATACAAATAAAGTTTAAAAAAAACTTATTCCTGACAAGTTCATGTTACCTAGTGCTGTATTATAATTTTAGAATACATAAAAAATATATTAAAAACACAATAAATTGTCAAACATAACTCCAACACACAACAAATAATCAACTAATATTGAAGTTGTATTGGAGTTGCATAGGAATAATTTGCAACCAAATTCTGATATTATTTCTGATTCAGACTTTTAGGTGCTAGCTTTATTGCGCAGTTAATGCATTGGTGTTGTATTGAAGTTGGATCGTGTTTCAACGTGTTTTAAAGTTAGAATACGGCCCCTAGTGAAAATGACTTTAAAGTTGAAACCTAAACATGAAAACTAACCTAACAATGTATTAGCGAGCTTAAGCAAACCTACTAAAGCATAACAATTAGTCTCGAAACGTGCTAGAGGTAAAATGCAGCCCCAACACTGCCTGCAATAACGTCGATATTGCCCGAGCCCCGAAGTATACTGCACTGTCCGAAATTTAAGAGCATTTGTGAGGTCACAGTCGAAACACAACGCAGTAATACCTGCAGTATTAATATTAGGTATAGTAATACCAAGTGGATCATCATCATATATTTAAGAGCTAGGCTCTTGTCGGTGGAGCAATTTACATGCTCTCTGTCATTTGCCTTCTCTTTTACAGCCTGATACGACACGACGTTTATTTTTTCCTTTAATTGATACATGTTCTCCTTGGCTTTCCTTCCTTCCTTTCTACTTCAACTCTACCTACTATGATGTTTCTTATAAACTCGTCGTGTCGTTGCAGGTGTCCAAGCATCTTCCCTCTCCTGTTGGTGGTGTTGTGGTTGGTGGTGTTACCAAGTGGATAGTTAAATTATTTTATTTAGTCCAGTAAATTAAATTTAGAAGGAATGTTCTCTGTTACATTTGAATAGTTAATAAAATACGCTAAGATATAAATAGTTCAAGTGGCACAAACTTAACCAAACTAGATTTTCTCTATTAAATTAAATGTTAGCAACTTTGCTAGCAGATGCAACGTACGAAGCAGTATTAAAATGGTGGCCAAGGCAAACTGGCGGCGTGCCAGACGACAAAATGAAGATATCCGGAAAATGCTGAATAGCACAGAAGACACAAGGCACCTTTGTCAAAAGTTACTCTTACTTTTTGTCGAGCTTTTTAGCCGTTCTGTATATATTACAAGGCTTCTGGGGCCGTATTCTAACTTTAAGTCACGTTTATATACGATCAATACAACTCCAATGCATTAACTACGCAATTCAGCTAGCGCTTAAACGTCTGAAACAGAAATGTCAGAATTTACTTGAAAATTATTCCGATGCAACTACAATATCGGATGATTTTTTTGTTGAGTGTTGGAATTATGTTTAAGATATATTGTGTTTTTAATGTATTGTTTATGTATTTTAAAATTAGAATACGGCACTAGCCGTGACATTTACTCCTTCAATACAAACCTTATATTATGTGGACGAGTTTGGTTATGAGCCCACGTTGTCGAATTACAAGGACAATGAATAATACCTATTTACTAACCAATACAATTGATCTACTCATCATGACATGTTTAAGTAATGTATAATTTAAATTTGTCAACTGTAAGAAGCCTTGTGTGTGTTTTATGAAACCAACATTTTAAAACAACTAAGAATACTGCACTCACTTACATAAACAACACATTAATTAAGTTCTTGCACTATTGCCCCGCTCAAAAGTGACAGTGAAGTGGTTTGGCACCGACTACAAAAAATAAGTAAATACCTACCCAGATCATTATTAATTTTCTTATTATTAGGTACTAATTACTTTTTGGCAGAAATTTGCTTTACGGGGTAGGAATAAAGACGGGATAGGAACTGAATAAGGATAGGGGTGAGGGATTATTCTGGGCCTCACTGAAAATCAGCGTCGCAGAGTACACTCTGCGACGCTGATTTTCACAGATGCACCACATGGTACACCATGTGGTGCATTCTGTGACATCAAGCTGAGTGAGGTCCATTTTTTTTAGATAGTAATTAGTGTAATTACCATTAGTTAGTTTTAAGTTTGTCTGACCTTGTTTTGTGCTAATAAATGTCTTTTCTTTCTTTCTTTCTTTCTTTCTTTATTAGGTTCTTCTTCTTCTTCTACCTAGCGTTATCACGGCTATTGCCAGGGTCCGCTTTCGTGCTCGCTTTCCTGTAATTTGCGCGGTCCTGGGCGTCTTCTTTAATGTCGGCTTCCACGACATTCAGCCAACGCTTATTTGGTCTACCGCGACCACGGGATGAGGTACTTGTTTAAAAATATTTTGAGTTTTACAGTGGGTTGGTTCTTTGAAGGTGGTTCCCTTTTTTTAAAAATAAATTAAATAAATTTATGATTTTAGTATAGTTTGTTGCTTCGGTTTTGATTGTTGTTTTTTTTAAATCAATATATGAGGTTTCTTGTAGAGTTTTAGGAAGTAGTTATAGCTGCATATCGATAAAGTGGTCCCTCTAACACTAATACATAATATGGTGCTAATTTGGTTATTTTTTTTTCTTATAAAACAATAATTATTATTGTTACTGTTTATAAATAACTGTGACCTCATCGCTTCGGCGCGCATACATACATCAATGTTCAGCGTTCAGATATTAGGCTGGGGCTAAATACCCACGGTTTGAGTTTATGGATCGGTTTAGACGACGAGAGTTACATTGCATTCATCTTTAATGAGCTATTTAAAAATACGTAACGTAGCTTGATACCGGAAATAGAGGTGAAGCTGTAATTTTGAACCATAGTGTTTTATAAGTAGATAGTACCATAGTGTATGTTTGAAAGAGTATACTTCATGGTTGGTCTCATTGTCATCAGGTCAGGATCTAATGATTGGATCCTGGAGAAATCGAGGGAACTATTCAACTTTTATAGACACACTGGACCCGGGGTGTGTCCTTAAACTACGTCCGGACTTGGGTATGTCCTTGGACCCGGGGTATGTCCTTAAACTACGTCCGGACTTGGGTATGTCCTTAAACTATGCCAAAAAGAGAGGTATGGGCACTGCGAATGGCATCTCGCTTAGTGTGGTAGGGCACGTTCAGTGAATGTCATCTCGCTCAAATCTGGAGCAGCGCCCGACTGGGGAAGTACCTCCACCTTACAGAAAACCACAGCCAAATAGCACTAGACCCTACTCATAGTATTGTGTTCCTGCTGGTGAGTAAGGTTGCCAAAGAGCTCAAAGAGGACCCAGTGTGTTGACGATGAGGGACCTTCTTGTTCCTTTAGTCGTCAACACAGTGAGCCCTCCTTTTTTAAAGGGTCGGCAACGCACATGTAACTCGTTTGGGGTTGCAGGCGTCCATGGGTTACGGTAGCTGCTTGCCATCGGGCGGGCCGTGTGCTTGTTTGCCACCGTCGTGGTATAAAAAAAAAACACCAATAGTGGTTAGAGTATTTTTTACAGCAGCTCGAGCATTTGCTTCTGGAAATGTGGAGGCTAATTGGAGTCAGTTCCTTTTTTGTTTAATTATTTATATTTATTTTGGTAAACAAACAGTCCCTACAAGAGAGCTTAAGTAAAAACTCCTTCATAAATGTTTACAATATGTGTGACCAACACCGTTCACGACTTATTACATAAATATACCAATTGAAGCATTCGGAGCGATGCGTGGGGTGTCGTAACCCCAAGAGTCTTACTAGTATTATAATGGTAAATAAACAGAATCAAAACACTCACCTTGAGCAAGTTAACTAGCTAACAAGTGAATACGTATAATAATATATTGTTGAACTTATATTGCCATGCCTTAACATGCCTGTTTTAAAGCAAGTCAACATCGCGTACAGTTCCAATGTAGGTATCATTAAAACTTATTCCTTGAATGGGTGAACTTACTCGCTGAGTTTTATAAATAAACTTTGCCAACTAACCTAACGTAAGCACAGTATTAGAATTTAAAAATTTCATAGGCAAAAGTAATATTACTAGTAGGTAGACTGCCTCGAACTAAGAACCACCAATATAACAAGACCCTTCTGAAGATATTTTTTCGCCTTCTAGCTTCACAATCCCCTTGATCGATCCAGCTCATATACAAACTCTCAAATTTTATGTATCTGTGCTACAACACCAACAAATTTCATAAATATTACAATTTCATAAATATTTAAAGTTATGGCGGAACAAACCCGCAAAATCAAAAAACAATCGGAATGCCGAGACGTTCCAGTAGCTGAAGTTGTTTGTAAAAACTTCACTTCGCTCACGCTCAGCTTGTTCGAATATATGTTAAATGGAACGGACAGCGTTGAATTCTAAAACACGTTTAGACACGATGCAACTTCAACATAACGACAATGCATTAACTACGCAATACAGCTAGCGCCTTAACGTCTGATTCAGAAATATCAGAATTTACTTGAATATTATTCCAATGCCACTCCAATAAAATTCCAAGATTGGTTGATTATTGTTGTAGGCGGAGAGCTAGCCACGTCAGATATGACACAATAATGAGAGCAACGAAACCTCTCTAGTTAGTTTGCTGTACTATGTTTATTTGTAGACCTAGACATCGGGCAGCTGTAAAGTGGTGGAGATCAAATAATGCAAACCACTTCAAGAAAACAAATGCTAGAGTTCTGGATTTGATGTAATATTATGAGAAATAATATAAATAATTAGATTATATCTTTGCCAAAAGTTTCTGTTCGGGGAAAGTAGTGCCAAACGACGTATAATGTAAATCATAGTTTTTCGCCTACTGTTTTTGTTTCTGTAAAAATACGTAATGCTTTTTGTTCTACTGTTAAAATATAGGCCCTGTCTTTTATAATCGACACAACTTCGGCAGTTTTTAATTAATTTGGTATTACATTTTCTAATTCAAAAACTTTGCTAGTGTGTCACTCTGACCTCCACCCATTAAAAGCTGCCAGATGCCCGGATCTAGTAATAAAGATAATATAGCAATCAAACCAGACGGGTTTTGTTGCTCTCATTATTGTGTCATATCTGACGTGGCCAGCTCTTAGTCCATTGTGTGCTGGAGCTATGTTTGACATAGATTGTGTTTTTGATGAATTGTTTATGTATTTTAAAATTAAATTAGCATACGGCACCGTATTTGATCTTGGATTAAAAAAGAAAAAGAAACCATTCTTACAGAACATTTTTTTCATATAATACTTGCGCGTATAAAACTTCCGTGAGACTCAGACATATTCAATATATAAAAACGGGTAACTCACGTTGGCCAACGCGAATGACTCATGCATAAACTTCTCGCTATGGAGGGAACATGTCGAGCGATATTCTAATTAAAAACCGTGAGTTACCCGTTTTTATATTTTTAATAGCGAGAGTAATAGCTCATTTTACTCCAATAGGAGTTAATATATGTACCATCGGGTTCAAAATTGCATGGTCAATTTATCAATGAATTCATTCATAAATTGGCCATGCAATTCTGAACCCGATAGTATATACCTAAGTACGTACAACTCAAGTATAATATTATTTCCTGTTAGATATGAAGCGAACGTAATAAAATAACAACCTTTTGAAAATCGAAGTCACCTTCCTTCCCTATCAAGTTTGAACCCAACAAGATTTTAAAAACCTAAAATCTAATACTCTGTGCTGTTCATTAACTTTATAATAAACTACCCTCAATAACTAGCCTTGTCAAACTGTCATAAGATTTCTATTAATTTTCAGCATCGCCGCTCTAGTGATGTAACATCGTAGGGAAAATTGCTTGAGCTTAGGAAATATTGCCAGCGATAGCAATAATTCGTTAAGTTGAAGTCGTGAAGTTGATAAAGTAAACGTACTAATGAAAATAATATAAAAGGTAGGGCATGCAATACCGGTAATACAAGCATGCAATATTCTGTATGGCCAAAACCAGGTCCCGTATTCTAATTTTAAAATACATAAACAATACATGAAAAACACAATCTATCTCAAACATAACTCATCACACAATAAATTATCAACCAATATTGAAATTGTATTGGAGTTGCATCGAAATAATTTTCAAGAAAATTCTGATATTTCTGATTCAGACGTTTAGGCGCATGCATTAGAGTTGAAGTTGGATCATGTCTAAACGGGTTTTAAACTTAGGATACGGCTCCAGCATTCTGGGAATGCCTATAAAAAAATACCAGTACTGTGCTCTTATAAAAGGCTACCTCACTTGTATTTAGTTTACGCGCGATATGATTTGGAGTGCCAAGATATCCATCTTTAAGAATGAAGCGTCCCAGGAACCGAACCACGTCGATCGTTTTAATGGAACACTACCGCTCGAGTTTATTTGCCCTATTTGGTGGAACAATTTCTGATTTACTGATTGATTTAAAGTTTAAGCGTAAAATAAATTTGGTGTTTATGGACAAACAAATTCAAAAATACTATATTTTATATAATAACTTTAAGCAATAAAGAATCGACTTCACACAGCTTACACCTATCCAAAAGGAAATTCCCGAGCTAGTCAAAAAAATACTTAAACCACTATAGGTGTCTGCCTATAACATTTTAAGATTTCCCTCGATTTCTCCACAACCCCATTATCAGATCCTGGTCTGTTGACAACAGGACCAACTGTGAAGTATACCCTTTCAATCAAAAAAATAATTTTCACGTCAGCAGCTCGAACAAGCCTACTTCCCTGCGAATACACAGTGATGAAAGTCGCACTTTCGTCACTCCCTGGAGTGACGAAAGTGCGACTTTCGTCACTCCAGGGAGTGAGACAAAGTAGTTTTTTTAATTTAGTGAAGGCCATGAACTGCCACTTCATATTTCGGGGTCTATTCCAAATTCGAAATACATATTTTTAACCTTTAATATGTTCTCACTACTGAGGTGAAAAGTTGTATGTGTCACACGAGAGTAAAGTTATTTTACATCTCGTGTTTTTGAGTCCCTCGCTATGCTCAAGATTCTAACTTAGAATCTTTAGCTTTCTCGGGACTCAACATCAACACTCGCAAGAAAAACCAACTTTCCTCTCTTGTTGCACAAATAACTATTTCCAAATCGGTCGAACCGTCTTCGAAAAATCGCTGAACAAACATTAAAATTACAAAGATCCGGACGAATTGAGAACTCCTCCTTCGAAATCTTGAAGTCTGTTAAAAATACAGCTAGTCTTACTTTACTTTACTTTATCTAGCCTATTTGAGTGTCCCACTGTTGGGTAAAGGCCGTTTCCCTGGATCACTCTTGCGCCCAGTTTGTTAAGGAAGGTATCTAAGTCCTCCTGCCATCTTCGCTAGTCAGCTAGTCAAAATACATGAAATTTTAAGAGGAAGTTCCGGTAACTTAGTTGGCATACTAGCGGGTAGCGGTACTTATTACGGATTCACGAGTTCCGCAGAGCCCGAGAGTTTTACTTTTCCGGTGCTGTATTTCTAAACACCTGAAGATATTGAGAATAAATACTATTTTAGGCAGAAACATGCCTGCTATGGTTCTTTTTTAAATTTATTTAGAATAAAATATCACATTTGAAAAAGGCCTTGGCAATATTGCCGATTAATTAGTGCTTATCTTGAGAGTTGCAGCACAAGAATAAAGTCCATCCCTAGTATTCCAGCCGTTACTCTGCTTATTGCCTGGCGTTCTGCCAAGTTGTTACGTGACTATTATTTAGCTCAAGCAAGATGAATTAATAATATGGACTGCACTGTTAGCATGAGTACGCCTGCCATATGATTTCGCAGACACTCGTCAAATCCTTGATTCGTCAAGTTAGAGGTTAGCCAAATCCTTGATTCGTCAAGTTGGAGATTCGTCAAATCCTTGATTCGTCAAGTTAGAGGTTAGCCAAATCCTTGATTCGTCAAGTTAGAGATTCGTCAAATCCTTGATTCGTCAAGTTAGAGACTCGCCAAATCCTGGATTCGTCAAATTATTATCTGAGCACACGTAACCAAGAACAAACTGATAAATTGGTAATAAAATAATAGGCATATAATATTATGAGCAGAATCTGTTTATCAGCACCTTCAACCACCACCAATGACGTCACTATTTGTACCTAGCTACAGCTATAGCGCCGTGCGCCCAGCCATCATCCCGACCGCCCGCCATTGACCTCGTGGCGCTTGCAGCGAACGGACATCTCTGGAATCTCTGTTTGTCGTAGGATCGCGTGAGCCATATCCAAGGATGATATAGACATGGATGGACAATATCCATACAAAATCGCGTTCCCTTATTTCAGGTTAAAGCACTAGCGTCATCTATCGGTCACACCAGAGACTAAATCCAAGTTTCTAATACTTTGTTCGTCGCTTAACGCTGACAGAATAACTCGACTCTAGACTCGACAGATGGCGCTGTGGCACTTAGTACCGAAACAGACGTATAGCCTGAAGGTTCGAGGAACGCGATTTTGTATAGGCATCAAGGATGATTAAGACATGGATTGACAATGCCTATACAAAATCGCGTACAGGCTAGTGACTTCATTGGTGGTGGTTGAAGGTGGCGATAAACAGATTCTGCTTATAATATTATATGCCTATTATTTTATTATCAATTTATCATTTTGTTCTTGGTTACGTGTGCTCAGATAATAATTTGACGAATCCAGGATTTGGCGAGTCTCTAACTTGACGAATCAAGGATTTGACGAATCTCTAACTTGACGAATCAAGGATTTGGCGAGTCTCTAACTTGACGAATCAAGGATTTGACGAATCTCCAACTTGACGAATCAAGGATTTGGCTAACCTCTAACTTGACGAATCAAGGATTTGACGAGTGTCTGCGAAATCTGCCATATGAAATGTCACAGCACACTTGTACTAACCGTTCTGGTCACGATAACCATTGTCTCCTTCCACACTGCAGTTATCTACGTGGTACGCTCGTAGCCGATTCCAGGGTTTTCCCCCTTTTTATCGGAATTTCACTAAAATAAAAATACAAAATTAAACAGTACTTCATGTTTTAATCATATAATATAAAACATATTAAGGCCTATAAAAAATAATAACTAATAAATCAAGCGACAAGATTGCACGCATCAACGTCCTCACTAAACAGGCTCTTTAAGAATTCAGTTTTAGGGTACGAGTATTAAATATTAATATATACCCAAAGATTTTTTTTTTTGCAATAACAAGACTTCAAACTATCTTATCAAATGCGATTCATGTGCGTAATTTCATTATTACTGATTTTTGTTTTCAAATTGTTACCGGACTCTTAAGAGCGTGCCAACTTTTAATTGATATTTTCGGATGTTTTACTTTAAAATGTCGTTATTTCCAAGTACTTCGTTCAGAAACTTTGTGTTTTCATTAATAAAGATAATGACAACCTTGAGTTATAGTTAAAAATATGATCAAAATTAACCACCGTGTGCTTATATCCCATTGTGTTTTCAATTTATGAAAAGTGCTATGTTGAAGTATCGCGTCATTTAAAATATATGGCACTGAGACGTTGAAAGCGCGAGGAACATTGAATACAAATATGCAGTCTCTATTACTTACCTGTCTCTGGCTCAAGCAAGTGACTAGGTTCTTTTGTTGAGTAAGTTAGTGTGAAGTTAGTGGTATGGTATAATAAGTCCTTTTGTAACTACGTTCTAACTATATTAATTAGTTTAGTGGCAGTTATTTAATAAAGGAATAATAGTAAGTAATTGGTAGAAGTCTTGAAATATTAGCCTCGCCTCGTCCCTTTTGTATACCCGAACTTTGGACCTTCATTTCAACCCTTCGAAGAGATAATTTCGTGTTTTTAGGGTTCTGTACCTCGAAAGGAAAAAAACGAAACCCTTATAGGATCACTTTGTTGTCCGTCTGTCTGTCTGTCTGTCTGTCTGTCTGTCTGTCAAGACCATTTTTCTCAAGAACGCGTGGAGGTATCAAGCTGAAATTTATATCTAATACTCAGGCATATTGTCCCTTGGAGCTGTAAAAATAACAAACTTAAAAGCCAACGCAATCAAAAGATACAGTCGTTTATGCTGAAAATTTTAGAGTTTCGGCACTCGCAAAACCTATGAGGTACTTCCCGTGAATTCAGAAACTTGAAATTTGGCACGAAGCAACGTCATATAGCATAAATAATGGAAAAATTACAAAAAGTAGATATTTTTATTAAAATCATACAAAAACATATTTTTTTAAATTTTAAACTTACTACCTTTTCCCTCGTAAACGCGAGGATGTATTAAACTGAAATTCATGTCAAATATTCAGGGCTATAGGACCTTTCAGATGTAGCAAAACCAAACTTTGATATCAACGCAATCAAAAGAAATAGCAATTTAAGTCGCATATTTTAAAACTGAGTACTCGCAAGAAACTCAAAACCTAAAGGGTACTTCCCGTAAACACAGAAACTTGAAACTTGGCACGAAGAGACTTCATATAGCACAGACAAAGGAAAAATTACGAAAAGTAGACATTTTTAGTAAAATCATACAATTTTTTTTTTAAATTTTAACTTACTACCTTTTTCCTGGTAAACGCGTAGAGGTATTAAATTGAAATTCATATCAAATACTCAGGTCTATAATACCTTTAAGTTTTAAAGGTTTGTACGGAACCCACGGTGCGCGAGTCCGACTCGCACTTGGCCGGTTTTTTTTTTCTAGACTTTTTATCATGAAATTAGTATTCTATGTCCTCTTCAATGTTGTAATTTAAATTGACTTTTTGGGACATATGATTTTAATTTTATTTAACTTGTAATTGCAATTTTTGCAATCAATATTGACCGTGTAATCTAACTAATAATTTTAATGTAAATCTTATTCAATTCAATTGTTTGGTATTATATTGTAATTTATTTTATCTACACTCACATTGTAAGTCCTCTAAAACGTTTTCAAAAACGGTAGGCAATGGCTAGCATTACCACAACCGATTTTACTATGATAAGCTTTTTATCTGTGGCAGTAACGTAATTTTAACTTTACATGTTCATATATTGATACGTTATGAGTTTAAAATTCCGAACATCGAATTTGATAACATACTTAATGTAAATCCTGTGCTCATTCCTGACCAAAGGCACGCGCCCGCCCGACCGCCGCCGGCACAATCGAGTTGGCCATGGCGGTGCAATGGCGGTCATTCTATGGTTTCCGAACATTCATTTAGAATATATAATTTGAGTGTAGATAAAGCAGGGTATGCAACTGCACGTAATTAGGCCTTATTACGTAACAGTTACATAAAATACTAATTTATTTCATTAAGTGGACATTAACTATCTGGTGTATTTTATCTTACAAGCGTTTTGGTGTCAACTCTAAGGCTGTAAGATTTCTTTTTACAAATAAACAAATAAGTAAATAATCTATCTGAGACCGGCGGTATACCAAATTTTCATCCAAATCCGTGTAGTTGTTTTTGCAGAAACGAAAAACGAACATTTATATATCTAAACACAATAAACATAAAAAACCTTCGCATTTATAAAATTAGTAGTAACTCAGTGGAGCAAATACTTCTTGATAAGTATTCCCTCCCCTCAACAAGGGGACATTAAAATAACACAGTTTGTAACAAGAGATGTTAAGCAATGGTATACAAACATGTTTGGTAGAGATAGCCCGCTATGGAAAGGGCTTAAATAGTAGTTTATGTAACTGTTACGTAATAAGGCCTAATAACGTAAAGTATCATACACTGCTTTATCTACACATATATTATAAATTCTAAATAACGTGTTCGGACCATTAGAATGACTGCCATTGCACCGCCATGGCCAACTTGATTGTGCGTACGGTCGGGAAGGAGGATGACCGCGGTCGGGAAGGAGGGCTGGATTTTCATTACGTTACCAAAATCGATGTGGTTATGAATTTTCATACATTTTTACAACACTGACACAGATAATACACTGATGTTACATTACTGGATGCAATAATGGTGGTAATTACATACGGTTTCCGTACCACCACGAGTCATGTAGAAAATTCTGAATACTTTTCTATAGGCGTTAACGAATAATTGTCCTCAACTAAACCGTAACGGAGCGACGTCGACTTCTATGGTGTTGGCTGCACTTAACACTGACAGTTCGTGGATTATTGATTCTGGCGCGACGGATAACATGTCAGGATGTCAAGAATGGTTCAAAGATCTTGATGATTCGTCGACAAAGGAGGTGTGTGTTGCTAATGGCAAGAAGTTACCAGTGAGTGGGAAAGGTGATGTACATTTTACAATTAACTCTCGTGGACATACGATAGATACAACTTTGAAAAATGTTATGCTCATACCTGACCTTACTGTCAATTTGATATCCGTGTCTACTCTTGCTGAAAAGGGATTTAAGTTTATTTTTGATAATACTGGATGTGACATAATAAAAGCTGGAAAAGTAGTTTTACATGCTAGGAAAGTTGGGAGAGTTTACAGACTTAATTCTGTCGGTAGTGTCAATCTGACAACGTCATCTACGTCTAAGGATATGATGTTATGGCATTCGAGATTAGGGCATCTAAATTTTGACAGCTTGGCATCACTTAGGAAGGAAGCTAATGACATTGATTTTCAGGTTACTACTCAGAAGAAAGTTTGTGATGTGTGTCTTAAGGGTAAGCAATCTCGCGCTCCCTTTGTGACTAACCCTAACAAACAGGTGGCTAAAGAGCGGCTGGCGCTCATTCATAGTGATGTCATGGGGCCGATGCCAACCACTTCTCTCGGGGGCAAGCGCTACGTCCTCACGTTCCTAGACGACTACTCCAGGAAGGTGTTCGTCTATCCCATTGCAAAGAAGAGTGAAGTGTGTAAGTACACTAAAGATTTTATTAGACTGGTAGAGACTCAGTGTAGTGCTAATGTCAAAGTACTGAGAACAGATAACGGTTCAGAGTATGTTAATACTGAGTTGACGGATTTTCTTAAAAAGAAAGGTATAATTATTTTACATGTTTTTTTAAAGTGGGGCATTCCACTCATACAATAGTATGTTATTCAATCAAATTTCAATATATTTTTTTTTTCAATGTTTTCAGTGTTTGTATTTGATTGAAGAAAGGTATAGTCCATCAGCTGACGGTGCCTTACAGTCCTGAACAGAACGCATGCGCGGAACGTCTTAATCGTTCCTTATGTGATAGATGTGGGCAGAGGCTGTGAACACAGCTGCGTTTCTTATTAACAGGTCACCAAGCTCGAGACTCTCTGGAAGATTACCAGAAGAGGTGTGGAGTGGTAATAAAGTGAGCCTTAAGAATCTGCGTGTCTTTGGTTGCGAGGTATTTGCACATGTAGATGACTGTAAACGTAAAAAGTTAGACCCCAAAAGTAAGAGGCTAATATTTTTAGGCTACTGTGAAAACGTTAAGGGATGTCGTTTGTTCAACCCTGACGACAATAAGATCGTTATATCACGTGATGTGGTGTTCAACGAGTCTGTGTTTCCAGGTAGTCATTCTAAAATAGGGCCAAAACGTGTGTTTGAACCTATTTATCTTACAGGAGGTGGTGATGAGGCGACGATGAAGACTACGCCAGTTGAGGCGGAGCCAGAGTACCTTCCGGCTGAATCTTCGGATTGTCCACTTGAGGCGGAGCCAGATACAGTTCCTGTCGAATCACCAAATGATCCTGTTGAGGTGGAGTTTGAACGCGAGCCTACTAATGATTCGGTTTTGCCGGAATTGGCAAAGTCTACAGGTCAACGATATAACCTACGTCCACGTTTGCCTAATACAACTTGTAACATAACTAACGTTTGTAATGTGATACAGCCCATAGAGCCGCGTACTGTCAAAGAAGCTTTGAGTTGTGAAGATAAAGAGTTATGGCGGAAGGCCATGAAGGAAGAAATTGATTCTTTTGTCTTACACGGAGCTTGGGAGCTTACTGATAAACCAGTTGACAGGAACGTCGTTAAAAATAAGTGGATATTTACACTTAAACGAGACTCGGATGGGAACATTACACGTTACAAGGCACGGTTGGTAGCGAAAGGCTTTACCCAGAGATATGGAGAAGATTTCCATGAAACTTTTTCGCCGGTGGTTCGTCATTGTTCTATTAGATTGTTGCTATCTTTGGCTGTGGAAATGAACCTTAAAATTGATCATTTAGACGTGCAAACAGCATTTCTGAATGAAGAATTGCAAGAGGAGATCTTTATGCAACAACCGGAAGGTTTCATAAGCCCTGGAAGTGAGAACAAAGTCTATAGATTACGAAAGGCGGTTTATGGGTTGAAGCAAGCATCGCGATCCTGGTACAGTCGAGGACAAAGAGATGTATACACTTTTGGACCCACCACACACACACCGGCCCCATGACATCACTATGAATGAGCGCCAGCCGCTCTTTAGCCACCTGTTTGTTAGGGTTAGTCACAAAGGGAGCGCGAGATTGCTTACCCTTAAGACACACATCACAAACTTTCTTCTGAGTAGTAACCTGAAAATCAATGTCATTAGCTTCCTTCCTAAGTGATGCCAAGCTGTCAAAATTTAGATGCCCTAATCTCGAATGCCATAACATCATGTCCTTAGACGTAGATGACGTTGTCAGATTGACACTACCGACAGAATTAAGTCTGTAAACTCTCCCAACTTTCCTAGCATGTAAAACTACTTTTCCAGCTTTTATTATGTCACATCCAGTATTATCAAAAATAAACTTAAATCCCTTTTCAGCAAGAGTAGACACGGATATCAAATTGACAGTAAGGTCAGGTATGAGCATAACATTTTTCAAAGTTGTATCTATCGTATGTCCACGAGAGTTAATTGTAAAATGTACATCACCTTTCCCACTCACTGGTAACTTCTTGCCATTAGCAACACACACCTCCTTTGTCGACGAATCATCAAGATCTTTGAACCATTCTTGACATCCTGACATGTTATCCGTCGCGCCAGAATCAATAATCCACGAACTGTCAGTGTTAAGTGCAGCCAACACCATAGAAGTCGACGTCGCTCCGTTACGGTTTAGTTGAGGACAATCCTTCTTAACGTGATTTTTCGAACGACACTTCCAACACCACAGCTTGTTCGTATTTGACGAGGTACTAGCGTGTTTTGATGTACTTGAGGCATTTTTCTTCTCGCCACGGGAACTGGCCTTGTCATTACCACGATTCCGTGTAAACAAGCAGTCATCGCCACCACCAGCGCTCCCTTTCCATCGCTTATCTTGCAGAAGTTTAGTTTTTACCATATCCGTCGTTATGTCCATGCTTGAGTGCTCCAGAGCCATAATCATAGGCTCATATTCCTGGGGCAACCCTTGAAGCATAATAGCGGCCAGAAATTCGTCGTCAAGAGGTTTTTTCATACTACTCAATTGTTCAGCAAGTGACAAGATCTCGTTAACGTACATTTCCATGCTATCGAACTGTTCCAGCTTAATCGAGCATAAAGTTCGCAGACACGACAATCTCCTGTTCAACCCGGTGTCATCGTATGCCTTCCTCAAGGCATCCCATACATCTTTCGCAGTTTTGGCCATAGTAACTTTCGAATTAGCATACTCATCCATATTTCGAGTAGAATAATAATATTTTCACAAAATATTTACACTTCACTACGTGTAGCACATAACCTATTAGAAGTATGCAGAGTTGAGTGATACGCAGTTAGAAAATCTTACTGTAAATATTTAATATATTATTATAGTAAATTTACATGACATGTTTACATGGAAAAACAACATAGAGTGACAACTAGAACGAACACGGGCCTTGACAAATACAAATTCAAAATTGTCTTTTAAAGATGGCCAGCGTTATACTTCCAACAAAAATCTCCAACCCCCATTCCACCCCCTTAAGGATTGATTTTCGAGATAAAAACTATCCTATGTCATTTTCCGGGACTCAAACTATTTCCATACCAAGTTTCATCTAAATCGGTTCAGCTGTTAATAATTCTCCATAAGACTTTCAACTATTTTGTAACTATTTTGTCCCTTCCCGGGATATAAACTATCTCTATACCAAGTTTCATCTAAATTGGTTAAACGTTTAAAAATTCCCCATACAACTATATCAACCCCCATTTCACCCCCTTAAGTGTTGATTTTGTAATCAGCGACCCGATAAACCATAGAAACAATACCCATGTTGATATTTTAATTTTGTCACCACATTCCTTCGATGGGTTGAATTCTCAAAAAAAGCTGAAACACTTGTTTACTCATTTATCGTTAGGAATACTCCTGTAAAGTTTCGAATAAAATAATTGAACTAATGTTGTTTCCCATACAAACTTTGGACCTGATTTCCCCCTGAGGGGGTAAATTTTAAAAATTATTTCTAAGTGCATCCCTAGACCATATTAGGAGCCTACGTGCCAAATTTGGAATCTCTAGAACCAGCAGTTTGGGCTGTGCGTTGATATGTCAGTCAGTTTCTACTTTTATACATTTAGAAGAAGATTGCAATTTGGCACAAATACGTAAAAGAATTTTCATGTCCACAATATTACATTTCAAAATCAATCCCATTTTCGTAACGTCCCAAAAAACATAAAAACTGCCCCATATTGATATTTAGACCCCTTTGCACCTTTGCACCTCAACAGGAGAGATGGTATTTCACGTCCGCCACGTTGGATTTTAAAATCGTTGTTGTTTTCGTAATCAGCGACCCGATAAACCATAGAAACAATACCCATGTTGATTTTTAGACTTTGTCACCACATTTTCCCCTTTTAGGGGTCGAATTCTCAAAACACCTGCAACACGTATTTACTCATTTATTGTTAGGAATACTTCTGTGAAGTTTCGAATAAGATACACTAACTAATCTTGTTTCCCCATACAAACTTTGGACCCCCATTTCACCCCCTTAGGGGATGAATTTTGAAAAATCCTTTCTTAGACCCTAGACCTTATAAGGAACCTACGTGCCAAATTTGGAATCTCTAGAACCAGCGGTTTGGACTATGCGTTGATAGATCACTATGTCAGTAAGTCAGTCACCTTTGAGTTGTATATATTTAGATGTGAGAAAATGGATGATGTTCCTCAACCCACTCAAGGAACGGCAGCTGACCATCACGGAGCTTGATTATTTACCGCTCTTAACCACTTAAAATTTAGCGCTTGGGACACGATGACCAACGGAAATTATTACTGGTTTACGGCCTAGCAAGCATATTAAACACCCACAAAAAGCAGGGTAATTTTTCAGAGCTAGTACGGTTTCTATGCTTATTATTGTTCACTGCTCATATAATTGTCTACAGTTCTAAACCTTCAGATAAAATGTACTTATAACCTTTTTATGAAATAAAACCTTTTGGGCGTACCTACAATTTGTTTCGGTTGGCGTGAAGGATGTGACGTTTGTCACGTCACGTCACTTTGTAAAGTATTGATATCTACACAAACGAAACAAGCAATCGAGCTTTCGTTAGCGAATTGCGTGAAGGATAATTTAACTCATGGTATGGCAGTAATTTTTAGTTCCATAAGTGACCGCTAGAGGCTCTGCACAAATTCTCCATACAAATAATTTATGAATTCGTGAACGAATCACGAATTGGGCTTATTTGTTTGACTCGTGGTAGAGGTACCGAACGCAGAATGAATAAACTACTATAAAATGTATGTATGTATGTTGCACACGCATAGATACGAGTAATACTCTCCATGGTATGTTAATGTATGAATTATGGTATGTTGTAATCCGGGTTTAAAGAGTGACCCAGGGGAACGCATGTCAACGAGTGACGAGAAAAAGTTTTTTCAGACTTTTAGGTGTAGTTCCCCGGCGTCTACTTTTTTATACAAATTCCTTTATGCTTTTCAATGCTGCAAATAAAACTATATATTTTGTTAAAAAAACTGCAAATCGTACGAGCTGTTATTAACAAAGGAAACTCGCACATCCTAGTGCAAGTATCGAGACGCCAACTGTTCCAGAATTGGCTGCGAGCCAGAACCAACAAATACACCAACATACAGAATCACGAGCTGATCGATCTTATTATACCACGACGGTGGCAAAATAAGCATACAGGCCTCCTGAAGGCAAGCAGTCAGGATGCTCCATAAACACTCAACATGCGTGTTGTAAACCCTGTAAAAACATACACACTTGTATTTTGAAAAACCACATGCAGCCGAGAAATTCTCAGCAGATTGTCGAAGAATGAAAACATAATTGTTCTCTTTCTCCCCCTGTCTTTTTCTTTTCATTATAGTTCATAGCTAATTCCTTCATTTTATAATTTTAAAACACATTTGGATACGATCTAACTTCAATACAATTCCAATGCAAAAACAACGCAATACAGCTAGCGCCTATACGCCTGAATTAGAAATATCAGAATTTGCTTGAGAATTATTCCGATGCAACTCCAATACAACTTAAATATTGGTTGATTATTTGTTGTGTGTTGGAGTTATGTTTGAAATAGATTGGGTTTGGTATTGTTTATGTATTTTAAAGTTTGAATACGGCACCATGCAACTTCATGATTTTTTCGTCTTGATTTTGACGATTGAAAATGTTCATTCCGTTCGTGAGCCAATGTATTTTGTCAGAAATGCCTTTCATCGCCATTTCTGCTAAAAAGACTGCAAGTCTTCCGAACTGCTACAAACACAGGAAATTCGCACTGCCTAATGCAAGTGTCGGAACGTCAACTGTTCCGGAGATGGCTGCGAGCCAGAACCAACAAGTATAGAAAACGTAAACGATTACGAGCTTGGGGTCCGTTTGGCAACTTAATCCGGAGAATCGCTATAGTATATTAGAATCTGAAAAGGAACGTTTCTCTATCCATACTTCCATACTAATATTACGAGTATAAATGGGAAAGTGTATATGTGTGTTTTTTTATTTGTCCATCTTTCACGGCAAAACGGGGCGACGAATTGACGTGATTTTTTAAGTGGAGATAGTTGAAGGGATGGAGAGTGACATAAGCTACTTTTTGTCTCTTTCTAACCCCCCACTTCCCTAAAATGGGGGGTGGAAGTTTGTATGGTTTGTTACCCCGAATTTAACGCGAGCGAAGCCGCGGGAAAAAGCTAGTAAAATGCAATTTGAACCGGTACGTAGCTAACTGTTCCGCGCGTGTCGCGCGCTTTGACAGAGCTTGTACAACATTTCTATCTCAGAATTCATTGACCACGGGGGCACGGGGGTCCTTAAACTACATCCAAAAGAGAAGTATGTGCACTCGCTAAGTGTGGTAGGACATAGCTCAGCAAATGGCATTTCGCTCAAGTCTGGAGCAGAGCCCGACTGAGGAATTACCTCCTCTTCACAGAGAACCACAGCCAAATAGCACTTATAGACTACACTCATAGTGTTAAGTTCCAGCCGGTGAGGAAGGTTACCAGAAAGCTCAAGACGTCCATAGGCTACGGTGGCGGCTTATCATCAGGAGGGCCGTATGCTTGTTTTCTACTGTTGTGGTATTTAAAAAATCCTTAACGAGGTGAGATCAGGGTTCAAAGTATTTTTTATACCACGACAGTGGCAAACAAGCATACGGCCCGCCTGATGGTAAGCAGCTACCGTAGCTTATGGACGCCCCCAGGTCCAGAGATGTTACATGCGCGTTGCCGACCCTTTATAAAAAGGAGGATTCACTACGTTGACGGCTAAAAAAACAAGAGCAATCTTACTCTTGGCAACCTTTCTCACCAGCAGGAACACCAAACACCAGTAGGGTCTAGTGCTTTTTGTCTGTAAGGTGGAGGTACTTTCCCAGTGAGGCTCTGCTCCAGTAGCGAGATGGCATTCGCTGTGCCGTGCCCGCCCACACATAGCGAGATGACATTCGCAGTACCCATACCTCTCTTTTGGACGTAGTTTAAGGACATGGGTATGTGTTTCGTGGTTAAGGACATACCCGTGTCCGGACGTAGTTTAAGGACATACCCGGGTCCAAGTATACGGGGGAACCTACTAAACAAGAAGTAGGTTATGCAATATCATAAATGCTGCACGGACGTAGTTGCTGGAGAATGCTGCTACAAGTTTTGTACCAAATGTTAAGCACTTAGATAATACACTTTACACTTTTTATTAAAGGCTAATAAAATAAGATGGCAGTCCGCCAGAGTTAACTCAACAAGTTAAGGCGTGTCGGTTCTGAGACTTGCCAAACCACGCAATATGTCTGGTCGTATAGGTTGTATAATCACGGACTAAAAGTACGGCCAGACGGCAGATAGCCGCAGATTCTGCCACGTGACCTTGGTTGAAGCGAGTTGTTGAAGCGAGCGTCTACATGGTTGACAACAAGCGCCCAACTTTAGTGTGTTTGAATCGTGGCCAATGGTTGGCAGAGCACGTCTAGCCACTAAGGGCGTCTAAAGGTCATGTAGAATTTGGCATCAACCAGGGGCTACATGGTTTAAAATCTCTGTTTTCTGCCAAAGTCTCGTGGCAGAGGGCTGTGGTTGTATGCCATCAGGCCCCTGTCAGGCGGCCGGAGGGCGTGTCAAGCCTGAAGACGTATTTGAAACGTGTGACAATAATAGTGATCAAAAAAACGTTTATATTAATGTCAATAATCTCACCATCATCGTCCTAGCGTTTGCTCTGGCTTTTTATTACAAGCTCAATGGAGCCTGGAGTCATCTTGGACCTTATTCCAATTGACGTAGGCACTAGTTTTGACAACAGCGACTGCCATCTGACCTTTGAACCCAAAGAGGACACATGCCCTTTAAGGCTTTTCCTAACGAGGGATCCCTTCACCAATAAGCGACTGGTAAATTAAATATCAAATGATATGCATATTCATGCATAAGTTCTGAAACTCAGTGGTTTAGCCAGGGTTTGAACCTGATATCTCCGGACTTACAATCAGACGTTTCACCGCTAGGCTACCAGCGCTTCCACAGACATTAAAACTGATATAAAGTAGGTCTTTTTTAAATAGTATAATAACTTTTTTCTGCAAATAAGACCGAGATTAAAATAAAATTAAATTTCTTAAAATGCTCATTCCAGTTTGCATCATTTTCGAATATTCTACATTTCTCATTTGCAGGACGCACTAGAGAAAATTAAATATCAGCTGAATCACGATATCTGAAATTAGTTTCTTTTTATATTCAAAAACGGTGAAATTTCTAATCTAAAAAAAAATCTATAAAAGGATTTTGCATTTCAAAATAGTTAATAAGTATTAGATTCTTAACAAAGCTATTGAAATAAAAATAATTATAATATAAATGCACTTAAAAATAAATGTTATATTTTTGGTATAGCGATAACATTCAATGGTTTGGCAAATTAATAATCGTGAGGTGTCGTAAGATTAGTGTCAGTAGACAAAATTTATATTTATGCGATGTTTTTAAATCCGCTCCTTATACTACTTTATTGTTTAAGTTTTTAGCACGTATTAACATTTTAGGTTAACAGGATTGTCAAATTTATAAAAAAAATATACTGAATCTGGCATACTTTTGCATGGTTCTATTTTTTTCAAAGATATTCGTTTTATCAAGATATGATGCAGCCAATAAGACCTCCCTAGTGATAGTCAGCACTTTTTAAAACCATATTGTTGAAATATGTAGCAATTTGTTGGCGTTGGTATTTAGATTTTTTTTATCTATTTCGACTTGGCTATACTTACTGAAATTGCTTACCACATAAAATTTCCTTACGAGAAATACCATTCTTCCCCGACCATTTTCCTCCCCCAATCACACATTTCTCTCGAAAAATTTAAAAGACTTATAGACATACCATCAATCTATCATAACTTTTTTATTATATTAGTGTAGATTATTGATGAAATGGACCTCCCGGTCATATAAAAATCGTACATACCTACATCGGAGAAACAGTTGTTGTAATTTGCACTTTAATGCGCGAGCATAAGATATAGGTACGATTGAATAAATAACCTAACTGTTACGTCTCTTTGAACATGGGCAACATATCCGTCTGAAATCGGTAAGATTCTTGAAATAAATCGGCGATAATAATAAGGAAAACAACTCGAGTTCGTTCGAATGCCTTTCGGTCTGTAGAATTGTCCAATACGTAACTTGCAAAGGCACGGCACTTGGTTACGTTGTAGACGAAAGCGTCTACAACGTAACCAAGTTTCGTAAATGGCTACGAACGAGGAATTTTCTTTCTTGGTCTATAACATCGACATATTATAATATCAAGACGAGTAAAGCCCAGCAATACTCATGTGTAACTGTAGGTAACCATTTTCAGGTTTACAAAATTAAAATGTATTATGTCTTGTTAACCAATTAAATATCCATTTCTTAAGCGTAATTTATCCTGTTAACTTTCATTTCACAAAGGTGTCATTCTATTTAACCAATACAAAAAGTTGCTGTGTTGTGATCGGTCAAATCAATTTGACAATAAACTTTCATTGGCCAGTAGATACTCAACTTACTGAAATGTCAAGTTCACATATAATAAATACGCCCAAGTTTAATAAGTCCGTAATATATGAATATTTACGCATAATTATTTAATGAGCAATACATATGAAGACACTGAATAGATTTCTGTTTTGTTTAAACATTGTACCTGTTGGTTTTTACGAGTAAATTCGTTATTGCATCTAGCAGTTGCAAGCGCTTATGAAACGTTCGTACCAAACCCTCGGTGCGCGAGTGAAACATACACTCGCCCAATTTTTTTTCTAAGTATCAATCACATATTTTGAGTTTAAAAATAGTTAAGACTTACGAAATTAATAAAAATAGGAAAGAATGTTTCATAAATACAATAAAAATAAATGTATATTATTCATGTAAGTTTATAATAAAATAAAAGTCAGGGATTTTTAAATGATATTTCAAGTATGTTTTTAATTATTATGAAACAAATTAAGGAATCTTGAAAGTCAAAAACGCTGAAGAACTAATACCTAGTTGTCTTATAAAATATTCTAAAATTTTGATATATAATTATCTAAACTTATCAAAAATCGATGATTAAGGCGTAGGGCGTAGATCCTCTTTACTAAAAGAAAGAAAATTAAGAAAAACAAAGCTTTAAATTTAAAATTAATTAACATTAATTACAGGACAAGCCGGCTGTATTTCATTAAACGGGCTGCTGGAAAGAAAACTAATCATTTCTTATTAATTACTAAATGGAAATGTTTGTTTTCAAAGAGCTGTTTTGTGAGTTTAAGCAAACGAAGGGAGTAAACAAGTACGGCCAGGCCAACCAAAGACATTGAAAAATGTTGACGCTTTTACAAATTAAAATGTATGCTTTGTATTGTCAAAAGCTAAAGTACTGTCAAATGGGGGGTACTCATAAGAACATTTCGGGATAATTTGCTCTGCATTTTAATGCTAGCTGGATGAAGTTATTATAAGTTTAATAAGGGCTTTGTGATTTTAAGTTTCAGATTATTAGTAAATTGAGACTTCTTTCGCTTAGAAAAATTTACTTCTTAGTTTAGAATGAATAAATGAATGAATTGTTTATTGCACACCTCAAAAAATTACAGCACAGTAGAAAAAAAAACATGATAAACATAAAAAGAGGCAAACAACAGGCTAGAATGGGTCTCTATCGGTTCCCATAAATTTTAACTTCCGTTTTTTTCAGTCTACATATAACGTTTTCCATCATAACTTTTATTAGTCATATTGTCAATAGTCATAAAATTTAACAATGTAAATTGCTGGTCCGATTTTTGCAGGTCATCATTATTGTTAGTCATAAAATCTGTTACTTATAATATTCTAAGTCCAGATGGTATCTATTACATAATGTTGAAGACAATAAACTTGCGTTTAATAATGTGTTAAGTTCTTTAATCGCAGATTATAATGATAATGGTATATTGGTTTCCATAAATTTTAAGTTCCGATTTTTATAGTCCATAACGTTAGCCATCATAAGTTATATTAGTCATATTGTCAATAGTTATAAAATTAAACAACACAAATTACATTTCCGATTTTTGCCAGTCATCATTATTGTTAGTAATAAAATTTGTGACTCATAATCAGGGCCCGTAATTTTCATGCCGATGACATCAATTTGACGTCACGCTCCATATAGGATGATCCCAAATAGTTTTATTGTAAATTATTAATCATTAGTCGTCAATCATTTTAATCATGTACAAACTTCGAAAGTACTCTATTTACACATGGAATAAATAATACCTACATGATACGTGAAACGTAACGTAAATAAAACTATTTGATTTGTTTTTATACATACATTTTATTAAGTGGTATTGTTAACAACACATGACAATTCATTCGAAAACAGAATTCCTCTCTAACGTAAAGCACGCCATCCTTCTTGCATTAATTCCCATGCAAAGAAAATCTAAGTCATCTTCGCTTTCATACGTAATGTAATATTCATAAAAATATTTTTTTTTGTAGTCGTTTTTTGTTTGTTGTGTCACACATTTGGTTAATTATTCCAAATTCTCTGCTAAAAGGAAAATGTATAATTGATGGACACATTTTTTATGATTTTAACAACTAATACAATTAGGAAATCAGTATTTTTATTTCTCAGTGGCACTTGTAACATTTTTGACAGAACGTTTTTTTAATGAGAACGAATAAAAAAGGTTACATTTAAAAAGGTTTTATTACATATTGATTTATAAACAGTCAAGGAAATTGATTTGTGTAACATTACATACTTTGTCATAGTGACAATCAACATCTAGACGCTAGAGATTTCATATTATTGTCACTGTGACAAGGTTCTAAATGGTATGCAAATCAAAGTCCTGGGCCGTACCTACACGAATAACTAGATACTTAATGATATTATTTACAAACGAGGTTTTGTACAGTAATATATACAGCCTTGGCCAGAAGTGTTGAGCACCCTTGCGATTTTCATACAAAACTCGAAAATTTAGACCAGCGTTTCTATCTTTTTTGAAGTTATTTTATCAATTAATTTAAACTGAACAGGCATGTTTTTTTGAAATGAGTAGTAACTGCATTGAATATTTGCAATTTTTCGTACCGACCTAAATTCCCATTTTTGTGAGCTCCACTTTTCATATTTGATAGGTACCTTGAAAGTGTTATTAAGTGAAGTTTTCTAGATATATCAATAAAATATAACATTTTACGTCATCGTACATTGTTATGATAGGGATATGATAGGGATATGGGAGGGATTTTCTAAATTTATTATGAATCTATCAGCTGTTGTATTAGCAGTACTACTCATTTTTGGCTCGATGACCTCGACAACGTGCTTGATGCATTCTTTCCACGACTCAGCATTTACTTTACTAATGGCTTCATTGAGTAGCCTTTTTACTTCGACTAATTTAAATGTTCTATTATTATTTGCTATGTACCCCTTTATTTGTGACCATATTAACTCTATCGGGTTCAGCTCGCAATGGTAGGGGGGTAAGCGTAGCACGGTTTTGTTTTTTTTCTTTGCCATCTCGTCAATGACAAACGCCTCGTACCTATTTTTGTGGGCCTTCACTATATCCAGCAAGTCTTTTTTATTTGTCTTGGTGGGTGGCAATAAGTTTTTTTCTTTTAACCAATTTTCTATTTCATTTTTTTTCGAACTAGTGTTGGGTATTTTTTCTAATTTTCTGGAATGGTACGGGGCGTTGTCTAATACAATAACTGAGCCGTCTGGTATTACATCAAGCACCTTCGAGAACCATCCTTCAAACACCTCCGAGTTCATATCTTGATGATAGTCTCCGGTTTTTTTTGATTCGAAAACCAAAAGTCCGCTTTCCACAAATCCGTCTTCACTTCCAATGTGAGTTATAATCAGTCGTTTCCCTTTACCTGCGAAACAAAAGGACATAATTGTAGTAAAATATATTAATAATTATTTGTATTTTGTTGCAGCTGCAACTTTCTATTGATAATAGCCGGCCAGATGCAACCAACATGTGCAAATACAATAGATAAGGAATTTCACTTAAGTGATTCATTGTTTTGCATTTCACAATGTGCTAAAATCATAAAGAATGAAATATCTTACCTGATGGATTCTTTAAGCCGACAGATAAACCGTTCATGAATGCTTGTCTTGCGTTTTGAATTGAAGAGTCGACCCATATCTTATTATTCGTATGACCTTCGTTGACCCAAGTCTCGTCCAAATAAAAAATCTTCTTATGGACGTTTCTGGCTTCCTTTATACTCTGCAAGTAGTTTCTTCTCCAATATTCTAAATCTTCACGATCACTCATCATACTATTGCGAGTTCTTTTCACAAATTTAAAACCCATATGTTTCAGTAGTTTGTGAAATGTCGTCCGTCTATAATTGCCTAAACTTGCATCGTCGTTTACTATCGCCAGTATTTTATCTAGTGATGGAATTTCATTCCTTGAAAAAAATCCATGGATAATTCGTCTTATTGCATTTTCAGTGAAGCTGTCAGTCGTGCTTATCACAGATTTGCGTGTCGTTTGTTTTATCGGCGATTTAAGGACGCCTTTCTTCTGCTTTTCATTTACAATTCTGTGTACGGAAACCCAGTGAATGCCTAATGACGAAGCAATTGTTTTTGCAATGTCATTTTTCGAGGCTTGTGGAGTCTCCTTTAAAAAAGTATCAAACAAGTTGTGTATCATTACCTTTTCTTGTGAAGAAAAGTGCTGTTTACGCCTCTTCATTATCACTTCCTGTGAATTATCCATAATTCACGAATAATCAGTCCAATTTCAAGCCGAATCACAGAATAAACACGAAACAGTCCAAATTAACAAGCCAGGTCACTGAGGTAGCAGGTAACAATCCGATAAGCAAGCAGTGTCACCGGTTTAACAGGAATCAGTTCAGGTTAAAACAAAACAAAGGTGTGCACTTGTATAACGCGTCCGCACCGTACGAGAGACAGATGTTGACTGAACGTTGACCGCCATGTAAACCCAGCATGTGCGCCTACGATGTCCTTATCTCTGACCAATAACATGCATTTTTAGTTTTCCCCTGTTAACTTTCTTAAACGAACAGGGTATAGTTGTACCAATTAAGATAATGTGAAACAAATCAGCGATTGAGTAACATTCGTTAAATAGTATTTCTACGTAGAAAGATAAATAAATAGTAGTCGAAATAAAATAACGCCGAACAATATTACTAGTACTAAAGTTTCGATGAATTGTTGGCGATGAAATAATATTCGATGAAAAGGTTGTCGACAAAACAAGTGTACACCGACTCTGGGACTGTATTTTTTTTTGATAGCAACACTCCTCTAACACTCCTCCTCGCTTCGCTCGTCGTTGTACCTATCGGTGACTCTGGGACTGTTTTCTTTTTTGATAGCGAGTTAATTGATGTTTTAATGTTATACTTATCAATTTTATGACCTTAGTGATTATACTCGTAGTGTTAAATATTATTGCTCTTTAATATTAGAACCATTAAACGTTATACCTTAAAAAAACATGACTATTGATGTTTATGTTCATAAACGTTGCATCAGTGGACACTAAGATTCTCCCGAATGGTGAATGTTTAGAGATAGTAGATAAAGCAGTGTTCCTTGGTTCGACGTTGAACAAAAATCTACAATGGAGTCCTCATATCAGAAAACTCGCTCTTCGATTAAGCTCGGCCGCTCATGCCGTTAGGAGAATCAGACAATTAACGAATATTGACACAGCTCGCTTAGTTTATCACAGTTACTTTCATAGTGTAATGTCATATGGTATTCTGGTTTGGGGCAAAGGAGCTGACATACAGACTATATTTGTTTTACAAAAAAGAGCCATCCGCTTTCTGTAGAACTTAAAGGCAGGTGCATCAGTTAGAGAACTATTTAAAGAAATTAATATGTTAACTGTTGCTTCCCAATATATCTATGACAATATTATTTTTGTTGTAAAGAATATACATACATGCCAAAAAATTTCTGACATCCACAGCTATAACACTAGAAATAAAAACAAGCTTGCTATCAGAAGTAGTCGTAACCGCAAAGCATATACGTCATATTTTGGTCAAGGTATTCACATTTATAACAAGTTACCCGTCGATGCTTTAAATTTATCATTTCCCCTCTTAAGAAATATTTGAAAAAAAGTTTAATGTCAAAGGGTTATTACAGGGTCGAGGACTGTATGACGGACAAAGATGCATGGCCCAAATCAGAAACTACTGCAAAATCATCTAACATTTAGAGGACACAGTTCAGATAGGAAAGCATACCAAACGTTTTGTGAAGCAATCAGATTTGGATTTTTTTTATTTTTTTATTTTAATTAAACAATACGAGTACGTACATTGTATGTCTCTCAAGCTGTTTTGATATGTTTTCTTATAGAACTACGCATTATTGTGTATCTTTAAGATATAATATTACTGTATTACTGTTTTGAAAAATAAGTCCCGCCGAGTTTCTTGCCGGTCATAAATAATACTTCTCGGGTCAGAGGTGTAGGGTTAGAACCGGTGGTAGTTTTTCTTTTTCTCTCTGACGTTCATAAGTGCATTGTAATGTGCCTAAATTGAAGAATAAATATCTTTTATCTTTTATCTTTTGTCTTTTGTCTTTTATCTTTTAATAATGGATATCAATTTATGACTATCGAAATTCGAAACAATAAGTTTATGGGAAACAAAGGGATGACATTAAAACGATAAGATTAACGACTATTAGTCCGACAAAATATATGCCTTAAAATATTTCTGAATAATTATTGATAGATCTTCGAATGTTATACTCATCAATTTTATGCCTTTTGGGATTATAGTGTTTACTATTATAGATCTTTATTATTAGAACTATGAAACGTTATGCTTTACAAAAATTATGACTATTGATGTTTATGCCCACAAATTATATGGATACCAATTTCTGACTATCGAAAGTCGAATCAATAAGTTTATGGGAAACAAAGGGATCCCGGCTAGAATACTACCTATACTTACCTATTTAGTTATTATTACTAGTGTCTCAAGTAAAAACAAATACTTAATTAAAAAAAAAACAAAGGAAAAGGAATCCATAAACAGAAGCTCCAATTGAAAACCCGTCCGTCCATGTCAATGAGATCCATATTGATCAAATGCTTGCGCGATGTAGAAAATCACTTTCCATATAACAACGCCATCTCCCGCAGAATTCAGTAAACGAATGTTATCACACGTTTTATACTTTCACATCGTATGTTCTCCCAAACGGCTACATTAATTTATTCATTTATTCATTTGCCTGGGCTTGTGAAACGTGGCGGGACGCAATGCGACAAAAGTAACATATTTTTAACCATATACAGACCGAAAAAATCTAAGGGCCGTAGAGGACTACCTTCAATCTTTCAAATCACTAACTTATGTCAAGGAAACATTATTTTATATTTAGGTAAATACCCTCCAGGGCCTATAGATTTTTATATACTGGTAATTTTTTTACCAATCTTGATAGATCACAACTCAGATTGACATCCGAAAAGTATTCGTGGGCAATGTGGCATAATGCATTTTGATTCAAGTGCTAAAAAAGGTATTTACATTATCATAAAATGTATTATACGATTCTCTAAAGACACATAGTATGGTACATTAGGACATTACACAACTCTTACTGTCTGTCAAAAATATTTTATCTACACTCATATTGTAAGTTCTCTAAAACGTGTTCGAAAACGGTAGGCAATGGCTAGCATTACCACAACCGATTTTACTATGATAAGCTTTTTATCCGTGGCAGTAACGTAATTTTAACTTTTCATGCTCAATTATTGATGTGCTATGAGTTTTGATATTATATTTTGATATACTCACCTGCGGCTCGTTTCATAAAACCACACTCATGTTTTAAGGACACTTATTACGTATCAGTTACATAAACTACTATTATCTACACCCACATTATAAATCCTCTATTCTGCGTTCGGAAACCCTATGTAATTACCATCATTATTGCAAACAGTAATGTAACATCAATGTATTATCTGTGCCAGTGATGTAAAAATGTATGAAAATTCATGACCACATCAATTTTGGTAACGTAATGAAAATCCAGTCCTCCTCCACGACCGCGGTTATCCTCCTCCCCGGCCGTTCGCACAATCCAGTTGGCCATGGCGGTGCAATGGCGGTCATTGTAATGGTTTCCGAACATAATTTAGGATTTATAATATGTGTGTAGTGTAGATAAAGTAGTGTATGCAACTGTACGTAATTAGGCCTTGGTTACATAAACTACTATTTTTCTCAAATTATTTCCTACAATTCTCTCCCAAGCTATCCAATAATATTCTGGCATAAACATACATCGTTTACGACTTGGCATCACGCCAACCTCAACAAGTAAATTTACTGGAAAATATCCCCTATAGAGGAAATGTTGCATATTTTACTACTAAAGGCTTCTCTATTAAAACAACGTTTTATAGCGAAGGGAATTTATGGTTCGCAACAAGAGTGTCAGAGAATGTTTGTAAATACGTCAGCAGCAGACCTAGCTGAGCGGATAATATCATCAAAATGATATGTACAGTGTGTGATGTTTGCAGCGGTATATTATCTTAAGAGGCTGCGTAATTTTCTTTCTATTGCAACCAAAATAGCGCTATTATCACTTCATGCGGCTGTTCTCACTTGTAAAGTCGCTACGCGCGACATGTTTCGGAGAGGCGAACCGAGTGTTTAGCAGCGTATTTGGTTCATTCGACATTAAACACAGCACACAAGCAAACAGAGTACAGCCGCATGAAGTGATAATAATGTGATATGTCACACGAAAGTTGAAATTCAAAATTGCGCTAACTTTTCCTCTCCTAATTCTGGATTACGCTGATGTATCTTATATCAATCTAACCGAAGAGCCATAAGCTTAAGCGCATCCAGAATGTTATTATTCGGTTCATATTTCGGTTACGCGAATTTTCTATTTGTGGTATTTGTATTACAAGCTTATTTATTTATCGTATGGCTATACCGGACAGAGCTAGGTACCTCATATCTAGGGCAGTAACAGTGGGCAAGCAGATGATGAAAAACATCCAGTGAGCGCTGCGAGGTCCCGATGGGACAGTGCAGCTGCCAAGTTTGTTACTCTTTTAGCACCACCCAGGGATCACGTGTAGGGTTGTCAAAGGTATTTCCTACGGACGCAGAGTAACATTGATCCCCGCGACATATAAGCTTATTCAGAGCACATAACAAAAAAAACTCGCTCATCACCGCTTGACAGCAAGTGTCCGTTAATTTTTGCATTTTAGACGCATAGCTAAGGAAATTTATGGTTCGTGAAGAGTGTTACTTGTAGTATAAGAGCCCACGACTCTGAACCTAGTCCGATAAGTCTTCTATATGAGATATGTATAATTAGTCACGTCTTTAATGGGGGAACACGAAATGCCGATGCTGCAATGCAAAAAATGAGGCGGCGTATTTTAATTTTTTTCAAAAAACAAAATTAAAAATCCGGTTTCTAGTATGATAAGTCTCCTAGATTTCCTTTGTTCTTCGAAGCAGGGGAGGGGTACGGTTACACGATAATGCGGTGCTGCAAGCCCCCGTGCGTGCATCGACAGTTTGCAGATGTATGCCAAACAAAGCGACTGATGTTTTAAAATATAACATATAGCGGGACTGGCTGTATTTAAACACCGGCACTGATATTAAAATGTTTATTGGACAAATTGAACACAATTAATAAAGAATACAGACACAAGTCTAGCTAAAGTAACGAATAGGTATTGTAGGTCGGTGGCACGCGAGTACAGCGTGCTTACCAAGCGGCGGTGCGCTGCCCACTGGCGAGAGCACTTGAAACGCTCCGCGGTGATACAAGATGGCGGCACACGCCAAGGCCTAGTTGACCCACGGTTTAGCTTATTAAGAAGCGAGCCGGGGGTCTACCTCTAGTGGTTCTTACGGAAACACGCCGAACAGGCGTACCGTCAAGGTCACGCGCTATATACTCCCCCTCGAGTTCATGATGACGCCCACGTTCATGGACTCGCACACTACTCTGATCATGATCAAGATTACGTGGACGCCCTCTATTACGTTTAGGCACCACGGGAGAAGGAAGCACTTCATCTCTACTATTGAAACGAACGAGCTGTGAAGCGTGGTACTTACCCAGCACCTCATCGGGTGAGTTAGAACTGGCGACCAGGTAAGTCGTGGGACTAACCTTTTTAACGACCAGATAAGGACCATCTCTTTTCGGAGCCAACTTGGCCGAAAAATTCTTTGCTGCATTGCTAAGAACATGTGACGTAACGAGGACACTATCCCCAACGTCAAATACGTCACCCGCTAGCATCTTCTTTATTTCCGCTCGCATTACCTCTTTCTTAGCAGGTGTGACACGGTAAGGCGGCACCGCGATAGGTGGATGATCGCCCGTGTCAATCCTGTGCTCGGCGAAAGGAGTTGGTCCTCCCCCTGGCTCAAACAGGTCCCTGTTTTCGGTGAGCAAGCGAGCAAGCAACTTATGCTGTTGCGCGTTGAGTGAAGTGGCTTCGTCTTCCCTAAGTGCATCTAAGGCAGCCACACACAAAGCTGGAGGTGACACACTTTCAAATTCTAACTTAAACTTTTCTTTTGCATCGTCACAAAAATGCCAAAAGCCTCTACCAAAACTAACGTCTACATCGAAATCTGTAAGGAAGTCTATTCCAAGAAGGGACTCGTTACCCTTGGAATCAGGAAAAATTATGAAACTAGCTTTTCTTGTTTTGTGTTTCAGTGTCACCTCCACCTCCGTGGTGAGTACAGTCATATCCCTACTGACACCGTCTGCCAACCTAATATTCCTTGTTGACGACACTATCGGGTGTCCTTTACTGTTTAGGAAAGCGTATAACGTGTGACCTGCGACACTAGTTTTAGCCGCGGGATACACAAGCGCAGAGCCAATCGCACCGAGAATACCAATTTTAAAAATAGGACGGAGGCGAGAAGTTTTGACATCGCTGACCTGTTCACAAACAGCTTGACAAACACTGACTCTATCACACACAGCTTGAGATTCCACGGCTTTACAAGAAAGAGTTTGAGAATCGTTGGATTTCTTACAAAAAGTTTGAACACCGTTGACCTTAGCACAAAAAGTTTCACTATCATTGACTTTATTGCAAAAAGTTTGAGAAGCGTTGGATTTCTTACAAAAAGTTTGAACACCGTTGACCTTAGCACAAAAAGTTTCACTATCATTGACTTTATTGCAAAAAGTTTGAGAAGCACTGGGCTTGCAAACATTATCAACGTAAACATTGTTACAATCAGAAACATTTTTGTCAGAAATAATTTCTTCAAAGGTTTGAGAATCGTTGGATTTCTTACAAAAAGTTTGAACACCGTTGACCTTAGCACAAAAAGTTTCACTATCATTGACTTTATTGCAAAAAGTTTGAGAAGCACTGGGCTTGCAAACATTATCAACGTAAACATTGTTACAATCAGAAACATTTTTGTCAGAAATAATTTCTTCAAAGACAGGGCTACAAAAAGTTTGACTATCGCTGACTTGATCAAAAACAGATTGACAGACATTTACTTCAGCACCTAAATTTTCATTATTACAAAACAAAGTTTGTACGTAGGGTCAGGGAGGGAACAGTCGCTCGGTGGGAACAGTGACTCGAATGTGCTGTGCGAGAAACAGAAAGAGCTTTATGTCTGTCCTCTACATCAATCGGAACCGTTCCGTACCCGACCACGTACGAACTAGTTAGTGAGGCGCTCCGGCACCATGCGAATGTGTTATGGTGCGTTTTTGTGTTTAATGCTATCAAAATTACATTTCCAGATCAGTTTCACTCCTCTTTTTTCTTAACTCGTACGAGATTTTCAATTACTTATGTTATTATCGAAGAGTGTGTCTAATCTACTTAGTATTGGCTGATAATTCAAGGCCCTAGGTGTTTGTTTGTGTTTTTAATTTGAACTAAAATACAAATTGACGCCAAGGTCAACAGACGTTCGTTTTGGAAAAGTACACGGTGGCTCGCGAACCACTGTGCACCTTACAGAGTTGGACTAAAATTTACTTGAATATGAATAAGAATAAAAATTCTGTGATTATTAAAAGTAATTCATGCACTCTTTTTTTTAAATAAAATGAAAGTGAATAAATCATGCGACATTTAGGTAGGTACCTATTTTAAATCAAGAATGAAATCAGGAACGATTATTCCGGGGGTTGTGCTTACCTATTCTAATTACCGTTTTATTCAACAAAAATGTTATTTGTTATATAATTTAGGTTCGATTCCTACGTACCTAGCAATTGTGTACTGTTAGAACTACTGTTTACAGGGCGTAGTATACAGTGACTCGAGCCACTGTGTACTGTTAGAACCACTGTGTACTAGCGGGTCCTAGTCACTGTGTACAGCAACCGGTACACAGCGGCTCGATTCCCAATTTCTAAAAAAGAATGGATATATCTTTTTTGGTGAAAGTAACAGCAAATATATTTGCTACATATGAAAGTGTAATAATGCACGGTGCTCTGTGCTTGCAACAATTGGTTCAGGGATTTATATTTTTCATGCAACAGCCTGTTGAAAAAATCCTAGCGACTGTTCCCTCCCTGACCCTAAGTAAAATCCCCTACGGCCTGCGTAGGGTTACCTCCAAAGTGCGCAGTCGATGGGTTGACAGTCGGTGTCGTACTTGTCCCTGGCGCGACCTTGCGCGCCGTTGCTCCGCGACCGGTGGTGTAAGCATCGCGCTCTCGCGAACGATCGTGAGCGCGCGCAGGACTTTCGCTGCTCCGTGCGGCGGGACTTTCGCCGTGCCGTGCACGCGATTCTACGCCGTCGGACGACGGTGATACAACTTGCGACGAGTCGTAACCGCTTGCTCCGCCCTCGCGCGGGTTAGCGGTGCGATCGGCGTGACTAGATACGTCGACCGAATAAAACGACAGCCCCGAGTTAGCACCAGAGTTACAATTAGCACACCTCGAGCGAATAACATCAGGGGCACCGCAACCGTAACACTTAACTTTTATTTAGTTTTTCACAGTTTTCTTTACTATGTCCACCGCGATGACAATAAACGCAAAACAAACGACGGGGTTTAGCCTCTGCTTGGCCGGAAACGGATGAACACGGCGCACGCGACGTTGCAGCGTTATCGGCGGTGGCGGCGCGCTGCGCGGCAACGCCGCTCGCGCTCGCTCCGCCGGCGGATGACCTTGTTCGGTTCGACGAAATGGCCGACGCCGTAGAATCCTGACGATCGCTTGGTTTTCTTGTCACGACTGGAACATGATTCTCTTTACGTGAATCTTCAATATTTTGACAATGTTTTAATAGAGTATCAAACGTATCTATATTGCCTCTTTTTAGCCTTTTTCGTATGCGGCGATCTAAGAGCCCGAACACCATGTCTATTTGGACTCGCTCGCTTAGGTCTTCCGGTGGCAACTTGGCTAACAACGCTCTAGCTCTTGAAACAAAAAGCTCCGTAGTTTCGTCGCCTTGAACCAGAGAGAACAACTCGGTGTAGATTACAAAAGGAGGGCGGAGCTCGCCGAAAGCACTTCGCAACTTGTCAAGCGCTTCTTCCCATGTCCTTATTTGCTTCTTCACACCTTGCCACCACATTCCTGCATCTTTAGTGAGTAGCAGCGACAGGCCCCGAATGGCATTTTCGTCCGTAATGTGCATGCACGACTTATAGCTTTCGATACTATCGATAAAACTTTCCAAATGCTCATCTTTACTCCCGTTGTAACGAGCCGTACACTGAGCGAAGTTCGCATTTACAGAGGCGAAAGTAGCAGCAGCGGCAACGGCGGCAGCCGTAGCGTCGGCATGCGCCGGAGTTGAAGATCGCACTTCACGCAGCAGTTGCTGACAAAACTCATTCTGAGTCTGTTGCAAGGTGGTTAACATTGTCGTCAAGGCCTCCTGATTTATCGTAATCTCGTTGGCCGATGCAGGACTCTCGTCCCGTGATCCTAACGACTGTCTACCACCACGACGCCTACGCGAACCGGGAGGCATATTGAAAAGTCACTAACTGTAGGTACACTTTTTAAAAGCACTAACGAACGTTCTCGCCCCACAAACGTTGGGCGGCCAGAATATAGCGGGACTGGCTGTATTTAAACACCGGCACTGATATTAAAATGTTTATTTGACAAATTGAACACAAATAATAAAGAATACAGACACAAGTCTAGCTAAAGTAACGAATAGGTATTGTAGGTCGGTGGCACGCGAGTACAGCGTGCTTACCAAGCGGCGGTGCGCTGCCCACTGGCGAGAGCACTTGAAACGCTCCGCGGTGATACAAGATGGCGGCACACGCCAAGGCCTAGTTGACCCACGGTTTAGCTTATTAAGAAGCGAGCCGGGGGTCTACCTCTAGTGGTTCTTACGGAAACACGCCGAACAGGCGTGCCGTCAAGGTCACGCGCTATAAACATCATTTTAATAAAGTAATAATATATCTTGTTGCAGTTCCTCCTCCTCCTTAAGTCGGTCCCTCACTGCTGAGGATCGTGGCTTCTACGGAAACGTTGCAATAGGCCCCTCCAATTGTTGCGGTCTTCTGCTTGATGAAGGGCATGTGACATAGGCATCTGCAGTTCGTTGGCCACCTGGTCGAACCAGCGTTTTGGACTGGGTCCCCTTGGTCGCCTGCCATCCACTTTGCCAGTTATAATTATTTTTTCTAAATTATCAGTACTGCGACGCGCTATGTGGCCAAAATACTGTAGTATCCTGTGGAGACATGTTGCAGAGAGGCGCTGTTGTGTGTCCAGCTTAAGCTCCTTCAGGATTGAGACGTTAGGACGGCGTGCAGTCCAAGGAATACGGAGCATCCTACGCCAGTACCACATCTCGGACGCATCAACTCTCCTTCTACTGCGTCTTTTAGAGTCCAGCCCTCAGAACCATACAGAAAAATTGGAAAGACCAGCGTGCGGATTATTTATACTTTGGTATTCCTTCTGATGTTGTGGTCTTTCCAGATCGTATTAAGCTGAGTCATAGCGGACTTGGCAATGCCGATACGTCTACGGATTTCATGTTCGCAACCTCCATTATTGGTAATGACAGACCCGAGATATTGGAAACTTTGTACGATTTCATAGTCATTTAGTAAATTGGTGTGCTGCAATGCATTGAAACGGTCGACGATCATCAACTTGGTCTTGCTTTTGTTTATGCGTAAGCCGAATTCCTCACTGACCTGCTCTAGGCGTTGGAGAAGTTCCGCCATTTCAGTTTCCGATTCGGCTAGCAGGGTGGTGTCATCGGCATATCGAAGGTTGGATATCTTGACGCCTCCAACCTTAATTCCACCTTCCCATCCTTCCAGTGCTCTGCGTATTATGTATTCTCCATATATATTGAAGAGAATGGGAGATATTACGCAGCCCTGCCGTACTCCTCTTTGAAACTTAAAACGGCTAGATGTATGGTTCCCTATGCTGTATGTTGCAGTTCAGGCGCTAGGTTTAGGTTACATAACATCTTGTTTTTGTTATGAAAGCATCAGGCGCTTTGTTTTGGCATACATCTACAATACAGTAGAAGTATTACTTTATTGTCGAGATTGTGAGTTCAGGTCTCGGCAGGGATTATGTTTTTAATTATTACTTACTTTCACAATGTTTAGAAATATATGAAAAGTAGAAAAATCTACTTCCTCAGGCGAGACTCGAACTCGCGACTCTGGGATACATGCCCATCGCTCTGACCAACTGATTTACTGAGACTTACCGGGTGGCTGTGAATTTCTCCACTATATCCTTTAGTCGCGAATTCGAGTCTCGCCTGAGGCAGTGGATTTTTCTCTATATCCTTTTAGTCGCAAATTCGAGTCTCGCCTGAGGCAGTGGATTTTTTACTTTTCATTTATTTCTAAACATTGTGGTATCGTTAGCAGAGGTTCTGCTTAATACATAATTAATTTACTTTTACGCTTTGAGGTTATACATACATTATAAGTATAGAGCTACTTTGGCACATTAAAATCTTGATCAGATACTATTTTGACCGTATTAAATCTTGACAAACTCGCTTGCATGTACACGAGTTCAATCAATATCAAACGCATTTAAAAATTTTAATTTTTAAATGCGGTTCCTGGTTAATTTTATAAAAGGCTCGACCATTCCGTCCGATTCCAAAAAAGGAATCGCCGAATGGCCGTGTTCGTCCCGAATACACGGGAAATTCCAAATAAAATGAAGAACTCCAGCCCGAATTCCTATTGGCTACCGTAGAAGAGTCGATTTTTCAAACAAGCCAGTTTCACGTGCCCTCGAGATCATTATTAACAAATTATTTTTAAACTTAAGATATGTGCCATTCCGTCCAAACCATGACCGTCCTAAGCACAGAAACGTCGCACGATGTAAAGTCCATCGTCCCACTACAACGAAACGTATCAACAGCGTTTTAAACCCGAGCCGTATTGTAACTTTATCTACACTCATATTGTAAGTTCTCTAACACGTGTTCGAAAACGGTAGGCAATGGCTAGCATTACCACGACCGATTTTACTATGATAAGCTTTTTATCTGTGGCAGTAACGTAATTTTAACATTTCATGCTCAATTATTGATGTGCTATGAGTTTTGATAACATAATGTACACCTGCGCCGACACAATCGAGTTGGCCACGCCGACACAATCGAGATGGCCACGGCGGTGCAATGGCGGCCATTCTATGGTTTCCGAATACGGCATTTATAATAAATAATATGAGTGTAGATAAAGCAGTGTATGCAACTGTACGTAATTAGGCCTTAAAACACTCGTGTGATCTTATTATGAAATTCGCCTGCGGCTCATTTCATAAAACCACACTCATGTTTTAAGGACCCTTATTACGTAACAGTTACATAAACTACTATTATAACACGTTTAGACACGATCCAATTTCAATACAACTCCAATTCATTAACAACACAATACAGCTAGCACATAAAGGTTTGAATCAGAAATATCAGATTTTTTTTTTTAAATATTCCGATGCAACTCCTATACAACTTCAATATTGGTTGATGATTTGTTGTCTGTTGGAGTTATGTTTGAGGAAGATTGTGGTTTTATTGTATTGTTTATGTATTTTAAAAGCGTATGATATCCGTATTACACCCGTTTGTAACCCATATGATGACGTTAGCAACGCGTATCATGTCAGTAGGCTAAAAGCCTAGCCTTGTGTTCCTGCTGGTGAGTAAGGTTGCCAAAGAGCTCAAAGAGGACCCAGTGTATTGACGATGAGAGAGCTTCTTGTTCCTTTAGCCATCAACACAGCGAATCCTCCTTTTTTGTAAAGGGTCGGCAACGCGCATGTGACTCCTTGGGAGTAGCAGGCGTCCATAGGTTACGGAAGAAGACTGAGGGTCCGGATGGCATGTTACGGTATCTGTTTGTGCTGGTCAAAAATTGGACTAAATACCAAACCATTGGACTAATACCAATGTGATCAATGTGATCAATATGATCAATATGATCAATATGATCACATTTCTGGATGAGCGCTTATACTTCTTGCGATTGGAATCACACCCTCGAATCAAACGCTCGATTTCTTTTTAACGAATTTTCCGTCTATATTGACTGTGAGGAATTTGGATCGGTACTAAACTCTGACCATAGATGCACTTTATGCACTTGAAAATAAAGTCGAGTTTCAGTTGAAATGTGTACAGTACAAAACTCTGACCTTAGATGGACTTTAACATAGTTGAGATAAGATTGAAGTTTAATTAACAGTAGGTATGTAAATACAATTGATTGACTTTAATTAAAATAAGGAAATGCTACGGCATGTGGAAATTTCTAGTCAATGATGATGCTGAAATTTAATCAACATACAAGTGAACTTCACACGATTTCAATACAGTTCGGTCATCCATTTCCGTCTAAATAATATAGGTGTATAAGGTTGTTTAGAAATAAATGACAAGTAGAAAAATTCACTGACTCAGGCGAGACTCGGACTCGCGACTCTGGGATACATGCCCATCGCTCTGACCAATTGAGCTACTGAGACTTACCTAATGGCTGCGAATTTCTCCACTATATACTTCATGCGTCTTAGGGCGACGCCTAGCGACATTTGCCGATGAAGTTTTACACTTGTCAACTGGCCATCGGAGTCCCAAGTTGTATTGAGAATTCACCGATAATAATGCGATTAATTAATTTTATACTACACAATTATATTTACGTCTGCTAACGATACCACAACGTTTAGCAATACAGGAAAAGTAGAAAACAATTAATCTACTTTTCCTAATTCTATTATTCTACTTTTGCTTTATATCTAAACATTGTGGTATCGTTAGCAGACGTTCTGCTTAATATAAAATTAATTGTGAACATTTTAATTAATATCGTTTTTTCGCATACTATTCTAGAATTTCAAACCCATTGCTATAATCAAATTAAATTAATGTTCAATCATGTGACAACAACAAGACCATATATCAAAAACACGTCAAACTTCGGCTGCCAAGCTGCCCGTCAGTTGTAATATATGGAATTATACGTCAGATGTCACAATACTTGCGTTGTGTGCTCATCACAAACGCAATGGATAAGGGAAAAGTAGAAAAAGGAGAGATTAGTGCCTCGGTAGATCAGTAGGTGAAAGTGCTGACATATTCTAGGTCTTTCAGTTGTAGGCTTTGCGGAGGATTTTGTTTCCGGTATACCAATATTATCTTCGTTTTCGCATTGTTGACGTGTAGTCCTAATTTGATGCTTTCCGCTTATATCCGCCGGAACAAAAGACTCATCTCCTCATCGGAAGCCAAGAGCGTTGTTTCGTCAGCATAGGGTAGGTCGCAGATCGTTTTTCCGGCACAATTAAGTTGTGTTATAATCATTTAGAGAATCTGGCGCGGGCAGCAGTGAAGCGGCAGAAATATGCTCCCCTGGGTGCGGATTATATTTTTGTCCCTTTCGCAGTGGAAACGGCGGGATGTTGGGGGGCAGACGCGAAAACGCTTGTGCGCGCATAGGCCATCGGCTTAGGCAAAAGGGAGAGGACCCCCGCTCCGAGTCGTTTCTGGTGCAAAGGCTGTCCATAGCTATCCATGTGTTATTTGTTATGTTCATGTCGATTTTATATAAATGAAACTTTGGAGAATAGGAAATACAAGTGGATATAAATAGGTAGGAGTTGGAAGAATTTTTTGCTTCGATTTATTAGTGAAATAATTGTATACTGACTTATTGACGTTCCTACGGTTGCTAAGGTATTTTTATGTTATTATATAATCGTACTCAATATATATTGCACGTATTATAATATAACTTGCTAAATGAAACGTACTTTGTTACTTGGCCAAATAAATGAACTTGAAACTATTAGATCTTTAAAGAAATAATTTAAATAACAACGCTTTTAAATTGGCACAATGATGTCTAATCTTCTTTTGTACGAGACAAAGGACTTATTACGTTAATAGATACTAGACAGCTGTTATTATGTTCATTATTTTCACCCTTGAACTATAAGATAAAATTATAAAATAATAGCTTTTGCCCGCGGCTTCGCTCGCGTTAAATTCGGGGTAACACCCATATAAAACTCCACCCCCTCTTTTAAGGGGTTGGGTGCAGATTTCCAAAAAAAAATGATGCACGATTTTTTTGTTAGTTACAAATAGTCCGCATACCAATTTTTAGCTTTCTACCTTGAAAATTGCGGAATGCTCCATACAAACTTCCACCCCCCATTTTAGGGAAGTGGGGGGTTAGAAAGAGACAAAAAGTAGCCTATGTCACTTCCCTTCAACTATTTCCACTTAAATCACGTCAATTCGTCGCCCCGTTTTGCCGTGAAAGACAGACAAACAACCACACACATACACTTTCCCATTTATAATATAATATAAGTATGGAATGGATATGGATAAAATATTTTTTGCTGTTACATTTGTTACATATTTATGTAACAAAATGTGAAAATGGTTTTATGTGGTTGAGGCATGACTTTTAAATAAAGCTAGTTAAAAAACCCGACTGCGGTATGAATTTTTGCGTGAAAATCAACCATTTAATTTTTATTTTATTTTAATAAACCCTATGTGACTTCCACGGCTGAGATGAATCCAATGCACCTCACATAATCCGTCAAACCATGTAGGCTGTATGCCTGGATTCGGTATACCAAACGAGCCTACAAGCCCTTCGCATTCAGTACAATGATGCTTTCAGAATGCTGTTAAGACTCCCTAAGTGGTGCAGTGCATCAGAAATGTTTTCACAAAGGCACACAGACGATTTTAATGCGATCATGCGCAAAAAATCACGTCTGTGATGGGTCACGTAAGGGAGAGTCAAAACAGCATTCTGAAAGTGCTTGCTGGTAGAATCAGTTGCCCCATCATGTCGTGGCATTGGATGAGGCAAGTTATTAAATACTTTGACTTACGTCAAGTAGGTACCAAGTAGTTAATTAATTGTGTAAATTTAATTGTGAGTGTTTCGGAACTTATGTACGGAATATCATTTGATATTTACCAGTCGCTTTTCGGTGAAGGAAAACATCGTAAGGAAACCGGACCTAATCCTGATAAGGCCTAGTTTCACCTCTGGGTTAGAAGGTCAGATAGCAGTCGCTTTCGTTAAATCTAATGCCTACACCAATTCATAGGATTAGGTTGTCAAGCGGACCCCAAGCCGGGACAAACGCTAGGAGGAAGAAGAAGAACTCGTAATATCAATTATATCCAGATCAATAATTATACAATCTATAAGTATTAGAAATGTCTTTAGCATTAACAACGTTAGCGTTGCTACCAGGCAAGCTGACTGATAATTATCAAATTAATTATACACCTATCAAATATATACATTTATATTTAAGTACATTTTCATATTATCTTTATCCCCCTATTATTTTATGTTGTTCCCTACCGACATAAATCGAAAAAAGAGTTATTGTATATCTACCCGTATAATTTGAATTTTCACCCATATTTACTTATTTTTAATTTTACTCGTGTACCTGTTTAGGTTTTATGTCACTCTGCAAGGTTGAGACAGAATAACAGCGTAGCAAATTTCTCACCTGCAATTTGCAACATTATGCTGAGTCTTTGCCTGTTCTTGATTGTACACATTGTGGAACCTTAATGAAACACCAGCATTTCCCATGTTTATATTTAAGCTTCTTTTTTTTCTCTAATGTGTTACTTTTTCAACTTTTTAATGTTTCTGTTTTGTGTTTTAGTTTTGTAATCTTTCCTTTTTTTGTTCTGTAATGTGTGCTTTTTGAGAGTAAAATGTTTCTTTCTTTCTTTTTCTTTCTTCAAATAATATTTCCTACTTATTTTCCGATAAACTCAGTGTACAATACAAACAACGAGCTCTAATTTTAACTCAAAACGTTTGTATTAAAAGTCAGACGTCTTTTTGCTATGCTACTAGTTTTTTTTAACCAGGTTCTAGGGCTAGTTCTTAGTCTATGTGACGTCATGGCACAAATAGCGGAAGTTTTAGAACTCGTTACCGAATTAATCCGATGTTACTCCGGATCCAGTCGTTACACTGCCGACATTGGCTAGGTTTGGGGAGTTCTTGTAATAAACATTACGGTTAAATAAAGCTTTTGTTTGAATGAGTTTCCACGGAGTTTATCACTAGATGGCAGCACCGTGGCCAGAGTTCTAGCTGTCATAGTCCACCAATCATGTTTAATCATATTTTTTTGATTGGTGGATTTTGACAGCTATCAAAAACACCTCTCGCCACGGTGCTGGCATCTAGTGAAAAACTCGATCGCGGAAACTCTCATTGTGATAGAAATGCTACTTGGACTTGCGGCCATTCGCTATTGAAGTGCTATTCTAACTTTAATGTCATTACTATCAACCAAATTAATTTGTTTTGTCGTCAAAATGACATCTAAACAAATTTTATTTTGAAAACCAAGGTCAGTACAACGTTTGAAGCATTAGTCTAAGAGCTAGCCTTCGAAAATATCACTCAATAACGAGAACTATGAAACCACACTAGTTAGTTTGTTATACTATCCCTTTTACAAGATCCGGGCATCTGGCAGCTATTTACCGGTGGAGAGATCTCTATTTGCTCGTTATTAAATCACATTTTTCGGGGCTATTATCTATCCGTCTATTTAATATTACATTGACGCTGAGCACTATTAGTTCTGTGAAACATTATATTTGACGTGAATTTGATAACTTTGTACTAAAAAAATATATTTTAAGTAACAATTTTTTTGCACTTTCCTTAGCACCTGGCCGCAAAAAGCACAAGACCGAGAGTTGTGGATATCAGAAGCCTTTACCCAACAGTGGAACACTAAAAAAACACAAGTGACACCGTGTAAAACATATTTTTATACTCGTCGACTGTAATGCTTGAATTGAGATTGACCGAACTACTAGCGCATACTTTTTGATATAGCTTTTATGGACGCATATTGTAGCATCGTCAACGATAGTACAAAGGATTTCATACAATATTGTAACACTGTTGCCCGCGCCCGCCCGGCCACGCCAACGTCGCCTGGGGGATTGGCATAATCTGCCGGGAGATTTAACTTACTCAATTGTATAGAGGCAGCAGGTCTTTCGTCGAACTCTATTCTTACCGGCTTGCCTATATTGAGCACTCGTACAAAAAGTATTGTATACAATAGTGACATAATCAAGCTTTTTAATCTCGTACCTTACTTAGGCCACTCAGCAAGCTTCGTGGCCTAAACACGGTACTCGACAGAAAAGCTCTTAATTATGTCACGATTGTATAAAATACTATTTTATTACCTTGTATAAATAAAAGCCACCGAAACATGAAACTAGCGAAACACAACAAGCCTCTCGTTTCAGCTTTTAATTAGTTTGGGTTTTGTGTTTCTCAAAGTTTTAAATTGTCAACTATTTGAACCCCGGTTATTGCGGTAGTTTAACATGTAACTTATTTTGTCGTAGGATATATTCAACATTTACAACCTAGTACCTATAAAATCTGTAGATATTATAGGAGTATGAATAACAGTAATGAAAAGGTAAAGTATAGTTGGGGCCAAACGGCATACAACCACAGCCCTCTGCTACGAGACCTTGGCAGAAAACAGATATTTAGTACAAGTAGCCAGTAGTTGGTGCCAAATTCTACATGACCTTTAAACACCCTTGGTGGCTAGGTGTGCTCTGCCAACTGGCAGAAGCAGTTGGTTAGTTGTTGTAGCCGCTCGCTTCAACAACTCGCTCCGACCAAGGTCACGTGGCAGAATCTGCGGCTATCTGCCGTCTGGCCCCAACTTTAGGGAAAGTAAAAGTAACGGTTCGGCGAAGGAAAACATAAACATAAAAACGAATGCTTGTACCAATTCATGGGTTTGCGTTGCCAAGTGCACATTAAGTTCCAGCAAAAAGCCAGGACAAACGCTAGGAAGATGTTGAATGCTTTAAAATACAAGGATAAGGTAAAAATCGCTCGCTTATAATTGACAATTGTGGTTAATGACCACCTTCGGTTTTTGGGCGAATCGACTTTTTAATGTTATTTATTCTGTCTGAAACAACGTTATACTGTTTTGTAACAAATTATTTGCTTGCTAAGAGGGTGTGCTGCCATTTCGGCCAAAATCCTTTCGGTTAATTTGATTTCCCAAACAACTTCTTGCAGAACGTTGAGTTAGCATACCAACGTTTATCAAAATATGAATTGGTTTGCACAGTTTAGTTTTATTTGTGTTTCATTTGGCATAGGTTAGGTTAGGTTAGTATGCCAAATAAAAATATGCGAAAAATAGGTATGCGAAACCATACTATGCCATGCCATTAAACTATGATTCTGCGAAATTAAACTATGGGAATAATTCACTGATTTAAACTTACACGATTTTCACTCATTATTTTGAAAAAAACGGGACTTAATCGCGTACACTTACTTTTATTATTTTCCTGACGTTTCGAGCGTTCCGTAACGTAATTTTGTCAATATTATGGGAAAAATTGTTTGGGAAGTGATAATTTGCCATGCGATTTTCGGTTACATATAAGTAAAACTATGGAAACTAGGGATAATAAAAGTTATTGAATCCTTTTTACAACAGCTAAACTTGGAACAATGCTTAATCTGCTTCAACCAGGTATAATTGATGAGAATAATGTATTAAGCCAAGATTACACCCTTGAGCTGCTCAACTCCTAAGAATTGTACAATCCCCTTGAAAGGATAAGCTTAAGATAACAGAGTAAACGGGGATAAATCGCGTTTATTTACCTTGAGCGGTATTTTCATTGTTACGAATTTGTTATGGGAGTCCAGGCGGGAGGTGAGATGTAAGCCGGTGATAATTATAGTAAAATAATGAATATTTAATCAATAAATTCGTCGCCTTATATACTATTTCCACGCTTACAAAATACAGAAAATAGGTACTTTAGAATTAAGCAACCTATAGCGTTCGCGATAGCATGTCTTCAATCTTGCTCTTCATCGCCGGGTGGCGGATACACAAAACGGGTTGTTTGTAAAGGGTCGGCAACGCGCATGTGACTCCTTTGGAGTTGCAGGCGTCCATAGGTTACGGTAGCTGCTTACCATCAGGCGGGCCGTATACTTGTTTGCCACCGTCGTGGTATAAAAAAAAAAAAAAGAATATTTACAGCAATTTAGGATTACCCGTCCGCAGGGATTCTCACTACTATAAAACTTTCGTGAGACTCTAAAATATTTATAACGGGTTACTGACGGGTTACGTGAGTAACCCGTTATAAATATTTTTAAAATTCTCACTACTACGCTTGCAAGAGTAGCACGACCTGTCTTCCGTCTCGCTCCAACGGCTACGTAAGTCGTAAATATGTGCGCTGCGCCCGCGCGCGCCTAAGTCAGCGCCGGCCTTCGATGCAAGCGCATATCCCATATTGTTATAGAATGCCCTCAACTCATGATAAATATCAAGGTAATTCAGGGTAAATTATTTGTGATTTTTGCACTTACATTTTCCGGTACACGGAACAAAGGTGTTACGGACCTTAGGGAAGCGTACGAGTATGCAGAGCTGAAGCCAACACGAGGAGGCCCTTTCAACCTACTCTTCCTCCTTGCATCGGTTTCCTCACCACTGAGGGTCGTGATCATTCAACAGCTTCTCTCTGATGATTTGACGCCATCTTCCTCTGTTTATCGCCAAGTTAAGAGTATCGTAGCGTAGACTGTAGTGGTGAGAGCTGAGCGAATTCCTCACCCTTCCCCCCTTGCCCTTTCGACAATGTATAACTACGCGGATGTTGCCCCTAAACGCTAAGAAAGCACCCGCTCTGATGTAAGGACCATTTATAGTTATTGGAATCTCTCTGCGTGATCGCATCAAATGAGGCCATCCGCAGCAGAACCAAAGTAACCGACATAGCCCTCCGAATCGCTAAACTAAAGTGGCAGTGGGCGGGGCACATTGCTCGTAGAACCGATGGCCGTTGGGGCGGAAAGGTTCTCGAGTGGCGACCACGAACCGGAAGGCGCAGCGTGGGTAGACCCCCCGCTAGGTGGACTGATGACCTGGTGAAGGTCGCGGGAGTCCGCTGGATGCGGGTGGCGCAGGACCGGTCATTGTGGCACTCTTTGGGGGAGGCTTATGTCCAGCAGTGGACGTCTTTCGGCTGATATGATGATGATGATGATGATGATAGTTAATGGGTCCCCGTGGATCCGTTCCCCGCACTTTTGTTTTTATCTGTTTGGCCTGATGGTTGACTGGTAGAGAATGCCTTCTGGCATTAAGTCCGCCCTTTGTACTTTCTATTATTGTGCAATAAAGTTTAAATAAATAAATGGATTATATTTATAAATGGACTAGACTATTGGGGCGAAAAGGATAGACTAAAAAATATTTTTTTTTTAAAGAACCGACTTTACTTAGCCTCTACCTTACCGAAAGCAAATGCTCGACCTGCTGTAAAAAATACTGAAATGACTATACGAGTAGGTGTGCCTATAATAGTTGAAGAGCTCCCTCGATTTTTCCAGGATCTCATCATCCTGATCTGATGACAATGGGACCAACTGTGAAGTATACTCTTTCAAACAAAAAAAAGAATTTTCCAAATCGGTCCAGCCGTATTCGAATAATCGATGAACATACCTATGTTTTTTAGCAAAGTCAAAAATCCCGACGAGTTAAGAACTTCCTCCTTCGAAATCTTGAAGCCGGTTGAAAACGATATCCAATTCAATAAATTTATTCTTATTATTCATAAGTACCTACATAGATTCAGAAAAACTCAGATCCGTGGTGTAAAAACCACGACCTGTGAATTGAAAACCATTTATTTCTCTCTGTAAACATTAACGCGAAGCGCGTCTTGCATGTTTGCCAACGCGCACGTTGATGACTTCTATGCAGTAATGCGAACAAAACAATATCAATCAGAAGCGGAATCCAGGGTAGTTCCAACGGCATCCTAAATATGTTAGCTGAAAAGTCGGACAGTCTTTTGCAAAGACACTGGATATTGACATTAATAAATCGTCACTCTGGGGATGTTTATTATATGTAGATTAAGTAGTCCTTAGTAGTAGTAAGACTAACCTTGTATACAGGGTGTAACTAAAATACTGGTGATCCTTTTAAGGGCATAATTGGTATCGTATTCAAAATTATGAAAAACAAAAAAAAAATTCGCGCGAAAAAAAAATTTTTGTATGCAGGGTTGGCTGGCTGGGACAATGCATCCCATACAAAAAAAAATTTTTCACGGTCAAAAAATTTTTCTTAGTCGCTGTACGATACCATCTATGCCCTTAAACGGTTCACCTGTATTTTGTTACATGTTGTATAAGTATTTCATTTTATTGTCATTAACACAGCTGTGGACCATTGTTTGTCTGAATAAATCAATTATTATTTATTTAACGGCCTCCTAGCCTAGTCGGTAGTGACCCTGCCTATGAAGCAGGAGGTACCGGGTTCGAATCCTGGTCAGGGCATTTATTTGTGTGTTTATCACAGATGTTTGTTCCTGAGTTATGGATGTTTTCTATGTATTTATAAAGTATTTATCTAGATTTATCTATTATGCATATCGTCATCGTCTAGTACCCACAACACAAGCCTTAATTGAGCTTACTGTGGGACTAGGTTGATTAGTGTAAGATTGTCCCATAATAAAAAATAAAAAAATATTAGGAGGCGAAAATACATGTTTTCTTTCGCAGCGTATTTATTTCTTCCCTTTCCTCTTGTTTCAGGTAAGTTCCAGACACATTTGAAAAACCGGCCAAGTGCGAGTCAGGCTCACATCCCGTGGGTTCCGTACCATTACATAATTTTACCTAGCGTACACCGATCAAAATATACTAGGGATACACAATCAGCCTGGTTTGTATCAGCCTCTGGGCTCTGGTGACGGTCTTTGCGGGAGGCGGAAACAGACAACGTGTGCTCGGTACAAAGGTATATTTCCAGACTGAAGGTCGGTACAATCGGGCCGGCGCCAGAGGGCGCGCGGGGCATACTTAAAGTTACCCTCCACCAATAGGTATAGTGGCACAGCCCGAAAAATGGCCCCACAGTAGTACCGCAAGAATGACCCGGGAGGTACTTTCTTTGACAGTCTTAGAGTAGGTTGCACCAGGCACTCAATGATCGTTAAATATGGCGACGGAGCTCTCATCCCAAAGAAAACTGTCAAACTTTTCATACAATATTTTTTTAACGATGACGACTGGCCGGTTACAAATTTTCAGGAGATATATTTTCAGTAAATCTTGTATGAAACTGTACCTCCTTTACATTGTTTCTCGAAGCTCGTGTAGGATAAAACAGTTGACAAGCACAAAGTTCGCAACGTCAGCAATGCATTTTTCAAAAACAGAACACGTTTCTCATCAAAATTTAGAACGCTCTGAACGATAAATTCACGTTGGAAAGCAATCGGTGCCCGCTCTAGCATGAACAGTTTTGAGTGCGATTGCCTGTCATATTGACTCCGGTGATTGGTCAGTGCATGTGACACTTTTATAAGAGGTTGTCAAAATCTGTTCCAAATTTAAAAATCACGATTTGATAGGGATTGCGTAAACTGAAGAGGGCGGCAGGACGCCTCTGTTTTAGCGTGAAGTTGAAGTGGCAGCATAGAATAGATAATAGTATTTCAAACAGAATGGCCACGCTACGCCCCGCCCCGAACGGAATTACCTCACCCCGCGGCCGATTGGTAGGGAATTAGTAGGCTAATCCGTCAGGTTGGCAGCGCATCGATAAAAAGCAAAATGTCGGTGTATTGTCAAACGTCATTACCACAGCGGCAACCGCGCCCTGAGACGCACGCACACATTGAAGCGTGTACAAATGTGCCGTGCACACAAAGGTGGTCAAACGAGTTTTGTAGTATGCCTTGTCCGTCCTGTGGTAGAAGTATGACGCATGACTACACTGTAGTTTTTAAGAAACTGCAACGGCGGATCTGTGTTGTTACGGCATGGTTCACCGTGGTAAACCCAGCAACCGTTGTCGGTGGTATTGACGCACTCCGGGAGCGCACGGATGAATCGGTGTGTACCTGGCTAACCATTTGAGCGGGGCTATGTCAGAAGTCAGTGGTTTTGTCACCTAGTTCAATAGGGGTGCCCGATATAGATATATGGCCCGATATCCGGCCTAAATTTGTTGGAGGAACGGGCACGACGGTGTGGACGTAAAGTGTCTGTGTCTGAGTGGCATTGTCGGTCATGTCTGTCGAGTAGTCAGAATCAGTGTCACTGAGTATAAATTAAAGTTGCCAAATTAGTCCGCTAGATGGCAGGCCTTACAGCGTGTAAGGGTAGGCGAGTCAAACCGCGAGGCAGCATGTAATTGGCGTAGATTAGTTTCAGTTTTCGATTTAGACCACAAAAGGCAGACCCTCCCTGCAATGCGTGTGCATTGATTTTTTTCATCAAAATTAAATCTAAACAAATTGTAGTTCCGACAACCAATATTACTATAACATTTAATATTACCAAAATGTTTTGTATAAAATTAGGTCCTATTTCTCGAAGTTCTTTCTTTGAACGCAACTAACAAACAAAAAAAATTAGATACGTACTTTGCAAGTTAAATAAACGTATGTAAAAAGTAATACCTCGAAATCTTTTACACGAAACAACACTACGTACAAAACCGCTATTTTTCTTTGACAAAATCCCATTAAATTGTGAAAACATCGTAGCGGCTTTTTGCACAGAATACCCACTAAAGCAGATTTGTCATTCCATCCCCCGAGAGCCTTTACGGGCTCAAGTGACAGATCATTGGGGTTTTTCGTTTTTTAAATAAATTATCAAACATGAGATAACTTAAAGTATTAGGTTCCTTTTAGCAGAATGTTATAAATGTACATTTTAACCAACAACCCGGGTATGCCGTTAAACTCCGTCCAAAAGAGAGTTATGAGCACTGCACATTCTTAAACTTGGACCCGGGTATGTCCATAAACTACGTCCGGGCACGGTAATGTCCTTAAACTACATCAAAAAAAAGAGAGGTATGGGTACTGCGAATGTCATCTCGCTATGTGTGGTCAGGGACAGCACAACGAATGTTATCTCGCTCAAATCTGTACCGCCGACTAGGGAAGCTCCACCTTACAGAAAACCACAGCCAAATAGCACTAGACCCTACTCACAGCGGTGTATTTCTGCCAGTGAGTAAGGTTGCCAGAGAGCTCAAAGAGAATGCAGTGTGTGGTTTTCTGCAAGGTGATATTTCCCTAGTCGCGCTCTCCTCCAGATTTGAGCAAGATGACATTCCCTGAGCTGTGACCTAACACACTAAAAGAGTTGACATTCGCAGTGCCTATACTTCTCTTTTGGACGTACCTACGTAGTGTAAGGACATACCCAGGACCGGGTCGTATTAGGGCCCCTTTTTCCTGTTCCATATTTCTGTGCTGACTGGTTATTTTCTATTATATGAGTTCATCGTGAACTAGATGAAAATATGAAGTGAAACGCTCTTAGTTTAATTACGAAGCAAAATGAAATGGCGGTTCAATAAATCAAGCTGTCAGAATAATCCCGAAACGACTGTTTCTACTGGCGTTGCGCAGTGTATTTAACGACCAGTATTTCACTAAAGAATTATACATAACCTTATTATATCAAAAATTTTACATTTAATTTTGTATTACTCAGAACGTTTGCTAACGATACCACAATGTTTAGAAATAAAGCAAAAGTAGAACTCCACAGCCTCAGGCGAGACATGAACTCGCGACTTTAGGATACATGCCCATCGCTCTGACCAATTGAGCTACTGAGACTGAGACTCTCCTAATGGCTGCGAATTTCTCCAGTATATCTTTTAAGCGTCTTAGGGGGACGCCTAGCGACATCTGCCGAAAAAGTCTTACATTTAGTTAGTTACTCGCTCGCTCGCTTAATAGTTAGTTAGTCCTTAGTTTATTGTTAGTACAGTACATTTACTTTTATTATTTAGTTTAAGTTCAAAATTATAGGCGATATAATTGAAGTAAGTCACTTTTACGAAACCATACCATTATTGGTTCTAAAATCACCCCAAACATTTTGGTGTTTGAGTAGCGTCACTCTGTAGCGACATTATTTATTTGTTTAAACTTTATGCCAAATGGCAGTCTCTACCAGTCGACCATTCCAATCAGCGTTGGGCAGGACTTTCGGAGTGAGAATACTGCTAGCTTTAACTGTGACAATTGTATGGAACTCAGCTGAAAGTGACGGCGCTTTGGCCGACCAGGAATTTAGGATTTGGAATTTTGGGCGTCCATTAATCTTGACAATACCTGGGAATTTAGGTTTTTGGGTAATATTCGTTAACTGACTTAATAAAGGAAGAAAAATTGCGAATTCTTTCAAGAAATATCGAAGTGAAACTCATTGTAGTCATAATTAGCGAAGCGTAACAATGTTTTGAGAAAAGGAAAAGGTCTCATGGCTTAAGAAAAAGAGGTCATCCACTAGCCAGGTGCAAGGATGAAATAATTACTACTGCAGGCAAAATATGAAGAAGAAGACGTATAAACCCGCAAGGGTCATACAGAAGGCAGAAAACAATAATTAAACAATACTTAGACTTACTTAAACTCAATATAATAATTTAATTTTGTATTAAGCAGAACGTCCTCTAACGATACCACAATGCGTAGAAAAAATGGAAAAGTAGAAAAATCCACTGCCTCAGGCGAGACTCGAACTCGCGACTATGGTATACATGCCCATCGCTCTGACCAACTGAGCTACTGAGACACACCTGATGGCTGCGAATTTCTCCACTATATCCCATATTATATTATATAGTGGATTTTTCTACTTTTCCATTTTTTCTAAGCATTGTCAATATAATAAAGCTAATAAAATAAATAAATACACATAAAATTGTGTTTTAAACGGGTTAGGCTTTCCAAATCATAATGTTTTAAAATGCCTTATTCCCAAAACGCGCGAATTTCACGAAATGCTCTATTTTCAACCGACTTCAAGATTTCGAAGGAGGGGGTTATCAATTCGTCGGAATCTTTGTTTTTGCTATTTTTTTTTTTATTTTTTTATGTATGTTCACCGATTATTCGAAGACGGCTGGACCGATTTGGAAAATTCTTTTTTTGTTTGAAAGCGTATACTTCACAGTTGGTCCCATTGTAACCATGTTAGGATCTGATGATGGGATCCTGGAGAAATCGAGGGAACTCTTCAACTATTATAGGCACACCTATGGTGATTTGAGTATTTTTTACAGCAGATCGAGCATTTGGTGTTGAAAAGGTGGATGCTTAGTGAAGTCGGTTCTTTTTTGTTTAAAATTATCTTTCGAAGGTTATGGCGAAAACACCATTTTTTTTTTATTTATTATTGACTAGCCTTTAATTACTTATAAGTACTTAAAAAGGATACGATACCCATGTTGATTTTCAGACTTTGTGACCACATTTGTCCCTTTTGGGGATTGAATTTCAAAAAACCTGAAACACGTGTTTACTCATTTATCGTTAGGAATACTCCTCTGAGATTTTGGGTGTTTCGCCATACAAACTTTGGACCCCATTTTACCCCCTTAGGGGGTAAATTTTGAAAAATCCTTTCTTAGTGCTCCCCTAGACCTTATAAGGAACCTATGTGCCAAATTTGAAATCTCTAGACCCAGCGGTTTGGGCTGCGCGTTGATATGTCAGTCAGTCAGTGAGTCAGTCAGTGAGTCAGTCAGTCAGTCAGTCAGTCAGTTTCTTCTTTTATATATATCTTATATATATATAGATAGATAGATGTATTATAATAGTTCATTTCTTTGTCTAGATGGCTAAATGGAGCAAATATTAAATTTTAACGAATAAAACATGAAAAAATTGATTGTCTTGGAAGGCCTTTCCGGATTTTTCAGTTAGTGTACCGTTAATTTCCAAATTACGCAAAAAAGGGTAATTTGAATATAAAATTTAATTGAAAAAAAGTAAACTATATTTCTATCACGATACAAACAATTACTGTAGTGGTAAATTATAATTAAGTATGAATTTTAAGAATGACCTATAAAAATTTACAGGACACTTTCTATAAGAATTGTATCTTTGGGTACTTAATAATAAATATATGTATCAAATAGTAGTTTTCGATACAAGTGCGAGAAGTATGTCATTTTGCACGAGTACCTAGTTTACTTGACCCGAGCTGAGAGGCGAGGGTCAAGACTCGGGACGAGTGAAAATGACACTTCCACACGTGTGTCGAACAACGTTTTTTAATACAATTGCGAAAAAACTACAATGAAATAAAATTACATTTATAATCAGTGTACGAAATATGTCAGTGTACGAAAGACAGCTTCATTCAATCGCGCGTTGTTCAAGTAATACTATTGGGTGTCGTATAATACTCCTTTATGCCCAATCGCGCGTAGTTCAGGTGGGTCATTTAAAAGCGGGTCTCGCATAATACTCATTTATTTAAAATTCTGATCTGAAAATCGTGTGTAAAATCAAACTTTACGCACGATTTGCATATCAGATTACTTTTTAGCACTAGTGCATAAAATCAAACTTTACGCACGATTTGCAGCTACTAAAACTAAACTTTTTGAGCAATTGTATTAAAAAGTATTTTTTAATCATGCAATACATCGTGCGTTATAACTTTAGGCACAAAAAAAATGTCAAAAATTTCAGGTTAAACTTTTAATTATCTACATTATACGACAGAAGGACGCTTAATTTAATAAAAAACGAATTTAACACATTTAAAAATCACTCATTAAAAAAATTCGTGAATACCTACTTCTGACCTGGTCGTCCGTCTCGTACACGTACCGGCTTGACGCTCACCGCGCCGACGACTGGCCCCCTTACTAAACGCACGCGGGTTTAAAATGAATAATAATCGAATGCACGATCGATCGATGCCGTACTGAAGCGGCAAACTTGATTATTTTTCAAACTAGATTTTTTTTTAATTGAACGCACGATCGTATCAGCCGGTGCTGTAAGGGATAAGGCTTATAATTTTCCGGGTATCTAAAACATGAATCGGCAACTTTTCTAAGGCATATAATTATATAAATTGGCCATGAATAAAATGAATGAAAATAAAAATAATAGTATAGCAATATGTACAATAATCTTATTAGTATATCTCAATAAGGATCGTTGTTTTGTAAGAGGTTCAGTAGGTCATTGTCCGAGTATATCGTTGTCTAAAGACAAAATGGGGCCATTATCGGACAATAAATCACGTTTTTCGCAGTCGCTAGCCATCCATGTCTATGTTAACACGTCAATTTGTTCAACATGTCGGGAACGCCCCTTTCTTGTCTTATATGTCCACAATCCACATGCATAACCTTTACCTTAAAAGTATTTAAGAATTAAATTATTTGATTAAATGTTTTGATTCGTAGTTTGACATGGATAACAAATAAGATCAATTTATACATGATGATTTTATGTTGTAAAAAAAAAGGTAATATGATTTGATAGACTGGGTCCCTGGTTATTATATATAAAATATTTATTAATAATAGCTACACCAAAAGAAACAGCATAACACTAAATTAAACGTCAAATAAAAACCACCTCTGACTTTTAAGACGGTACATTTACTAAGAGCGCTGGTGGCCTGGCGGGAAGACGTCAGACCACAGATTATATAATAGTTCTTACGAAGTCAGACTTTCAATCTGAAGGTCGCGGGTTCAAACCCCGGCTCGTACCACTGAGTTTTTCGGAATTTATGTACGTAATATAATTTGACAGTTGCTGACCAGTCGCTTTTCAGTGATGAAAAACATCGCGAGGAAACCAGATCTAATCCCAACACGGCCTAGTTTCTCCGCTGGGTTGAAAGGTCAGATGGCAGTCGCTTTCGTAAAAACTAGTGCTTACGCCAATTCCTGGGATAAGGTTACCGAGCGGACTCCAGGCTCAATAGAACAAAAACCTGGGACAAACGCTAGGAGGAAAAACACATTTATTAAGTTTTTTCGTAAAAAACCGTTTTGTATGGTGACGAGCCGAGCGGGCCTACCACGAACTTCCAAAATCAAAATTTCGTTATCACCATCTCTATCGCTCTTGCACATTTGAAAGAGAGTGATGCAAATAAACCATCGACCGATCGTACGAAGTTCGCGGTTATAGGCCAGAGGCATTTTTAGACGGGTTCATTGTTTATAAAGTACGAGTATTATAACACCTAATTCAAGATGTATACATATACATAGTAGTAGTGTAGTTTAGCTTACGCTACGAAATATTACGTACATATAAAGAAGTTATAGCGTCATGTCTGTCCCCAATAATCTGCAAGACCTGACCCAAATGTGGGTCACGTGACCCACTTACTGCACTTGTTACGCTCGCATTAATATTGACCCAGTGAGGTTACTGTTTGACTACTATTGGCAACGGGACTCAATTTCCGCACATGAGTTGCACACTGTAGGTATTTTTCGCAATATTTTGGTTTTCTTACTTGTCGTTCGTGACCATATACAAGATATCTCTATACTCCGCTTAGCGCGTTATTTCTTTGAAACCTAAGTTGCCAAAAAGAAGGGGTGCGGGAGGGGAACACGCAATGCTAGACAGGGAACGCGCCATTGTTCCGTGGGGCGTAAGAGAGAGTCAGACATTAATGGTTGCCATGGAGACGTACTAAGTTTACCGTCACTAACAATAAATTAGTGTCTCACTATAGGGTGAAATTACTTCGAGCGTGGCAGCGGGAGTCGCCCGGCTATGCGGGGTCTTGGGTTATTAGTCTATGTACGTGAAGGACGTATGGACGTTTTGTTACACGTAGGGCGGACAGAATGGCATCTGTCACTAAAGCCACACTATAGGCATGCTACAGCTTTTTATCACCGCACCGCTCGCCGCCGGCAGGGTGTTCATCCTCACACCCTGGAGCCTAAAGGGTCTCGCACTGTACGGTTTAGGAGGAATTTCCTCCCACAAACGCTCCGGCTGTGGAATAAACTCCCTGCTGAGGTTTACCCAGCGGGCTACAGTATAAGCCTCATCAAAAAAGGAGTGTATAAGCTCTTAAAGGCAACGCGCATGTAAATCTTCTGAGCCGTCCTCCATAGCCTACGGTAACTGCTTATCAGGCCGTATGCTTGTTTGCCACCGCTGTGGTATAAAAAAATGCATCGGGCCCAGGAACGAGCGGTTTGGAGAGCATTGGGGAAGTGTCCACAGTTCGAGGTTCGATTCGATTTTGCTACTATACTGTCTTGAACAGGTACCGCATTCTAATTTTAAAAAAACATTAAAAACACAATCTATTTCAAAAATAACTCCAACACACAACACATAATCATCCAATATTGAAGTTGCATTCGAGTGGCATCGGAATAATTTACAAGCAAATTCTGATATTATTGATTCAGACGTTTAGGCGTTAGGTGTATTGCGTAGTTATTGCATTGGAGTTGGATCGTGTCTTAACTTGTTTGAGCCCCAAGATACAGGCGCAGCCTAGTTTGGGGCTCACAGGACATCTCGTGTTTGTACAATCATTATTTAGTAAATAAATATTCTTAATCTTATTCTTATTGTTAGAATACGGCCCCAGCAAATTGAATTAATATGTACCATAGTTTGTTCATTATTTTCATTAAGTATCGACGTGAAAGCTGGCAAAATTGTCTGATTCATGAATAGCAGGGTCTATAATTTTAACATTATATCAAAAACAGTGTACCTACCTATATTACAGTACGCGACAAACTAAGAAAATATGATACGTCACTTGGCACTACGTTCACCCAACAGAAAGGCCTGGCAATGATGTCAATATGTAATCTAATTAATTACAGAATTATCCATAATATTGCATCAAACTCGAAACTCTAGAATTTGTATTCTTTAAGTGGTTTGCATTTTCTGAGCTCCGCTTTGCATTTTCTGAGCAGATAAACAGCTGCCAAGATCGGATTTAGAAATAAAGTTAGGGCTAGACGGCATACAACCACACCCCTTTGCCTCGAGACCTTGGCAGAAAACAGAGATTTTAAACCATGTAGACCGTGGTTGATGCCACATTCTACATGATCTTTAAACGCCCTTGGTGGCCAGGCGTGCTCTGCCAACCATTGGCAGAAGCGGTTGATTGATTATCAGCCATGTAGACGCTAGCTACAACCAAGGCCACGTGGTAGAATCTGCGGCTATCTGCCGTCTGGCCCTAACTTAAGGATAGTATAGCAAACTATATAACTAACGAGCTCTTTTTGTTCTCGTTATTATGTCACATTCCGGGGCTAGGTCTCGTCTATATATATGTTTAGGTACCTAATCTTGACTATTACATCACAATTAACCCAACTCTCTAATCAGCATACGGCAGGCATCGAATATAATTATTATTAATGCTATTAACGTGATTCCATGTTAATTATGATATAATGATTATCTATCCGTGAACACTACGGCTATAGAATTAACTCCCTGCCGAAGTTTACTCAAGCTACAGCATGAGGTTCTTCAAAAAAGGAGGGTACAGAATTTTAAAGGGTCGGCGCATGTGACACTACTGGAGTTGTAGGCATCTATAGACAGCGGTAGCTGCTTACCATGAAGCAGGCAGTATCCTTGTCTGCAACCCTCATAGTATGATAACATTATTTATTTATATGGTACAGCTGTATGACAACTGTACCATATAAATATGAACTGTACCATATAAGTATGAACTGTATGACAACACATGCGTGTTGTTGACTTTCTAAAAACTTTTGCACTCCTTTTTTGAAGAACCCCAGTCTGTTGTAACCCAAATTTATCTACCTTACCGTTACCTTTCCTTTAGTGTTTGAGAGATGTTTTCGAAGAAGAGTAGATAGAGTCTAATCGGATCGCAAGGTAAAACGGATCAAGCATCTATATCCTGCCACCGCGGCGTGCGGGAACGTCAAACTCATCACGGGACGCCGATTAACTGTATGTGGCTACTGGCTACCCGCGGTCTTAGGAATTTGTCAAAAAATCTTAACTTGATCCGTTTCGCCTTGCGATCCGATTTGCCTCAGTCTACCCTACTTTAAGCGGCCCTAAAAAGCACTTAGGCACCGAAATCTCAACTTAAAACTCAATTAAGTCTCAAAATATCCAAGAAGCAGATTCGAGGTTTAAAATCTTAACTTTTTGTTAGTGTGGTGGTACAATTTTGATATTATTTGCAGTCTAGCGCGCAGCAATCAGCGCAAGTGATCCTATCAAAAATATAACAAATTATTTATTAAGGTAAACGACCTGATACTCGACACGATTATGCCCAATAGTTGACACCGATCACATCTTTATGGCGAATGTTCTGAGTTGAAAGATAACATATAAACTTAGATAGTGAAGCACTTGGACGTTTAATGACCGAGCGACAGCGAAAGTCTCCGTTTGAGATTGGGTAACATGCTTTCGTATGTCCATGTACGTCTCGTATGTTTCGTATGTTTAACGGGCTCCTAGCCCAGTCGGTAGTGACCCTGCCAACGAAGCAGGAGGTCCCGGGTTCAAATCCTGGTAAGGGCATTTATTTGTGTTATATTATATATATATTTATCTATATAAGTACCTATATCGTCGCCTAGTACCCATAGTACAAGCTTTGCTTAGTTTGGGACTAGGTTGATTTGTGTAAGATTGCCCCCCAAATATTTATTTATTTATGTCCGTGCGGCGTCTATCCGGTTGTATCACCTACAAGTCGCATTTCTCAACCGATTCCCATGAAATTTTGTGTACAGGTTCTATAGACCAGGATGATCAAGACATGGATTGACAATGCCTATACAAAATTGCGTTCCTCGAACCTTCAGGCTAAACGTCTGTTTTCGGTACTAAGTGCCACAGCGCCATCTGTTGAGTCTGGAGTCGAGTTATTCTGTCAGCGTTCATCGCCGGACATAATATTAGAAACTAGATTTTTTTTATTTAATCTTAATTGCACAAAATAAGATGGTACAAATGGCGGACTTAATGCCATAAGGCATTCTCTACCAGTCAACCAATGGGCTTAACAGAAAGGTTAAGTAGGAATTAAGTGTTTGTGGTGACCGATAGATGACGCTAGTGCTTTAGCCTGAAATAAGGGAACGCGATTTTGTATAGGCATTGTCAATCCATGTCTTAATCATTATTGATAGTTACGTAGATATTTATCGATTCGTTTCTTGGAAAATATTCAGAGTTATGGAAATTGGCACCAAGGCCTTAAACGCTACCTGTACTAAGGTATTCTATCGGTCCATGCCTTCTTAGCATAACGCTATAACCTTGAGACCATAGCCGGCAATTCTTGCTTAATGCAATCTGTGAAAGTCTATTTAAGTGCATTTAACCTTCAATTTATCAAACACATTTAAATAAATAGCTTTTAGCACCAATACCAATAGCCTAGCAGGCTATTATCAAATCAAATTAAGATTTTTAACGCCGAAACGGCCTCGTCGTGTCGTACACGGCAGTATCGATGTAATTAACGTCATTACGACGGGTCCATATTAATTACATGAAATGCGATCGCTTTCATCTTTGACATCCAATTAGGAGAATTTATGGCAAATTGAAGTGAAATTAATTGAGTGCAACTATTGAAAGTTATTGCGCGTAGTTTTGACATTTAATTTAAAAAATATTGTTTTTTAAGGAAGTTTTTACGTAATGCATCATGATATTTGAACAAACTGGTCCGGTGTTTAAGAATGCCTCGACTTCGTATTTTGCTTAAGAGGATGACTTTTTCTCTTTTTTCATGCTGTTTATTTAAAAACAGTTATTAAATTTGTCGGTACAATTACCATTTTAGCAATCTTTCCTATTTTATTTTCTGGTTTTTCACCCAAATTAAAGGAAATATTTTGTTATTTGAAACTGTACAAAATTTTATAAATACATTATGTTCCCCTTCACCTGTGGCATCTCCCCTGTCAGCTGTCAATTCGAGCGTCGCACCACAATTCTAACAGACGGCGACACACTGTCAATTTACCTAGTACGAGTGCAAAATAAACGAAGCGCCCATACAAGACCTACATCGCGCTAACGAAGTTCCAAAGGTCAGTTGCATAAATATACCTTTTAGCTAACTCTCATTGGACTTCAGTCCCCAAACATTACACCCAGTTGGGGATAGATCTCTCTATTGTGCCTCTCTAGTCTATATCATCCACTCATCCTTCTTTCAACCTTCATGTTCGACAATTCGTTATGCATGGTCCGTCATTCGTGTAGTTAAAAAATCTTATCAAAACTATTTTATGAAGGGAAATTTTATTCATAAGTCATATCATATTGAACGTAGGCCATACTGAACAACTTTTATTAGGCTCACCCTACACTAGCGTCTTTCGAGCGTCGACGTCGCGCGAGCGCCCGCGCAGCGACGATGCGGCGTTTGGTGCGGCGTCGACGCAACGTCGGCGGGGTGCTTGTAGAGCATCGGTGTCTCGCCAGCGCCGACACGGCGACAACGCGACGTCACTAATTTCGACGCTCGACAGACGCTAGTGTGGGTAAAACCTAAGCTTAAAATCCAAAAAAAGGCATTCCCATAGAAAACGATGACATTTGATCGGCTGGGATCGGATGTATGAATAAGCGAAAAAAATATTTTCACAATTTCATAATTGATCCCTTAGTAAAACTTGTTCAGCTTCGCCTACCTAATGACCTTGCTCAATATGACTGATGATTAAAATTTTACTCTTTATAGAGTTGAAAGCATTGATTTATACAAAAAGGGAGATATGGTACCAGGTGCTCGATTCTGTGCATCCAAATATATACGGCACCTATATTGAATTAGTCGTGTGGCAGTCTCTCAGTCACACTTTGTGCAATGCGCAAAATATGGAGGTCTCCCTTGCATAACCATGTTAACTATATAGGTTTATCTCTTTTGCCCATTTTTTTCTTTCTTTTACATTTTGAACCTGATGGTACATTCATTTTAGCGGTGTGTAACATTTTACAATTGTCTAGGTGTTGGACCATATTTCAGTTTTGTTTACTATGAACGTCACTCATCTTCCTTTTTGTTTATGTCTATGGTTGAAAGGTCCTTGTTACATAAAATATGATGATCGTATAGGGCCAAATTAATTTTAACGAGTTTCTACCCGCACTTAACCGAGACTATTATAACTTAACTAACCCTGTTCTAGTAATAGTGTTAGTACAACAGTCATAATGACATGACCCTTATACAGATTATAAATAATTGAATAACTTTCGTTACGTTATTTGATCCCGGAACGTGGGAGATAAAGGTATTTTATGGAGTAGTTACGTAACGTTTCATACGCAACCAGGCTTTTAAAATGAAGAACGGGTCAGATCACGGCCATTTGTGAATCGAACCGAAGGTGAGGGCCATAAACAAGCGATTGGAGGCCTTCTATATTACCACCCATGGTGCGTACACAATTTTACGTCTTCTCCTGGGTGGTAAGTGAGATCTGCCGCTGCACGCGCGGGCGGTAAATCTTACTTACCGCCCGGAGTGACATAAATAATTTAATTTTTTATTTATTTATTAGTTTAGTGATGACAGCTGGATGGAAACATAAGGGTATAGATGTAGATGCAAACCTCCTTTTCCTTTTACCTACATAAAAAAAATAACTGTGATAAAAATTACAATAGTTATGGTAAGTATATGCATATACCCATAGACATATAAAAATAAAGAGACGTAACGCCGTAAAAAAAACTGTTTTTCCGTAATAAGCCGATTTCTTCGTGTTTACGCGCGACACGCATACATGCACAACTCTTGGATGATTGGTTCAAACGTCAAAAGTGAGTGTGTGTGTACGAGACCGCGGCTTAATAAGGAATCACAGTTTTATGTTTGTGGGATTACGTCTCCTTATCTTATTTGTCTATGCATATACCGTGTATTTTTAAATTAAAGTCTTTCACAATAACGATGATAGTACGAGCGGGGACCGCAAGATGTGTTGCTACGTTACGTAATACAAAGATAAGCCTCATGGCACATGTTCATAAAAATGAAGTGAAAAAATTAGAATTGGCCGAAAGCACAAAAAAGTACCACTTGTGGTGTAAAAAATGGCTGGTATTTACCTACGTCATTTGATATAAAGATGACACTTGTATCAACAAATAGCCAATTGTATGTAGGTACAGAAAAACCTAGTCTGGCGATTCCTGCATGGCCGGGAGTGCCGGGCAGACTGGTTCAAAGTGACGTAAATTTGGGGTCAAACTCGTTGCTTTTTAACCAGGATGCCGGGCACTTCTAGCCATGCAGGAACTGGCAGACTGGGTTTTTCTGTACCTCCACATTGATGTTTGTTGCCACAAGTGTCATATTTATATCAAATGACGTTCATTTGATATTTTGACGCTCATTGACCATCCATTTTTTACACCGAAAGTGGTATTTTTTTGAGCATTCGGCAAATTATATATTTTTTAACAATTTCATCGGAAATTAGCATCAATTTTATGAACATGTACCATGGGGTTTATCTTTGTACCACGTAACGTAGCAGATCTTGCGGTCTTCGCCTGCACTATGACAGCATGATGTCAAATATCAGGTATCTAAAACTAGAACGTTTACCTTACCAGTTTAGTTAAATGTCTATTAACTTCAAAACCATATCCACGATCCACGTCAATTCGCAATATACCAAGAACTGGATCGAAGCGGAAAATATTTCAAAAACAGAACAATTCAATACAGGCACCGAGCTTTTTAACTGCAGTAGAAAAAAGTCATAAATTTATATGAAACCTGTGCTACTTATGATATTTCGTACTTCACTTACTTTTCATACTGCAATGTAAAAACGTCATAAGTGTGTATGAAAACTGTATTAGTTGCAGTGTTTCGTATGTAGGGTAGAAAGGCTTTTGACCTATATCCTCGTCGATAAGTGGACAGAAACCGTAGCCGGCGAGATCGTTAGGGTTCCGCGGGTTTTAGAGGGGTATAAAGGAAAAATTGATATGGGACTAATATTAAAAATATACCGAATTAAATAAATAAATAAATATTATAGGACAATCTTACACAAATCAATATAGTCTCACAGTAAGCTCAATAAGGCTTGTGTTGCGGGTACTAGGCGACGATATATATAATAGATAAATACTTAAATACATAGAAAACATCCATAAGTCAGGAACAACTCCGTGATAAACACACAAATAAATGCCCTGACCGGGATTCGAACCCGGGACCTCCTGCTTCATAGGCAGCGTCACTATACCGACTGGGCTAGGAGGCCGTTAAAGAATTAAGTACTTAAGAATGATATAGATTTTTTTTTTAATTACAAATTCTGGCGCTTATTATATATTATGTTAGTCGCTAGTCGTTTATATTATGTTTGTTTGGATCCAGACCCATCAAAAACATAAATGTGAAAGGCTGCCAAGTTCGATACTACGGGAATGCTTCGCCTATAAAAGAAGTGAGATCTGAATAAGTACCAAGTTCCATAAAAATACCTCAAATCATAAATAGTTATAGGAATGCACACTTGATTTCCAGCAGTTTTTAAGGTACATTTTGAATAAGTATCACGTTACATAGAAATACCTAAAATTATGATATTCAGAGAAACGCACACCGGTTTTTTTAGCAGTTTCCTGATAACATTTATTATTTTCAGTACTTTTTAATGATGTTACTTGGCAAGTTTTCACACACCACACACCTTTTCAATGCAATGAATCGACACCTTTGGACTGCAATGTATCAAGTATATAATTTTCTATTAAAACTTGCCAAGTTACATCATTAAAAAGTACTGAAAATAATAAATGTTATCAGGAAACTGCTAAAAAAACCGGTGTGCGTTTCTCTGACTATTATAATTTTAGGTATTTCTATGTAACGTGATACTTATTCAAAATGTACCTTAAAAACTGCTGGAAATCAAGTGTGCATTCCTATAACTATTTATGATTTGAGGTATTTTTATGGAACTTGGTACTTATTCAGATCTCACTTCTTTTATAGGCGAAGCATTCCCATAGTATCGAACTTGGCAGCCTTTCACATTTATGTTTTTGATGGGATTTCATTTATTTTTGTTAGGTGTAGGTTCTTTATTATTTTTTTATCACTTTTGCTTTAGGAAATGTCTCATTCTATTTAGGTATGTACTTTATACTATAACCCTTTATACTAAGCGTCTAATTCTATTTTACTATTTATTTATAGGTGATTTTTACAAATAAACTGGCTCCTATAAAATGTACCTACTTACATATAATTACATACATCAATAACGTACTTTATTCTGTTTGTAAGTACGCTACCTACATAGATAATTAATAACTTGGTAATACCTACCTACCAGTAGGTATTATAATTGGGTACTTTCCTGGGTAAAAAAAATATAATTCTATTTAGTCTGTCAGTTAGATTATAAAAAAATATTGGAGACGTGTTTTTTATTTTGTCAATAAAACAAAAATTGGTGAAGATATAATAGCCCGTTAAAGTTCCGCGTGACGTCACAGTATACTAAAAATTGTACTGAAATGTGACGTCACGCGTAACTTTAACGGGCTATATCGTCACCAATTTTTGTTTGATTGACAAAATAAAAAATACGTGTCCAATATTTTTTGATAATCTAATTGACGGACTAAATATATTTTTTTAGGAAAGTAGCCAATTGGTGGCCTATTATGTAGCCCTAGAAGTGCACCATCCCATCTCATCCCGTGGCGTATCGGAGGGTGAGATGGGCAGTAGTATATATAATTCCATCTTAGAGTATATATGATTTCCATGTTCTTGAATCTGCGATTTTATTAGTTGTAAAATTAGAAATTATTTAGACTATGCGAGAAAAAATAGTCTTTTCATTTTTGTTTGACTGATTTAGCGCACCTAGTGTACCTAGTGACCTGCTTTGCACTTCGTAAATCGTGGGTTCGGTTCCCGCAACAGACACACACAGAGAGGTGAACAATTTTATTGTTCTTGTCTTTAAGACAAACATGTATTGTCTTAAATTGGTATGTATCTAAATTTAAATAAGTCTTATCTCATTTCCACTCCATACCTACTTATAGTAGAACAAAATTACACATTCGTTGTTTTCGAAACTGACTCACACTTGGCCGTTTTCAGATTTTTACTTTATTTCGACCTAAAGACAAACCTTCGAGCCAAATTTTAGGTTGGTACGACCATTGGAAGATAGACCCATTTAGTTCATTATGACTTCATAGTAGAACAAAGTTACACCTTCGCTATTTTTAAAACTGACTCACACTTGGCCGTTTTCAGATTTTTCCCTTTACTTTGACCTTAAGACCTATCTCCATGCCAAATTTCAAGTCAGTACGACCATTGGAAGTGGTCTAGGTTTTTGATGAGTCAGTGAGTCAGTGAGTGAGTGTATAGTAAAAATAGCGATTTTCTGACGTCAATATCTCAAGAACTGCTATAGGTAGAATAATGAAATTTTGTATTCTAGACAATTAAGGGGATGTCAACAGACACTCGAAATTTCATATGCGTAGATAAAATATGTTTTGAGTTATAGGGTGGTTGAAATTGGCCCGAAATGGTTCGTGTAATATATACCCACGGCCGGTATGTCGCTTTTTTTTGCTCGAACTTGGCGGACACACTGCCGTGTGTCTAGATATTTATAGTTGGCAACCCCAGAATTGCTAAGAAAAAAATACACAATTCGAAAAGTACATAATATTAGTGTTTAGTGTTATTAGTGTTTGTATTTGATTGAAAAACATACTATTGTATGAGTGGAATGCCCCACTTTAAAAAAAAAAAAAAAACATGTGAAATAATTATGAGTTGATAGCAGCGCCATCTATTATTTCCGTTGTGACACTTGTAAAAGGGTCGGCGGGAAGGGTATCTAACTCTAGTAGTTAGCACCTAGATGTCGCTTACGGCTGCTATAAAGTCGATGTAAAAATAAATGCAAAAAGATGATTGAAGGCATTGAGAATTTCGTCAACTCAGTAACTGAACCCATAGCTTAATTGGTAAAGCGATCGAGCCCCGGTTAGGCGTATCGATGCGAGGTTCAAATCCTGCTGGGTTGATTATTTTTTCAATGTTTTCAGTGTTTGTATTTGATTGAAAAACATACTATTGTATGAGTGGAATGCCCCACTTTAAAAAAAAAAAAAAACATGTGAAATAATTATGAGTTGATAGCAGCGCCATCTATTATTTCCGTTGTGACACTTGTAAAAGGGTCGGCGGGAAGGGTATCTAACTCTAGTAGTTAGCACCTAGATGTCGCTTACGGCTGCTATAAAGTCGATGTAAAAATAAATGCAAAAAGATGATTGAAGGCATTGAGAATTTCGTCAACTCAGTAACTGAACCCATAGCTTAATTGGTAAAGCGATCGAGCCCCGGTTAGGCGTATCGATGCGAGGTTCAAATCCTGCTGGGTTGATTATTTTTTCAATGTTTTCAGTGTTTGTATTTGATTGAAAAACATACTATTGTATGAGTGGAATGCCCCACTTTAAAAAAAAAAAAAAAAAAAACATGTGAAATAATTATACATAATATTAATCGACTAAAATGCAGTCTGAGAGCCCTCGGTGTGAGGAATATAATTTATTTCTTTTAACGACTAGGTATTATTGAATTTAACACCAGAAATCAATTTGTAAATAAAAATATACCATAGGAGTAGTCGATTAAAAAAAAAATATGTTAAAAAGAAAAATCAATTTTTCTTAAAAAAATTGTTATAAAAAATTTCACAAGATCGATCTTACAATCGATATTTACGATCCTAATACTATATCATAAATACGGTGTTCTCGTTGACTTATGTTTTCCAAAATTCTGTAAAAGTCAATATTCGTTAATAAAAACCTAGGCAAGGTCCACTAATTATTTTGTCAAAAACGGGACTTTTATTATTTCCGTGACGTTTAAAGCGTGCCGTAACGCTCGTGGTCGCAGGCAGACTGATAAAAGTAAGTGTACGCGATTAAGTCCCGTTTTTGACAAAATAATGAGTGAAAATCGTGTAAGTTTAAATCAGTACAAGGTCCACTAACATCAATTTCAAGCATTATCATAGGATCTGGTAACTGGTAACCAGGACCCATTTGGGAAATCCACCCTATATGTATATTTCAATATTATTAGAGCATTGCAAAGTCTATTTTCATGTTGTAGGTTTAACTAAGTTTGTAAATGGCCCAAAAATAAAACAATTCTAAACAATAACCATGTTACAGGGCCTGTAACCTAATTGGTCTCAGGTGTTATTTCCCAGAGCCCATTTAAGGGCCTTTAAAAGGGTCTCCCAGAGGACCCAGACCTAAGGACCGGACTGAGATCGACGAATTTGAACTAGAATTTGAATTCAACCGTTTTCATAGAATGCCTCCCACGAGATAGTTTGTTTACACTCGTTTTTAAAACAAGCAACGGCATGGCCTAGTTGATTGTGATCCGAAGTAATAGCTGCTGATACTGGTTCTCTCTCTCTAGCATCTCAATAGCATTTTGATAAAGTTAAGTAAGTAGGTATTACATCAGATCTTTTTATTGATAATACCAGTGTTAAGTCTAGTTACATTTGTCATCTGTAATCATGTCATTTAGACATCTATAATCACACCTCTGTCTGACACCTCTCCCATCCCCTCCCTCTCCTTCCCTTAACATAGATATAAGATATTTAATAAGGTCTAGACGCAAGCTAATAATATGTAATACCTAGACCAAACGGGATGTCTTATAGAACTTTCAATAGGAATGACTGAGGAGGCGCTATTATCGTTGGTCCTTGTCAAGCTTGGTTTGAGAGACTCGCAGACAAGCGAGCCAAGCGTCATCAGCGGCGCCACCAGTTTATCGACGGAAAATTTTACTTGAAAAGTATGCGTTTGCGTTTGCCGCATCCGTATTGGCCTACACAGCCATGGAAACATTGTCATCCTTCATGACACTGCTTATATAGTCTGTAACAGACTCGAAGACCATTGATGATGTCATAGTCTCACATTGTGATTATTGCTTACTACTAAAAGGCCCTAAGTACAATATAAACATTTGTTACCATCCACCGCTATTTGAAGGGCAACAAAGAATCTGACTAAATTATGTATGCTAGTTACGATATGCTATCAGCAATCTTCAAACGGGGCAAGAAGTCATTTATTAAAGAAATAGGTAATAATAATGTATAAAAAATAATAGTAATAGTTCACATCTCTGCAATGCACGGTCAGGCAGGTGACAGTTTAGTTAGAGCTGGGAATGCCTGCTCCGTCGTCGAACCCCCATAGTTTCGCTGCTGGTTTGAATTTCTGACGTGTGCCTCGTATGCAAATACTGGTGGCTCGAATTATAGTATTGCATATCCATGTTCTAAGCCAACCCAGTATCGTACTCAGCGATTTATTCCAGCGGTGCGAATACGCCATCGACGGAAGTCACGAGAGGGGTGAAGGTAGCGTGTTTCGCTTCGCAGGCAGCGGAGTATTTTCTTTGTTTTTCAGTCTCAGCAAATTTTAGGACAGAAGTGACATGGCGTGTAATGTAAGAGGGAGCGTTAGTGTCTACGACACGGATATCAAAAAGAGCCTCTCTCTGAGCATTCCATACGCCACGGCAAGATAAGTCGCCGCGTAATCCAAGGTCACCTTCTGTGATTATGGGTTCTATTGTGACGTTGCTCTTCGCTCGTCTTGAAATTAGCCCTCCAGTCTTGCAGCAGAGAGCATGGTCGATATTAAATTGGCTGTTGCCATATCCATCACATGAGGGTGGCATTGAGTTTGGGGTTCTGTGATAGCGTATTGCAAGGGCGTCTCTGAATTCTTGAGGGGACAAGTCGAGGTTATCTTTCTTCGTTGGTATAGTAGATAGCCAGGTGGAAGACTTTGTTTTCATTTTCGATGCGATTGATCTTTCTATAGCTCTTCTTTTGTTAGGGGGTAATTTGGCCAATATAGTGTCTAAAAGTTCGTTATCGCGAGCTTCTTTCATTGTTCGGCTTTCTTTGCGTGCGTCAATCAGGGATTTATTGTGTTGGGCTAGGTCTACATGTTGTGTCCCGATCAAAGCTGATGAGAGGATTGTACAGCCTTTTTAGAGGTTTTGTAGCTCAAATTATTCTCGGTGAATGGATTGGATATTGCCAAGCCACCTTTATGTACGAGTAGGGAAAACAGAGCGGCTTCGTCGGCAGTGATGTCGCTACCCATCATAGTTGTCATGAAATTAGCCCGTAGTGCAAGTGTCAGTGGTTCAAAAAGTTCGTTAGAATCAGCGATTACACGTTGTAGGAATGACCATTTGAATTGGGCAGCTTTGGTAAGTGCTGTGTAAGCTGCTTGGGGGGAGTCCTTACAGACATGTGTTAGTTTCTCGATTATTGAAATAAATTGCTTCACTTTGTTTCTTATAAAGTCTTCTTTTCCCTTGCCTATGTAACTACCAAGGAAGGGTGAACCTGTGGCGATGGTAATGTTAGTTCCTTTAAAAATCTGCTGTGCTTTATTTTTTTCTGTTTCAGATACAATAAGGATTGTCTTTTTAGGTTGAGGGAAGTATCCATATGCCGGTCCTATGTTGCAGATCTGTTCCCACCATTTACGAAGGCTTTTGAAGTTTCCCTGGACCGATGAGTCATCAGTGTACCATGTCTGGAGTGTATTCTGTTCTTTTTTTAGTTTATTGATTATGGCTAATGTTGCAAGAGCATATAGTGGCATAGCGAGTGGATCGCCTTGGGTAACGCCTTCTTTGCTATACATTCTTGTGTCTGAGTTTCGAATAACAAGCTCAGCATGGCCGTTATATGTGTTGTACAGGAAACGGGCACATTGTGGCCAATATATTCGGGCCTGCCACAAAGCAAGCTGCCTATTTACACTGTTGAATGCGTTGTTAGCATCAACGAAGAGCATTCCCCATTCTGAGCTTGGGTGACATTTCTCTTCAAAAGTGTCATTCATTGCGTGTATGGTTCCTTCGATACCAGAGTTGAGGCCACTGCAAAGTTGCCAATGTCCACATGCTTCGATAACTTCAGATCCTGTTGCCAAGATCATACATTTAGAGAGGATTCTTCTAAGGCATTCCCCGATTCCAATGGGTCTCACGCCTGGGCATTTATCCAGAGCTACCAGACGGCTCGACATAAGGGATTGTATTTGTGTCCAAGGTACGTGTTCGTTATTCAATTTCATAGTAAGTTAGGCTATGGCATTTCCTATGATGCAGGCTCGCATCACCGAATCGTAAGAGAAAGTCCTTCCAATTTTCGGACGTTGAGCCAGTTGGACCTCCACCACCATGTAGTTTTCTTGCAACTTGCTCGACGTGGTTACTAGTTATGTCGACATCTAATAATGGTGGCATTTCGGGGAAATCCTCGGGCAGGGCAAATAAGTCAGGGTTGGGGTTTGCGGGAGGTGGATGTTTTTCTCTTAGTACGTCGCTGACGGTTTTACCAGTATAATCGATTTCGTCATTACTATTCAGGACTTTGCTTGTATCTTTGGTTAATAGCCAGCTTAGGGCCTCGCGGACTTTGCCACGTTGAATTAGTCTTGTGAATGTTTGTGTTGTTTCGTCGTTATTGTGGTATTTTCGACTATATGTATTTTGAAGAGTTTTGTCAGATTTTATCGATTCTGAAATTAAAATATCAAACTGCTCATCGGCCCACAGTTTGAGGCGGCGGTCAAGTAATCTGCTGATATCTTTGGCCTGTTTAATGTTTTTGTCCCTTTGTAGCAATACGGCAGTGTAAATTAGTAATCGTTCTGAGGGATAATTTAGCTTGGTTAGGTGTTCTATCTCATCGGCAAGTGTATGAACGAATTTTCTGCTTGCTGTGCCAAAAGGGAGATCGTAAAGTTTTCCATGAAGTGACCATATGTCGTTCCATCTTTTTTGCCGTATACCTGTCTTCGATCCTGTGTTGTTAAGGTAGGGCGACCCATATGCTTCTTCTAGTGGTGATGTAAAAGGCGAGTGTTGAGTGGAGGCTTGTTGATGCGAAGAGGACTGCTCACCATGGGCGGCACGTATGTGACGTTGCAGGCCGTTTCTTTTAAAGGTTTTGGAACAGGTCGGACAGGTTTCTTGATTGCTTGTATTGACTGCGGTCGTATTCATTTCTTCAAAACACAATTTTGTTGGGGGCTTTCAACATGTTGTCATTAGGTATGAATGTTGATATTTTTGTTTTACGGTAATTTCGAATGGAGTAAACACTTTCACTATATATTTAGATATTCTGGTAAATTTTAAGAGTGTTTTTGTGTTGTATATTGCAGAGATGTGAATTATTTGAAAGAAGTGTATTTGGATTTTCAAAACAGAGGGTGACAGTGGCATGTGTCAAACATTAATTATTATTTAACGTAATAACGCAATCTTCCAACGTGTTTTAAAATTAGTCGCGATACGTGTATTCTGTCCTTCTTGGGCATCCCTTAAACATTTATTCGTATGCTACCATATTTTATCCTATACGAGTACTGTTAGGTACCCTATTTCTTTTTACTTTAACGCTATTGAATACTATGGATCGCGACGTAAACTTTTGCAACTCCACCAATGAGTAAACAAGAGTTTTATTTGCTTCAGAATATGAGATCTAGTGAGAATTTTTCACCCTTCGTTAACGGTTGTGACGTAACATCCATTGAACGTTCCCATTTTCCGAATTTTAATCTTATCTCTACGCCGTTAAGTCTTGTTTCGCTAAATACTCCCACATTCAACATTCATTGACCGATACGCACTCCTAGTCTTAGTCGTAAGCGACGTAGTTTATCAAAGAACATAAACCCTTTTGGTATTGAGGCAGTTATCGTTCTCCCGTTTCGGTTGCTGCTTTGAATACGGAATACATCCGAACGTCGCTAACTTTCACGAGCTCGTATATAAATTGTTATTGTTACTGGAAATGCTGACGTTTTGGTAGCGGGATAAGGTTGAATTTTTAACCCAAATATATTTATCATAATATTTAGACTAAGATACTTTTCTTTTAGTTTCGCAATACCTACTATGTCCTTGAAAGGGATCGAAAAGGGTTGGAGGATATCTCCAGCCATTTAGGGTTAACCTTGTATGTAAATCTATTGCAAATATCTAAATTGTTTTACAGACTAGCATTCTTGTATCGAATATTTAAATAACATCGTGTAGAAAGAATTGATATGGCTATTTAAAACTATGGTACTTTTTTGAGACTTAAGTTTCGACTATTTTATACTATTATAGTACTCGTAACGGTTAAATTAATTGTGTCATTTGTTACTCCTTAGGATGTGAATATTATTTTCTGATTTTCATATAGTTGATTATATTGTTTAAAATAAGAAATAATAATTGGTCTATGTCTATCGCGTGACCACGGGGCCTGTTAAGAGCTCGAAACGTTGGGAGATTTTAAAAATTAATGCTAAAACGCGATTAATCCATTTAATTGTAACAACTATAATTAAATGAATTATCATCGGGGTAATAGAAGGCAATATTAAAGAATAAAAAGGTCAATTATGTAGAAAAAAATAAAAAGGCACCTAAGAATAACATAAATATAATAAATCCATACTAATATTATAAATGGGAAAGTGAATGTGTGTGCTTGTTTGTTTGTTTGTTTGTCCGTCTTTCACGGCAAAACGGGCCGACGAATTGACGTGATTTTTTAAGTGGAGATAGTTGAAGGGATGGAGAGTGACATAGGCTACTTTTTGTCTCTTTCTAACCGCCCACTTACCTGAAATGGGGGGTGGAAGTTTGTATGGTTTGTTACCCCGAATTTAACCCTTAATCAAACGGACCACTTTTTATGAGATTTTTGAAAACTAAGAATGGTTTTTAGGTAATTTTGTGTGCGTAGATTACGAAAAAATATATTTAAAAAAATTAAGTGGGGGGGAAAGGGGGGTTTTGCGGTGGGAAACAATTTCCCGTTATCCGTTACGGAATAGCAAAATGTTGAATGAAGTGGGAAATAGTTTCCCATTGTCCGATACGGTTACAAACTTTTTACTAGTTAGTAGCTCCCCCGGCTTTGCTTGGAATTCAAGTATGATTTTTAGTAACAGTCAAAAAAATTAACATGCAGGCCTAAAATGAAAGATTTATTATCTTATTACAAGAAGTTGGGAATACAAATGAAAGATTATTATTATTATTTATTTATTATCTTATTACAAGAACGTTGGAAGAACATCTTTGGAATAGTATTAATTAAACAATGCGGAATCATCAATGCAATCAGCTTATCATCTAAAAATATTACAGTGCTTCTTCAGATGAAACAGTATGAAAAGTCTTAAAGCATGTTTTGGCACACAGGGCTACATTGCATGTGGAACATTGTATCTTGGTTCTCTGTTCGTGCTTTTTCAAACTACAAAACTTACATCTCCTGTAAGTACCGAGTTCTTCTGGCAAGTGAATGCCCACGTTCAATAATCGCATTTCATTTGGCACTCCAAAGACACCACCCCTTTTATTTTTAAACTGTACGACTTGTGGTGGTAGTTTTCTTGCTGTGTAATTGGCTAACAATGCACGTGCCAAACGCAACCTGAAATCTCGGTGAGCATGCAACGTTGAAATATGCGAGTCATTGTAGGTAATATATGCGTTTATGATTGAAGCATCAAACATGAAGAATAGGAGTCTCATCCAATATTTTCGAGATTTTCGATCGACTGGGTATGAGGACCTAAAATGGTCAAATAGGTCTACTCCACCCATACTTAGAGTATAACAGGCAATTGCTTTCGGGCAAAGAACCTCTCTTCTAGTACCATCTTTTTGCGTTCTTTTTACGAACATTACGTCACGTGGCTGATGTGCAGTTGAAAGCACATTTACTTCTTTAGTGTCCATCCACTTGACGGCTGTTACGGGCCCCGATGTAACAGCTGTGAATTGATGTTTTTCCAATTTCATCTGTTTTAGCTGCTTTTGGTTCTTTATGACATCAGGGAGATATTTTTTGTTTTTTCGAACTGTTCCTACTGCATAAATATTTTTGTCAAAAAGATCTTCCATAAGTATAACACTCGTGAAGAAATTGTCGAAGGCAACTATCGTATTTCTTGGTACAACATTGCAGAGTTTAGTCACAACATTGTAACCTAGTCCGTCGGATGTATCAGACAGTATAGTATGATCGGATAAATCAGACAGGTCAGCTAAGTTTTCAAGAGTTTCTTCTATTTTCTTTTTAGTTAGTGGTGTTCTTATTTTTTTTTTCTTATCCATTTCTCTTTACTAGAAATAAATAAAAAGAAAATAAATGAAACAAATAAAAAGAAAATCAAAGAAATAAATATAAAGAAAATCAAAGTAATAAATAAAAGAAAAAAGAAAAGAAAAAGAAGGCACAGATTTTATTGTGTAACAGACAAACGGGCAATATTTTTATATATGGAAACAAATTATAATGTAGGTGGAGAACAAACATTGGGAAATAATTTCCCACTTGATAAAACCTAAAATTTTTTTGTAAATCGTTAGTTCAGGAACAGACAATGGGAAATAATTTCCCACTAACTAAAACCTTAAAATCTTGGCTAAATCATATCGTTATCACAATTGTTTTCAAGCAAAACACAGGGAAAATAAGTCTAGTTTATGATAGTGGTCAGTGTATGCACTTACCAGATTTTTTTCGCACTTAACCTCAAAACACTAAAAAAAACTGTTGTTATTGCAAAAAAATCACGACAACTGACATTGACTTTGACGTATGGTCACAAATGGCGGCCATTACAAAAGTGTTGCCATTTTTCAAATTCAAATTGTTACTAAGATTTTAAATCTGTATGGTTGGTATCGCTGAGTGCTGCCATTAAAAAGATAAAAAAAATTTCGTAAATTAGAATGAAGTGGGAAATAATTTCCCGGTATTTGATTAAGGGTTAAAGCGAGCAAAGCCGCGGGCAAAAGCTAGTAAATAATAAAGCCTTTATTATATCCTTCATGTACACACATGCAAAACAAAAATATTTTACAATCAAATAAAATCCTCAAATATCAAATAGGTGTCAAGTGTACAGTTAAATTAATTAAAACTAGTGAATTTAATCATATTTAGCATCTACTCTACTAAAATTAGAAAACATATAAGTAAAAAAAAAACATAATCCATAACAATATAAATATACAGAAGAGTTGTATCTCAATCTTCAATTATAATTCATATCTCACAGCTCATAAACTCAATAAAGATAACAGAAATTACCGCAACCATTACGCGTTAAGTACCGATCGTATAACTTTATGATTAATTGTAGCGGGCAATGGAGTCGGTCTACTGGAAGTAATGAATGACTCGAACTGAAAGTTTGGACTTAATTCAGTTGAATAATAGATAAATTATGATTACAGGACTATGGGAGGAGGATATGAAAGAGGATTCAGTGTGTTGACGACGGGAGACGGGATTACAATGGTATTATAAATAAAAAATATAAAGATTAAGGCTTGCAATTATCCGGATATTATTCGGATGATACGAATATTTCGAATAATTTCCATACAAATTACTATTCGAAATATTAGGAATAAGAATAAGAATAACTTTTATTGACTTAAACCAAGTATAAGAAATATTTGCACAGTACGCTAATAGCTTAAGAGAGACTTATGTTTTAGGTTTGAAACAGTTTCACCGGAACTGAGCCTCTGCCTCCCCATTGTCTCCCGAACTAGGCGGATGCCATATTATTATTATATATTCGGATTGCAAGCCAAACCCTAATAAAAATATAAAAGGGTTGGCTACGCGCATATGACGCCCCTGGAGTTGCAAGCGTCAGTAAGCAGCCTGATAGTAAGCAGCTACAGTAGTAGCTGATTACTACAAGTATCAGGCGGGCGTTGTGGTGTTAAAAGAGCTTTAGTAACCTAGCTGTAAGGTGCGCGATTTCCAATTCAGAGGTCGCAAATTCAAATCCCGTCTCGTACTCCATGCACTTCCATCATTTGTTAAATGAGACCGCCCGGTATGAGGAAACCAAACAACAGGCTCAAAGAAGAGATGATTATTGGCGATTACTACATCGACAAGAGCATAGCTCTTAAATAAATAATGATGATGATCATTTGATAGCATTCGGTAAATAAGAATATCGTGAGGAAATCGGACGTCACCTCTATAAGTAAGTACTAATTTTCCCCCTGCGTTGAAAGGTTCAATACCAGTCGCTTTGTGAGAACAGGATCCAACGCCAATTCTCAAAATTAGTAGTAACTAGTAGTAGTAGTGGTAGTAGTACATGACCAACAAAAACATAGTTAGTGTGTACAAAGGCGAACAAGCCGAAGACCGAGGCAAAGCCGCGGAGGCCGGAGGCGAAGGCGAAGGCGAATTATTATTAAAAGGGAATTAAAAAGTTGTTTTAACAAAAAAGAATATAAACACCACTTTATACCACTAGTACGTATAGGTAAGTTCACAAAAGCTGGGGCTGATTTTGTATGAAAATGTTGACACAAACAGTTGGATACAACTTTCGCGCCAGTTTTTATGAATCAACCTGTATAGTCATCGGCGATAGTATCTTCCTACACGAAGGCGGCAAAAATATGTGACACGCGCTTACGTGTCACATATTTTTGCGGCCTTCGTGTAGAAAGATACTATTGCCAGTGACTGAACATGTTTACTTTAATATCAGCAGTTTATAATTCAGTATTTTGGCATTAAATACGATCACAGTAACCGTACGCCGCCGACCCATTTTCCGGCCATAGCCGAACTACCGCGAAGTTTGCCGAAGCAAAATCAATATACGCTGTATCTCTTTTGAAACGAGATTAACCAAAAAACCATGTAGTTTCATTTTTAAGTCGGACACTGAAGTTTGTAGTTTATAAATAAATTGAATTCTCTTTCTTTCGGCCGACGCGCTAGCCTAGTCGGTAGTGACCTTGCCTACAGAGCTGGAGGTTCCGGGTTCGACTTCGTGTGAGAGCATTTATACGAACAAAAATATTGTTTTTTTTATATCGTCGCCTGGCATTTATGCATAAAAAGCTTTGATTCTTTTGGGGATAGCTCGAACTATAAAACATTGTCCCCCTAATATTGTTTATTTTATCAACTGACTTCAAGATTTCGAAGGAAAAGGTTCTCAACTCGTCGGGATCTTTGTTTTTGCTATTTTATTTATTTATTTGGAAACTGATTTGGAAAATTCTTTTTTTGTTTGACTTCACAGTTGGTCCCATTGTCACCAGGTCAGGATCTGATGATGGGATCCTGGAGAAATCGAGGGAACGCTTCAAATATTATAGGCACACCTATAGTGATTTCAGTATTTTTTACAGTAGCTCGAGCATTTGCTTGTGGAAAGGTTAAGGCTAACTGAAGTCGGTTATTTTTTGTTTAAAATTATATGAAGAGTTAACACCGATTGTATTAACACCAGAACCCGCTAGGCGGGCTATCTGTGTGTTTCCGCTACAAAGCGGGAAAGCGCTAGAATCGGCAACGAGCGTAGCGCGTAGCGAACTGTGGTACGGAAAGTTTTAAAAGTTATCGAGGAACGGACGCCTCCATTCAAGGTCAGTTAGTGTTAACTACTCAAAAGACAAATGAACTGTCGCCTGCGGTAATTTTCGGTCCGATTCGACCTTGAAACCTTCAAGAAAAGAGCGTACTCCCATATTAACGGCCGGCAGCGCGCTTGTGATTCCTCTGGTGTTGCGGGCGTTAATGGGCTGCGTTAATTGCTTACCATCAGGAGATCCGTCTGCTCGTATTGTAGGGGATATCACTAGGATTATAAAATAAACCAGTACTTTACCAGTATTTACACTTGTATTCATTTGTTACAAGGTTTAAATATTAATAAATTACACTATATGACAATAATATTTTCAAGACGTCTTTACAACAATCTGGTCAAGATCCGAATGACAGCCGCAGCTATATATCCGTCATTTTATAACATCAAAATGGCGGGAACGAGCAACAAGGAATAGTCAATTGACAGTCTTTTAAGATGATGTTAAATAAAAAGTAGTTATCCTTACAAGTAAAAGTATTTATCAATAATAATGCTTACAGCTCGGCCATCCTAATCGAGGCGAGACCCTTCGCCAAAACTTAATGAAAAAATAGCTCAAATAAAATCAATTCTGACAATAAAAAGGTAATGAATACAAACTGTTTAAATACCCATATTAATAACATAATTAGAGTTTTGGATCTTAACACATCGAATTTAATACATTTTCTCTTGTAATAAGTTAATGAAATAATGTTTTTATATTACTAATGAACATGTCAACACTTGACTGTCAGTTTCACATCATTGTAGTATATTATTATAAGTGATTATACAGTGTAAAATGAATTATCATCGATAATAAAGTATAGAACGATCGATAAGAAAGATAATAATAATAGCTCAAATAAGATAATTTACAGATCAATTCTGACAATAAAAAGTAATAAATACAAACTGTTTAAATACCCATATTAATAACATAATTAGAGTTTTGAATCTTAACACATTGGATTTAATACATTTTCTTTTGTAATACGTTAATGAAATAATGCTTTTATATTACTCATGAACATGTCAACACTTGACTGTCAGTTTAACATCATTGTAGTATATTATTATAAATGATTATACAGTGTAAAATGAATTATCATCGATAATAAAGTATAGAACGATCGATAAGAAAGATAATAATAATAGCTCAAATAAGATAATTTACAGATCAATTCTGACAATAAAAAGTAATAAATACAAACTGTTTAAATACCCATATTAATAACATAATTAGAGTTTTGAATCTTAACACATCGGATTTAATACATTTTCTCTTGTAATACGTTAATGAAATAATGGTTTTATTTTACTCATGGTCATGTTAACCCTTGACTATCAGTTTCACATCATTATAGTATATTATTATAAATGATTATACAATGTAAAATGAATTATAATCGATAATAAAATATAGAACTTCACAAGAAGTTCACAAAGAGTTGATTACTCATTATCTTTATGATTAAGTTGGCCTTTGTGCATAAGTGCTCATTGTAAAAGTAGTACAAGTTTATTTCATTCAGTGTAAACAACAAAGGAAATAAATGATTATTCTACCGACTTCTTAACTTCATAATATATTGCTTATCGACTTCATAATATATAATTATTAGGACTTTATCATCAAGTTTGAGTATTACGAATAAGATATATCATAACAGTTAAAATTATTGAATAGTAATGGAGTTTGATATATCAATACAGCAAAGATCAAAATAATAATTCTTCTTCATAATATTTAATTACATCATCAAGCTTAAGTAATACCAATAAGGTGTAACACAGTCGTTAAAATGATTGAATAATGATAGAGTTTGATATACAAAGATCAAACCAATAGTTATTTTACATGATATTTAATTAAGAAGACTTCATCATCAAGGTTAAATAATAACAATAGTGATTAAGTTTGATACATTTCTATATAGCAGCAAAGATCAAACCAGTAGTTAATTTGTAAGCGCAATTATTGTTTACGTTATTGAATAAAATATTATTAGACTGTTTAATGCATTTTAAAATTCAAATTAGAAGGAAACTTTATCACATAAAATACATACAAATAACATAATACTTGTCACTTTCACATGAATATCGCACAACACCACATGTATAACCACATGATTGATACAGACCAATTTTATTAACACTCACAACGTAGTTGAATACATAACGACAGCGGAGAGTCGTGCAGAGTGGCGTGGCGTTCTGAACCACACCACTACACATGCCGAGACGACCATTATCATTCTTTCGAGAGCGTAGCGTCAGAGAAGACGTAGGTGAAGATGATGCCTTTTTTGAAGAAGAAGAATATCATAACCCTAGCCATCTCAATTTGGCGCTCCTGGGTCGGAAGTGTTCTACACCCCGACCCTCTCACCTGGGCACTCCTGGGTGGTAAAGAAATACCAAACCCTGGCCCTTTCACCTGGACGCTCCTGGGTCGTCAGTCTGAAACTAGTAACACTTTCTTTAGAAACGTGAATAATTTAGTCTTGTTATTTTCAACATATGTGATTACCTAAATATTATAATGACAATTACGTAATTGTTTATTTACGTTTTAAAAGTATAAGTTTAAGAATCAAATATTATTAACTGTCTATTAAGTATTGCAAGAAATAAATGATTATATTATGAACTAAGTAAGTTTTGTTTGATTAACGTTTGCTAATATACAACTTGACGCATTAAGAAAAGAGTAACATTTTGGATTAAAATATATTCTTTTCAGGCGCGGAGTTGTTTTAATTTATTTTAATTTGGTTTCATTTATTTTAAGTTGAACTTCGAAGTGGTCTACTTTGGTTAGTTATCTAATAAGTATAGTGATATACGTTTTAATGTTATCTACCGTTAAGTTGAACTTAGAAGTGTTCCACTGTGGTTAGTTACCTAGTTAGTATAGTGATATACGTTTTAATGTTATCTACCGATAATTGTCTAAAAGTACAATAAGGCAATGCTAATGTAACGCAAACTTATTCTTTTGTAAGTATATTATTGACTTTGATTTTTAAAACATATAGGCAATTTATATTGCGTTAATTTTACTTTGTCACGATTATTTAGCCGCGCTAAGATATTTTAATTATACAAGTTTATTAATCATAATTTAACTATCATATTTGTATCGATGTTTCAATTAATTGATTAAAATGATCTTGTATTGCTGGATTCGTAACATTATCCAATGTGATAATAAATCAGTCTTAGTGGTCTGGTACTATGAACATATATATATATATGTGAAATACTTATATTATAATAATAAATAACTAGTTTAGTAGCGATGAAAGCAAGCTAAACATAGTGTCGTCATTATCCTATTTTTACTAGAGAAATCAGGGCCTTAACCAATGAATTGAAAAATAAAATAATTACTGAACCAGTTTCACCTATATTTAACTAATGTAAATAAGCAGTAATAAGTATGTGGTTTTGCAAAGTTTTTATTATGCAAGTCCCTTACGAACCTCAATTTGCACTCTGCAGTAGTCGCAGAAAGTTAAAACTGGATACATGAATTTAACAAACCTAATTTTGCCCTTTTGTCACTGATCTCAGGACATAACATGATAACGAATAATATTAACTATAATGTTTAATTCCTTAATTTATTCTTCTTATGTTTATTATTGTTACTATATTATTTTAACTAACTGTACAGATAATATTAAATATGTTGTTTAATTCCTCTAATTTCTCTTCTTATGTTTATTATAGTTACTACATTCTTTTAACTAACTGTACGTTTAGCTCAGTATAATAAATTCAAAAAGATTCATACAATGGACTTTTCTAAGATGCATTCAGCCATTTAGTAAAAGGGATTTGCCTGTTACCCAGCTTTTATGTTAAATGTCTTCAACGTTTACTATTAGGTTAAATGTAGGTAGGTAATTCATAGAAATAGGTATTGCACTCCATTAAATTAAAATTCTCAAACTGCATAAACGATTGAATTAACGTCTGATATTTGTTAGGCATACATACAAAATATTACAATGATAATTGATGAGCTTTAATGATAAAATAGTAAATGTAATCAGAGACCACTGAAACCACTTTTTTGACGTCTTATTTGATTTGATTATCTGTGATTTATTTCATTTGAGTTGTCCATACTATACATGACTACAGATGAAAGTATTGGCGTTTTACGTACACGTACAAGAGCCAAGCTCTTAAATATATGATGATGTATATCGTTCATTCTCATAATCGTATGAAATTCAAAGTTTATTGATTACTTTCCTAAAATATTGCTAGGTATTATATTACGGTAAAACTGAATGAGAGTTTCGCACATTATTCACGTGCGTTGCGCAGGTACTTGATACATTCAAGTAGGTTTGATTCAAAGGACCGCACGTTCATCCACGTGCGTTTCATCGGTACTAGATTATTAAGGTAGGTCTGAATAAAAGTCCTGCACGTTCATTCACGTGCTTCACATAAGTAGGTTATATAGGTAAATAGATCTATTTAGGTAGGCCTGAAAAAAGGTCTGACATGTCCATTCACGTTTGTTGCATTAACCCCACCATATGCGTAGTCCACTTTATACGTGTCACCTCAAACATTTGGCTTTACATAAGAATCATAAGTTTTTATTCTGCATTTGACTCTACATGTCATTTTTCGTCTCTACACGTTGTCTACATCGACTCCAAATGTGACTTTATATTTTGACACTTTACGTGACTTTATATTTTGACACTATACGTGACTTTATATTTCGACACTATAAGTAACTTTATGTGACTCTACATATCGACTCTACATATCGACTCTACATATCGACTCTACATATCGACTCTACATATCGACTCTACATATCGACTCTACATATCGACTCTACATATCGACTCTACATATCGACTCTACATATCGACTCTACATATCGACTCTACATATCGACTCTACATATCGACTCTACATATCGACTCTACATATCGACTCTACATATCGACTCTACATATCGACTCTACATATCGACTCTACATATCGACTCTACATATCGACTCTACATATCGACTCTACATATCGACTCTACATATCGACTCTACATATCGACTCTACATATCGACTCTACATATCGACTCTACATATCGACTCTACATATCGACTCTACATATCGACTCTACATATCGACTCTACATATCGACTCTACCTGTTAAATACAGGTATTGCTTGAATTAACGATTAAATTAATTATCTAAAATAAATGTTATAACGATTATACTCGACATTACTAGTTATTATATTCAAGCAACTTCAGTTTTATTTATTCGCGTTTGACTATAATTGGCATTTATATGCGTTTTGAATATCATTGGCGTATTCTTCTCACTCTATGATTAAATAATAACTCTCCTTTCTTTTGATATTGTGTAAAAAGGGCTCAGTTCGTAAATTTCTAAGCAATACTTTGCTCATTAGTCATTAGTGGACACAATTATAATAGATCGTCAAATCATCATGTCACATCGATTTTCCATCAACTTCCTGTGTAATTAAAATCGGTAATATCCTTTAATTTGTCAATTGCCATCTAAACCTTTATCAGGCGAAAAATAGAGATCAATTGACATTATAAGTGATTATATTATTTATGATCATATACCTCGATAAAACAGAATACACACATGGGATTATATGCGTGGTAATATGCCGACGACATACACGAGATTAACAAATCTCGACTAGGCTCTTGTTCTTATTTTGTTACTTTATTTTGTATATAAACAGACATCTGAATAGTCAATGTACCCATTTAACTTAACTATTGTGATTTAATCATTAACTTTATTTATTGGATTGAATACAGTAAGGAAGTAGAGAACTCAAAAATACGTGGTCAGTTACCACACCCAGACTTATATGAGTATAAAAGGTAATTTCTATGAACTTTATAGTACCGTTTATTAAGACGAAATATGTACGGGATATAACTTGTACTTAGACAAAGCTATACAGGCCATTTATTAATTATTGTAAATTATACTTTCTTTTCTTTACACACTTTATTTAATCACCTTGGGTCATATGATCTATCTGAAATTGATTTATACTAAATCCAAGTTAATACCAGTCTTAAGCTGTTACTTAGCTGTGGCGTGAACGATCACGTTAACTTGAAAACTTTACACTTTTATGTATATCCAAACGCACTTAGTATTAATTGACATTTAACCATACTTATTTTTAACGACAATAATGGTTCACGAGAAGAAATAGTAATTATAAACATTTTAATAATATGAAGTGATACATAAGCGTGAACCACTTAGAGACATTGTACACACTACAGGCATTAAGGAGTTTTTAATAAATTATTGTTTCATTTTAATCATATTCATAAAGCATATTCATTTCACTACAGAATATTCCGTTGTCGGAATAATGTTATATTTGTTTGTGGTATTAATGGAAAAGGAATTTAAATTACCTTTTCCTAAGATTTATTATTATTTTCAACTTGTTTACAAATTTACTTATTAGAAAGAGATACAAAGTATTTTGAATGCAGCCTGCTTATGGCATGATATTCGTAAAATTGATTTCAAATAATATGCGCTTTCCAAAAAGGGCTTCATAATTGCATTAAATAATATCGTAAGATATCGAAAAAATAATTTCCTTCATATGAAATAATTAATTTAAAATTATTCCCCGCAGATCTTCGAACATAAATTACCGGGTAGTATTTTAAAAGATTAATTTGACTATTGCAAAATATAAATATAAACATATATACCATTGAGACATACTGTAAGCAAATTATACGGTTATAATAATACCAGCGTTATTTTATTTAAAATTTAAGCGAATATCAAACTATACTTATTGTATTGAAGGTTAGGTCATAAAAGTTGATTTTAAATAACAGGACATGTTTTTATGGATTGTGAAGTTATCTTTATTAGGAATGATGACAACAATATCCGACTTACTATTCTCTCTGATAATTAATTATATTGATTATGTAACAACATAACAAACATCTCCATCTAACATGTGCATATCCAAATAGCAACCTTTGGCAAAATGTCCATGTAAGACTAACCATATAAACCTCCGGACTTACTCCGTTACGGAAAATACAGTTTACCTTCAATTATCAATAAACATACCATCTAACATGTGCATATCCAAAAGAGTAACCTTTGGCAAAATGTCCATGCAAGATTAACCATATAAATCTCCGGAATTACTCCGTTACGGAAAATACAGTTTACCTTCAATTATCAATAAACATACCATCCAACATGTGCATATCCAAAAGAGTAACCTTTGGCAAAATGACCATGTTAAACTAACCATATAAACCTCCGGACTTACTCCGTTACGGAAAATATAGTTTCACCAATCAATCTAATTTATTATTTAAAATAATAAAAAATGAAAACCTTACGTTTTTGTGCGACGTGGCAAAAATCCTGTCGATTTTTGTTAGATCCCACTGCTGAGATGTAGGGGATATCACTAGGATTATAAAATAAACCAGTACTTTACCAGTATTTACACTTGTATTCGTTTGTTACAAGGTTTAAATATTAATAAATTACACTATATGACAATAATATTTTCAAGACGTCTTTACAACAATCTGGTCAAGATCCGAATGGCGGCCGCAGCTGTATACCCGTCATTTTATAACATCAAAATGGCGGGAACGAGCAACAAGGAATAGTCAATTGACAGTCTTTTAAGATGATGTTAAATAAAAAGTAGTTATCCTTACAAGTTAAAGTATTTATCAATAATATTAATGCTTACAGTATGCTATAAAAAGAAATTGTGACTTTACTCTAAATTTTTAAATACGCCTGACATTTACCATTACTATACCATATACTAATACCCTGCCTACGAAGCAGGAGGTCCCGGGTTCGAATCCTGGTAAGGGCATTTACCTCTATTAGTGCGTTTATCAGACAATATTTTCTTGAGTTATGGTTGTTTTCTATGTATTTAAGTATTTATCTATTATATACATATTGTCGATCCACAACACAAGCCTTAATGAGATTACTTTAGGACTAGGTCGATTTGTGTGCGAAGATTGTCCAGTAATATTTATTTATTATATACATATAATAATAGCTGTTCGCTAGTTTCACTACGCACCACGCTCGTACATTGAGTTTTCCCGATATGTAGAAGAAAGCAACTACAAATAGAGAACCCGCCTTTTCTAACACTCAATGTTTTAATGATAAATTATTCTTGAACATTGTTACCAATTATATTATGCATCGTTGATTTTTTGCAAAATCATTTATAAAGGTAGGTTAATATATATATTAGGTATACTATATACATAAATATATATATACGTATTGTTGGACCCGGGGTATGTCCTTAAACTACGCCAAAAGAGAGGTATTTGCACTTCGAATGGCATCTCGCTATGTGTGGTAGGGCACGTTCAGGCAATGTCATCTCGCTCAAATCTGGAGCAGAGCCCGACTGGGGAAGTACTTCCACCTTACAGAAAACCACAGCCAAATAGCACTGGACCCTACTCATAATGTTGTGTTCCTGCTGGTGAGTAAGGTTGCCAAAGAGCTCAAAGAGGATCCAGTGTGTTGATGATGAGGGACCCTCTTATTCCTTTAGCCGTCAACACAGTGAATCCTCCTTTTTGTAAAGGGTCGGCAACGCGCATGTGACACCTCTGGAGTTGCAGGCGTCCATAGGCTACGATAACTGCTTACCATCAGGCGAGCTTGCTTGTTTGCCACCGTTGTGGAAAATAAATAAATATGCATTTGCAAATTAAGCATTTGGTTTGTTTCAATAAAGCAAAGCATCCTCAAGCATGGTATTATGTACAATGAAAATTACTTTTCCAATGAAACTCCGCTATTATAGCAAAATGTCAGCAATATTGCAGTTCTCGATATTGAAATTTAATACCAAGCGATTGTCACAGCCCAATGGTTTCACGAATATTATAAAGCGGTTGAGTTACTTTATAGCTTTAATTTAATTAAAATGGAAACTATCATCAGATCATTTGTATATTTATAGATGTGTATGTTATAACTACATAGTATAAAACAAAGTCGCTTTCCGCTGCCTGTCCCTATGTGTGCTTAGATCTTTAAAACTGCGCAACGGATTTTGATGCGGTTTTTTTATTAGATAGAGTGATTCAAGAGGATGGTTTATATGTATAATCACTGATAATTTTTGAGGTTTCTATGAATGACACAATTTTGCAGTACAAAAATGTATGATTTTTTTTATCTAAGCAATAATTTCTAATTGGAAATGTTTTTGATGGTTATTATACATTATTGTTATATTTACATAACGTGCGTATTGAATTTTATTAAACAATATAAAAATATCTATAAAAGCATAATAATATAGCTCTATAGTCCAAAGTTCGATCGACATAGCTCAAAGAATTAGCAAGCTGAAGTGGCAGTGGGCCGGCCATATCTCGCGAAGAACCGACTACCGACCGCTGGGGTAAACGTGTTCTTGAGTGGAGACCGCGTCTCGGCAAACGTAGTGTAGGACGTCCTCTGGCCAGGTGGGATGACGATCTGCGAAAGACTGCAGGCAGGTACTGGATGCGGCAAGCTGAAGACAGGGCGCTATGGCGCTCATTAGAGGAGGCCTATGTCCAGTAGTGGACTAATATAGGTTGATGATGATGATGATGATATAGCTCTAACTAAAGACTTCATTTAATAAATAAAAAATCTGCCGTAGGTCCCTGTCACTAGGTAGAGAGGTAGAGTGCCCAGAAGGCTGGCCGCATTTCCGCGCTGGATAGCTACGCTGATCCGTTGGCCAAAATAGTGGCTGGTCACCAGAGGCCTCAATAAGACGTGCCGAAATCTATTTGTAGAGGTGACGCGCATTTGGTCCCCATGGCCCATACGTTATTTATATTTAATTATAACGGAATAAAGAATATAGCTCCTAAAATTTTTATTCTTGGATCAGTTGGATATTTTCATTTATATAAGACTAGCGACCCGCGCCAGCTTCGCCCGGGACTTTTTTGTAGACCTTTTAAGCTGTACAATACTGCAGTATATTATTTTGATCTATCTCGTAGGGTTCAGCGAGCGTTTGCAATGTAAGCGCAAAAAATGTGTAAATAAACACATTAGAAACCTCATAAATTATCAGTGTTTCATACTCATTATGCATGTATTAAACATATAAACCTTCCACTTGAATCACTCTATCTATTAAAAAACCACATTAAAATCCGTTGCGTAGTTTTAAAGATCTAAGAATACATTGGGACAGACAGCGAAAGGTGACTTTGTTTTACATATACTTTGTAGTGATTATTACAAATACTGAATTCATAGAGCCCAGTAAATTGTCATTAATTAATGAGCTCAAAAAGACACAGGTTTCATTATAATAACAAAAGGAGCTTTGTGGAAAGAAGATTTATAATAATTATTTTTTTGCCATAAATATGTCAATGCAATCATTAATACGCGAAACCAATACATTAGAGTAAATGGTATCTTATGACGGATATATCCGTCGGTGGCGTTGAACCTGTGGTACAGATAATAGCCATCGCTGGCGTCGAAAAAGTAAAACTTTTTTCCTTTTTATGTAATTTTTTGCAGATAGTTTAACCAAGCTCCGGTGCCGCAAAATAGAGCGACATTAGGAAACGTTGGGGCTACTTTGATAGATTTCAAACGGCCTTAAAAGCAGTATTTAGAATAGAATAGAGTAGAATATAGTTTATTCGTAGACACACACTATAAATTGGGAAAAAAGTAGAAAAAAAGAGAAAGTGCCACGAAATGGCCTCATCCCAGCATGGTGCTAACGATTGCTAGCGCTGATCTTCTGATGAGACCATCAGGCGAGAAAATGACGACAAGTAACACAAAGAAAGAGTACTACGATACAATAAAATAAGGAATTAATCAACATACAGTGAACAGCTTATCGAAACAAAACACAATATGAAAATTTAGACGTTATACAGTAATAATGCATCAGTCCGAACCTGTCTTGGCCCAGCATTATGCCAGAGCGAAAACGGCAGCTACACATACTAAATTGACAATGACAAGCATGACAGGTCGGACGAGGTCAAAGAGAAAACAATTTATCCTCAGAAATACTAAAATATTTCAAAGTCGCCCCTATATTATAAAGCCACCCCACCCCGTTCGATGGTACGTGCAGATTTATATTTTTCGTACAAAAATGTAAATCTACACCAAACTCGGTCAAAGCGTGACAATAAAAACCGGCCAAGAGCGTGTCGGGCCACGCTCAGTGTAGGGTTCCGTAGTTTTCCGTCCGTCACAGTAAGTGTCCCCACTTAAGAGTTAATAACACCGCCATGTAGGATATGATATGAGAGTTCCACGTACAGCGACATATATCGGCAAATTAAGTAAACTATTGCGCGCGAGCTTAAAGTATGGAAGATGTTTTTTATGGGATAATTCTTTATTGCGTGAACCGATTTTCACCGTTTTTACTTTATTTGAAAGCACGTAATTTCATTGTAATTTTGTACAAATTACAGGTACAATAAACACCTGCTTATACGGTTAAATTACAAACTTAGTTCAGAAATTATTTTGTAATTTTTTTTCAAAAACTATTCATCCTATCAAGTTCAAAATAATTTTCCTAGAAAGTTTTTATGAAGTTCTACTTTTGAGATTTTTTTCATATTTTTAAAACTTATGGTTCAAAAGTTAGAGGGGGGAGACGCATATTTTTTTAATTCTGGAGCGATTATTTCCAAAAATATTTACATTATCGAAAAATGATTTTAGTAAACACCTATTCATTTTTAAATACCTATCCAACAATATATCACACGTTAGGGTTGAAATAAAAATAAAAATCACTCCCCACTTTACGTATAGGGGAGGTACCCTAATAAATAAAAAATTCCACTTTTTATTTTACCACTTTGTCGGCGTGATTGATATACATATTAGTACCAAATTTCAGCTTTCTAGTGCTAACGGTCACTGAGATTATCCGCGGACGGACGGACGGACGGACGGACGGACGGACGGACGGACGGGCAGACATGGCGAAACTATAAGGGTTCCTAGTTGACTACGGAACCCTAAAAAATGAGGATATTCGTTGTTAGAACGTTCTGTAAATAAGTACTCATGTGACACCCATATCAGATCTCCGTGAAAAAGGTTAGGTGCTATTTCGGTATAAAAGTTCAGAAGATTTGGGTCGTTTTGGTTTTGATGTTTGATATATATCAACTGCCGGTCAAGTGCGATGCCGCAAGGGTTCCGTACCATTACCGCGGCAATTCATTTCAAAAATCAGGATTCAAAATTAAAAAAAAATTAAAAACAACTTCTGGCTAGTGGGACGTCTCGGCATTTCGATGGCTTTTTGATTTTGAGAGTTTGTTCCGCGATAACTTTAGTAACGCTTTTCTGATCTTCATTAAAGTTGGGGTTGCAACAGAGATACATATCCCTTACAGCAAGAGAAAAATTTTTTTGGATTTTTGGTTTGAAGTTGCATTTTTCGGTGCATTTAAGGCCCATAAAAAGACAAAAAAATACAAAAAAAATTCTCCCCCTCAAAAATTTTGTGAAAACCCACCCGCACGATCGTTTCATTTCGTTGCGACCCCTAGTAAAGTTGTTATTATTTTTTTTGAAATATAAGGGTAAATTACAGAGATCAAAGGAGTTAATAAACATTTATTAATAACATTTTTGATATCTTACATGTTTTACATGAAATGATTTAAAAAAAACGCTTTTGATTGATCATATTTTCAATTTATCATAGTCAACACAATTTAAATTTGTTGACTTGCGTCCTGACCCGCGCGATCGTGCGTTATAACTTTAGGCACAAAAAAATGACTAAAATATCTGGTTAAACTTTTAATTATCTACATTATACGACCGAAGAACGTTTAATTTAATAAAAAACGAATTTAACACATTTAAAAATCACAAATTAAAAAATTTCGTGATACCTACTTCTGACCTGGTCGTCCGTCTCGTACACGTACTTGCTTGACGCTCACCGCGCCGACGACTGGCCCCCTAACTAAACGCACGCGGGTTTAAAATGAATAATGATCGAACGCACGATCGATCGATGCCGTACTGAAGCGGCAAACTTGATTATTTTTCAAACTAGATTTTTTTTTAAGTTGAACGCACGATCGTATCAGCCGGTGCTGTACGGGATATAATTTAAGAGTTCGTCGAGCAGGAACGACCAAGGGGTCATGGAGATAGAAGGCGCGAAAAAATCATCATGTAATATTGGTCATCTCGTTTGCAAGGAAAAAGTTCTGAGTTTGAGGCGGACTACTAGTTTATTTAAGAAAAACACGTAAAACATCACCCAAGGGATGGAAGGGATGTAAGCAAAATAATTGTCTGTGTTGGGAGACACCGCTCTGAGGCATTCTCTACCAGTCAACCTTAGGGCCAAGCAGAAAGATTGTAGGCGGTGCTTCTAACTATACAGAAAACAAATTATTTGACAGAAGCATAAAACTTTAAAAAGATGCGAAACTACATCCTTAATTCTTACACATAAACTACATAATTCTAATATACATAAAATACATAAATCAATACACACATACATAGATACATATATATAGTATATACATACATACATACGACCATACATATATAAATACATATCCGAAGAATCTTGTTAGAGCTTACCTTCGATTACACATTTTTTCTTTAAAGTTAAAAAATAATATGTTTCTTGTACGGGGCCTAGCTTAATTTATTAATTTTTATTTCTACTTGCTGAAGCGGCATCGGCATTGCACATTCAGTCAAATTTTACCTGTCTTCTTAATATTGTTCAGGAGCAGCCACAATCCACTAGTTAAGTGGATTATGATTAAATTACATAGATGTATAAAAACCCATAATATTGCAGACACATATTAAAGTCGCGGTAAAGATCAGCGGAAAAGAGAAGGTTTCCTCGGTTACACATAAAATCATAGATAAATTTCGTTTCTATAAAGTAATTTTATAATGCCGGAAGTGATCACCGTCTGGTAAGAGGCACATTGAATATATGTGTTAAGGTAGAGCGCTCTCGACTGATGAAGTCTACGCTCCGTCCAGCAGCACTTCAAATCCAAAACCCTGAGAGCTTTCAGCTGGAACTCCAAAACCGTTTCTATTGTCTAGGCGGCGATGTGGACGAATTCAACGACGGGTTTGTGGAAGCTGTCTATAGCAATGGGTCTAAGTTTTTTAAGGCCCAGCGGAGCAACAGAACCAAAAGGCTCTCTGACTCCACTCAGAAACTCATCGAGGAAAGGAGAGAAATAGTTCTGCAATCCTCAGCAGATGCGTCATTATACCGGCAGCTCAATAAACGGATCTCTAAGTCCCTGTTTACCCGTGATTTGCGCCAATTCAATACAAATCGTATTGAAGAGGCCATTGAGCAGGATAAGGGCTCTAAAGTTTTCGCAAGAGATCTGTCTATTGGGCAGAGCCAGCTCGCCAAATTAAAAACTGAGGATGGTAGAATCGTTTCGTCCAGACCCGAGCTTCTGGGGGAGATAGAGGACTTTTATGGACAGCTATACTCATCAACTAGCAGACCTGAAGTTGATCTGAGCCTGTACGAAATTAGAATGGCTCTTAAACAGCTCAAAAACAATAAGGCACCGGTGAAGACGGAATTATAGCCGAACTTATGAAGGCGGGTGGTAAACCGGTCCTTATGGCCCTTCAGAAGTTGTTCGACTCCGTTTTACTAGAAGGGAGAACGCCTAAGGCATGAAACAGAGGTGTGGTGGTATTGTTAGTTGTAAAAGGGTGATAAAGCGTTACTGAAGAACTACCGACCCATTTCACTTCTGAGCCATGTCTATAAGCTGTTTTCAAGAGTCATTACGAACCGTCTCGCACGCAGGATAGATGACTTCCAGCCTCCCAAACAAGCCGGTTTCCGAAAAGGCTTTAGTACCATAGACCACATCCATACGCTCCGTCAGGTTATACAGAAGACTGAGGAGTAAAACCTGCCCCTCTGCTTAGCGTTCGTGGACTACGAGAAAGCCTTCGACTCGATCGAAACCTGGGCTGTACTACAGTCTCTCCAGAGGTGCCAAGTAGACTATCGCTATGTCGAAGTGCTGAAGTGTTTGTACGAGAACGCCACTATGTCAGTCCGACTCGAGGACCTGAACTCGAAGCCTATTCCGTTGCAGCGGGGAGTCAGACAAGGAGATGTTATTTCTCCTAAACTGTTCACCGCTGCACTGGAGGATGTTTTCAAGACTCTGGACTGGAGAGGGCTAGGCATCAACATAAACGGCGAGTACATCACTCACCTTCGGTTTGCTGACGATATAGTAGTCTTGGCTGAGATCATGGAAGATTTAAGTACGATGCTCGATGACCTCAGTAAAACCTCCGAGCGAGTTGGTCTAAAGATGAACATGGATAAGACGAAGATCATGTCAAATACCCATGTAGCACCAACTCCCGTTACAATCGGAGACTTTACACTTGAAGTCGTGGACGATTATATATACTTAGGACAGACTGTCCAGTTAGGTAGATCCAACTTCGAGAAAGAGGTCAATCGAAGAATCTGACTCGGTTGGGCAGCGTTCGGGAAGCTATGGCACATCTCTGTCCAATATTCCGCAGTGTCTCAAGACGAAAGTCTTTGACCAGTGTGTGTTGCCAGTGATGACATATGGAACTGAAACGTGGTCACTTACAATGGGCCTCATAACAAGGCTCAAATTCACCCAAAGGGCAATGGAGAGGGCTATGGTTGGAGTCTCTCTGCGTGATCGCATCAGAAATGAGGCCATCTGCAGGCAGAACCAAAGTAACCGATATAGCCCTCCGAATCGCTAAACTAAAGTGGCAGTGGGCGGGGCACCTTGCTCGTAGAACCGATGGCCGTTGGGGCGGAAAGGTTCTCGAGTGGCTACCACGAACCGGAAGGCGCAGCGTGGGTAGACCCCCCGTAAGGTGGACTGATGACCTGGTGAAGGTCGCGGGAGTCCGCTGGATGCGGGTGGCGCAGGACCAGTCATTGTGGCACTCTTTGGGGGAGGCCTATGTTCAGCAGTGGACGTCTTTCGGCTGATATAATGATGATGATGATGATAATTCTTTAAACCTTTTCTTAAGATGACAGATGAGATGGTTGTAGGGTTCCAATGGTGTCTTGCTGAATGTTGCTGAGTCCTTTTATCGCCCATAATTTTTGTTACTTTTCCTTTGCTCATTTAATTTGTGTGACGTTAATAAATGTAATTTCTTTCTTTCTTTCCTTTTGTGTACGGAACCCTAAAAAAGGCGATCACGTGCTTGAACGTGACCGAATCAACTCCGCTTACTTTTCTTATTTTTGTCACTTTTTCACTTCCTCATAATACGATATATTTTCCAAACGAGATTGGATTACGTAATGGTAACTAGTCTATTTCAACAATCTTTTGTATAGTGTTTTGAGTGGTTATGTATTTTTTGCGAAACGTGGAGAAATATAGTTTGTCCGGCGGCTTACGGACAAATGGCTCAACAAGGTATTACTGCCTAAGGGCATCGTTTTTTCTAAAACGCCAGTATCAGCTCCAGTTCCTAATATTTTCAGCTCGGAAGTTGATTTCTAGCTGACCGCCAAATAATAAAATTAGTTATATAAATGAATTATTAATTATAATATGGGTACTTTTATTTTTGTAAGTAATATATAAGTACTTATGCCTCATATTGATAACATATTATATTTTTGTATAATATATATATATATATTTATTAACACACTATATTTTTGTAACATATAAGCCGCGCAGTATGCTATCCCGCACGCCTCACTGGCTCCGCAGAAAACCAGCGCCGTTGACAACGCTAAGTCGTGCCAAATGCATTGCTGAGTGGAGACCATTTCAACCTCACATCTTTTCTGTTATGTATACTTCTTATTTAATATTTCTGTAAATGTGCTGATGTGTTGTCTGAATAAATTTTAAATTTTATTCTTTTCTATTCTATTCTATTCTAAATGCTCCATACTTACGCATGTATCCTTAAGCCGCCGGACAAACTATACCTACATACCTATATATTTTTAGTGACTGGACAAATAAAAAGACAAAAACATTTTTTACGTACTTAAAATCTAAACTATATCTAACAAATCTGAACTACCTATCTAAAAATTATACGGAATGGTGCTAAAGATTTTCGCAGAATATTCTTACGAAATCACTGCAAAATCAACATTTTATTATCCCCTTCTTGCCTTAAGCAAATATCATCATGTTGCATATAAATTTATAGGTATTTAAAAATAACATTGAGATTCATTGAAAGTTTTTTTTAGCAAGATTATATTTTCAGAAATAAATCAGCCCAAAAGTCTAAAAAAATATGCCTAACTTTTGAACCAAATATCCAAAAAATATGAAAAAAACGCAGAACATATATGTTATATGTAATTTCGTTATTTTGATCATTACCGGTTAATCAGTTTTAAAATTATCTCCAAAAAACCTCTTCAGGCAGATAGGACCTTTTGCTATTCGATTTTTTCTTATTTATCGGAACCGTCCATTATGCGTGGTCGGATACGCACTTGGCCGGTTTTTAGGTTGTAATATATCCGTGTCCCAAATTAAATTAAAATGTGTTTCGTTTTCTTATATTATGAAGGAAGAAACACTTAAAATTGGATATTTTCACCTTTAAATCAATAAATTTAATAATCGTATAAGTTCCAGACAAAATTTTAAACGGGGGTTATTTTTTTTCTGTATCCTCCCCCATTTACTTGTCTTTTTAAACTTTTTCTCTAAACACAGGTCCCTTGGTCTTAATAAGAAAAAAGATAAAGTAAGCAAAACTTTTTTATTGCTCTGAAAAATTCAGGAGTTTGTTAAAAGTATTCAGGAGTAACGCACAAAGTCAAAGTTTTGAGTAATATTTGGATTATGCCTCGAAAAATTGTCTTATAGATCCCGGGCTATACTTCTCTTTATGTACAAAAACAGTGGCAATTTTTTTTACTGAAACTGGTCTGGAACTCTTTGACATTTTAAATCATAATTATATTAAAATAACAAGGTTATACCTTCAACGGTTTAGGCTTTGCGGTATCTGCTAGGTATTTCCCGTGTATTATGCAATCTTTGTAAATGCTAAGGCGCATTTGGCCAAACATCTACAGAGTTCGAACCTCCAACCGGAACTACTTACGAGTTCATCAAAAGTGAGAGAGATGGCGCTGCTGGCAATACAACTGAAGAACAAATCAAATTGTTTTAATAAATATTTTTGTTTGTTTATTTTTTAAGTAGACACACTAACTATATAAATTATCTATATACATATAACTCAAAGGTGACTGACTGACATAGTGATCTATCAACGCACAGTCCAAACCGCTGGTTCTAAAGATTCCAAATTTGGCACGTAGGTTCCTTATAAGGTCTAGGGGTGCGCTAAGAAAGGATTTTTCAAAATTCATCCCCTAAGGGGGTGAAATGGGGGTCCAAAGTTTGTATGGGGAAACAAGATTAGTTAGTCTATTTTATTCGAAACTTCACAGAAGTATTCCTAACAATAAAAGCTAAAATATAGCTAATATTATAGCTAAAATACTGGACGCTCTGCTTGACCAGCAGCTGGACAAGCATCTAAGTCTGCATGATGCTCAATTTGGGTTCAGGCCTGGCCTCTCAACTGAGAGTGCTATCCTCTGTCTCGAGCGCACCGTCCAGTATTATACGTCTAGAAAAACGCCAGTTTTTGCATGCTTCCTCGACTTATCTAAGGCTTTCGATCTTGTGTCTTATAAAGTTCTATGGCAAAAGGTTGAGGAAGTAGCCGGGCTACCGTCAGAGGTTAGCTCTCTTCTTAAATACTGGTACCATAGCCAGAAAAACTGTGTGAGATGGGCTGGTGTTCTGTCGGAAGAGTACAGGTTGGAATGCGGGGTAAGACAGGGGGGGCTTACGTCTCCTCGGCTTTTCAACCTGTACATCAACGGTTTGATAGAGGAGTTGAGCGGTACCAATGTCGGATGTTCGGTTGATGGAGTTTGCATGAACAACATCAGCTATGCAGACGACATGGTGCTGCTCACACCATCTCTCGGCGCATTGCAAAACCTACTCAGTATCTGTGAGAGGTATGCAGTGGACCATGGGCTCAGATACAACGCTAAGAAGAGTGAATTCCTAATCTTCAAGGCCAGTGCTAAGACATACGAGGTTGTGCCACCAATTACTCTATGCGGCACTTCCTTAAGCAGAGTTCAGCACTTCAAGTATCTGGGCCATTGGGTCACTGAAGACCTCTCTGATAATATGGATATGGAGAGGGAGAGGAGGGCGCTATCCGTTCGCTGCAACATGTTGGCTCGTAGATTTGCAGGGTGTACTAGAGAAGTAAAGATAACGCTATTTAGGGCCTATTGCCAGTGCTTTTACACCTGCAATCTCTGGGTCAATTATACACAGAGGACGTATAGCGCACTCCGAGTGCAATATAATAACCAGAGCTCGGATTTTTCACGGCAAAACAAAACACTAGCGTAATTTAGCCAGTGCTTGAAATATTATTTTATCGATATCGATAATTCAGAACTAGAAGAAATAAAAGTCACCAAATAAAATTAATATGTAATAAAACTAATAAAAACATTTGTATAAAGTTACTATATATTAGAAACAGACGCAATTTCTTCTTCAAAATCTACGTCAGTACACACAGCAGCACAAGACATTTTATTTGGGTAATAGTGATAGGAGTAGATGATCATTATCTTTTCAACATTCTCTGGGAGTAAACAGTTGCGTTTATCACTATAAATCCATTTATGTACACTAAATGTACGTTCAACTTCAGTTGACGTCAAGGGAGCAAATTTATAGAATTAATTATCAGTTCGGGTAATATTTTCAGATATGTCTCTTAAAATTTCGTAATCAGGATTTCGTTCGAGCACGGCTTCAAATTTACGTATCACTGGTAAAAGTTTACTCCAGTTTACGTAGCAACGAACAGTATCCAGAATGAGGAAGGATTCCGCAATGGATAAAGTCGAACATTGCAATTGTTCTATTGAAGAGGCTATTACTTCGTAGTTGTCGCGAATGAAAAATAACTCCGGTCGTAGTTTGCGTGTTTGAAAACATTTTTTTGCAGCTCTTATAGCTGCCGAGTCATTAGCAAGTATGGAGACGACATCACGTATTTGCTCATAGTATTGAGCGTAATATACCGCAGCAGATATCCAAGTTCCCCATCTGGTGATAATTGGCTCGGGAGGTAGGGGAATGGACGGATATTTTGCCTTAAAAAGGCGTACACGCTCTGGAAATTTTAGGAATATCTTTTTGACATTCGATATCAACCCATCCACACCTTTGAAATTATCTCGCACTTCTTCGGCAACCCGGTGCAGACCATGAGCTAAACACGTAATGTGTTTCATACGAGGAAACGTTGCTTTTAAAATACGACCGGCTTTAAGCATATATGCGGCACTATCTGTGCAAAGTAAAAGCAAATTGTTTACGTTGTCATTGAAAGAATTTTGAAACAAAAATTTTAATTGGTTTATTATTAGGTTTGCTATTGTTTCCCCATTTACCTTCTCTAAAACCTTCGACCCCAAAAGATAAAATTGCTTAGAACAATTTTTTTGCAAAGACCGAATCACGTTTGTCACACATTTTCCCATGAAATCTGGTGTTTCGTCTATAGATATCCACAAATAATTGGTTTTGTTTACCTCTCTTATACCCTGTATAGTTTTTTTGTACACGAGATTTAAATAAATTTTTCGCAGGGTCGATTCGTCCGGTAAAGAAGTCATAGAGCAGTCGCAACATAAATAATTGTTAAAAAAATGACGAAAATTATTGTTGTTGACTGTTGCCCATGGTATTTTGCATGAAATAAGAAAAATAATTAAATCGAAATAAAATTGATGTTTCCTATTTGGTTGCCCCGAACGGTAATTGTGGCGGTTGCTTTTCACATGATTCTCAATATTGCATTTCTTCAGTTTTAGATGCATATCGCACATAGAGCAGTATATAGTGGAGGTCACTTCATTATAGACTAACTCAGGGTGATTTTCAATCCACGTTTTGATCGGATCTTGTACATTACTCATTTTTGTATTAATTGATACCTTGCAATATTAAGTTATTATACGTATATCCAACACGTCGGATTCAATGCGTTGCGAAATAAATAATACCTAGATGCAATTTACGTTTTATACGTAATGAAATGACAGTTAAAGTGTGAATGTCATATGTCATGTGAGATGAAATTTGCAGTCGTTTCTATCATTTTAAATGAGGTGGTATAGTTACTTCGTTCTAAGTTGTACATGCAGACCTACCTCTTTGTTGCTCGACTATGGCAAAGCTAAAATGAAAAGTTATTTTATTACTTATACAGGATGTCCGGTAATTAATGCACAACCTTCTAACCCCCAGTAGGTCACCTTAGACTGGTCAAAAATATTGATTTTGAGCTCTAGTAAGTCTCCTGTTTTTCGAAATTTTCGCACGTTTGTTAGTTTTTAAATTTTGACATTCACACTGATAGGTGTACCATCGAATAAAAAAAGAAAAAATGTACTGAGGCAATACCTGTCATATACTCTAGTAATACTCGATAGGTGTCGATAAAATAATATTTCAAGCACTGGCTAAATTACGCTAGTGTTTTGTTTTGCCGTGAAAAATCCGAGCTCTGATAATAACGCTTTTAGGGCATTGTTAGGGCTTCGTTGGAGGTGCAGTGCTTCGGGCATGTTTACAGAGGCAGGAGTCGATGGTTTTCATGCGATTATGAGGAAGCGCTGCGCCTCATTATTGGAAAGGATGAGAGAAAGCCCTAACAGTCTTCTCAGGGTGTTTGCCGACAGATGGGATTCGCCCATGTTAAAAAGATGGATCGGTATGCATTCTACTTTTGTTAATTTTAATTGGTGACATGTTCTTTTGATTATTATTTGAATTTAAGTAATGTTTTTTGTTTTTATAATTATTATTTTAATTTACTTATGTTGACATTTTTTAATTTTTTTATTATTTTTAATTTTTTATTATTATTATTTATTTTTGCGATTAGTTTATTATATTTTCATTACTGGATTCAATTGATAATTAAATTTTTAGTGTGTTTTTATTTTTATTTTTACTATTATTGTTTATTGCTCATCCGGTTATGTCTCTGTGCTGTTTTCTGTGCTTCGTGTTTGTGTTTCTGAAGTTTGCCTAACAATAGTTCTATAAGTTTTTTGTATGTACTAACACTTCTATGGGCTTTGCCCGAAATAAATGATTATTTAATTTAATTTAAAATACGTGTTGCAGGTTTTTTGAGAATTCAACCCCTAAAAGGGGGAAATGTGGTCAAAAAGTCTGAAAATCAACATGGGTATTGTTTCTATGGTTTATCGGGTCGTCGATTACGAAAACAACAACGATTTTAAAATCCGACGTGGCGGACGTGAAATACCATCTCCCCTGTTAGGGTACAATGGGGTTGAAATGTCTAAATATCCATATGGGTGTCGTTTTTGTGATTTTTTTGGGACGTTAATTAAGAAAATGGCATCGATTTTGAAATTTAATATTGTGGTCATAAAAATTCTTGAAAGTATTTGTGCCAAATTGCAATCTTCTTCTAAATATATAAAATAAGAAACTGACTGACATATCAACGCACAGCCCAAACCAGGGGGGTTTCACTACACAGTTTAGGTACATTTGGCCGGCGCGCCTCCCGGGCAGGCGTATGGCCGTGGGCTACCGCTGCACGCTGCCGCTCGGCTCGCACGATAGTCGTGTCACGTGGCGCCTGCGAAATATTGCAAATACACGATGGCTTCGAAACCTAAATCTCGATCTAATCCGTATAAAAGATATTTTTACGGATGTCTGAATAAACGGAAGAACAAGAAAGCAGAAATAACATTTTTAAATTCCGGACGATATTGAAAGGTCCCGAAGTCCTTACTTAGTAATAGTTAAAATAAACATCCTTAATTTATTGAATATTGGTTGCCCAGAAACAATATTAGGAACTGACCGACATATTTTCAAAGGAATACGGCTGTGGCATACCTACTTCCGTGAGAATCAGACATAATCTCTATAAAAAGTTCTATCTCCTGATAAAAATTTCATGTTTACAGAATCAACGTTTGTAATTCCTACATATTTAAACATAATAAATCAGTAGGTATAGGTACAAAAACTTTTCAGGTGACAACCCTCAGAGCCGGATCTAGGGGGGGGGGCAGACCGGGGCCCATGCCCCGGGCGGCAAATTCAGGGGGCGGCAAACTCGACCTTCTTGGCAGACGAATATACGTCTCATCATCGCTCATCATGAACGCAACCTGGACCACTAAGACAGGTGTCCATTCGCGGGGCGCGTGGGCGCAGGTCAACAACCACGCTCGCCCGCGGGAAATGAAACACGCTTTCATTTGAGGGCGGTTAGGGCGCGTGTCAACGATGCCGCCCCTCCGCCGCCGCATGCCTGTGCTGTGTGTAAGTTGTACGAGTCGTGTAAAGCCCGCCACCGCGCCGCCGTACCTCTGCGCTGTGTATACGAGACGCGTAAAGCCCGCCACCGCGCCGCCGCCCCTTTGCGCTGTGTATGCGAGAAACAAAAGCCCGAGGCGGCGGCGCATTAGCGGTCTTTGCGCATATCGTATACACAGCGCAGAGGTATGGCGGCGGCGCGATGACGGCGTGGCGTGTACATGATACCCGCAGTAGCATCGTGGCGGCGGCGTGGGGGCGGCATCGTCTACACGCGCCCTTAGCCTGCGTGTGAATAAGATGAAGGTATACTCGTATTTGGTGACTCCTTCATCGGTATCTCTTAGGGACGTGTGTTGTTACAAACATCTAAATCAAGTTTTGGGTAAAATCAATAGTTTCGTAAATAATAGCTCCGAAATTTTTAAAAAAGCGTACCGTCCTCTAACAATATGGAAAATTCATGGATGTCTAATAAAAAGTTCAATAAAAACTGTATAGTATGTAATTGTAATTTCATGGCAAAATATCCTAAAAAACTACTTTACGAATAGGTGTAAATATTGTGACGGGCCCGCAGCTACGGAACCCTACATTAGTCATGGCCCGAGATCCTCTTGGCCGGTTTTTACTAAAATGATTTTAAGGGAAAGGGAAACTATAGTAGCCGAATAAAACATGTGAATAAAGCCTGTGCTCGAATTTGCACTGACACCATAGATAATAGTAATTTATTATACAAGGTTGCAAGGGGCAAAGTTGATGTTTTCCTCTCGTGCTTTACTGAGACCCGAGCTAGTGAAAGATTCCAAAATTGAGCCACGAGCGTAGCGAGTTGTTAAAAAAAATTGTATAATACAAAACTTTTCACCACACCACCTCAGGAAAAATATAAACTATAAAAAAACAAAGCCAAATTAATGCTTTCAAAATTATAATTATAATTCAAAACCATCTCTTTTAAGTCCATCCTGCCAGATAACGTGAAAAAAGAAGTCACAACTTGTACCAAATTAATTTCCCCACATGTGGATAAAATGCGTTTTTCCCATCAGTTTCCTAGGGATAAAGAGCGCGTTTCCGAGGTAGAGTGGTAAAAAGCAGATTTTACTGTTTGTTGCGTACTTGTATCATTGTGTGCACGTATTTATAGGAAGGCCCACTACACTGAATCCGCGTAATGGATCGGGCGGCCACGGTATGATCACTTACTTCATCGAGTGCCCCCTTAAATAATGTTTATAAATTAATTCTTATGCTTCAATATATGGCGAGATATAAAAGCCACTCACACACCAAATTTTATTAATGTAGGACCGTAAAATTCGGCTACAGACAGAAAAAGCACCCCAAAAGTTGCACCACTAAAAGTGTCCGAAAACGGAACGGACCAGGCCGAGGACTGTCCGACCAAAAAATATTGAAATAGCATCACTTTAGCTATCAAATCAGGTTGAATTCATCCTGCTACTCGATGAGGTAAAACCCGGCCAAGTGCGTGTCGGGCCACGCATAGGAGGGTTCCGTACCTTCAATGGAATAAGAACCAAACTAATACCAAAAGGTCGTATCCGATGCCTATGGAAGAAGTTTTTTGGAGATAACTCAAAAATGGCTGAACCCGTAATGTTTAAAACAAATTTCGTAGAAAGTATATGATAAGGCGCATCTCCTCAAATTTCTTCATATTGTTTGGACTTACGGTTCAAAAGTTACGGGGGACACACAATTTTTTTGAATTCAAAGCGATTATTTCAGAAAATATTCACTTAATCACAAAATAGTCAAAGAAACCTCAATGTTTTTTTAAAGACCTATCGATTGAAGTGTCACATGTTGATATTTAGTTTTTAAAAAATATTTTGAAATTAAGTACATGCCCCCCCTAAAAATATTTATTGTCCAATTTAACTACATAACTAAGTAGCGGCTTTCAAAATACACCTTATGTGTAAATTTTATTTAGATACGTCGTATAGTTTGGGTTTTTGGGTCCCGGGGTATGTCCTTAAACTACGCCAAAAAGAGAGGTATGGGCACTGCGAATGACATCTCGCTAAGTGTGGTAGGGCACGTTCAGCGAATGTCATCTCGTTCAAATCTGGAGCAGAGCCCGACTGGGGAAGTACCTCCACCTTACAGAAAACCACAGCCAAATAGCACTAGACCCTACTCATAGTGTTGTGTTCCTGCCGGTGAGTAAGGTCGCCAGTGAGCTCTAAGAGGATACATTGTGTTGACGACGGGGGGCCTACGGAACCAATAATACGGCCTTTGTTCTTTGTGGGCGCAGAGTGCAGGTGCGGCGATCAGGGAGACCCGGTGAAACGGTTGTCCGCTGGCCGCCCGCAAGTCAGTCGGGTTCCCGAACCCAGGGGTCACTTAATCTCCACCCTGGGAGGCTGAACCGCCAACCTGCGAAAAATCCCTGGTGTAGTAGTCGTGCCGGTGTAGGAGACCGGAGTGGACCCGGCTACTGCAACAGGGGGGGACCGGGGGCCGTTCCGTACGCCGTGCCTGCAAATTGCACCTCCCACATCGTTCCTCGGTCGGTTTGTTTCGTCCTTTTAGCCGTCGACACAGTGAATCCTCCTTTATTTCCCACACACTCCCCAAAATTATGGAAAAAAAACACAGAAGAAATAGGTCTTCAGCGGAGTCCCCTTCCACAAAAGTGGATTTCTGCAACGTCAGGGGACTGCATTCGAATCTAAACGCAGTACACCACCACCTCGAGTCTGCGCAGCCGACCCTTCTGTTTTTAACGGAGACGCAGATATCCTGCCCGGCCGATACATCATATCTGTTATACCCCGGATAGCCGGGACACACAATTTCCCTGCTAGAACACAGGTTTGTGATACGCGCTGGGGTATGTATGTACGCTCGGCAGGATGTCTGTTGTCGCCGCCTCCATGCCTATGAAGACAGGGACCTGTCAGTGCTATGGGTGCGTGTAGACTTCGGTGGCCACACCCGCGTCTACGCGTGCCTTTACAGGTCTCACAGCGGAGACACGGACACAAAACGGCTCTTCGAGCACCTACAAGTGACGACCGACAGAGTTCTGGAGCAGTACCCATCCGCTGAATTGGTGATTTTGGGAGATTTTAATGCCCACCACATTGAGTGGCTTGATTCTCGGTCCACCTATGCGGGGAGGTCTGCTTACGAATTTTCTCTGGCCTATGGTCTCTCGCAATTGGTGCGTTCTCCCACGAGAATATCAGATATCGAGGACCATACAAGCTCTTTACTGGACCTCCTGCTGACCACACGTCCGGACGGATATTCCGTCTCAGTGAATGCACCTCTCGGCTCGTCCGATCACTGCCTCGTCCGGACGCTGGCACCTAGCGCGCGGCCTGATCCACCACGGCCAACTGGCTCGCGACGCGTGTGGCAGTATACGTCAGCAGATTGGGATGGATTGCGTGAATTCTACGCATCGTACCCGTGGAGGCAGCTCTGTTTCACATCAGAAGATCCTGACTCCTGTACAGCTAAAGTCGCCGAGACTATACTGGAGGGAATGGCCTGCTTCATTCCCAACTCGGTAATATCTGCAGGAGCAAGGAAACGACCTTGGTTTAATCGGCCCTGTAGAGAAGCTACAATTCGTAAGCAGGCTGCTTACAGGGCTTGGACCAAGGCCGTTACTGATAAGGATCCCAACATATCTGAAGTGAAACGCAAATTAAACACTGCCTCGAGGTCCAGTAAAAGAGCCATTGCCAGAGCCAAATTCGACTTCGTCGGCAGAATTGGTAGGAAGCTAGTGGGCTACCCCACCGGGAGTCGTGCCTTCTGGTCACTTGCCAAAGCTGCCGAGGGAAACTTTTGTCGGTCGTCCTTACCACCACTGCGTAATGCTGATGGTAATCTGGTCCATAGTGCAAAAGAAAAAGCCGATCTTCTGGGTACTCTCTTTGCCTCGAACTCGACCTTGAACGATGATGGCAGCACCGTACATCCCGCGGTGCGCAGCCTCGATGCCGGAAATTATCATTAAACAAAGTGATGTCCGGCGGGAGCTGCTACGAATATCATTAAACGTTCACAAGTCGAGCGGACCAGACGGCATACCAGCAGTTGTGCTCAAACGGTGTGCTCCTGAGTTGTGTCCCGTGCTAACGCGCCTTTTCACACTCTCTTACCACAAACGGCAAGTGCCGTCTTCATGGAAGACTGCCCTCGTGCACCCTGTGCCTAAAAAGGGCGATAGTTCGGACCCGTCGAATTACAGGCCTATCGCTATAACCTCTCTTCTCTCCAAGGTTATGGAGCGCATATTCAATGCAAAGCTCCTGGGATACCTAGAAGAGCACGACCTGATCAGTGATCGCCAGTATGGCTTTCGTCACGGTCGATCAACTGGTGATCTTCTAGTGTATCTCACTCACCGCTGGGCTTCAGCCATTGAGAGTCAGGGAGAGGCATTGGCAGTCAGCCTTGATATAGCTAAGGCGTTCGATCGGGTCTGGCATCGAGGTCTTCTATCGAAGTTGCCTGCTTACGGCCTGCCCGAGGGATTGTGCAGATGGGTCGCCAGCTTTTTGTCCGGCAGAAGCATACGAGCTGTAGTCGACGGCAGTTGCTCCGAAAGCATGGAGATAAACGCTGGTGTCCCGCAAGGCTCCGTGCTATCCCCAACGCTGTTTTTGCTGCATATCAATGATATGTTGTCTATCGGCAACATTCATTGTTATGCGGACGACAGTACTGGGGATGCCTGTTACACGGGCCGTGCCAATATCCCTCGATCCTTTGTGGTAGAGTCGTGAAAAACTTGTGTCCGATATCGAGAACACTCTTTCTGGAGTCTCGGTGTGGGGTCAGGACAACTTAGTCCGATTCAACCCCACAACGACACAAGTTTGCGCGTTTACCGCTAAGAAAACCCTATTTACTGTGGCCCCTCAGTTCCAAGGCACAACCCTTACAATGTCAGGGAGTATTGGGATCCTCGGTGTCGACATTTCCAGCGACGTCCAATTCCGTAGTCACCTTGAAGGGAAGGCCAAGCTGACATCCAAAAAGCTCGGTGTGCTCAATAGAGCGAGGAGATACTTCACTCCGGGGCAGAGACTGCTTCTACACAAGTCGCAAGTCAGACCCCACATGGACTACTGTTGTCACCTTTGGGCGGGAGCACCTGGATACTAGCTTAGGCCCTTTGACTCGGTGCAAAGGCGCGCTGTGCGGATCGTCGACGATCCCAAACTCACGAGCGATATTGAACCTTTGAGTCTTAGGAGGGACTTTGCCTACTTATGCGTGTTCTATCGCTTGTACAATAGGTTGTGCTCTGAAGAACTGTTTGATATGATGCCCACGGCAGCTTTTTATCACCGCACCGCTCGCCGCCGGCAGGGTGTTCATCCCCACACCCTGGAGCCCAATGGGTCGCGCACAGTACGGTTTAAGAGGAATTTCCTCCCACGAACGCTGCGGCTGTGGAATGAACTCCCTGCCGAGGTTTTCCCAGTGGGCTACAGTATGAGGTTCTTCAAAAAAGGAGTGTATAGGTTCCTATAGGGTAGGCAACGCGCATGTGAATCCTTTGGGGTTGCAGGTGTCCGTAGGCTACGGTAACTGCTTGCCATCAGGCGGTCCGTACCGTATGCTTGTTTGCCACCGTCGTGGTATTTAAAAAAAAAAAAATAAGGCAAAATTAAAATACATATCAAATATATGCCGGGGCGGGGGGCGGCATTTTTCAGATTTTGCCCCGCCTCGAAAAATTTCTAGATCCGGCGCTGACAACCCTCACAGCTCGGTCATAAAACTGCGGCGCGCGAAGAAGATTCACGGTTCGTGCGCGGTTATAAGTTTCAATTTTGCTTGCAGGCGGCGAGTATAGGTATAATTTTATACCTAAATCTGACTTTTGTGAAGGAGTGAATTTTCTGTACGGTAGTACTATTAGTTATTCTGTGCCCAAACCGCTGGTTCTAGAGATTCCAAATGTGGTACGTAAGCTCCTTATACGGCATAGGGATGCACTTAGAAATAATTTTTGAAAATTTACCTCCCAAGGGGGGAAATGGGGTTCTAAGTTTGTATGGGAAACGAGATTAGTTCATCTATTTTATTCGAAACTTTACAGGAGTATTCCTAACGATAAATGAAAAACAAGTGTTTCAGCTTTTTTGAGAATTCAACCCATAACGGGGAAATGTGGTGACAAAATTTAAATATCAACATGGGTATTGTTTCCATGGTTTATCGGGTCGCTGATTACAAAATCAACACTTAAGGGGGTGAAATGGGGGTTGAAAGTTTGTATGGGGAATTTTTAAACGTTGAACCAATTTAGATGAAACTTGGTATAGAGATAGTTTGTGTACCGGGAAACGACATGGGATAGTTTTTATCTCGAAAATCGATCTTGTAGTGGGTGTAATGGGGGTTGGAGGTTTGTATGGAGATTTTTTTACCGCGAACCGATTTAGATAATTTTATTGTGGATATAGTTTGAGTCCCAGGAAATAATATAGAATATTTTTTAAGCCGAAAATCAATCTTAGAGGGGTAGAAAACATGTTGGTAGTTTGTATGGCGAATTATTAACCGCTGAACAGACAATTGAAAAGAAACTTGGTACATATTAATTAGATTGAGTCGCGGTAAACAATATAGGATAGTTTTTATCTCGAAAATCAACCCTCTAGGGGGTGAAACGGGGGTTGAAAGTTTGTATGGGAAATTAATAACCGTTGAACCTATTTAGATGATTTGGTATGGAGATATTTTGCGTTCTGGGGAAGGATATACAATAGTTGTTATCCCAGAAGTCATTCCTTAAGCGGGTAAAAAGGAGGGTGGATTACTAATTCCACGCAAATGAAGTCGCGGGGAAAAGCTTCTATTCAAGAGTAGAAATCTGTATTAATCATAATCTCTCAGTAGTAAGTCGTTGATGGCGTAACAATTAAACAATTATTGCAATAATTTCTTTAAAATAAAAAATGAGGGAACCGCCGTCTTCAAAACGTGGTATACGGAAACCTCCAGAATGTAACGAATCCGAAAACCGCTTCTAAATCAGTTCAGCGACACGCAAGATGATCGCGGACAAACATACATTCCTACATACAAACATACGAGTCTAACTGAGAACCTCCTTTTTTAGTACTTTTAGTACGCGGGCGAAGCCGCGGGAAAAAGCTAGTTAACTTATATAGATGTCATATACTTACAAAGGAAAAAGTGACCTAGGACTCCGGTACCCAAAGCTGGGATCGAACCGGTGTCTTCTGCATTCTCGGCAGCCGCTCTTACCTCTAGTATACCCGGGCAGCGGCACCAGTCGAATTTTCCCATGTATATGCAATCTTTGTGGACATTATTAATTTTTTAATTTCAATAAAAATATTGTTTTGTATATGACATTTATATAAGTTTATAATTTATATACGACTGTGTCTACTTAAAAATCAATAAATTAAAAATATTTATTAAAATAATTTGTTTTTTTTTTTCTATTCTATCTGGTCTAAGTTAAAAAACCGGCCAAGAGCGTGTCGGGCCACGCTCAGTGTAGGGTTCCGTAGTTTTCCGTCCGTCACAGTAGGTAAGTGTCCCCACTTAAGAGTTAAAATAACACCGCCATGTAGGATATGATATGAGCGTTCCACGTACAGCGATATCTATCGGCAAATTAAGTAAACTATTGCGCGCGAGCTTAAAGTATGGAAGATGATTTTTATGGGATAATTATTTATTGCGTGAAACGATTTTCACCGTTTTTACTTTATTTGAAAGCACGTCATTTCATTGTGATTTAGTAGAAATTACAGGTACAATAAACTCCTGCTTATACGGTTAAATTACAAACTTAGTTCAGAAATTATTTTGTATTTTTTTTTCAAAAACTATTCAACCTATCAAGTTCAAAATAATTTTCCTAGAAAGTTTTTATAAAGGATTACTTTTGAGATTTTTTTCATATTTTTAAAACTTATGGTTTAAAAGTTAGAGGGGTGGGACACATTTTTTTTTACTTCTGGAGCGATTATTTCCGAAAATATTTACATTATCGAATAATTATTTCAGTAAACCCGTATTCATTTTTAAATACCTATCCAACAATATATCACACGTTAGGGTTGAAATGAAAAAAAAAATCACTCCCCACATTACGTATAGGGGAGGTACCCTAATAAAACATTTTTTTCCACTTTTTATTTTACCACTTGTCGGCGTGATTGATATACATATTAGTACCAAATTTCAGCTTTCTAGTGCTAACGGTCACTGAGATTATCCGCGGACGGACGGACGGACGGACGGGCAGACATGGCGAAACTATAAGGGTTCCTAGTTGACTACGGAACCCTAAAAAGGGAATCTATGACAATGATGGATATTTTGTGATTAATATGATTTCTCTATGTAAATACCTACTTAAATACCTATTTCACGTAAAACGTTACCCAAACCAATTAAGATATAAATTGTATCACACTTTATTTAATCTTTTTACCGCAACAAATAACGATGACACAAGGCCGTTAGTTACATTTTTATGCCACAGTGTAAAACCTATAAACTCATAAATATAAAAAATAAGAAATAAACCAACAAGAAGATAAGGAAAATTCGGAATGCCAATTTTTAGTATCTAAAAGTCGCCTACGCATATAAATTTGCTAGTCGGTTATGACTTTGTGTCACCAAGTTATCTATGGTCATAAATGTCTCGTATGATTTGTGTGGGACCTCGCCAGGTTTACAATAAAAGGAGTATCTCCATATAAAAATAAAGCCACTTTAGTTCTTTCTAAAAGGAGATGCAGGTGCGTGAAAATGTTTTCAGGCGTTATGTGCTTTGCCAACAAGGGAAAATGTGGTTTAAATTTTGTTGAAATGGATAAGTACTTATCACTTGAGAGGCGTCTATTCGAAGGATAAAAGATGGCGCTATAGGTGAGTACGTCACTTTTTTTTAATACCGCGATGGTGGCAAACAAGTACAGCCCGCCTAATGGTAAAAGTGCAATTTCAGACGTGTCACATGCGCGTTGCCGAACCTTGAATATAAAGGAGAATTCACCGTGTTGACGAATTTTCACAATTTGCGATGAAAATTCGGTACTTTTACTACTTGGTCATATTTCAGCTTCAAACTCCTCTGGAGGCGCGCCTCTTGTGTGCTGCTCTTGGCCTTCGGCCCTAAGTGTACCTTGGCCTTTGGCCTTGGGCCTTCGTCCCTACGCAGAGCTCGACCTTCGGCCTTTGCAAGGGATCGATTGCATGTATGATTTCCATTTAACTCCGATTTCATAAATACTTTTGTCTCAATAATTCTATAAAAGTTAAATACCTCATGAAATTATACTCTAAGTTTATGCTTGGTTTGTTGTATATATAGAAAAGATGTGTATTTTTCTTAACTCGTATTCCATATGAAAAGTAGTGTGTTCAACTCAGGGGTGAAAGACACCCATTTCACTCTCACAAATAAGAAATGGGTGTCTTCAAATACTCGAGAGTTTTACACTGAATACCACATTCCGTATCGCCGTTGGCTGCGCGTTGCAATACCGGCGTTTTCCCGCTTGAAAGCGGAAAACTTCTACGCACAGAGACCCCGTCTAATAGGTTCCTGGTGTTGGTTTAGTCTAGAGCACTAAAGCACCTTTTCCCGGTCACAAATTGCAATTTGAGGCTTAATTCGTTGTTTAACGGATAAAAACGATGCTTAAAACCGGTTTCAAATTGCGCACCGACCATCCATCCCCGGACGATCATTACCGGCCTTAGGCTAGCTATAAGCGAAAGGGTTAAAGTTAACTTTGAAAACATGATCTGTGAATTGCCAATGCGAATATCTTTAAAGATGCGGATATACGTGGATACAAACGCGAATGCGAACATTTGTTACATCCCTAGTCCTCTTGCTGGGATCAGGGACGGTTTTCGTTACGATATTATAAGCGGTACGGTAGCGTTATAGATTTTCGATACTTTTATGTTATAAAGGTAGAACTACATATACCGGTTGAAATATAACGGTACGCTACCTGTATAAAACTACGATATCGCTATGTTTCGATACGGTACTTATACCTTTAATAAAACGATATGCAGTGTGTATTATTTCGGTATCGAAATTTTAGATCGCAGCTTGTACGGCATGCTCAGCGATAAAGGAACTGTGCGGGGGAGCGGCGCGCGGAGCACGGGCAGGTAGCGCATACTTCCACCTCAATCTATACCTTTATGAAAACGGTTTAAATATCGAAAAAATAACGGTACCGTTATAAGTTTCAGGGAAAAATCTATTGCGCTACCGAAATCATACTGAAACAAACGGTATGACGTCATATCGTTTTAAAACGGTACCAGTATTTTTGCGATGTGCAGTCCCAGGCTGGGATGCGACTTAAGGGAAATTAATCAGTTGACGACTTTAAATTTAAATTTTTATATTTTTGTGTATCTATATTCCATAATCTGTGCTTAGATAAAGTATTATTGGTTTATAATAATACATGCACGATTGCCTAAAGACATGCTGTCTGTAGACACCCTAAGCCCAGCCAGAGCCGTTAATTCCAAGTATTGATTGAGCTAATTACCGATTCAAATTAAACCTCAAACGAACGGCCGATTAACCTAATTCCGAATTAAACGTTTAACTTAACATCTGTTGTGAGAATTTGAAATGTATTAAAGTATAACATGAAATACCACCAAGCAAATGAATTAAATAAGTACATAACATATTTAACCTAGCATTTTGCTGAGCAGGGCCGCGATTCGAAAAATAAACACACACACTGGACAGACACAGCTCCAACCCAACTCAACCCAACTCAACATTCATGGTCACACATTGGTCTCACATTAGTCCAATGTGTGACCAATGTGGGACCAATGTGAGACCAATGTTGAATGAAGATCTGTTCGAATAGCAAATGTCAATGTCGTTATAGCATTGAGTTGAGTTGGGTTGAGTTGGGTTAGAGCTGTGTCTGTCCAGTGTGTGTGTTTATTTTTCGAATCGCGGCCCAGGGTCCATTTCTGTTTCAGGGTCTTTATTTTGTTTGTCTGTAAATTTGTATGTAATGTGTACGTCATGAATAAATATCTTGAATCCTGTATCTTGAACCTTATCGACTAAGAGCTGGCCACGCGTCAGATCGGACACAATAATGAGAGCAAAAAACCCGTTTGGTTAGATATCATTACTATCCTTATTGCTGGATCCGGGCATCTAGCAGCTTTTATAGGGGTGGAGGTCAAAGTGACAGTCTAGCAAAATTTTTGAATTCGGAAATAGTAATACTAAAATAGGTAAAAGCTATAGGTAGTTGTCTTAGTTGTAAAGGACAGGGCCTATATTTTAACATACTTAAGAACAAAAAACATTGCGTATTATAACGGTAACAAACGATAACAAAAACAGTTGGCGACAAACTATGAATTAAATTATACGTCACTACTTTCCCCCAACAGAAACTTTTGGCAATGATATAATCTAATTATTTTTACAATTTCTCATAATATTGCATCAAACCCAGAACTCTAGGATTTGTTTTCTTGAAGTGGTGTACATTATTTGACCTCCACCACTTTACAGCTGCCAGATGTCCAGAATCTAGAAATAAGCATAATATAGCAAACTGACTAGAGGGGTTTCGTGGCTCTCACTATTGTGTCATATCTTACGTGGCTAACTCTCCGTCTATAAACATAACTAACCCAACATTACCATCACAACCTGAAGACGTTAACGACCTGCCGGAAGTCGGCCATCTTGCGGCGAAGCCTCATTTCCGGTTTGCAGAGTCTGCTCTGGTCATTTCTGCTTATTGTTCTATTAACTATTGTTAAGATGATTTATTCGAGTGATAACAGGAATTTGTTAACCTGTGAACTTGACCAGTATTCTAACGGTGGTCTAACTCTGATGCCGACCCTTTACAAAAAGGAGGATTCACTGCGCTGATGGTTTAACTAACAAGAGGGTCCCTCGTCGTCAACACACTGGGTCCTCTTTGAGCACTTTGGCCTTCATCACTAGCAGGAACACAACACTTTGAGTAGGGTCTAATGCTATTTGGCTGTGGTTTTCTGTAAGGCACTTGCCCAGTCGGACTCTGCTCCAGATTTGAGCGAGATGACATTCGCTGTGCTGTGCCCTGCCAAACATAGCGAGATGACATTCGCAGTACCCTAGAAAATAAACGATTACAATTTCTGAAATACTGTTTCGAAGTACATATTACATATTCATAATAAGTAGTGTTGAATATATTCAAAATTTACTTGGTTACATTTTCTATATTTCATACATACTAACTAAAAAAATTTGGTATTGAAATTGTCGTAGCACATAAAACATATTAAGCAAAACTGCACTTAAAACTTTTATTATTTCCTTCCATAGTTCGAAAAAAACTAATTAAAACATTGATTGCAACAAAACAAGAACAGCGAAGAAAAATCTAGACCTAGTATTTTTTAATCTAGACGGAAACAAAGGTAATTAGAGGAACAGGCTTCGTTCGGAGTTTAATGGCTGTTTCCAGACTTCTTTTTTTTATCGATTGTTGGCATGCGATTGTTAGGTAATTCGATTTAACGTAAACAATTAAATAATACAGACTGTTAGCTAGAAATTCTTATTGTAATTGCATTTCGACTGAGAAAAGTAGGAGAAAAAATTTTTGGACGCGAAATTTTTTTTTGTATACAGCTCCATACAAAACCAAAACCAATATTTTTTTAGTTTTTAATAATTGGAATACGATATTAATTATGCCTTTAAGAGGATCGCCAGCATTTTTGTTACAATATCTTGTATACAAAATGTAAATACTAAATATTTTAGAAAACGAAGGCCGATATTTTTTAAGCGACTACAGCCTATGCCTTTAAATCTAGAGATTTTAGCTGTAACCTTAAACCTTTAATTCTTGCACACGCTTATTTCGAAGGACCCTTATGAATGTGAAGATTAAAAGGATTTGAAATGATACCAAGAAATATATTGCTAAATTCATATAAAAATGTAAATAACGCATACATTAAAACGTTTATACGAAAGTAAGCATTTCATTCTAAAGACTTTCGTGAAGACATCTGAATGCAATTTTAAATTCTAAAGAAAGCTTTGTAACACATACGGCTATGAAAAGACTGTGGGGAAATCCCCCCAAATGCGGGTATTGTAGGGAAAATTGGGAACATGCATGAATGTTTTTAAGTCGGTCTTGTTAAAGAATATATTTTTAGCTAACATTTTTAAATTACGAAAAGAAACCCAAACGGCGGTACCAATCGCCAAAAGATAAGGGCTTTCTCGTTTTTAAATAAAGAAGTCAGTATAAATGTATTGAAGACTTGTCAAAGCACTTTTGAACGAAGAAAATAACAAAATACCTGATAAAAACGTTCCTTGCAATTTTATAGGTAACTATAGTGAGCGCTCAGCTCACGCGTTTGATTTTGAAGACAGTATTTTCTGGAGTCATAATAGACCTCATGTATGTAGGACATAGTTAACTTATTGGAAAATTTATTTATAGCAGGTACTACAGTTGGTATCCTGGCAGGTGGTAAGACGTATAACTTTAAATTCCGGAGGTTCGGGGTCGAACCCAGGCTGGTACCATTTGAGTTTTTCGGAATTTATGCACGAAATATCATTTCATAACATTTGCTTTTCGGTTTAAAAAAATACATAAACTTTTATAAATGTCATATACCAAACGAAACTTATGTAGCAAAAATCATTTTTATTTATATATTTCCAATAAAGGTATGGTACAATTTACGAATATGTCAGTCTCGCCATTATCGGCGGTGGTAACACTCACTTCCAGTTTAAATATGTACAAAGTTTTCTTATCCTATGACCTAAGTACTTAATTCTTATTTCATATTAGTAAATCTTTTTTGAATCTTACCTGCCGCTTTTTGATGAAGGAAACCTAGTTTTTCCTCTGTTAGATGGTCAGATGGCAGTCGCTTTCGCAAAAATATCTACGCAAATTGTTGAGTTTCGGTTACCTCGACCCCTGGCTTTCTTAGCGAGTCGTGGCGAGAAGCTAATTCTTAGAATTGGTTTGTCAAGCGGACCTCAGGCTCCCTAGGTGCGTACATAAAGCGGCCCAAATTCTAGGATGCTGCGAAAATTAATTAGCTTTAAAGATATTTATTCTCAAAAAAGACATACTAGTCACTAATTACTAAACCGCGATTAGAATGAGATTGAGATAGCTGTCAATCCATACACATACGTCAAAATTAATAAATTTTGACGTAAGTGTATGGCAAATATGTCAAGTCTAATCTCAGTCAGTCAGTCTAATCAGCGTTTTAGACAGAAAAAATATTCTTATTAAACTCTAAACCATAAATAGATTCCAAAAAAATCATATACATTACAAATGAAAAAGATACATATTCCCTATTTCCCCAAAAACGGCGGATTGTGGGAATCTCTCGGTTGCGAGAATTTGAGATTAGCGTCAGCATCTTGTATCGTGTTTATCGTGTGTAAGGGATTGAGCGTGTCTGTTTACGGTGCGGGATTCTTGAGGTTTTCGTAGTATTGAAATATCTTAAATACAGCCTTGGCCAGAAGTGTTGAGCACCCTTGCAATTTTCATACAAAATTCGAAAGTTTAGTCCGGCGTTTCTATCTTTTTTGATGTTACTTTATCATTTAATTCAAACTGAATAGGCATGTTTTGTTAAAGTTAGTAGTAACTGCATAGAATTTTTGCAATTTTTCGCACCGACTTAAATTCACATTTTTGTTACCTCCACTTTTCATATTTTATAGGTACCTTGAAAGTGTTATTATTTAAGTGAAGTTTTATAGATAAATCAATAAAATATAACATTTTACGGCATCGTACATTGTTATGATAGGGAATTAATACTTAACATCATCAGCTATGCTCAACACTTCTGGCCAAGGCTGTACTTCCTTGAGACTTAATTAAAATAAATACACAGGGTGATTCAGGAGACGTGAGCGGGAACAACCCTACAACCTTAGTTAACGATAATGAATTGGCCGCCATCATGTTTAAGTAAAACAAAAACGTCATTTTATTTTTTTAAACGTTAACGGCCTCCTAGCCTAGCCGGTAGTGACCCTGCCTATGAAGCAGGAGCAAACCCTGGTCAGGGCATTTATTTGTGTGTTCATCACGGATATTTGTTCCTGAGTTATGGATGTTTTCTATGTATTTACGTATTTATCTATATCTATCTATTATATATATCGTCGCCTAGTACCCACAACACAAGCCTTATTGAGCTTACTGTGGGCTGTTTTGTGTAAGATTGTCCCATAATATTTAATATTTATTTATTTATATTGTTTCTCAGAAATTTTATACTCTGTTATCATGGTCACCCTACTTAACAAATCGATAAAGGTAAAACCTCTGTAACAATTATGACAGCACTTTGATTATGATTATCAATAATTGTCAAAGAAGTGGGATACGATGTTTCCAAAGTAACCACACATAAATTTGACACATCACAGAAAAACAAGAGAGTATCAGTACTTGACGGAGTATTCTAATTGTAGAGTGACCATGCGTATCGTAAATAATGTTAATCTTTTTATTATTTACATTTAAAATTGCGCTAATCACTCTGATACAGGTATCAAACATTAGCTTGTTATTAACTGAATCCGTAGTGTTAATCCTGGTGCCAGATTCTAATTTAAAAATACATTAACAATATAATAAAAATACAACTATCTCAAACATAACTCCAACATTGTCCAATATTGAAGTTGTATTGGAGTTGTGTGGGAATATTTCTCAAGCAAATTCTGATAATTCTGATTCAGATGTTTATGCCGTAGCTGTATTGCATAGGAGTTGTATTGTAGTTGGATCGTGTCTATACGTGTTTTAAAGTTAGAATGTGGCCCCTGCTCACGTCTAGTGAATCATTCTGTATAAGTATATCTACAGGATGTGACAAAAATAGTGGTGTTCTGTTTAAGGGCATAATTGGTACCGTTTTGCGATTAAGACAAAGTAGGAGAAAACATTTTTGAACGCAAAATAAACAAAAAATTGTATGGGATACGTCATCTCAGACGGCGAACCCTCCATACAAAACTATTTTTTTTTGCGTGAAAAATTATTTTTCTTAGTTTTTCATAATTAGAATATGATACCAATCACCAGAATTTTTGTTACACCCTGTATAATATAACGAATAACACACGTTTAAATATATTTAACTATATTCAATAATGAAATATGTTTTAATATCTTAAGTTTAATAAAGTTTTTTGTTGTTACAGGTAAGTTTCATCAACATGCAAAGGAACTGATGGTATTTTAAAATACATCTGAAATAAGTCATTGTTGGACAATGGAAGTGCATGTTGGACCACGCATAATGGAGGGTTCCGGTAGCTTCAATGGAATAAGAACCAAACTAATACCAAAAGGTCGTATCTAATGCAAATGGAAGAAGTTTTTTGGAGATAACTCAAAAATGGCTGAACCAATAATGTTCAAAACAATTTTTGTAGAAAGTATATGACAAGGCGCATCTCCTCATTTTTTTCATATTTTTTAGACTTACGCTTCAAAAGTTACAGGGACACAATTTTTCTGACTTTCGCAGCGATAATTTTAGAAAATATTCGCTTAATCAAAAAATGGTCAGACCTATCGACACACTAAAGACACATCGTCATATGTTGATATTTGGTTAAATTTTTTATTTTTTATTTAGTTACATGTATGGAGCGCCCCTCCAAAAAATTTTATTTCATAACTACATAACTAAGTAGCGGCATACAAAATACACCTTATGTGTAAATATTCAGATACGTCGTATAGTTTCCGAGTAAAATGGCTGTGACATACGGATGGACAGACAGACAGACAGACATGACGAATCCATAAGGGTTCCGTTTTTTGCCATTTGGCTACGGAACCCTTTAAAGTTGCTCCTACTCATTGAAATTGGATTAGGAGTGAGCCTGTGACCTGTATTGGAATAACCAAAGATCTATCAAGATACTAACCATAATTAAATTCTGAAAACGCAGTTCGCCACCAACTAAGCTACCAATAATTACCCGTCTGCGGCGAATGTACAATCATAGTTGCTGTACGGCCTATTATTACGAAATAATTAAACCACATAATTTCCAAGCGTATTAATGTCACCAGTCACTGTCGAGTCCTGTGATTAATGACTAAATTCTTACAACCAGTCAGTGTGACCCCTAAATCTATGGCAACTGAATACTAGTAAGTATTCGGATGTTAAAAATATGTTGGTTATTGCGTAGATACTCCATGGAGCTTAGTACGTTGTACAAGCCCTAGAATTTCATTTGTGCTAATATTTTAAATAAAGTAGCTCAATTTTCTTTACATTATTTTCAATAATATAATTGTAAAGAAAAAAAACAACTTCACTAAGGTTACACCTTACACCTTACCAAGAGGAAATGCCCAATTTATTGTGAAAAAAAAAACAAAAATGTAAAACAAAAGAAAAGTCAGAACCGAAACAAAAAAGAACTATACTAAAATGATAATTTACTGCCTTAAAAAAACCAACCTACTGAAAAGCTCAAAATATTATTTATATAAGTACCTCACCCTTCACTTGCATCCTTATTCAGTCCCTAACCCGTCTCTATTCCTACCCCGTAAAGCAAATTTCTGCGAAAAAGTAATTAATACCTAATAATAAGAAAATTAATAATGATCTGGGTATATATTTAATTTTTGAAGTCGGTGCCGAACAAATATTTTAGGACAATAAAGAACACTGCACTTAAATAGAAACAAACGGGTCAAACTGAGAACCTCATAATCGTAATCATAATATGTTTATTTGCAGAGAAAGGGTTAGTTACATGACATAACTTTAGGTTCGTTTCATCTGGGTTTAACAGCATGCAAATATCTTCCTTTTTTTTTGAAGTCGGTTAAAAATACAAGATACTCCAATACCGGTGCGACGCCGGATCTCGACATTCCTCACTCCGTCCTGAAGCTGGATGCAGAGCATGGCACGTTCCACGGCTCTCTGTGCCACTTGTATTTCATACACAGTCTTTTTGGTGAGCGTTCATGTCTCGGCTTCGTCATACGTTCACGTCATACTGGTGGGCAGGAGACATTGGTTGAAGAGGCGAGTTTTCAGACATTGTTTAATCTTGACACCTACCAGGTGTCGTATTCTAATTTTGAAGTAATTTTAAACAAAAAAAGAACCGACTTCACTTACCCTCCATCTTTCCAAAAGCAAATGAGCTACTGTAAAAATTACTCAAATCACTATAGGTGTGCCTCTAATAGTTGAAGAGTTCCCTCGATTTCTCCAGGATTCCATCATCAGATCCTGACCTGGTTACAATGGGACCAACTGTGAAGTGTCCTCTTTCAAACAAAAAAAATATTTTCCAAATCGGTCTTCGAATAATCGGTGAACATACTCGTACATAAAAAAAATAGCAAAAACAAAGATCCCGACGAATTGATAACCTCCTCCTTCGAAATCTTGAAGTCTGTTGATAAATAAACAATACATTAAAAACACAACTAGGACCAACATAACTCCAACACACAACAAATAATCAACCAATATTGACGTTGTATTGGAGTTGCGTCGGAATAATTTTCAAGCAAATTCTGATATTTCTATTTCAGATCTGATGTTTAGGCGCTAGCTGTATTGCGTAGTTAATGCATTGGAGTTGTATTGAAGTAGGATCGTGTCTAAACGTGTTTTAAAGTCAGAATATGGCCCCAGCGATGTCCGTCATATCTTTAGTCTTAGAAATATTCCTCTTAAGACCTATCTACAATGAAGCATCGTACAGGTCTTGGAGCATGCTTTGAATATCTTCCAGTGACTCGGGAAACAAAATAATGTCATCGGCAAATTTCAAGTGCGAGAAATATTTTTACGCAAAACTTATTCCTCTTTTTTTAATACCCCACTAGAGATAAAACCTTTTTCTAACTTCCAACAATTCTTGTTATATTACCGAACAAATTACCACAGAGACGTCATTGTGCCAATCTCAATTTGCCCCCTTCGGAGTTCTTCCTGGTTTTAATGGATTTCCCCATTAAAATCGGGATGAGTTTGGTTTGAAGTTGGTGAAATGTTAACTTCGTTAATTGTTGTTTTTTTTGTGGTTATTCCGAATGTCGTATAATTTCGAAAACCACTCAATGGTGACTCTAGTTTTAGGTAAAATCTCTCGTTACAATCGAACATTTAAATAATAAAATTCATTGTCATCTATTATTGGCTTTTTCTCTGTTGATCTAGCTTTGTATCACTCGTTGAATTGTTGTTGATGCCCAAAAATAAAAAAAATATTTTTTAAACATTTATCAGGACTTATCAACCGACTTCAAGATTTCGAAGCAGGAGGCTATCAATTCGTCGGGATCTTTGAACGGCTGGACCGATTTGGATTTTTTTTTGTTTGAAAGAGTATACTTCACAGTTGATCCCATTGTAACCAGGTCAGGATCTGATGATGGTATCCTGGAGAAATCGAGGGAACTCTTCAACTATTATAGGCATTGAGTATTTTTTACAGCAGCTTGAGCATTTGCTTTTGGAAAGGTGGATGCTAAGTGAAGTCGGTTCTTTTTTGTTTAAAATTATATTATATTTCTTTTGTTTTTACTGCGTTTACAAACTCTTAAAAAAATATACTTTTATTAAACTAAAATTTTTCACATCAAAAATTTCTAAACTAAAATATTATCTGCGTAGTTTGACACCAGCCTTGAAGTAATAAATCTAATTTTATCTCGAATAAAATGTATCTCTAAGGACTTGAATGAAATTGAAAACTTCGTCTTGAAATAGATCTTGAGCGTTATTCACACATTACATGTAACTATTTATTTATCGTATGGCTTACATGTCACTGGATATAGATAGGTATTTCTTCCCTGGGGTAGTAGTAGTGGGAAAGCAGATGATAAAGAAAATCCAGTGAGTGCTGCGAGGTCCAGATGGGACAGTGCAGCTGCCAAGTTTGTTACTCTTTTAGCACCACCCACGTGTAGGGTTGTCTAAGGTGTTTCCTACGGACGCAGAGTAACATTGATCCCCATTATTACATGTAACTATAGACAGCGTAATAACTATAGCTTTTTAAGTTGTGAAAATGTTTCAAAAACTGTAAAATGTTTCGAAAAGAGAAAATTTTATTCTTCCGATAACTTTTTAGAAACTTTCTACAACTTAAAACATATCTGTTAGGAAAGTATTAAGCCTTATGTTAACGTCATATTCATCTTTAAAATTTACTTGTATGAAAGTTTATCAGTTCTCTATGGGATAACAGCTACGCCGCCATATTAGCAATTATTGACAGGTCCTTATACTCGAACTGTTCAAACACGAAGTGCAAGAAAAGTCTAGTGTTATCGAATTTATTTATTTCGTGTTAAAGCGCTTGCGGTCCTATTGTATTTCATGGTATGGGAAGATTGTTAATTAATCTGCTATAGTGTGTCCCACTGCTGAGCAAAGGCCTCCCCCTCGATTCCCATCCATCTCGGTTCCGTGCGATTTCAGGCCAGTCGTTAACAAATGCGTCCAGGTCATCTCGCCATCTCCGCCATCATGGAAAGATATTAAACAGTTTGTTTTAGGCAAATACCTACCAATTATTTTCGATTAGATTTCCCGTCACCCCAAGGTTATCTGGAAGAGATCGCTATCTAGCGATAAGAGCAACTGTTGGCTGCCTCCATTTTGAATTCGTGTACTGTAATATTATATTTTATTGAAGTGTGCAATAAATAATATTAGCATTATATACCATGAAATGATTAGACACCATACTATGGACAAGATTGAATAAAACCTGACAATCAATGCAATCATTTCAAGTATCATAAAGTATAAAATATTGAAATCATCAACACTCATTTTATTAGTCATGGAGGAAAATTACGATCATCATTTTAAGATTTTTTTGACTTTGCCAACAAAAGGGTGAATCCATTTTCAACTGACATACTAAATAACTAAATAATAAAAGTTTCAAACAAAACACAATAAATAGAATTCAATACTATGCTAATAATTCACTCAACTGTAACAATTTCTTTCGTCCCTTATAAGATCTGAAAGAAACCATATTCCCGGAACAAATATCTCCAATAGTCGATTACTATAAATATCTTCACGTCAAGCCTCTGTCCCTAATAAATGCTTATTGCTTTATATTTAACCTTGACCTTTTCTATAATATGTAAGTGCTTTACGATATATAATCTCGATGGGCTACCGTTACTTTCAGATTTTTGAAGGGTTGGTGACTAGCATGGTCTATGGACTCTAAAGGTACAGTCACGTTTGAAAATATGCATACATTCAATTTGTAACAAATAATATTTTTAAACAAAAAAGAATTACTACTGAACCTTTCCAAGAGCAAATGCCCGAGGTACTCGTATATTCAGAGCAATAACGCGTAGTTTCAGTGACCGCGAGGCAACCGGATGACTCGCGGCATTTAAGCTCCTGAAGTGATGAGGAACCGCCCAGTGCAACCCGAACTGACCCAACTTGGACTGGAGCGGAAATACGAGTGGGCAGGGTGTAATTTTTTTTTGTTGCGAGGCAGCCGATTGAGCGGTTGCCTGAAAGAATGTACCCTGGTTATATAACAAAATTTTATGCCATCCCTCCTGGTTGGACTGGTTCCCTGTACGAAAGAGAAGAAAAAAAACAAAAATTGTCAGGCAACCGCTTGAAAATTAGCATGCTTGGTCTTAATCATATACATACAACGGAAACGAATTGCCATCCGCCCAGGCCGGGCAGTTATCGAACCATCAGAGTTGAAAGCCGGACGCAAGGTGAATTTTTCTATCGGTGGAGGAGAACTTAGAAAAAACGCACTTATAATCAAAAATCGAAACCGGATGGCATTTCTTTTTTGAATTTTGTATGATCTGTCTAACGATATGCCCAAATGCCATCCCTGTCCTATGAAATTCCATCCTGACACTGACAACTGTCATTGAGGCGGTTTATTTGAATAATCCCTCCCCCTCCTTGTGTCGTATTCCTCAGTACTGAGGGTCGTGACCTTCCTTCTGCATCACTTTTTCACGTGCGATCTTTCTCCACCTGTTTCTGTCACTGGCGGTGTGGATGGCGTGGTGCAAGGTCGAGTCGAGAGTGGTGCGGATCTGGTCAGACCAACGTATAGGGCTGCGTCCACGAGGTCTTTTCCCATCTACTTTGCCGGTCACGATGAGCTTCTCCAGGTTGCCACCATCTTTTCTTGCAACGTGACCGAAGTATTCTAGGACTCTGAGAAGACACTCGGATGATAGCCGCGAGGAGACTAAGTTCTCGCAATATGGAGACGTTAGTCCGAAATGCTGTCCAGGGGATACGGAGCATCTTTCTCCAGCACCACATCTCAAAGGCGTCAATGCGTTTGCGGTCTGCAGCTTTCAGTGTCCAAGCCTTAGCGCCATACGAAAAGATCGAAAAGACTAGAGTCCGTACTAGCTTGGTCTTGGTTTTAACTTGAATAATAATAAAGTGAATATTAAATAATAAATAGACGACAAAAAATTCCCAAAATTATCCATAGTCAAGAGCGAAACATTGTAAATAGTGTATATAATAAACTGCTGTAAATAATACGATCGGGAAATGAAACTATTTCGCTATGAAATATTTTCAAATTAACGTCAGATTTGACAGGTAATCAACTCCAAATGTCACCATACCATAGAGAATAATGCGCTCTATGACTATACTGAACTGTTGTCAAATAAATGAGAATAATAGCGCCCTCTTGACAATGATCATATATTTCTGGTCAGGCTTTATTGTAATGTATCTAATATTGGCAAAATGACACTCACTCATGCCTGTCAAATAACTTTGGCGGACTACGGGTCGACGTAAGGTAAACTGCCGGTATCAGGATCCTGGCCTCTTGTTATACCTACACCTGACCGGACCTATGTTTTTAAATAAGATTGAACGTTCTAGTCCCAATGAGGCCATTTAATTTATTCATTTTATGCCATTTAAAACTACTGGTAGTTCACATTCGATTAGACATGTCATGTCTAGTGTGATATTATTTACAGTTATCGAACGAGCGGAGCGTAAGCGAAGTGAAGTTCTTACAGACAACTTCGGATACAACGAAACTGTCAACAGGCTACCTAGACGACTGTGCATTCCGATGGCTTTATGATTTTGAATAGTTGTCCCGCGATAACTTTAGTAACGTTTTTCTGATCTTTATGAAATTTGATCGGGTTGTAGCAGAGACCAATATAATTTGAGAGTTCGTTTATGAGCTGAATCGATCAAGGGGTTATGGAGCTAGAAGGCGCGGAATAATCATCGTAAGGATCTTGTTATATTGGTAACCTGTTTGCAACAAAATCGCGAGGTCTCAGTTTGAGGCGGACTTATTTATCGTATGGCTACATGTCACTGGATATGGATAGTCATTTCTTCTCTAGGGTAGTAGTCTGCTCTGCTTTTCCACAGATGATGAAGAAAATCCTTTGAGTACTGCGAGGTCCGGATGGGACAGTGCAGCTGCCAAGTTTGTTACTCTTTTAGCACCACCCAGGGATCACCCCCATTGAGGCGGACTAGTTTTAAGGAAAACATATGCGACTACCTATATCTCTCCAGTACCTATACTACCTATCTTATTACGACTTGTGCTAGTTGTGCTACCTAAAGTTATGGGTTCAGTACCGCTCGAACCATTACAATTTTTCGCTTTTACATGACAGGTTTTATGTACCTACACTTTGTCAAACCTTTATGGTGGTTATGTGAGTGCCACTCTTTGTAGGTAGGCTAATATTGACGATATGTCACTCGCTCATGCGTGTCAAATCAGTTTGGCAGACTACGGGTCGACGCAGATAAGCGGCCGGCAGTGGCAGCGCTTTCATAGAAAACGATTCCCGTCGGCTTCACTGATTTTCAGGTAACCGATTTTACTACTTGTACTTACTACAGTTACTACTGCTCATGAAGAAATTTTAAGCCAAATTAGGCTCCGGGTTGCCTAATAAAAGTTTGACCCACCGCCAGTGACGGTCGGTGTCAGGATTTTGACCTCTGGTATCGATATTATGATTTATATATATAAAAAAACAGAATTTAAAAAATGATGATGATGGGATGATTATGCTGTGAGATTGAAAAGTACCTAGTTTCTGCTCTGGGTTGGAAGGCCAGACAACAGTCGCTTTCGTAAAAAGGCAATAAGCCTGGCGTTCAGTTTTCGAGCTGACCCCGGGGTCAAGAACCGTGGCAAAAAGTTGGAACTAATTCTTGAAGGATGATGAGGTTTTTAGTTTAGAAAGAACTTGTAAAACAGGAAGCTAATGCATTTTTCTTAAACATGTAATAAAATATTTTCGTTACATTCCTTAAAATAGGCTCGAAAGTATCCTGTTTCGGTTGCAGTAACTTGCACTAATAGGACTGTAATAGGATTTCATATAACTTTTCAGGCCTCGGCCTGCAAAGTAACCTTGGCGTTAAAGATGACGGCAGGTTCTACGAACAGATGATTTTGATTTATTTTATTTTATCTCGTGACAGGATGGTTAGCGTATCTGAAGTGTTAATAATAAAAATTTGTAAACTAATGTAGTATGAACGCATTTTTTTATAAGTTTGATTCTTTATTTTATTGCATATTTGAGAAAAGTATTTACCTATTACCTACCCTATACCTACATGGCCAGTAATTCCTGTTTTCCTAGCCTCTGCTGTAATGTACTGTTGTTGATAAATCTAACTAGTACCTATCTTCTTATTCTCTTTAAACCTTTGTTTAAAATAGCGTAAAGGAGTCCTGCCTTCCAAAGGTGAAAGGCTGTAGGTATAAATATGAACAGGGAGGCGTTTCATTGGTACAAATATTTCGTTTGAGTTTTTGTACCTACTGTACAATTATTTATATAGCTATCACTTCACTATCACTACATACTCGTAGTATAAAACAAAGTTGCTTTCCGCTTCTTTCTTTAAAACTACGCAACGGATTTTGATGCGGTTTTTCAAATAGAGTGATTCAAGCGGAAGGTGTATAATACATGCATAATTTAGAAGAAAAACACTGATAATTTTAGAGGTTTTATTATTACTCGTAGTTGTCTAACAGCTGGTTAAGCTGCTAGTCTCAAAAAACCTTTGGACAATAACAAAATTCTATATAATCCCTTCCACTTAAACAAATATGAAAGACCTTACCCGTTATCCTCAATAAATAAAACTGAATTCAACCAAGTGTAACAACCTAGAGATAGCTTCTACAATAAAAAGGTTGTAAAAATAATATAAAACGCTCAGTGGCCTGATAGCGGTTTATGTCCTTAGATATTTGAAATGAGGCCATCTTTTAAGACACTTGGAGTTTTTATAGTCCGTTTTCTGGACAGAGGTCATCTACATATAAAGCCGGACCAGAAATATATGACTATTGTCAAGAGGGCGCTATTCCTGTCATTTATATGGCAACAGTTCAGTATATTCATAGAGCGTATTATTCTCTATGGTATAGTGACACCTTGATTTGTTTACCTGTCCGCTCTGATGTTAAATTGAAAATGTTTCACAGCTAAATAGTTTCATTTCCCAAGCGTATTATTTACAGCAGTTTATTATATTTATACACTATTTAATGTTTCGCTCTTGACTATGGATATTAATTTTGGGATTATTTTTGTCGATTATTATTTAATATTCAACACTTTATTATTATGCAAGTAAACTGCCACAATGACAGTGATAGCTAGTGATCATGCACTCACACATGCATAATCACCATGTCATTAAAATTTTTGCCAGTGTAAGAAATTAGTTCCAATGAAATTCCGCAACATGGCGCATGATCATATATATATTTCTGGTCAGGCTTTAGTACTAGTTATACACCAACCTTAGGTCTCTCCCATAAAACATGTTATTAGCAGGGCCCGTAATTTTCATGCCGATGACATCAATTTGACGTCACGCTCCATATAGGATGATCCCAAATAGTTTTATTGTAAATTATTAATCATTAGTCGTCAATCATTTTAATCATGTACAAATGACTTCGAAAGTACTCTATAAATAATACCTACATGATACGTGAAACGTAACGTAAATAAAACTATTTGATTTGTTTTTATACATACATTTTATTAAGTGGTATTGTTAACAACACATTACAATTCATTTTAAAACAGAATTCCTCTCTAACGTAAAGCACGCCATCCTTCTTGCATTAATTCCCATGCAAAGAAAATCTAAGTCATCTTCGCTTTCATACGTAATGCAATATTCATAAAAATATTTTTTTTTGTAATCGTATTTTTGTTTGTTGTGTCACACATTTGGTTAATTATTCCAACTTCTTTGCTAAAATGAAAATTATTTGCATGGTTGGTAATTTCTTGTTTTTGTTTATTAATGGCTGACTTAAACGACAATAAGGAAGTTCGTCTTGATGGAAGCAATGGAAAAATAGATTTATGTCCTTATTTTAAGTATTACATCTGTAGAAGTTGAAAGGTCCTTTTCAATATTAAAATGGATTTTTACAAACCGGCGATGCAGTTATGACCCTTAAAAACCTTGAGCAAATTCTAATTAAAAATTTCGAATCTAAATATAAGGGACAAAAAAGGAGAAATGTAAATATGTTTCAAATTAATTTGTAAATAATTATGTACAAAACTAACTTGTACAGCCTGGGCCAGGAGTGTTGAGCATAGCTCTTTTTTGCTTACAATTTTGATGTTAAGTATTAATTCCCTATCATAACAATGTACGATGACGTAAAATGTTATGACGTAAAATTTTATTGATATATCTAGAAAACTTCACTTAATAACACTTTCAAGGTACCTATCAAATATGAAAAGTGGAGCTCACAAAAATGGGAATTTAGGTCGGTACGAAAAATTGCAAATATTCAATGCAGTTACTACTCATTTCAAAAAAACATGCCTGTTCAGTTTAAATTAATTGATAAAATAACTTCAAAAAAGATAGAAACGCTGGTCTAAATTTTCGAGTTTTGTATGAAAATCGCAGGGGTGCTCAACACTTCTGGCCAAGGCTGTATATATTACTGTACAAAACCTCGTTTGTAAATAATATCATTAAGTATCTAGTTATTCGTGTAGGTACGGCCCAGGACTTTGATTTGCATACCATTTAGAACCTTGTCACAGTGACAATAATATGAAATCTCTAGCGTCTAGATGTTGATTGTCACTATGACAAAGTATGTAATGTTACACAAATCAATTTCCTTGACTGTTTATAAATCAATATGTAATAAAACCTTTTTAAATGTAACCTTTTTTATTCGTTCTCATTAAAAAAACGTTCTGTCAAAAATGTTACAAGTGCCACTGAGAAATAAAAATACTGATTTCCTAATTGTATTAGTTGTTAAAATCATAAAAAATGTGTCCATCAATTATACATTTTCCTTTTAGCAGAGAATTTGGAATAATTAACCAAATGTGTGACACAACAATCAAAAAACGACTACAAAAAAAAATATTTTTATGAATATTACATTACGTATGAAAGCGAAGATGACTTAGATTTTCTTTGCATGGGAATTAATGCAAGAAGGATGGCGTGCTTTACGTTAGAGAGGAATTCTGTTTTCGAATGAATTGTCATGTGTTGTTAACAATACCACTTAATAAAATGTATGTATAAAAACAAATCAAATAGTTTTATTTACGTTACGTTTCACGTATCATGTAGGTATTATTTATTCAATGTGTAAATAGAGTACTTTCGAAGTTTGTACATGATTAAAATGATTGACGACTAATGATTAATAATTTACAATAAAACTATTTGGGATCATCCTATATGGAGCGTGACGTCAAATTGATGTCATCGGCATGAAAATTACGGGCCCTGGTTATTAGTAATTTTTTGCCTTAGTTTTGACCCTACGTTGTGATTTTTACGTTGTGATATACTTTTCGGGCTGAATATTTTAAACAAATGTATCACACTGGAGTTGAAAATAGTGACATACACATTTGCGTACCTAACTAACCTTTAATACACAATATTTTTATGACTATGTATAGATTTTATTTTATTTCTAATATCTTGCTATGTACGAAATTACTTAAAAATTGTACCAATTTTTTTTTCGTATCAACACAATTAAAAAAATAAAATATTATAGATCCTAACAAAACTTCGTCTGCTTGAACTTTAAAATATAAAACAATTCATTCTTTTCACATTTTCAAGCAAGAAAAGTCGGAACGTTTGAAAATTTCCGCAAGAAATATTTTCTTAGCTACATATTAAGTTATGCAGAGAGGTTATCAGAGATGCAGCAAGGAATTTCTCTCGCGACGTGCTATTTTTATATAATTCTAGAAATATTTGACGCGACTGCGAGCTTCCGTACCGTACAGTGACAGAGTTTAATTGTTGAGCAAGTTACGGGTACAAGCTATTTTCTTTTATTGAATACTTTCTCTATGAATTGTCCAATGTAAAGAGAACCCTAAGTGGCTTAACAATTAAAGTTTGTGATTGTACATCGTAGGCGGTAGAACGGTTTTGACTGTTTTGAGTAGAAATTATTGTGTAGATTTGGTACAAACAATTACAATTTAAATGGGAATTAAAATCATACAACTCCATTTTGAAACAATTTTTATTACAAATGAATAGAAATTAATTCAAATTTCTTAGAACGGATTAAATCACTTTAGGTATAAAATAATATAAACTTTAAGTATGAAATAATATAAACAATAAGTCAATCTCTAACCAAAATATATGAAAATTATCGAAAACATCAAAGAGTAACATTTCATAAGCAATATTTACTCGGTTTTCATGTTATTTCTAGCAAGCATGATTAAGACATGGATTGAAAATGCTTATACAAAATCGCGTTCCCTTATTTCAGGCTAAAGCACTAGCGTAATCTATCGGTCACCACAAATACTAAATTCCTACTTAACCTTTCTGTTAAGCCCATTGGTTGACTGGTAGATAATGCCTTATGGCATTAAGTCCGTCATTAGTACCATCTTATTTTATGCAATTAAGATTAAATAAATAAATTCTAGTTTCTAATATTTTGTTCGGTGATTAACGCTGACAGAATAACTCGACTCCAGACTCAACAGATGGCGCTGTGGCACATTGTACCGAAAACAGACGTATAGCCTGAAGGTTCGAGGAACGCGATTTTGTATGGGCATTATGCATCCATGTCTTAATCATCCTTGATTACTAGTATCAGAGAGTATATAATTAAATAGAGCGGCACAGGCTAACAACTTTCTGAAGCGCCATCTGGACGAGAGCCACCAAAAGAAGAGATACAAACATAGTAGGAGAAAATGACATTGCGCTGCAGCGCCATCTCGCAACGAGTAGCGTTACGACGATACGATATTTTGTATTTATAGTCTCTTCTACTATTATTACATGCATTAAAATAAATGTAGGAATAGGAATGGATAGTCTACTTCCTCCACAAATTTGAAAAATCTCTTACAGATTTCTAATCAGGATGTTTTTCTTGAATTGTAAGATATTTTTACAAGTTTTAAAGAGTTTTGTTTTTTTAGTTTAGCAATTACATATAAATAAATGATAGAGATCGCTTTTTAGCGATAAGAGCGCCTGTTGTTACCTACCATGTCAGATTCTCTCTGTACAAAACAATACAATAGGTACAAATACTATTTATTCGACAAAAAATTTTCTGTACTGATTTTATTCAAAAATAAAATCAGTACAGAAAATATGTAAATTAACTGTACCTATGTATTACTCTTTTTTGTATGTTTGTAGTTTGCAATGAAGTATTTTATTATTATTATAAATTTACGAAGTTACAATAAAATCATTGCCAGCTCGTTCGTCCATTAAATTATATTTATTTTCAACACACCTGCTCGTAACGAGGTTCTCATTCCACCGCTTATATGCTCATAATCCTATATATTAAGCACGCGTGCATTTCACAATAATTATTACAACTAGTGGAATAATTTAATAATCCGATCAAGTGACGTTTGTACTCTAGTACCAAGTTCTACGTACGCAGACGAATCGTTGTAATTTAGTCGGGTATTACCTTTACTTTTTTTTAACTCTTTATGAGTTTACATTCTAAAAAAGTAAAAAAAAAGTTAATATATTAAAAATATACACATTTATGATAGAATATAAATTATACAATCCTGATTGTGAATAAGAATCATTTGAACTTATTATATTACTCGTAATACACAATAATTCGTGTTTAAAACACGAATTATTTTAATATTTGCTGTTTGGCATTATACGTCCGCGCCTTTGTCTCAAGCTGCACGCACATCCAAAAACGAAAATTGCGCGCCATTTATAAGTTAACCTCAAACCATTGTTTATTTTTAGATTTTTCTCGTCGTGTTTTATTAATTTAAACAAATTATATTTTCAATGAATAAGAAGACAACTTTAGCGTTAATTTAACCTCTGGATATATTTCAGAATTGTGATACATACTAGTAAAATGTCATCATAAAAATCTAGTGAGCAATACGTAAGAAAAAATACTATAATTTATTGCACAATAAATGTGAAGTCTTTAATTTTATGAAATGATTTGAAAAAGAGTTCCAGATACTCAATAACATCACAAAAAAGGTTAGTTAAATTTAATTATCTTATATTCTGACAATTAATGTATTTATCAAAAGTTATTAATTATACTATTCTGTTATTTCCTCGCAAGTGTGTTGAAAAACGTCGTATGAAACGCGTGTGCTTGATCATTACATAAACTCAGCTTCCTTATGCGCACTCACATGCGTTCGTGCGCACAATATCGCTTCGTATGTAATGATCAACTTAGCACAATTGTATCATAATGTACTATTAATTTATTTATTGGTTCTATTCGTAAAAAGTTACATTTTGCTAAGCTTACCTAAAATTGACACTGATCCAATCACCGTAATTCACGTTACATCTATTAAGAAACGTTTTCAACGTGACTTCAGCAAAAGAAAATTCTATTCTATTAAAACTCTCGAAGAGCATTCATTAAATTATACGGACAGGTGATTCGATGGCTGCGAGTTTTCTAGACTTTTTAGGGATCCGTACCTTAAAAGTAAAAAACGGAACCCTTAACGGATCACTTCGTTGTCCGTCTGGTCTGTCCATCTGTCTGTCAAATCCCTTTTTCTCAGAAACGCGTAGAAGTTGAAATCATAATATATTGTATCAAGTTGAAATTACCATCAAATTCTTGAGGTCTGCAGCCCCTCGGAGCTGTAAAAAAATGTCGACGCAATTAAAAATACAGCCATTTAAGCCTTATGTTATTATCTAATACTTGACCGTTATTATTATTTTTCGTATGGCTACATGTCACTGGATATAGATAGGCATTTCTTCTCTGGGGTAGTAGTAGTGGGAAAGCAGATGATGAAGAAAATCGAGTGAGTGCTGCGAGGTCCAGATGGGACAGAGCAGTTGCCAAGTTTATTACTCTTTTAGCACCACCCAGGGATCACGTGTAGGGTTGTCTAAGGTATTTCCTACGTGTTGCAGACTCCTTGGTCTGCTGCAGCTTGCTGGTTTTTAGTTTATTATTTTAAATGTATCTTTCTACTATTATATCCACCTCCACCTTACAGAAAACCACAGCCAAATAGCACTAGACCCTACTCATAGTGTTGTGTTCCTGCTGGTGAGTAAGGTTGCCAAAGAGCTCAAAGAGGACCCAGTGCGTTGACGATGAGGGACCTTCTTGTTCCTTTAGTCGTCAACACAGTGAATCCTCCTTTTTGTAAAGGGTTGGCAACGCGCATGTGACTCCTTTGGAGTTGCAGGCGTCCATAGGTTACGGTAGCTGCTTACCATCAGGCGGGCCGTATGCTTGTTTGCCACCGTCGTGGTATAAAAAAAAAAATATATATTATTATGTAAAGAATGATTTTTGTTGTTCTATTACGGTTGTGAAAGGTAGTCATTGTCAATCTTGTTTGTTTAATTTCCATTCTGTGTTTTATAAACCAATAAATATCAAAGGTATCATCCTTATTTTATCATTTAAAGTCCCATATCACTGCATCCGGATAAAAAGGATGCAGTATTTGGTAATAAAAACTGGTGTCTGCTGCAAAAATTAGCAATCTCAGCCACTTAAGAGCGCACCAGCGTCGCTCTCAGCGCTAAAACGCAGTCGCTGTAGCCGAATACGGCTAGGACTAGGAATTCCAAATCTATCTACTCGCGCGTTATTCTGCTAATTTTCCGCTTTGTGCATGTCTGCTTTTTATGCTAAATATCTTACGTTAATTTTCTTTTTTAAATCACGTTAGACTCCCTAAAGGCCAGGAAAGAATAACAGTGTTGCAAATTATGGGGTCAACTTGCAATTTCCCACTGTTATGCTGATTCTGAGCCTTTTCTTTATCGCGCACATTGCTGAACACATTCTGAACTTCTATAGTACCTATACTCGTCTAGCGTTTACCTTTAGGTATGCATTTTTCAACCTCTGTTTTTTTATGTTTATAGTATGTTTATTGAATAAATTTACATCTATCTAAATGTTTTGCCTGACAGCTATGTTTGTTAACATTATTTTGCCATTTCTATTGACCTTTGCATACTATACTATCACACAGATAGTAAATGCCTTGGTTGGAAAAATAATGTTAGTTTTATTTTTATGGATAGCCTCAAGGGTCTTCGCCAAAGTTAATACCTATTTTAAAATGCAAGGTTACCGTTTTCGTCCTCTTTTATTTATTTTAAACTTGATGTAACTGACAGTTCTTAAAATAGTAGTCGAAATAGTAATTATATAACAGATCACAAAAAAGTTATATCACTTTAAATCATTGAAAGTGAAATAACGTTTTCGACTATTAGCCTCTCTTTCGCTCGTACAGTAAGAGCGATAGAGACGCAGATAGTCGATGCTCACAGTAGGCCCCTCAGGTTTCGTTTACTCAGCAGTATAACACAGGGTTATTAATATTATGTAAAAAATATATATATTTAATTTTAATTACTATCTCTAGTACAGTTTAGATTTTTGAAAGTCTTTCAAGTTATTACTTTTGAATATTTAACGCAAACGTGAATTTTTAATTATTCTCAAATAATCCCCTCCCCCTTGGGGGAGAAATAAAATTTTCAGATTTACCTAAAAGGGTACAAATCAAATGCCGACGCAAACTAACGAAATCAAATTTTTCCAACATTTTTAAATGTCGTATTTTATCTGACATGGATTATTTTTCAGCTTCTGCGAACCAAGTTTAAAGCTATTAACACACGAAGTGGCAACGCGTCTCGTTCTGTGGCTGAATGTATGTGAAATTTCAATTTTATAATTGAAAGAAAAATGGAAAAATTCACCGCGTCGAGCAAGATTCGAACTTGCGACCTTTCGGAACACCGGTCCGACCGCTCTGACCAACTGAGCCATCGACGCTTACTCAACCGCGGCGAATCTTTCCATCAGTTCCTTCATTGCTTACGTCAGAGGGTGACGTGTAGCCGGTGTTCCGAAAGGTCGCAAGTTCGAATCTTGCTCGACGCGGTGAATTTTTCCATTTTTCTTTCAATTATAAAATTGAAATTTCGCTTGCAGACGTTTCTGCTTAATACAAAATTAATTCTGAATGTACCTATATGTATTATTAAAGTATCGAAGGATAAGATATATGTAGACGGAGACCTTAGTACAAAAATGGCATCCAAAATGGTAATGATACTCATATTATCAGCCTCTCCTTGCTCCTCATCCTTCTCTTCATCTCCTTGATACTCAATTATCCATACGATTTTTTACATTAGTGCCAGGTACCCACTAAAACGGGTATTAGACATTGCAATTTGTAGGGTCCAACCTGTCAGGTTGGTAGGTGTAATGGCAATGGTAGGTGTAGGGAGTAGGAGCCCCGATCTAGGGCGATCAGCAGTGTCCCGACACCCGCAGCTGTTTATGGAGGTCGTTAGAGTTATTTTACCTTTTTTAGGGTTCCGTAGTCAACTAGGAACCCTTATAGTTTCGCCATGTCTGCCCGTCCGTCCGTCCGTCGGCGGATAATCTCAGTGACCGTTAGCACTAGAAAGCTGAAATTTGGTTCTAATATGTATATAAATCACGCCGACAAAGTAGTAAAATAAAAAGTGGAAAAAAATGTTTTATTAGGGTACCTCCCCTATACGTAAAGTGGGGAGTGATTTTTTTTTTCATTTCAATCCTAACGTGTGATATATTGTTGGATAGGTATTTCAAAATGAGTACGGGTTTATTATAATCATTTTTTGATAATGTAAATATTTTCGGAAATAATCGCTTCAGAAGTTAAGAAAAATGTGTACCCCCCCCCCCCCCTCTAACTTTTGAACCATAAGTTTTAAAAATATGAAAAAAATCTCAAAAGTAGAACTTTATAAAAACTTTCTAGGAAAATTATTTTGAACTTGATAGGTAGAATAGTTTTTGAAAAAGAATACAAAATAATTTCTGAATTAAGTTTGTAATTTAACCGTATAAGCAGGTGTTTATTGTACCTGTAATTTCTACGAAATTGCAATGAAATGACGTGCTTTCAAATAAAGTAAAAACGGTGTAAATAAAAATCATCTTCCATACTTTAAGCTCGCGCGCAATAGTTTACTTAATTTGCCGATAGATGTCGCTGTACGTGGAACGCTCATATCATATCCTACATGGCGGTGTTATTTTAACTCTTAAGTGGGGACACTTACTGTGACGGACGGAAAACTACGGAACCCTACACTGAGCGTGGCCCGACACGCTCTTGGCCGGTTTTATTTATAATGTTAGCCATTTTCTACACATTCCGTCTGGTTTATTATTTAAAATAAAAGTTAAAATGTATAGTAATTCACTGATAATTAATATATATATCTAGTTTTGTATTTAAATAATAGAAGGGTTGGGCAGATGAAGTTAGATTCAGGCAGCTCGAGCGGTCATTTAAATATCTATAATTAAAAAAAAAAAAACAGTTTAATGTTTTATTTAATGTGTACTGTTATGAGTATTATTACTGTACTTCACCAACAACCTTCACCAATACATTTTTTAGATGTTTTGAAGGCATCTCTGTAAACGTTGAACTAGCCGGTAGGGACGATTTGTTGGTGAGGTAAGGTCGGTAGGGGTGATTTGTACGGAAAGTGTAATAACGGGCGTTGGGGCCGATAGGAGTTGAACACAACAGGTTGGACCCTACAAATTGCCATGTCTAATAGCCGTTTAAGCGTTGAATACTGATAGTGATCCTGTGGCGTTCCATTGCAAGGCGGAGTCGGTAGTCGTTGGTGGTTTTAGATGGAAGCCCTTCATGATAAGTCCGTCATTTCCCCTGGTGCCCCCGAACAGACCAAACATTATGTATAAATATGGCCACGTTTAGGCATTTTTGGCATAGCTTTCGGTGATTTTTATTACTCATTGAATATTCTAAACGCAAATTATTTTTTTATTGAGCAGAAACGTCTGCTAACGATACCAAAATGTTTACAAAAAAAAATTCTCGGGCGAGATTTTTATAAGAAATATAAATAAGTAATTAGTGTATAAATTAATACAAAAAAATCTATTAATGAAAATTCTATACGTATAATTATTAATTATGTGTCGTTCCAGATTAATTTATAGTTCAAGTCCAAGTCGTCCTACAAGACACCTTCAAAAATGTATTTGGTATATAATAATAAAATATTATTTATTTCAGACTCTATATAAACGGTCACGTGATCCTCGGCGATACTGTGTGAATCATCCTTTTAATTTGCGGTCGCTGCCTGTTCTTAAAAACAGAATAATAGCGAGCTTAAAGTCGCGCGCAATAGTTTACTTAATTTGCCGATAGATGTCGCTGTACGTGGAACGCTCATATCATATCCTACATGGCGGTGTTATTTTAACTCTTAAGTGGGGACACTTACTGTGACGGACGGAAAACTACGGAACCCTACACTGAGCGTGGCCCGACACGCTCTTGGCCGGTTTTATTTATAATGTTAGCCATTTTCTACACATTCCGTCTGGTTTATTATTTAAAATAAAAGTTAAAATGTGTAGTAATTCACTGATAATTAATATATATATCTAGTTTTGTATTTTAATAATAGAAGGGTTGGGCAGATGAAGTTAGATTCAGGCAGCTCGAGCGGTCATTTAAATATCTATAATTAAAAAAAAAAAAACAGTTTAATGTTTTATTTAATGTGTACTGTTATGAGTACTATTACTGTGCTTCACCAACAACCTTCACCAATACATTTTTTAGATGTTTTGAAGGCATCTCTGTAAACGTTGAACTAGCCGGTAGGGACGATTTGTTGGTGAGGTAAGGTCGGTAGGGGTGATTTGTACGGAAAGTGTAATAACGGGCGTTGGGGCCGATAGGAGTTGAACACAACAGGTTGGACCCTACAAATTGCCATGTCTAATAGCCGTTTAAGCGTTGAATACTGATAGTGATCCTGTGGCGTTCCATTGCAAGGCGGAGTCGGTAGTCGTTGGTGGTTTTAGATGGAAGTCCTTCATGATAAGTCCGTCATTTCCCCTGGTGCCCCCGAACAGACCAAACATTATGTATAAATATGGCCACGTTTAGGCATTTTTGGCATAGCTTACGGTGGTTTTTATTACTCATTGAATATTCTAAACGCAAATTATTTTTTTATTGAGCAGAAACGTCTGCTAACGATACCAAAATGTTTACAAAAAAAAATTCTCGGGCGAGATTTTTATAAGAAATATAAATAAGTAATTAGTGTATAAATTAATACAAAAAATCTATTAATGAAAATTCTATACGTATAATTATTAATTCTGTGTCGTTCCAGATTAATTTATAGTTCAAGTCCAAGTCGTCCTACAAGACACCTTCAAAAATGTATTTGGTATATAATAATAAAATATTATTTATTTCAGACTCTATATAAACGGTCACGTGATCCTCGGCGATACTGTGTGAATCATCCTTTTAATTTGCGGTCGCTGCCTGTTCTTAAAAACAGAATAATAGCGAGCTTAAAGTCGCGCGCAATAGTTTACTTAATTTGCCGATAGATGTCGCTGTACGTGGAACGCTCATATCATATCCTACATGGCGGTGTTATTTTAACTCTTAAGTGGGGACACTTACTGTGACGGACGGAAAACTACGGAACCCTACACTGAGCGTGGCCCGACACGCTCTTGGCCGGTTTTATTTATAATGTTAGCCATTTTCTACACATTCCGTCTGGTTTATTATTTAAAATAAAAGTTAAAATGTGTAGTAATTCACTGATAATTAATATATATATCTAGTTTTGTATTTAAATAATAGAAGGGTTGGGCAGATGAAGTTAGATTCAGGCAGCTCGAGCGGTCATTTAAATATCTATAATTAAAAAAAAAAAAACAGTTTAATGTTTTATTTAATGTGTACTGTTATGAGTACTATTACTGTGCTTCACCAACAACCTTCACCAATACATTTTTTAGATGTTTTGAAGGCATCTCTGTAAACGTTGAACTAGCCGGTAGGGACGATTTGTTGGTGAGGTAAGGTCGGTAGGGGTGATTTGTACGGAAAGTGTAATAACGGGCGTTGGGGCCGATAGGAGTTGAACACAACAGGTTGGACCCTACAAATTGCCATGTCTAATAGCCGTTTAAGCGTTGAATACTGATAGTGATCCTGTGGCGTTCCATTGCAAGGCGGAGTCGGTAGTCGTTGGTGGTTTTAGATGGAAGTCCTTCATGATAAGTCCGTCATTTCCCCTGGTGCCCCCGAACAGACCAAACATTATGTATAAATATGGCCACGTTTAGGCATTTTTGGCATAGCTTACGGTGGTTTTTATTACTCATTGAATATTCTAAACGCAAATTATTTTTTTATTGAGCAGAAACGTCTGCTAACGATACCAAAATGTTTACAAAAAAAAATTCTCGGGCGAGATTTTTATAAGAAATATAAATAAGTAATTAGTGTATAAATTAATACAAAAAATCTATTAATGAAAATTCTATACGTATAATTATTAATTCTGTGTCGTTCCAGATTAATTTATAGTTCAAGTCCAAGTCGTCCTACAAGACACCTTCAAAAATGTATTTGGTATATAATAATAAAATATTATTTATTTCAGACTCTATATAAACGGTCACGTGATCCTCGGCGATACTGTGTGAATCATCCTTTTAATTTGCGGTCGCTGCCTGTTCTTAAAAACAGAATAATATGTTTATGCGTTGCGCGCTGCCATAGCTCCTCGTGTGTTTCAGGCTTAATCCTGGCCAGTAAATCTTTCGAGTGCAGACTTTCCGCTAATTAATGAATTAATTCCGAAGTTAATTTGCATGATCCGACATAAAACGGATAATTGGGGTTGTTTGAGATATTTAATATAACTGCAGTTAATTATACTGATTATAAGGGTCATAGAAACGAAATTAAAAATTTGACTCAAAAACTATGGCGTGTTTTTGGACAATCCTGTACTGATCTATATAGCAAAGGTTTTATTATAGGCGATGATATTTTGTATAAATAACATACGTAGATATATAGAAAACAAAATTAATTCATTAACAAGCAGTCGTAGGTATACACAAATACACTTCCTTAACCCGGGCCAGAGTAAACAAGCAGTTTTGGAAGCGGTCGAAAAGTAAGCTTAACGTTTTTAACTACCTTTAGGCAGACAAAGTATTTACCAGAATAGTAGTTTATGTAACTGTTACGTAATAAGGGACCTTAAAATATGAGTGTGGTTTTATGAAACGAGCCGCAGGCGAGTTTTATAATAAGATCACACGAGTGTTTTAAGGCCTAATTACGTATAGTTCCATACACTGCTTTATCTACATACATATTATAAATCCTAAATGAAGTGTTCGGAAACCATTAGAATGACCGACATTGCACCGCCATGACCAACTCGATTGTGCCGGCGGTCGCGCGGGCGCGTGCCGGCAGGCTGAGAGGAGGGCATATTACCGTACCGTAATGAATTTTCATACGTTTTAACCACACTGTCAATGATATTACGTTACTGGTTGCAGTAATGATGGTAATTACATGCGGTTTCCGAACGCGGAATAGAGGATTTATGATATTGGTGTAGATAGGTAAATATATTTGGGATTTACGAGTAGACCGACTTTTGGACGATATAGTTTCTCATCATGTGTTATTAAAGTTAAATTAACTAGTAGTCCGCCTCGAACTGAGAACTCAAGATTTACTTGCAAACGAGATGACCAATATAACAAGACCCTTCTGAAGATTTTTTCACGTTTTAGCACCACAACCCCATGATCGATCCTCATATACAAACTCTCAAATTATATATATCTTTGCTAAAACCCCAACAAATTTCATAAAGATCAGAAAAACGTTACTAAAGTTACCGTGAAACAAACCCTCAAAATCAAAAAGCCATCGAAATGCCGAGACGTCCCAGCAGCCGAAGTCGTTTACTCTCCGCTCGTTCGATAAACAAACAGGCTTCATTCTTCTACACCGCATAAAACAACCACCATCAAGACTAATATTCACTTTAAATTCCGTCTTCAGTTATAAGACATTCCGCACACACAAAGGAATTGGGTCGCGTGTCTCATTGGACAAGCAAAATCATACATTGACGACGTTTTTACGTGGATTTCTAGCAAAGAGGAATTAAGTGGTTATTTATATTAAACAGATAAGATAAGCATATGTTTTATGCATTACAGCAGATTATAAGGTTGTATTTTTTAACTTTTAATCATACTTTTCTGGGAAATATGTAAGTCATATTAAACATCTTTTACTATGAGACAGCCCTCAAAAACACTAAAAATGCTCATGAAATCAAAATCATGAAAGATATTCAATTTTTAGGGATTTCGCTGTTTCGCCCCACCCCAGAGTGGAATGATTTAGTTCTCTTCCAGATTCAGACGAACATTTCAGAAAAATCTACTGATTTTGAGGCGCTTATTTCACAATTTTTGCTAGCGTAGTCGCGGAAAGAGACCAGTTGCATAAAAAAAGAAAAAAGCCAGCTGACTTTAATCTAAACAGATCACAAAAGACAGTCACCGAAACAGCCTCAGTTTAAATAAAACTACTTGAAACTTGTCAAAAACGCGCCGAGTTCTGAGCAGGAATAAAATACCGAGGGAACAAAGGAAATTGTAGATAAGAGTGGGAGTGCCACTTGGACCCGAGTGGCTTGAACCGTGTTGGAAAAATGTTTTTAGCCCTTGTCAGCATCGTCTACATCGTTAACTTCAGCGTTAATTATTAACAGAATGATGATATTTATGGTTTAAGAATTTATTTCTCTAAAAGAATATAATTCACTTATTTAGAGATATACAGTTAAAACATTATTAAGAGAACATCAGTAATTTAAACAGAAAATACAAATTCTTCACGCGCAATCTATTGGTAGCTTTAAATCGCAACTTAAGCAATACTATTTATCTCTTCCTTAGGTTTTTAAGTTGACACTGATGTTTCTTACTGTGTGTATTATATATGTATATATGTACGTATATGTATGTTTATTTTGTATTTATTTAAGTATGTATATTCATAGGAATGTGCTGTGTTATCTATTTCGTCTCTTTTGTTTCTATGCACCACCTGCTGCTTATTGTTTTTCTCTAGTCTCCACTACCCAAAGGTTGTCTGGAAGAAATCGCTCATTAGCGATAAGACCGCCTGTCGTTACCTCTACCCAAATTTATCTAATTGTAAAATTTGTGCTTGTAACTGTATGAGGTGTGCAATAAAGAGTATTTATTATTATTATTCTTAAGTATTATTTCTAAGTAAAAGTGGGTTATGGTGCACATCGGCCAACACGTTAGCACAAACAAAGTGATTGTCACCGCGCGAGCGCGGGCGGCCCAAAATATTGCAATATTATTTAAATAATGCTGCATCCAATAATTAACGGGATTTCTTTATGAAACCATTAACTGGTTTCAGTGACAGCAACGTTTTTAACGATTCTTCTTTTCCCAATCTCACTTTTTATTGAATATAAACTTTCATAAGATACAGAATTTATAAGTAACAGATTAACTCGTGTATGTTTAGTCACATCGCGCCTCATGTTTCGAAGACCTAAGCTCTCCGAAATATGCCACGCGTAGTGACTAAATAGCTGCTACTACACGTGTGTTTCACTTTGCTTATTGCTAAAATGTCCTTCGTTCGATTGGTTTTTACTATCAACCAGGCTTGGTGGGCAACAATTATAACCAACTACGTTACATCGTAGGCCGTAGAAGAAGTCATGATTAACGGCCTCCTAGCCTAGTTGGTACCCTGCCTATGAAGCAGGAGGTCCCGGGTTCGAATCTTGGTCAGGGCATTTATTTGTGTGTTTATCACGGATATTTGTTCCTGAATTATGGATGTTTTCTATGTAATTAAGTATTTATCTATATCTATCGTCGCCTAGTACCCACAACACAAGCCTTATTGAGCTTACCATGGGGCTAGGTTGATTTGTGTAGGATTGCCCCATAATATTTATTTATTTATTTATGATTGTGACGGATTCACAGGTAACATGTAGAATAAACCTGTGAAAAGGATGCCGCGAATCGTCGGTTTCCAGTCGGCCAGCAATATCCGATTTAACTCCGGGAAATATTAGTTTTTTCCTCTCGGATGCTAAATTATTAGCATTTGTAAGAATAATCAGATAACTGCAAACTCTTTCGACGCTCGGCGACAGAGATATTGAAAATAAAAGTGAACCCTTCTTAGGATAAAGCATAAATTTGATGCAAATGAGAAACTTAGATCGATTATAGGTAAATTAGGCATCTAGATTCAGAAAAGCTATGTAAAAAAAGGGAAAGGGGTGAGTGGAAGGGGTTAATTACATGGAAAATTATTTTCTTTTGTTCGATAACGAAATTGAAAGTAAGAAAAATGGTCCAGCCGTTGAAGACTTTTTGTTGTTTTCATGATTTTTAATTATTTTTATTTAATATAAAGTTAAAAATAAGACAAAAATAAATAAAAAAAAGTTTTGTCATATCAATATACCAAATTGTCATTTTCCCATCTTATTCATTGGTTAAGTAATAATTATATAGCCTAATGTTTTCTATTTCCTAAACATACTCAAAAATTAATATTGCACCTCTCTTGATCCAACTTAATGAGGAAATTACGGTTGAAACTCACTTAAACAGACCACTAGTTTCAACATTACAATTAGAAACATAAAATTATCGCAAAAAAATACAATTTCAAGTGGCTGGTGAAACAAGGTCGCTTACTATGGGCCTCATAAGAAGGCTCAAAGTTACCCAAAGGGCAATGGAGAGGGCTAATGCTTGGAGTCCCTCTGCGTGATCGCATCAGAAATGAGGCCATCCGCAGCAGAATCAAAGTAACCGATATAGCCCTCCGACTCGCTAAACTAAAGTGGCAGTGGGCGGGGCACATTGCTCGTAGAAACGATGGCCGTTGAGGCGTAAAGGTCCTCGAGTGGCGACCACGAACTGGAAGGCGCAGCGAGAGTAGACAAGGTGGACTGATGACTTGGTAAAGGGCGCGGGAGTCCGCTGGATGCGGGTGGCGCAGGACCGGTAATTGTGGCACTCTTTGGGGGAAGCCTTATGTTCAGCAGTGGACGTCTTTCGGCTGATATGATGATGATGATGATAAAGTGACTGGAAACTATTATATTCTTACTAGCTGTACCCGAGGCTTCGCTCATGTGCATTTTGGAGGTTCTGTCATTCCATCCAGCCATTAATCCAGGCCATTATTCTACACCTTATGCTTTCTACATGTCAAAGTTCATCAAATTGAATACTGAACGATTGAATAGTCCGTGATAAGAAAACTGATTAAAAGCAGAGTACACTCACCTTTCTTATACTGTGCTAAAACGGAGAGCGTCAAGAACTACAAATGCCGATAGCCGAGTTCCTGCTGCAGAACATGCTTCCAACAGAGGGCCAAATCAAACGCCGTATGGTAAGCGTGTGAGGTCAGCGTTCCAGCGGGAAGGACCTGCAGCAGCAGGAAAAATCGAACATAACTCAAGCAATGTCTGTAAAGGCCAAAAGGACGAGGAGCGTTTAGGGCCTGAACCTGTATTCGGAGCGATAATTGTTTCAGCAGCATCTTGACAGGAATCAGGCGAAACTCAATGGTCATGTGTTTTAAAAACGAATCTGAGAGCTGAAGGCCCGAGGGTGAGTGAAAATGTCTGGTAAGCCAAGGACCGGGTATCGCATAGGGCCCAGGCCCGGAGCGTCGCTGTGAGAATAGCTTTAGGAGCAGCATGACAGGTACCGGATGAAACTAAATGATCAAGTCTAAAATTAACCGCTGGATTCATAACTACCCTTCTTATTGTGTTGAGCTGTTAAGGCGAAATTAAAATATTCTCCAAATCCGCAGGACTCCATCATCATCATCATCATCATCGTGACCAAAATTTTAATGATAACAGATGGTATATTTTATTGAAATAGCCATGAACACACGTAAATATGTTGAATATTTTCCCAAAAATATTTACGAGAAATTAGAAACGTGATTTGTTTTGAAGTCCTGAATGAACAAAGGCAATTATTTTCCCACTTTTTCACTATTTGAAAAATTGCCGTTTGTTGACAAATAAAGTTTGAGTAAAGTGTTGCTAGTAAAATAAATCTAATATTTACCACTCAGTTCAACACATGATACAACTGTGCGGTAAGTGTTGCCGTTTAAAAAATTGCATCGATTTCATACGAGTAGACTAAGTGGGAAATAATATCCCATTGTACTAATAAGGGTTAATTCGATAGATTTCTGAAGCATTCGTTTTGTTTTCTAAAATACTTTTTATTAAACTTGCAAAGTTTATTAGATTTTTTTATACCACGACGGTGGCAAACAAGCATATGGCCCGCCTGGTGGTAGCAGCTACCGTAGCCTATGGATGCCTGCAACTCCAGAGGTGTCACATGCGCGTTGCCGACCCTTTACTAAAGGAGGATTCACTGTGTTGACGGCTAAAGGAACAAGAGGGTCCCTCATCGTCAACACACTGGGTCCTCTTTGAAATCTTCGGCAACCTTACCAGCAGGAACGCAACACTACGAGTAGGGTCTAGTGCTATTTGGCTGTGGTTTTCTGTAAGGTGGAGGTAGTTCCCCAGTCGGGCTCTGCTCCAGATTTGAGCGAGATGACATTCGCTGTGCTGTCCCCTACCACACATAGCGAGATGATATTCGCAGCATTCGCGTTATGTTGAGGTTTGCAATAAATAATACCATAGACTTAATATACTTAACCAATGTTTAAGAATGTTTAGAAATCACACTGCCTCAGGCGAGACTCGTACTCGCGACTCTGGGATACCTGCCCATCGCTCTGCATTACATTGTGGTGACGTTCTGCTGAATACAAAAACAATGTTTAACAAATTCTACTAGTATTCTTTCTGCTACCAGTCCCGCTAACCGCTCCACTACCCGCTCCGCTACCTGCTCCGCCACCCGCTCCGCTACCGGCTCCGCTACCCGCTCCGCTACCCGCTCCCCTACCCGCTCCGCTACCCGCCCCGCTAACCACTAAGCAATGTAAGGCTGTATCTAATCATCGACAAGCTCATTTTAATATCATTAACTCCAACACCCTTGAACAAAAAGGCCGATCTTAAGTTTCTAAATAAAAAGGACATATGTCTCCTTAAATTAACGGGCGCTTCTCTCATTTTGTTATTGGTAGTCCTAACTTGTTTTGCTTGAGCTACATAAGATAAAGGACATATCTCTTTTTAGATTAGTAGGCGTTTTTGTCATTTTTATACTCGAACTCAAAATTTGTTACGCAAAGTGAAGTGCCAAAGTAAAGAACTTTCGTGTACAAGGTTGTTTTGACGAATTTCAGTATATTTTCTGGTAATATTGTAAAATTTTATGGAGATTTTTTGTCGTTGAAAACAGAGTTGGTAAGAACTCATTTAATGATGTGCTGAACTAGTCTCTGCTCGCGGTTTTCCCACATAGAAAGTCTTGCAAACTTTCAGCTCCGTTCTCACATCTTAAGCGATATTCAAAAATATTTACTTTGGAAGATTCCGACATTTCAAGGATTTTTTTTTGTGTAGAAATTTAAAAACAAGATACTTTATACTTATACACGGTAAATATCCCGTTTTTAATAGTAGTTTACTGTTACTGACCATGCTAGCTTGCAATCGTATATCTGCTTATATATAAATATAATTGTGCTCCAACTTTCAAATGTTTACCATAAGATCTACGTTGTTTTGACGTAAAGCTAGTTTTATATGTTTTTTAGCCTGAAATATAAATTCTTGTTCAATGGTTTTGCTCAAATAAAAATAGGATAAACAAAATTCCGCTATTAATAAATAAAGGTAATAAAAAGGAAGTTATTGAAATATTGTCTTTATCTAATTGACAAATTTAAGTTTCTTTATAATTAAACAATAGGTACATTCTCTGTTTCTCAAGCTGTTTTGATATGTCTTCTTCAAAAACTACGCATTATTGTGTAAATATCTTTAATATAATAAGTCCCGCCGAGTTTGTTGCCGGTCATAATACTTCTCGAGTCAGAGATGTAGGGTTAGAACCAGTAGTCGTTTTTTCCTCTGACGTTCATAAGTGCATTGTAATGTGCCTAAATTGAAGAATAAATATCTATTACTAGCTTTCGCCCGCGACTTCGTCCGCGTATAATACGGTTCCTCATACAGAGTTTCGTATCCAATTTTATCTTCTTAACTAACTTTTGTTAATTCCAGAACCATCTTCTTAATCTATTTATACTTATAGCTATACACATTTTCAACCCCTTTTTTACCCTGTTCGAGGTTGAATTTTAAAAAACGCTGAAATCACTTTTATTGTTTTTTAATTATTAGTAAACGTACGAAGTTTCAAATCTCTAACTCAAAATTTTAAACCCCATCCATACAAACTATCAACCCCCTTTTTACCTCCTTAGGGGATGAATTTAGAAAAACCCCTTCTTAGTGGATACTAACGTTATAAAAACAACCTATTGTGAAAAATTCAGCTCTCTAGGTCCAACGGTTCGGGCTGGGCGTTGATTTAAGTGAGTCAGTCAGTCAGTCAGTCAGTCGGGACTTTTACGTTTATATACATATAGATCTTTTTAGGGTTCCGTAGTCAACTAGGAACCCTTATAGTTTCGCCATGTCTGCCCGTCCGTCCGTCCGTACGTCCGCGGATAATCTCAGTGACCGTAGGCACTAGAAAGCTGAAATTTGGTACTAATATGTATATCAATCACGGCGACAAAGTGGAATTTTTTTTTTATTAGGGTACCTCCCCTGTACGTAAAGTGGGGAGTGATTTTTTTTTTCATTTCAACCCTAACGTGTGATATATTATTGGATAGGTATTTAAAAATGAATAGGTGTTTCCTAAAATCATTTTTCGATAATGTAAATATTTTCGGAAATAATCGCTCCAGAAGTAAAAAAATATGCGCCCCCCCCCCTCTAACTTTTGAACCATAAGTTTTAAAAATATGAAAAAAATCTCAAAAGTAGAACTTTATAAAAACTTTCTAGGAAAATTATTTTGAACTTGATAGGATGAATAGTTTTTGAAAAAGAAATACAAAATAATTTCTGAACTAAGTTTGTAATTTAACCGTATAAGCAGGTGTTTATTGTACCTGTAATTTCTACAAAATTACAATGAAATGACGTGCTTTCAAATAAAGTAAAAACGGTGAAAATCGGTTCACGCAATAAAGAATTATCCCATAAAAATCATCTTCCATACTTTATGCTCGCGCGCAATAGTTTACTTTATTTGCCGATAGATGTCGCTGTACGTGGAACTCTCATATCATATCCTACATGGCGGTGTTATTAACTCTTAAGTGGGGACACTTACTGTGACGGACGGAAAACTACGGAACCCTACAGTGAGCGTGGCCCGACACGCTCTTGGCCGGTTTTTTTAAAATAGTGTGTGAAGAAAACGTGACTTGAAAATTCGCGCAGCATTGTGACACGGATTAATCCAATATCAGATAAGTGAGCCAGTGTCGTTTGATTCTCTTAGAGAAAACTATCTAGAGGATGGAATCAAACAGAAAAGAAATGTGATTACAATGATCTCTGTTTTTGATTTCAACGTACGATTCTGTACGATTGTTTTAACAATAGGTAAAATAGAATTTTTGTCTTTACTCTTCGGCTTTTGAGTAGTATATTACTGTTTAATTATTTGTATATTTTATTTTGCTTATTGTTTTTCAACGCTGTTACCCATTATTCATATATGCTTAAGTTTAGGTAAAGCATTCAGTACAGTATTTATCTAAAACATATCTATAAATAATTTGTACTTTGTTAACTAACTTTTTAATTTTAAAAGAATAAACAGATACAGAGTTTCGTATGGGTGGTGGTATGTTGTTCCGGCATTTTTTTTTATACCACGACGGTGGCAAACAAGCATACGGCCCGCCTGATGGTAAGCAGCTACCGTAACCTATGGACGCCTGCAACTCCAAAGGAGTCACATGCCCGTTGCCGACCCTTTACCAAAAGGCGGATTCACTGTGTTGACGACTAAAGGAACAAGAAGGTCCCTCATCGTCAACACACTGGGTCCTCTTTGAGCTCTTTGGCAACCTTACTCACCAGCAGGGTCTAGTGCTATTTGGCTGTGGTTTTCTGTAAGGTGGAGGTACTTCCCCAGTCGGGCTCTGCTCCAGATTTGAGCGATGACATTCGCTGAACGTGCCCTACCACACTTAGCGAGATGCCATTCGCAGTACCCATACCTCTCTTTTTGGCGTAGTTTAAGGACATACCCAGGTCCGGACGTAGTTTAAGGACATACCCCGGGTCATTTCGTGGTGGAAAATCTAAAACGGCCACAAAATGCAGCAGACAAGAACGATAAGTTAACATTTGTACTTTTTTAACTCACTGGATTTTCTCTATCATCTGCTTTCCCACTACTGCTACCCCAGGCAAGAAATTCATGTCTATATCCAGTGACATGTAGCCATAAGATAAATAAATAAACTTGGAATTGCTACTATTTTGATATCATCAGTGAAACTAAATATGTTAACGAATTCACTAGAACTTAATAGAAGAGAAAAAGGTGCCGAAGCACCCAGAACATCTGGCGCCGGGCTTGAAAATGACCTCATATTTTCACTTTTGCATGTTCAATTGGTGCGAGAATCATAGTTCTATTTTAATGATAAATGCCTCTTACGTTTGTTCATTTATTAGGATTCCGTACCTCAAAAGGAAAAAACGGAACCCTTATAACATCACTTTGTTGTCCGTCCGTCCGTCTGTCTGTCAAGACCCTTTTTCTCAGGAACGCGTGGAGGTATCAAGCTGAAATTTATATCCAGTACTCAGGTCTAATGTCCCTTGGAGCAAAACTTCAAACTTCTAAGGCAACGCAATCAAAAGATACAGCCGTTTATGCCGCAAATTTACGCAAATTTCGAAACTCGTAAGGGAATCAAAACCTACAAGGTAGAGTCTGGCTATTAAAATATTACCCAAATATTTGGCGGATAATTCAAAAAAATTTGGGCTGGTCACACCTTGTGTAGTAGGAATTATAGTTTTGATACTAGAAAATATTTTTGATTTTCTGTGCACACGTAAGGTACCTAAACAGACAGAAGTCAAGGAAGTAAACAAGCTTCATAGGGTGTTAGAAAGATCATAAACCGACAAGAGAAATTCAATCAGAAATTAAAGTCCCCAAAACATGCTCAGAAGCAAGGAAAAATAATTTAATAACTATGTACTCGAGTTCCCTATTCACAAGTTTAAGGGATGGTTTTGGTTGGTTTACATACTGTATAGACATGTTTCGCCAAGATATTTTTATATATTTTATATTTTAATATCAAATTAAGTCTGACCAGTAACTCCCCAGATTTCTTCTAAATATTGGCTTTCAGTAACTTCTTACGTCCCAATGTTTTGATTGTATATATATTTTCCAGAACTTCTAGTTTATCCGTTTCTTAACACACTTGTCCTGTTTATGAGATTCAGGTATTAATAAATTCACGTACTTACTTAATGAATGTTATAGGCAAATGTTAGAACTAGTACAAAGTATCAACATATCAATAGAGCACCAACCTACAAAATTGATGACGACTTGTAAACATTGCAGTTTTTCGTTACAACACGCTTCACGTCAATTTCGCACATTGTCGTAATTATTTACGAGCTTAAATAATAGTTTACGGACCTCACTCGGTATAGTTATTTTTAATATTATTTAAAATAAACCCCTTATAAACTGTGAACAATTTGAATGAATGATATAAATTTGACAACAGAGTTTTATCTTTTTTTAAATCATAGACAATTGGTGATAAAAAAAGGAAATATCGGTCAACAATATTTGGCTAGCCAAACTCTACTTCCCGTGAACTCAGAATCTTGAAATTTAGTACGAAGCAACGTCTTATAGCATAGATAAAGGAAAAATTGCAAAAACCGTACATTTTTAGTTACATCATATAATAATAATATTTTTAATAATTTTAAAGTTACTACCCCTATATACCTACAGGTTTGTATGGAACCCTCGGTGCGCGAGTCCGACTTGCACTTGGCCGGTTTTTTTACTGTATAAATGCTAGAAAGTTTTTCTTAGAAAACGATGATTCTACTTTTTGGAGATTTTTCCTTTCTATCTAAATCCTAACCTTACTGATAATGCGAAAGTAACTCAATTCGTCTTTAGCTTTTCATACCAATCCCTGAACCGATTTAGATGAAATTATCAATGGAGTTAATTTGTGTCCCGGGAAAGGATAAGCTAGTTTTTATCACGTATATCATGAGAATAGGGGGGAAAAATATTATATAATTGTTACTAGCTGTTTCATTTTAGTTATTCAGGCACGTACGAAGTCGCGGGCATGAGCCAGTAATAGGCATGGTGAATTTGTTTCATGTATGGTATCAATCGATTCGTTTTGTTGTGAGGATCAAATGTCTATATAGGGCTAATTGCGTTAGAGCAACGCAAAATTCAGAAATGAGACTTAAAGTCCGAGATTTGCATTTGTTTCTCAAAACGCTCCTAACAAAATGACGTGCAAAAGTGACGTCACGATCACATAGTCGCCCTGTTTAAAGTATGCAAAAAATATGGAATTGCTATTTTTACAGTGAAATGTTGCGTTTATGTATATGGATGCCATACAATTTATTTTATAGTAAAATGTAAAAAATCTAATGGTATCATTGTTTTTTTTTAATTTCGCACTTTAAAAAATCGTAAAATTTTGAAATGTTGCAGCTTGATATCTTTGAAACAATTCAATATAATTTATAATTTTTCACTTTAGTTCGATATAGTGATCATTTTGCATCCTATCAACTAAATTTTATTGCATAATTCAACATGTGTCATCATGCCTATTTAATATTATAAATCCGAAAATAACTCTGTCTCTGTGTCTGTTCCCTCTTGACGCTCAATCGATTTAATATATGATATTAGTAGGTAGACATATTATTGTGCTTTCAAATTCGATGGAAAGTTATCGTGGTCGGACTCTATAACTACTAATTTGGTCTAATGAGTATAGATAGCCATCTCAAGTAAGTACCTACATTCAGGTGGCATTCCCATTCGGCCTAATTGTTTCGCTCGTTAGTGGCCAAACAAACGCGAAACGCGTGTCGTGTAAACCTAAATGTCATATCTGTATATGATTTCCACTTACACTTACGACCTTTTTAAACTCAAGGTTAATAAGGTGCCTGGGTTGAGGGACAGGTTGTACAAAATGATTTTTTTACGTATGAGTTTAATGTGACTCAAGTCCTTTTGAAGTGAAGCAGGTTATATTGGGAGCGGACGAGAATACTCTATGAATATACGCTGTTATGTGTTAAGCTAATAGCAATTATGTGCTTTGGACACAATTTTACAAATTTAGTGTAAGTAGGTAAATCTAGTAGTTACTCCTATAGGACTTGATGTCAAATATATCTACACTTATCCGCCTTATATTAGACGGGCCACATGCTTGTTAGCTATCGTCGGAATATAGAAAAAATATGGAACCATAATCGTGTCCATCTCTCTCCGTTTCTTATCTCCGTTCGTCATCTCTGTCCGTTTTCAATTAACTTCAGAGATCCTAAGTATTATTAATCGATAAAAATGTATATAACTGCATAAAACTATATTCCCTGAAAATAAAGAATCATTCATTCATTAATTCAAATAAAGCCACTACCCAAGTCTTAGAATGAAACTTCATAAAGGTTTAATATGTTTATGTTATCTGGATTGAGCGAATGAAACTTGTTAGCAATTTAAATCTATATTGTTAGCAATTTTAAAATATTTTCTATTGTATTCATTACGTCTATTCATAATTATTATTGCAAAGACTGTGTACAGTCGAGGACAAAGATATGTATACACTTTTGGACCTTATTACAACGCAATAAGGTCCAAAAGTGTATACATCTCTTTGTCCTCGACTGTACCTACATTACCACCCTTGAAATTAGGCCCGTTTCAAATATATGATTTTGGCGTGTTTTCATTAGTTTGCATTATCTGTGGTTCACTGTGAAAAGATGTCATACGAAAAATACTGTGTTAATATTCATTTTACCAAGAGAGATATACGTTTAATGTTAATTATACTGCTTGTTTTAACTGAAAAACTACCCAGGTGGCTGCCAAACCCTGGATTTGAAGGCTAAGCTTTCAATATTAAAGTCTAAGCATATAAAAGTAGTAATTCTCTGGAGTTAGATTTATGATATACTAGCTTTCCGCCCGCGACTTCGTCCGCGTATAATACTCGTACGGTTCCTCATACAGAGTTTCAAATCCAATTTTATCTTCTTAACTAACTTTTGTTAATCCCCGAACCATCTTCTTAATCGATTTATACTTATAGCTATACAAACTTTCAACCCCTTTTTATCCCTGTTAGAGGTTGAATTTTAAAAAACGCTGAAATTACTTTTTTTGTTTTTTAATTATTAGTAAAAGTATGAAGTTTCAAATCTCTAACTCAAAATTTTAAACCCCATCCATACAAACTTTCAACCCTCTTTTTACCCCCTTAGGGGATGAATTTAGAAAAACCCCTTCTTACTGGATACTAACGTTATAAAAACAACCTATTGTGAAAAATTCAGTTCTTTAGGTCCAACGGTTCGGGCTGAGCGTTGATTTAAGTGATTCAGTCAGTCAGGATTTTTAAGTTTATATATATATATCATCTGGGGGCTTAGCCAAGATGACAATCGTTTTCAGAAAGCGAATCGAAACGCTATTCGTCTCTCTATCTCATGGAAGAGGGAGCGAGAGCGTTTAGCGCTTCGTTTCGTTTTCTGCAAACGATTGTCATCTAGGCAACAGTGCCTGTTAATGTTTGTGACTATATTATGCCATCGAATAAATAAAGCTGTAAAGGAGATCGTCAATTTTTGTTAGGTGATCTGGCCCAGATTATTTAGGACTGTTTAGGAATGGTTCTGACCTTTAAAGAATCGTCATAATTTCTAGGTCAGGATGGTGGTAAAAATATTGCGAAATGTAATGGGAAAACTGAAAAATCATGCATTTCAAACTTGAATCTGACAAGGACAATATTTGAAAGCGTGGTTACCTATGATTTATATATTAATGTAAAAAAAGTACCGATTTTTTAAAGATAATGTACAAAAGCGAACTTGAAAACAAAACGGGAATCATGATGAAATAATAAAAAGTCATATCTTGATCGTATTTATAGTTTCTGTATTTCGGTAAACAAAGATGCTGTCAAACCATCATTAATACTATTAACTGAACATTCCTAACACCTATTACGAAGGGATAAGGTTTACCACCGTTAAGTGCGATAGCACTAGTATCTGACATTACAAAATTGAAAAAAAGATGCGTTTCGTTATCGAAGGAGCATGATATTATGCCATTATGAAACCCACTTTTAATATTCAAACTCCGATCAAAAATGCAAAAATATGCATTTTCAATCTTTAGGCGTTTTAATACAGTCGATTTCTAATTTAAACTTCCGTATTCGTAGGCTTAGATACTATTTTAATATTACAATTTTCTAACTTACCGAACAGTATCAAAACGCAGATTATGTAACGGTATACATTGGCAGTGTCAAACCAAAAAATTCACAGATTTCGTGCCTCACACGACTATCGAGCACATTGGAAATGAATCTACGGAATTCGAAAAAATACTGTCGCTGAGCGACAAGAAAGTTGGGATAAGGAAAATGTTATAAAATAAAACTACGACGTTGAATGAAAATTATTTTATTCTTAGATTAACATAAGTATCCTCGACATAACGCCTGTGAACCAGAGTTGGGCAAAAATTAACGTGATTGAAACTAAAGTTAAAAATGAGAACGTTACTCATAATCATATGAACATGATTACGAATTCAATCACGAGCTTTCTAATCTGATTGACCACCGACATGAGTAAATCATGTCGATTTTTAGTTTCACTCATGATTAGCTGAAGTGATTACATTAGTAAGACAGTATGGTTAGTTAAACTAACGATTTAGTTGATTAGATGATTAGATTTTGATTAGATTTTGCGTAGCTACTAGCTCCTTCACTTTTTCCTTGACGAAACAGAGGCGGTACCTAGGTGAGTATAATATACATTTAGGATAAATGGCTATTTGTGACAATATTTCTAAAAGTATCATTTGGCGGTTGGCGCTTACGTCTTAAGTTGTAAGGTGCAGATTCAATATTGAGCAATAAAAGCGTAAATGCCGGTGGCAAATGTTACCTTTACCAAAATATCGACAATTTTTTTGTTAGTTTTTGGTATGAGTGTACAAATGAATGCTCCCATTTAACTTTGAAACGGCCTGTTCGGTTTTATTGCGGTTTTCGGCTACAGTTAAGGCAGCTATCACACAGCTGCGGTTTCCACATGCGCTTTTCATTTTCATTCTCATTCTCATTCTCATTCTCATTCTCATTCTAATTCTAATTCTCATTCTCATTCTCATTCTCATTCTCAATCTCATTCTCATTCTCATTCTCATTCTCATTCTCATGCTCATTCTCATTCTCATTCTCATTCTCATTCTCATTCTCATTCTAATTCTCATTCTCATTCTCATCCTCATTCTCATTCTCATTTTAATTTTCATTTAGGATAATGAAAATTTCTACATATGTATCTGGTTCAATATGTGAAATTTGGTTATAATCAGCGCCCGTCGTTAATAGTAAATCATTAATGGCGAAATTACTTGATTGTTTTGTGTTATGATTCAATCAGCGATTATTCAATCAGCGATGATTAGTAATTGATCACCGATTTTAATCAAGTGTGCCCAACTCTGCTGTGAACAAACAAATCGAAAAATTTCCACACGCATATCGAAGTTATTCCATATACATATTTCATTTATAGATTAATAAGCAGGATATAATAATGTTCAAAGTACAAGAAAATTATTACATTACAAATCCGTAGTCAACTCGAGAAATGGTAGCCACATATCTAAATAATTTTTAAGTAAAAAAAAAAACCGACTTCTTCGATGGGGGAAGCCAGTGAAGGATTATTGTAGATGGTGCACTCTATACAATGAAATAACTTGCTTAACAAACACAGCGAAGAGGACAAATCGTCAAACGTGAATCGTCGTCGTTGAAGAATTCCTTTCTCATTTTACATTTCACATGTTTATGGCATCAGCCGCAGTTCCACTTCATCAATATGTCACTGTTTTCAATGAAAATGCTTGATTTGTTGATTTAAATACAAAAATCACTTTATGTATGCCTTTAAGATTTGAGAAGTTTCCTCGATTCCTCCTGGATCCCATCGTCAGTAGGTACTTAGCTTGACGAAAATTTGTCCTGAGAAACTAACTTGCTTAACAAACATAGCGAAGAGGACAAATCGCCAAACGTGAACTATGCGTCATTGAAGAGTTCCGCTCTGATCATCATCAGCAGTTCCACTTCATCAAATGTCATTCTTTTGAATGAAAATGCTTAATTTGTTGATAAAAAAACAAAAATCACTATGTGTTTGCCTTTAAGATTTGAGGAGTTCCCTCGATTCCTCATGGATCCCATCATCAGAACTTGAGCTTGACGAAAATTTGTCCTGGCAATCTTACTTGCTTAACAAACACCGATGTGTGTTCGAAAAGAGGAGGAATCGCCAAACGTGAACTATGCGTCGTTGAAGAGTTCCCTTCTGATCATCATCAGCAGTTCCGGTTAATCAAATGTCACTGTTTTGAATGAAAATGATTGATTTGTTGATAAAAATCACTACATGTACATGCCATTAACATTTGAGGAGTTCCCTCGATTCCCCATGACGTAGTTATGGAGTAACAAACATAAAAAAAAAAAAAAAACAAAATAAAAAACATGCACGCCGAATTGAGAACCTCCTCTTTTGAAATCTTGAAGTCAGTTAAAAAAAAATAATGTGAAAAATGTCGTTCTGACTTTTTTCAAAAAGGTTAGGCTACAGGGCAGACCCTTAATCCGATCGTCTTTTTTATAAGCTTAAATTGTAGCTGACTAAATTGTCCAGAGGAATTCTTCTCAAATTTTTGATATCATTCTTCGTTTCCAAAATATCGAACGCCAAAATCAAAAATTTGGAAAAAATTGATTCTTTTTTTCACTATTCCGGCCATAACTTTTTTCTTTTTTGATTTTCCCAAAAAAATATTTTTGCATCTTACAGCTCTCGTAAATATGAGTCTTTTGAGCTATTTTTAAATATCATATCTTTACAACTTTCCGAGTTGTAAGGGGATCGCACTTTTCGTGAAATCAGGGCCTATACTGGAACGAACTAAAAGACATTTCCAATGTCAAAACAATCCCGTTTCAGGCCAGGGTGAAGTTAAACTTTATGTCAATGTCATAAGGACGTTAACGACTTGTCTTGCCTGTATTTTAATCTCGGAAAAAACAACATAATGTTTATTTATTTAGTATTTCTAATTCCCGTTTCATTTTTTTGCAATATTTTGTCTACTTTAGTAATAAAATGAGTATTTATTTTACATTGCAGTACAAACTGTATACGGTTTATATCAGGTGGCCCAGAATTGACGATCTCCTTTATAAATATATCATGCTTAATATATAAGTATTGGAGCTGTATCTTTCTACATAAAACGTTTTACCACGAAGAAGTTGAATACTTTGCGAAGTTTTACGATGAATAATGAAAACTTACAGTGTGTAAAAACTTAAAATATTAAACTACATAAAGCACTTAGTTTTAAATCCTTTTCTACACATATTTCAAATAAGTTTTACTATCGTAGCCACAGTTTCGCGAAACCTCAAAAATCCAAATTTTCCAGCATAATTACTTGCGGCAAAACGAGGTAGTTATCAAACTCTTAGCCCGTTGCGGAACTTTTTAACGAATTTTATGTAAAAGCTTGCGTTTTCTGGTTGCAAAATGTATTCGTGGCCTACATACGCTAGTTGAATAGTGAAACGACAGCTTTATTTTTTTGGAAATATACGGCTGAAATATAAAACTGCTCAAGACCGGGATACGAGGGAAAAAACCAGCCAAGTGCGAGTCCAACTCGCGCACCGAGGGTTCTGTACAAACCTGTAGGTATGTAAATATAGGGGTAGCAACTTTAAAAATAATTTTATGATATGATGTAACTAAATATTTACGGTTTTCGCAATTTTTCCTTTATCTGTGCTATAGGACGTTGCTTCGTACCAAATTTCAAGATTCTGAGTTCACGGGAAGTACCCTGTAGGTTTTGATTCCCTTGCGAGTTTCGAAAATTTGCGGAAATTTGCGGCATAAACGGCTTGCGTTGGCTTAGAAGTTTGATTTTTTCACAGCTCCAAGGGACAGTAGACCTGAGTATTTGATATAAATTTCAGCTTGATACGCGTTGATATACGCGTTCCTGAGAAAAAGGGTCTTGACAGATAGACAGACGGACGGACGGACAACAAAGTGATCCTATAAGGGTTCCGTTTTTTCCTTTCAAGGTACGGAACCCTAAAAAGAGAAGGGATTTAACCAGCATTAGGCTGCTCGCAGCACTTAAATAAATTAATACAATATTTATTACATTTATTTAATCTTTATTGCACATAAGGAAACTTAACGTACAAAAGGCGGACTTAATGCCTTAAGGCATTCTCTGCCAGTCAACCTTTAGGGCAAAACAGAAAAGAATATAATAATAATCTCTTCTGTAAAAACTATATATTACAAAATTTTAAAATTGTGAGACTATGAATATAAAAAAATTACGCAATCGAAGATAATATATGCATAGAGGAGCACAGGCTAAGAACTTTTAAGGCACCAAGTTTAATAGCTTTACCAGATGGCGCTATACGGTGGTTCCGTACATTATGCGGTAACTCCATAGAGTAATAACCCAAGATCCCGCATAGCCGGGCCACCCCCGCTGCCACGCTCGAAGTAATTTCACCCTACAGTGAGACCCTAATTTATTAGAAGTGACAGTAAACTTAGTACGTCTCCATGGCAACCATTAATGCCTGACTCTCTCTTACGATCCACGGGACAATCGCGCGTTCCCTGTCTAGCATTGCGTATTCTCCTCCCGCACCCCTTATTTTTGGCAAAATAACACATCAAAATATTTAATTTTGGGTGAGAATTTCTGTAAAGAAAGATTATATTATACAATACAATATTGTTGAATAAGAAGCAAATGTGAATAGCATAAAAAAATTACCGACTTCACTTAGCATCCACTTTTCCAACAGCAAATGCTATAATAGTTGAAGAGTTCCCTCGATTTCTCTAGGATCCCATCATCAGATCCTGACTTGGTTACAATGGGACCAACTGTGATGTTGTCATTCAAACAAAAAAAGAATTTTCCAAATCTGTCCAGCCCTCTTCGAATAATCCGTGAACATACATAAAAAAAACAAAGATTCCGACGAATTGATAACCTCCTCCTTCGAAATCTTAAAGTCGGTTGAAAACAATTTCAAGATGTCTTAAAATTTCTTAAAGGTGCTGTTTTGAATGACAATAGCTCTGGACTGCCACACTATACGAGACCAGGTGCAATATTCTGATATTAAAAAACATAAGCAATACATTAAAAACACAACTATATTTAACATAACTCCAACACACAACAAATAATCAAGCTATTGCTTAAAGTTGTATTGGAGTTGTATCGGAATAATTTTCAAGCAAATTCTGACATTTCTGATTCAGACGTTTAGGCGCTACCTGTATTGTGTTGGTAATGCATTGAAGTTGTATTGAAGTTGGATCGTATATAAATGTGTTTTAAAGTTAGAATACGGCACCAGCATGCATTCTCATGAAACTGGGACAAACTGAATCTTACTTTCTTCTAAATTTTCAATATCTCGCCACAAAGAAGTTCCTACGAATTTTGTAAGTATTGAATTTTTGGGCCATTGTATACCGATCACGGAGGTGTGGGTGGAAGCGGCTATTGGGAGAGCCAATTTGCTACATACTTCTTGCTCTCAGAATAGGCAATGTCTGCTGGTTTAATATGGGTGATGACACATGTTGAATTATGCAACAAAATTTAGTTGATAGGATGCAAAATTATCAATATATCCGAATATAGTGAAAATTAAAAAAATATATTCATATGGTTCAAAGATATCAAAAGATTTCATTAAAATTTTTTGATTTTTTTAAGAATGATTAAAAAAAAACAATGATACCATTCGATTTTTAACATTTTACTGTAAAATAAATTGTATGGCAATTATATACATAAACGCAATATTTCACTGTTAAAATAGCCATTCCATATTTTTTCTATACTGTAAAACTATTTGATCGTGACGTCACTTTTGCACGTCATTTTGTCAGGAGCGTTTTAAGAAACAGATGCTCAGACTTTAAATCTCATTTCTGACTTTTGTGTTGCTTTAACGAAATTGGCCCCATATAGACATTTGATCCTCATAACAATACGAATCGATTCATATAATTAAAATTAGGACAAGTGAATACATAAGATTTAACATAAAATAACAATTGGCAGAAGATTGTTATTTTATGTTAAATCTTATGTATTCACTTGTCCTAATTTTAATTATAATGCAGTGTTCGTCATTATTTTTCACTTTGTCACTTACATTTATGGATCATAATTATTCTGAAATAAATGAACTTATTTATTTATTTATTTATTTATTAATATTCTACATACAAGCTAACAGCTAACGCCAACCGACTTCAAGATTTCGAAGGAGTAAGTTATCAATTCGTCGAAATCTTTGTTTTTGATATTTTTTTCGTTTTTTTTACGTATGTTCACCGATTATTCGAAGACGGCTAGACCGGTTTGGAAAATTCTTTTTTTGTTTGAAAGAGTATACTTCACAGTTGGTCCCATTGTAACCAGGTCAGGATCTGATCATGGGATCCTGGAGAAATCGAGGGAACTCTTCAACTATTATAGGCACACCTGTAGCGATTTGAGTATTTTTACAGTATCTCGAGCATTTGCTTTTGGAAAGGTGGATGCTAAGTGAAGTCGGTTCTTTTTTGTTGAAAATTATTTTATTTTATTAATTATCCGTATATAAATAACCCCTGATAGATCGGAGATAGTAAAACTATGCATTTATGCTTCATAGCCATAGATCACCATAATGTCGCAGATTATTTTGACAAAAACGGGACTTAATCGCTTACACATACTTTCAAATCACTTCCTTTCACACTTTACACTTTCGTTCTTTTAAAATCAGTACGTGATATCACAGGTTTTTCATTATTAATTTAGTCCTCTGTTAATAATTTAAAAAATATATTTAGTCTTAATACTAAGCTGCTTTCTACTCAAAAAACACTGCGAATCTTTACCGACTCAGTTAAACAGTAGACCCATCTCTTCAAGAAAACGTTTTTCTTAACTAAAACTAACTTGTACTCTGAATCTTCAAGTTAAGAGAAAAAAGTGGAAACTGTAAATAACAGTCGTTTGAAAAACTTGGAAACTTGCGCTTTAAAATCTGCTACATTTCAAATTTAAATTAGTTTTTGGAATGTTTGTTGTGAACAAATATGGTTATTTGTTGGACTGGAATTCGTATGAATAGTTTGAAAACGGAGTATTTTAGTTGGATTGTGTCATATAACTTAGATTAGGATTCTAGGAACAATTCCTAGAAAATTGCTACCGGACGAGTTATAGGGTAATCCCAGGCGTATCGGATCGCATTGAGAAATGGGGCCGTATTCTAACTTTAAAACACGTATAGACACGATCCAACTTTAATACAATTCTTTAACACACAATATCAACAATGCGTTAACAAAAATACAGCTACGGCATAAACACCTGAATCAGAAATAACAGAATTTGCTTGAGAAATATTCCAACGCAACTCTTCTTCTTTTCTCACTTCAATTTTGGTTGAATGTTTGTTGTGTGTTGGAGTTATGTTTGAGATAGGTTGTATTTTTATTGTATTGTTAATGTATTTTTAAATTAGAATCCGGCACATGGTTCAAGCATTTCTATCATGCACGGCGGCCGCCACCGCTGCGTGCGGGCACATCAAACGCGGGATGCTAGTTTGTTGTCCGTGGCTACTGGCTACCCGCGATCTTATTAAATTTGACAAAAAAAGTTAACTTAAAACTATTTCGCCCTGCTACCCGATTTGCCTTGGTCTACCCTAAATCCCCCGCAGTAAATAACGTATTTTGCGGCAACTGCGTTAACTTTAGAATACAATTAATTAACATGTATTTAATTAATAATATTTTACCAATTATTATTGTTTGTTTCATTTCAGGTAAGTTCCCGACATCGGAAAATGGTTTTATAAAAATTACTAAAATATATAGGTAAATGATGGAAAAAAGGTATTAATAAAAGTGTCAAAGCATCGGAACTCAAGGTAAATAAATTTAATTCGCAAAATAAACACCCTATTCAAATCGTTTCATACGTTTATGAGCTACGGTACCACAGATAGATACACACGTACAAATAGCGGTCAAACACCCATTTTTATTGCGTCAAGGGTTGAAAGTTGATGCTTAATCTCTCGTGCTTTTATTGAGACCCGGGCTAGCGAAACATTCCAAAAAAGAGCCACGAGCGTAGCGAATGTTTCAAAAAATTTAATCTTGAGCGTACGAGGGCCTCAAGGCCATAGAGATTGACCAAACTTTTCTGCCGAGTAAAAAAAACTTTTCACTAGAAATGAAGATTATATAATTCAAAATAAATAAATTAATATAAATAAATATTATAGGACAATCTTACACAAATCAACCTAGTCCCACAGTAAGCTCAATAAGGCTTGTGTTATAGGTACTAGACGACGATATATATAATAGATAAATATGGATAAATGCTTAAATACAAAGAAACATCCATAACTCAGATAAAATCATCTCTTTAAAGTCCATCCTGCCAGATAACGTCAAACAACAAGTCAAAACTTGTACCAAATTACTTTCCCCACATGTGGATAAAATGCGTTTTTCCCACCGCTTTCAAGGGATAAAGAGCGCCTTTCCGAGGTGAAGTGGTGAAAAAAATATAAATACATCAGAAACCTTTGCTGAAAAACAAGTTCCATTAAGTTGGAAGGACCATGTAATTTCCATTTTTTTCTTAATTCCTTTGTACATAATTTTCTTAAATACTTAGCTGGCGTGAAATTCCCTCATTAAAGCATGCACTTTAATTTTGGCTAAATATAGAACAAAACAACCTCGTAAAAAATTCATGAGCTTGAGTTTAGACTTAATGCCTTTAGCTTAATAGTCAAATTAAGATGTTTGGAATGACTTTTAACTACAGGAAATTACATAGAAAGGATTACTGATAGTTTCGTGAGATTATGAGATATGAGGTCTGAATTGCAAGTGAAATAAGTACAAATTATTTATATGTATTCGTACCGGTCGGATCTTAACTTAATGTTTGTACTTTCCAAACATCAAGCTATATGTATGTTATTAAAAAACTGTTATCAGACTTCGAAAAACGAACATGTTGATGTCGGTTAAAATGTAGCCTATGTTACCCTATAATATATACTATAATAACGAATCGATTGACATCTTATTCAGCAAAATCGGATGAGTAGTTTTGGCGCTATGGTGGAACATACGTAAATACAAACATAAATACATACATACATATATAGACTGCAAAATCACAACCCTTCCTGTAGTCTTCGCCGTAGTCGGGGAAAATTTTTTATGTGCCTACTTTAGCATTTATTTAGGCTAGCCTGTCAGTCTGGCGTCCACCAACGAACAGCTGCCAGATGTTCAGATCTAGTAATAAGGATTGCAAAGCAAACGAACTTAATCGTATGCAATGTTCCGGGGCTAGGGCTAGGTACTATTAAATAATGGACTAAGAGCTGGCCGCGTCAGATATGACACAATAATGAGAGCAACGAAACCAGTCTACAATAGTATCCTTATTGCTAGATTCGGGCATCCGGCAGCTTTTAATGGGTGGATATCAGAGTGACAGATTTGCAATTTTTTTCAGCTGGAAAAAAATAATATCAAAATAGGTAAAAATTGCCGAAGTTGTTTTATTTACAGAGGACGGGGCCTATATTTTAACATTAGAAAAAAAAAACATTGCGTATTATTTCGGAAACAGAAACAGAAGGTGACAAACTATGAATTACATTGTACGTCGTTTTGGACTACTTTCCCCCATCAGAAACTTTTGGCAATGATATAATCTAATTATTTATTTAAAAAAACTATAATACTGCATCAAAACCAGAACTCTAGGATTTGTATTCTTAAAGTGGTTTACATTCTTTGACCTCCACCACTTTACGGCTGCCAGATGTCCGGATCTAGAAATAGGCATAGTATAGCAAACTAACGAGAGGGATTCGTCGCTCTCATTATTGTGGTCGCTCTCATGACGTGGCTAGCTCTCCGTCTATAAGTTACATTATCATTACCTAAAAATAGTTGTGGATAAATTTCGGAGGGCAGGTATAAAGAGATTAGATACCTAACCGCAAACTTCAGACTGAAAAGCTTTATATCCTTAAAATAACGGTATATAACAAAGCCCGACCAAGTCATTTAAGCTCGCAAAGTTGTCCAGAGCTTTCAATAAAGGAAAGCGGTTAGCGAAGTATTAATTAGAACTGCAAGTTTTATAGGAAAGCTTGTAAGTACGTTACAACACCAGAAAACTAGACTCACCGACCGGTTAAGGTATAGACGACCGAACGTAGCGAGGCCTGAAATGGGTACGAGGCTAGAAATTCGTTTTGAGGCCGAGGTAATTATGTAGTGCTTTTCTCGAAAATGCGCAGAAATATTTAAGAGGCTGACAGCGTAGCCAAATGAAAGTCTCAACGTCCGGAATATAAGTGTAATTGTCTAGGAAAACAGGCGGTCTTATATAGGTAAACTAAATCCTTTGTTCTAGGCGTGCGTCTAAAGTACAAGGTTAGAGAAAATAGATCATTATTTTAATGTTGACAATATCAAGTTACATCGTATCATATTACACAAGGAAATTGAACAATTAATTATTATATCGATGCGTGTTGGGTGGTCTCAGCTGATGTGAGTCATCCTATACATACTACAACATGCTGACAACACCCGATGACCTTCAAATTGACTTTACTTAAAAAAATTTTTAGCTTATTGTATAAGTGCATTGTAATGTGCCTAACCCGGAGTATGTCCTAAAACTACGGCCAAGACCACCGGGGGATGGTCAGCAGCATCCTCGGAGTGCGGTGGAGATACTGCGATCGCCAACCCGCATGCCAAGCTTGGCGATTACGGCATTCACCCCCATGGCAAGAACACAAAAACCACGGCCCCGAGTGTCCGGCGACCCCCGGTGCCCTGGTTATGGTAGCGGCCAGGGTACTAGCGGGGTCAGGGGTGCTAAGAATCTCCGGCAAAGATCCGGCTACCACCACTGACGACTTCTGGCCCTGGCAACATATAACACGCGTACACTGCGGACCGACGAAAAGATAGTGGAACTGGAGGAAGGATTGAGCAAGTTGCGTTGGGATGTCATAGGGTTATCTGAAATCCGAAGAGAGGGGGAGGAAACGATAATCCTGAAGTCCGGCAACTTGCTTTATTTCCGGGAGGGCGACCAACAGTCCCAGGGAGGTGTCGGGTTCATCGTCCATAAGTCCCTCGTCAACGACGTGGTGAAGATCGAGAGTGTGTCGACTAGGGTGGCGTACCTTAACTCAGAGTATCCAAGTGGGTCACACAGGTGTATGCGCCGACTTCGGCACACTCCGATGACGATGTGGAGGCTATGTATGAGGATATATCGAAGGCCATACATAGCTCCAAAACCTACTTCACCGTTGTTATGGGGGACTTCAACGCGAAACTGGGCAAGAGAGATGGTGAAGAGCTGAGAGTGGGGCAATTTGGATTTGGAAGTCGGAACCACCGGGGCCAACTACTGGCTGGCTTCTTGGAGAAGGAGGGACTCTACATGATGAACTCCTTCTTCAAGAAACGTGAGCACAGGAAGTGGACCTGGATGAGTCTCGACGGTGCAACTAAAAACGAGATTGACTTCATCATGTCGACGAAGAAGCATATATTTAATGATGTCTCTGTGATCAATACGGTTAAAACCGGAAGTGATCACCGTCTGGTGAGAGGCACATTGAATATATGTGTTAAGCTAGAGCGCTCTCGACTGATGAAGTCTACGCTCCGTCCAGCAGCACTTCAAATCCAAAACCCTGAGAGCTTCCAGCTGGAACTCCAAAACCGTTTCGATTGTCTAGGCGGCGATGTGGACGAATTCAACGACGGGTTTGTGGAAGCTGTCCATAGCACTGGGTCTAAGTTTTTTAAGGCCCAGCGGAGCAACAGAACCAAAAAGCTCTCTGACTCCACTCAGAAACTCATCGAGGAAAGGACAGAAATGGTTCTGCAATCCTCAGCAGATGCGTCATTATACCGGCATCTCAATAAACGGATCTCTAAGTCCCTTACCCGTGATTTGCGCCAATTCAATACAAATCGTATTGAAGAGGCCATTGAGCAGAATAAGGGCTCTAAAGTTTTCGCAAGAGATTTGTCTATTGGGCAGAGCCAGCTCGCCAAATTAAAAACTGAGGATGGTAGAATCGTTTCATCCAGACTCGAGCGTCTGGGGGAGATAGAGGACTTTTATGGACAGCTATACACATCAACTAGCAGACCTGAAGTTGATCTGGCGGAAGACTAGAGCTAGACTGACCCGACATTATACCGAAGACATCCCGGATATCAGCCTGTACGAGATTAGAATGGCTCTTAAACAGCTCAAAACTAATAAGGCACCTGGTGAAGATGAAATTACAGCCGAACTTCTGAAGGCGGGTGGTAAACCGGTCCTTATGGCCCTTCAGAAGTTGTTCGACTACATTTTACTAGAAGGGTGAACGCCTAAGGCATGGAACAGAGGTGTGGTGGTATTGTTCTTCAAAAAGGGCGATAACGCGTTACTGCAGAACTACCGACCCATTTCACTTATGAGCCATGTCTATAAGCTGTTTTCAAGAGTCATTACGAACCGTCTCGCACGCAGGCTAGATGACTTTCAGCCTCCCGAACAAGCCGGTTTCCGAAGAGGCTTTAGTACCGTAGACCACATCCATACGCTCCGTCAGGTTATACAGAAGACTGAGGAGTATAACCTGCCCCTTTGCTTAGCGTTCGTAGACTACGAGAAAGCCTTTGACTCGGTCGAAACCCGGGCTGTACTACAATCTCTCCAGAGGTGCCAAGTGGACTATCGCTATATCGAAGTGATGAAGTGTTTGTACGAGAACGCCACTATGTCAGTCCGACTCCAGGACCGGAACTCGAAGCCTATTCCGTTGCAGCGGGGAGCTAGGCAAGGGGATGTTATTTCTCCTAAACTGTTTACCGCTGCACTGGAGGATGTTTTCAAGACTCTGGACTGGAGAAGGCTAGGCATCAACATAAACGGCGAGTATATCACTCACCTTCGGTTTGCAGACGATATAGTAGTTATGGCTGAGACCATGGAGGATTTGAGTACGATGCTCGATGACCTCAGTAAAGCCTCCGAGCGAGTTGGTCTAAAGATGAACATGGATAAGACGAAGATCATGTCAAATACAGATGTAGCACCAACTCCCGTTACAATCGGAGACTTTACACTCGAAGTTGTGGACGATTATATATACTTAGGACATACTGTCCAGTTAGGTAGATCCAACTTCGAGAAAGAGGTCAATGGGCCTCATAAGAAAGCTCAAAGTCACCCAAAGGGCAATGGAGAGGGCTATGGTTGGAGTCTCTCTGCGAGATCGCATCAAAAATGAGGCCATCCGCAGCAGAACCAAAGTAACCGATATAGCCCTCCGAATCGCTAAACTAAAGTGGCAGTGGGCGGGGCACATTGCTCGTAGAACCGATGGCCGTTGGGGCGGAAAGGTTCTCGAGTGGCGACCACGAACCGGAAGGCGTAGCGTGGGTAGACCCCCCGCAAGGTGGACTGATGACCTGGTGAAGGTCGCGGGAGTCCGCTGGATGCGGGTGGCGCAGGACCGGTCATTGTGGCACTCTTTGGGGGAGGCCTATGTCCAGCAGTGGACGTCTTTCGGCTGATATGATGATGATGATGATGATGAATGTGCCTAAATTGAAGAATAAATATCTTTTATATTTTTTATCTTTTAGCTATAACTTCTTGTTTTGGGGGAAGAACTAAGTTAATTCCGATACATGATTGGACGATATAAGCTTGATAGAAAATAATTCCAAAGTTACATCTTAAAATTAGCTTTAAACAGTTCTATGTCTTTAGTTTCTTTATTTATACGTCTGTAATTAAGGACAAAATTCCACCATACTATAAATTTCATTATTTTATGTTTCTTAATTAATGCGTATTAATGGGTAGTCTGTTTAAATTCATCATTTTCCAAAATTTCCATACTAATAGTAACACAGTGTTTCTCTTTCAATCGCGCTGAAAAAGATAGGATGGAATATAGCTGTTGTCGTGCCCTTAAGACCTAAACTCCAATATGTACTTAGGAAGAATTTAGGAGGAACACTATTTGGAATATTAATTGCAGTCTAAGTTTATATGGTCCCTTGACATCGAACATATAATCAGAGTTTTCATCTTATTAGAGTATAAATACCAAAGAAACATCAAATCAGACCACAGCATCCACTCTTATACACAAGTCCCAACCTTAATCCCGGAACCAACGGAAACAAGATGGCGGCCGCAGCTGTTTCCGGTCAATGGGGCCAACCTAAACGGATTATATCGTAGATTTGAGCGGTAACGTAATATAACGTGGTAAAGGATTTGGACGTGTTGATGGTATTGGGTTGTTTTAGTTAGGTAAGGCAGTCGGTTTTGCCCGTGACTTCGTTTGTGTGGAATTTAATACTTGAAAGTGTTTAATTTTTGTACTAAAATAGGTATATTTAATTTTGATTTCATATTACATTTTACGAAATAATCAAATATTTATTTTCTATGAAATTAAAAATATTATAACTGATTTAGTGCCATAGAGTTAAACGGCTACGTTTGACATAATAAGTACCTTAAACAGGGGTCTTTGACAGTGAACTTTCTGTACGTAATACTGTAATTTGTGACAGTCTAGATCAAAAGGCACCAGAGGCCGGTGTTTACCCTTTTATTGCTCAAGCACAGTATTGCGAATCTGAAGCAATGGTGGCCTGGCGGTAAGACGTCAGACTTTCAATCCGAAGGTCTCAGGTTCAAAACCCGGCTCGTACCACTGCGTTTTTCGGAACTTATGTAAGAAATATCATTTGATATTTACCAGTCGCTTTTCGGTGAAAGAAAACATCGTGAGGAAACCGGCCTAGTTTCCCTTTTGTCGCTTTCATAAAAACTAGTGCCTACGCCAATTCCTGGGAGTAGGTTGCCGAACGGACCCAATAGATAAAAAAAGCTGGGACAAACGCTAGGAGGAAGAAGACAATATCGAATCTGTACAACGTATTACTTAAGCGAATTCCGCCAACTGGTGCCTTTTCCAAAAAAGTGTCACATTTATTCTGTGCCTAAAGCAAGTTCAAAGGTTCATTTTACTCACGGCCGAAGTGAAAAACAGAGTGTGTATAACTCGAGCGTAAATAAATTTTATTATTTTATAATTTACAAATTTTTGTCCTGAATTTTATTATTAAATTTTCTCCAGGAAAATAGTACGGCACGCGTTCTTAAAATATCAGCCAAGTGCGTGACGGACCACGCATATTGGAGGGTTTTATCTACTTTTATTGAAAGTATGCAGAATAGAGTGATACGCAGTGGGAAAACTATTGTGTAAATATTTGATATATCATTATATTAAATTTACATGACAGGTTTACGTGGAAAAACTACATAGAGTGATAACTAGACGAACGAATGTTAAATACAAATTCAATATTATTGTCTTTTAAAGATGCCAGCGTTACACGTCCAACATTACGTAAAAATGTAAATATTTGATATATCATTATATTAAATTTACATGACAGGTTTACGTGGAAAAACTACATAGAGTGATAACTAGACGAACGAATGTTAAATACAAATTCAATATTATTGTCTTTTAAAGATGCCAGCGTTACACGTCCAACATTACGTAAAAATGTAAATATTTGATATATCATTATATTAAATTTACATGACAGGTTTACGTGGAAAAACTACATAGAGTGATAACTAGACGAACGAATGTTAAATACAAATTCAATATTATTGTCTTTTAATGATGCCAGCGTTACACGTCCAACAACTATCGAAAAAAAAAGTTTTTTGGACTCAAAAATGCCTTAACCGGTGTTTAAATAAATTCTCGTTAAAAGAATATCCAATGATATATCTTCTCAATTATTTTCATATTACTTGGATCGCTGGTTCAAAAGTTACAGGGGGCCGGGACATTAATTTTTAGATTTTGGGGGGTGATTATTTCTGAAAATATTTACTAAACCAAAAAACGTTCAAAAAACCACAATATTATTTTAAAAGACCTATTCGATTGAGGCGCAACATGTTGATATTTATTTAAAAAAATTTTGGCTATTAGTAATATGCCCCATGAATACTGAGGGAAGCCGAAGAGGCAAATCTCCTACTAGATGGACAGATCAAGTAAAGGACTCATCTTCCTCAAAACTTTACGCTGTTGTACAGAACGCCATGGACAGAAAGATAACACGCACCCGACAGGGTTTAAAACAACAACTCCGTACTTGGTTTAATCGACTGGCCAAGTCATCCAAAATAATGTCAAGTGCAGGACCCAACATCAAACTCCCTTCGGAGACAAAAAATGCGGGTAGTACATGGGTAGTACCCACGTATTTTTGAATAGATGAAAAAGGTGGCTACTAAAGCATACTTTTTACAGTCTCACAGAGTTTTATGACCTACCTAATTAGGAAAACACTTAATTTAAAATCTAATTCAATAATTAAGTACCTATAAATAATGTATTAATAAATAAGTACCAATGTAATGTAATTTGATATGTAATATTTTAAATATTATAAATAAATGACTATGACTATGAAGCTGATGTAGACGGTTCATACACACAAAGTACAGATCATCCGGTGATGACCACGATCCTCAGTCACGAGGGAACGACCGAAGAGAGAGAGAACAAACATCCCCCCCTAGAGTGCCCCCCTAAAAATATGATTTTCAACAATTTTACTACAAAATTAAATAGCGGCATACTTGAAACACTTTATGTTAAAATTAAGTAACGATATATTTTATAGTTTCCGAGTAAAATGGCTTTGACATACGAACGGGTGGACGGACAGACGGACAAGACGAAATCGTTTGTGCCATTTTGGCTACGGAACCCTAAAAAAGAGAAGGTCAAAATCAACGCGGGTCGCTAATTAGATGTCCATGGCTACCCGTGATGGATTTGACAAAAATGCTTTATTTGATCCGTTTCGCCCTACGATCCGATGTGCTTTGGTCTATCATACAATTTTATATTTTCAAAACATTGTTCTATGTTGTAGCTTATCTAACCTCCCAAAGGTATTCTCATGCATAGTTGTTAGTTAGAAATAACTTCTTACGAGTTGCTACTTATATATCCGGAAACAAAAAAACAAACAAACGTACACGGCTGAAAATGGTTTTATTGTTTTTCAAAGTATTCTCCTTGATGATCTATGCACTTTTGCATTCGCGTGAACCAATTTTTAAAGCACTTCTGCCACTCCGCCTGAGGTACCTCCATAACGTGTTGTTTGAATGCGTCGACAGCATCTTCAGCGGTCGAAAATCGTTGACCGCGTAATTTATTCTTTATATTTGGAAATAAATAAAAATCGTTGGGTGCCAAGTCAGGGCTGTACGGCGGATGACCCGTTAATTCCACATTTTGACCCTCCAAAAATAGAGTTGTTTCGCGTGACGTATGACAGCTGGCATTGTCATGATGAAGAATGATTCTTCGTCGCTGGTTAGTTTTACGAATTTGTTCAAATACTTCCGGTAAGCAAATGGTCGTGTACCACACTGAATTAACCGTTCTACGGTTTTCTAGTGGCACTGTAGCTACATGGCCATTAATACCGAAGAAGCAGGCCACCATTTGTTTCAATGTACTTTTTGCACGAGTAACTTTCGTAGGGTTCGGCTCATTTTGAAACACCCATACCGTTGATTGTTGCTTCGTTTCGGGATCGTATGCATAGATCCAGGATTCGTCACCTGTATAGATGTTATAAACGGCTTTTGAGTCACCACGGTTATATTTTTTTAACATTTTATTGCACCATTCGACGCGAGCATCTTTTTGCTCTTTTGTTAAGTTGTGGGGTATCCAACGCGAACAAATTTTTTTTACAGCCAAATAATTATGTAATATGCTATTAATGCTGGTCATATAAATACCCAGAGTCGCCTCTATCTCGCGGTACGTAACATGTCGGTCGTCCATTATAAGTTTTCGCACAGCCTCGATATTTTGTTGTACAACGACCGATTTCGGGCGACCTGCCTTAACTTCGTCCGTAAGCATACTACGTCCACGATTGAACTCACTAAACCAGTGATACACAGTAGTTTTAGATGGGGCTTCATCACCAAAAGTTGAAGTTAGTTGATCTATGCACTGTTGTTGCGTTAAACCACGCCGAAAATCATAATAAATCATAGCACGAACATTTTCACGAGTGAGTTCAATTCTTGCTGCGAGATGACATTTAAAACCCGTCAAAAACAAAACACGAGCGTTAATAAGAAAGAAAAAATATACCGGCCAGTACTTAAAAAAGTTCAAATTTTACCATGGAGGTCAAATATGCTATTTAAGAAGATTGTAATCCCGGTTTCCGGATATATAAATAGCAGCCTATGTACCAACTTCTACCTTTGTCATTACATTCAAGTATATAAGTAAGTATGTAGTATGTAAGTAAGTATTCCATATACTAAGTAAGTACGTAACACGTTATTGTATATAACACAGTAGATATATACTGTTAACAAAAGGAGGTATAAAGTACAATGGCTAACTTATCCGTGTAAGGGATCTCTTCCAGTTGTCAACTCTTGATTGAATGAGAGTGAAAATGAAATATGGTAGACAATAAAATTACAGCAACATGTGCAACAAGATACACACATGATAAGAAAACATCGATACAAATACATGCATACCGGAAAAGTATAAATATGAGTATTACATTTGCCTCATTATCTACGCCATTAACAACTAAAAACATTAGCGTCAGGAATAAAGGTGAAACGATCGTACTGCCCACACAAAGCACACTGAGACCGTCAGCTGGCGAAGCTGCGTCGATGGCCGCTGAGATGAGCTCTATTCGTGACCAGATGAGCATGTTATCGGAGCAGCTGGCCGACGCCCTTGCTGCTGTTGCGAAATACCAGGCTGCTATCGCTGACTGTTCTGCTAAGCTTGATAATGTCAGTGAGCGGCTGCAACAACTTGAGCGAAACCCAGCGAGCGAATGTCACTGCGAGAGACCGGATCTAGGGTCCTCCTTCACTGATGTATCAGAGCCGAAATCAAGGCGGAAACGTAAGGCCCGGAAGGCAAAGAAATCTACATCAGTACCAAAGGAGAATGTAGAAGATGTCAGAGCAGATGCGGCTTCCGGCAGTGTCAGCGTTGCAGCTCCGTCGTCAGCCGAGTCCGGGGGCGACAGTTTGGCGTGTGGTGGTGATATCTCTTCGGAAAACGAAACGGACGCTGCCTACGTCAGCCAAGACCTAGGTAAGGACAAAGTTTTTCTAAAGAAGCGTTTCTCCTCACTGCGGTGCACGGCTGGGCCTGAAGTTACGTCACTAAAGGCGGTAGAATTCCTCAAGTACATACACCTTTGGAATATGGCATCGGGCCCCGACGAAATACGTGCGTATTTGGAAACTATGTGCCCGGACAAAACTTGCACGGTCCTTGAGCTAAAACCTAAAGGATCTTACAGGTCATATAAAATTGGCGTCCCGAGCCTGTTATATGTCAAATGTTTATCGGCAGACGTGTGGCCTAGGAACGCTCGGGTGAAGGCATGGTTTTTTCGAAGACGACAAAGCAGCGGCACAGATTCGGGAAAGCCCAAGCACGAAGACGAAAGTAGGTCCGACGGTAAACATGATATACCAAAATGTCAGGGGCTTGAACACGCGGCTTCAGTACTTCAGACACAACCTGCTGGCTCTTGATTGTGACGTCGTAGCAGTGACGGAGTCCTGGCTTACCGGTGCCGTTAACGATGCCGAGTTGGTGAGCGGTGGGTGGAGCGTAATGCGCCGAGACCGCGCCACCGGAGCGCGCGGCGGCGGTGTTCTCCTCGCGGCGCGCCCTGGCATCGAGCTTCGGCGTCGGGCGGACCTGGAGACGCTTAACGGCGAGGACTTATGGGTCACCTTCGTAGCGAATCAGGTGGTGTTCAATGTGTGCGTCGTGTACATTCCTCCCAGTGCTTCCGATGAAACTTATATGCGGTGGTTTGAGAAAGTGGAGTCAGTGATTGACACACTTACAGGTGTAGTGCTGGTGGCCGGCGACTTGAACTTGAATCCGTTGTATGCGTCAAAGAGTGTACTTAGCTATTATTGTTATTTCTCATCAGTATGTAGTTTGAATGAGATGAACGAGGTGACGAATGTACACGGAAGTAAGCTGGATGTCGTGTTGATGTCGGAGCGCGCCACTGATGCTGTGGTCTCTCAAATGGCAGGTGAGGGATTGGTCCCGAGGTCTGATGCGTACCATCCTCCATTGGAGATTTCTATTCCCGTGAGAAGCTGTGCGCGTCGACCGGCTGCGGAGCGTTTGGATCCCAGCAATGTGGACATGCGTCGGGACTGGAACTTTGCTAAGGGCAATTTTGAGCTTATGTACAAATTAGTCTCCGAAACAAGTTGGCAAGAAGTTCTCGGCTCCGACGATGTCAACATCGCTGTAGACGTATTTTACAAACTAATGTATGCAATATTTGACCTCTGCGTACCCAAACGGAAGCGGCCTACCGGTTCTTGTAGAAGGTATCCTGTGTGGTATACGGCTGACCTGATCAATGATATCAGACAAAAAAGTAATCTGCATCGGAAATGGAAAGCTACAGGGGATAAGGATGTATATAAAAAGTTTGCTTTATTTAGATCATAGGTTAAAAATCGCTTAGCGTCTGCCTACGATAGCTACATTGCGCGTATCCAAAGTACGGTTAAAGTCGATCCTCGCGCATTTTGGCAGCACCTGGGCAGTCTTAAGACAAATGGTGGTTTTACTTCTCGGGTAAAGTTCAAAGACAAGCAATTTGTCGGTAAGGACGTGGCTAGCGCTTTTGCTGACTATTTCTCGAGGGTCTTTCTACCTGATTCCCCGCTTCTTGATCCATCTTTGTTGGAAAATGCCGATAGGAAGTCTAACGCCAACTGTATTAATATTAAATCAATCTCATTAGATGAGGTTGAAGCTGAGATTAAACGTTTAAAGGCCAATAGCTCCGTCGGACCTGACAATCTGCCGGCGTATATTGTTAAGGGTTGTATAGAATTTCTAAAAATCCCGCTTCAATATATTTTTAATCTGGCGCTCTTTTCTGGGTCATATCCTCAAAGTTGGAAGGAGTCTAGAGTGAGACCTATCCCGAAAGGGGGTGACACGTCTGACGTTGAGAACTATAGACCAATTGCCGTTCTTCCCACTCTTGGTAAGCTCTTTGAGGCCATAATTCACCGGGCTCTGTCTTCGCAGGTTCGACCCTTTTTGTCTGACGCGCAGCATGGCTTTCGGTTTAATCGCTCGGTTAACACGAACCTTTTAACACTAACCGACTCCATTGTTGTGCACCTTGACAGTGGTATTCAAGTCGACGTCGTCTATTTCGATTTTGCGAAAGCTTTCGACCGCGTGGATAACGACGTGCTACTTAAGAAACTTGATGAAATTGGTTTCGCTCCCAAGTTGCTTACCTTTTTCGCTGATTATCTGCGCGATCGGAAGCAATTCGTTCGACATGGATGTTTTGTCTCGACTCCTTACCATACCCGGTCTGGTGTCAGTCAAGGCTCCATCTTGGGGCCATTTTTTTTCGGCATTATGATTAACGATCTCCAATCGGTTCTTCGGGCGGCTCAGTGCCTATTGTATGCCGATGATCTCAAGTTGGTATACGGGATTGAGCAAAGAGCCGATTGTGAGACGTTACAAAAAGACATCGACTCGGTGTTGCGGTGGAGTATTGAAAATAAACTTCTTTTTAACCCTGCGAAATGTTGTGTGTGTACATTCAGCCGCTCTAGCAACGCTATACATGCCCAATATTTGCTTGGGTTGAATCAAATAAATCGTGTCTCCTCTGTCAAGGATCTTGGCGTGGTGTTCGACACGCAGCTCACTTTTCACGAGCATATTTCATCTCTCGCTAAAAGCTGCTTTCGAAGACTGGGTTTCGTGATCCGAAATCTCCGCCATTTTCATGACCCGGTTTCCATAAAAATGGTTTACAACGCTCTGGTAAGGAGTAAGCTAGAGACTTCGTCGATCGTATGGAACCCCTACGAATCGACGTATACCTTACTTCTTGAGAAGGTACAGAAGGCATTCTTAAGATTTCTTTATAAGAAAATGTTCGGATTTTACCCGTATCTTTACCCAACGAAATTCCTACTCGGCTCCCTTGGGTACAACTCGTTGGAGGTCAGGCGACAATACCATTTGCTAATTGCAGCATGTCGAGTCTTGCGTGGCGAGTCGGACTGTCCTGAACTCGTAGAGCGTCTCGTACGACTGTTTGTTCCGGACGTGGCCAGGATTGCCCTCAGACCGCGGCGCCGCAACCTGTTGGCCGAGCCGTCGGCGCGCACAGTGTCGTGCAGGAACTCGCCGCTGCCCCGAGCTCTCTCACAGCTGAATGCGCTCTTGGCATCAACACCGGAGTGCGACTTGTTTGCTTGGCGATGGGCGGCAGTGTGTAATGAATGTCTGAAATTCTGTGAGGCGATGGATGATAGGTGCTCTACTGTTCCAATATAATCTGTTTGTTTGTTACCAGTTATTTGAGTTACTTAATGTACATATTTCTAGTTTGTTAGTCTAAGTTTCGTGACGCATTGGTAATGTAACTGTTATGTCATGTAAACATTTTTACAATAAAAATATAAATATAAATATGTCCTATCGCTTGTACAATGGGTTGTGCTCTGAAGAACTGTTTGATATGATGCCCACGGCAGCTTTTTATCACCCGCTCGCCGCCGGCAGGGTGTCCATCCTCACACCCTGGAGTCCAAGGGATCGTGCACTGTACAGTTTAAGAGGAATTTCCTCTCACGAACGCTGCGGCTGTGGAATTAACTCCCTGACGAGGTTTTCCCAGCGGGCTACAGTATGAGGTTCTTCAAAAAAGGAGTGTATAGGTTCTTAAAGGGTAGGCAACGCGCATGCGAATCCTCTAGGGTTGCAGGCGTCCATAGGCTACGGTAACTGCTTACAATCAGGCGGGCCGTATGCTTGTTTGCCACCGTCGTGGTATAAAAAAGTTATTAGGCTGTTTGGTACACCGTAGTGTAATGCGTAATTCAATGCCATATCTCTCACATTTGCATGCTGTATAACAGTAAGACATGACGACCTTGTAAATATATAAGACCACATAAAATATTATGTATTACGCATGGTCTGCAATGCAATAAATTTTCATTTTCATTTTTCATTTTCATTTTTCATTTTCACCGTTTTTATTTCGGGGTGCTTGCTGATGGGTTGGGTGCAACGGAGTTGCATATTACTTTCCTAAAAAAATATATTTAGTCCGTCAGTTAGATTATCAAAAAATATTGGACACGTGTTTTTTATTTTGTCAATCAAACAAAAATTGGTGAAGATATAGCCCGTGAAAGTTCCGCGTGACGTCACATTTCAGTACAATTTTTAGTATAATGTGACGTCACGCGAAACTTTAACGGGCTATATCTTCACCAATTTTTGTTTGATTGACAAAATAAAAAATACGTGTCCAATATTTTTTGATAATCTAACTGACGGACTAAATAGAATTATATTTTATTTACCCAGGAAAGTACCCAATTCTTATATTTCTCATTCAGGCGTTTAGGCGCTAGCTGTATTGTGTAGTTAATGCATTGGAGTTGTATTGGAGTTGGATCGAGTCTAAGCTTGTTTTAAAGTTAGAATACGGCCCCCTGGGTCCTAACGGCCTGGCCACGGACACGCGCGGCGAGCGGTAGCGGCAGCGGCGAGCGGCGAGCGGTAAAAACAATCGCATAGCCGTTAAAAGACGTGCCACGGCGCTGCCGCTCGCGCGTCTTGCGGCGCGGGCTGCACCGAGCGGAGGGCGGTAGAGGCGAGCGGGGGGAAACAACGATACGGGCCAAAGGAAGGATGCCACGACTTCAGTGCGGCGCGACGAGCGTTATTGACGGGATGTCTCGGGCGGTAAAACTAGGAATAATAGTAGTTTATGTAACTGTTACGTAATAAGGGTCCTTAAAACATGAGTGTGGTTTCCTCTACTCGCCTGCGGCTCGTTTCATAATAAGATCACACGAGTGTTTTAACGCCTAATTACGTACAGTTGCATACACTGCTTTATCTACACTCATATTATTTATCCTAAATGCATTATTCGGAAACCATAGAATGGCCGCCATTGCACCGCCATGGCCAACTCGATTGTGCCGGCGGTCGCGCGGGCGCGTGTCGGCGGCCGCGCGGGAGTGTGCAGGTGTACATTTATTATGTTATCAAAACTCATAACACATCAATAGTTGAGCATGTAAAGTTAAAATTACGTTACTGCCACAGATAAAAAGCTTATCATAGTAAAATCGGTCGTGGTAATGCTAGCCATTGCCTACCGTTTTCGAACACGTTTTAGAGAACTTACAATATGAGTGTAAATAGATAAAAAAATTTAGACGATTCGCGCGCGGAAAATGGATACAGAGTTATTTATAACAGAAATATTGAAAAGGCCCGCTATATGGCTATCAAAACATCCTCAACATAAGATGAGGCAATTCATTAAACGATTATGGGAGGAAATAAAACAACGTGTACCAGGTTATGACGGTAAGTTTTTAAGAATTCCCCATATGTACGACGACGTCTATTTAAGTCGTGCATTCCATCTCTCGAAAATAAAATGTCCTGCCTGAATTATGCGCTACTTCCAAGACATTCGAGAGCAAGTTTCGATAACGCCATTTTGAATACTTCTCCTGCACACGAAACCGCTGACGCGACTGCGAAGTCCGTGGCAAGCGCACCGCTCCGCTCTGTCTCACCGCGCCGCCCGCCGCACCGCTCGCCGCTAAGACCGAAGTCGTGGCCAGGCCGTTAGAGTCACAGTCATGGAGGTACGATTTTATTATTTGCTTTTACTAAGTCTAGCTTTCATCGATTCAACTGCCCCTGTTTGTGCGGTAGTGCATTGTTAATGCATTGTAGTTGTATTGAAGTTGGATCGCATCTAAATGTGTTTTAAAATTAGAATACGGTCTTAAGTGTCATTACCAGTAAGTCAGTGGCGCTCCACTCAGAGCCACTGCTCTCTTGTTAAAATCCTTTGGATTACTCGTGAGCTTATTGTACTACACTACGCCTTCTTGTAGTTGAAGAGTACGGTGCACAATTTGTGATATATGTACATAGTACACAAAGCTTCAAGTGTGTTAGGTAACTTTAAAAGGGTCGCACGTGTCAGGGAAGGTCAAGAAAAGGGTGGGTTGCGAGTGTTAGCGATATGTATTTTACATGCAACATTTGACTCCATTGAACTCATATAAAACAGAGAATTAACTTACAGACCAATTATTTTTTATACATTATTATTTTATTACCTATTTCTTTAATAAATGACTTCTTGCCCATGTAATATAGAAATATATTATTAAAATACTGTATATATTACGAATCTAAACAGAGAATTACAGTCAGTAAGCAAAAGTGGTACAGAAGAAGGAGCACTGGGGAAGTACCTCCAAATTACAGAAAACCACAGCCAAATAGCACTACACCCTACTCATAGTATTGTGTTCCTACCAGTGAGTAAGGTTGCTAGAGAGTTCTAAAATAATGCAGTTTGTTGACGACAGGGACCCTATTGTCCTTTTAGCCGTGAACACAGTAAATCCTCCTTTCTAAAAGGTAGGCAATGCGCATGTGACACCTCTAGAGTAGCAGGCGTCCATAGGTTACCGTAGCTGTTTACCATGTTCGGGCCTATTCTAGTTTGCCACCGTCGTAGTATACAAAAAACGTCTTTTGCCAAAGAAAACCGAGCGAATGTTGATTGTGAGTCTTTGTAATATATCAGTTCAGTTTTTTTTTAATTTATCGTATGGCTTCATGTCACTGGATAAAGATAGGCATTTCTTCTCTCAGGAATGAGTAATGGGAAAGCAGATGATGAAGAAAATCCAGTGAGTGCTGCGAGATCCAGATGGGACAGTGTAGCTGCCAAGTTTGTTACTCTTTTAGCACTACCCACGGATCACGTGTAGGGTTGTTTAAGGTGTTTCCTACGGACGCAGAGTAACATTGATTCCCATATCAGTTCAATTAGGGCTTAGTCATATCAGTTCAATGACTAAGCCCTACGGTAAACTTTGTTAAATCAGAGATATTAGGTTTATAACCTGGGCCGTATTAATCAGACTTTCACTCACTGTTTTTTTAGCTTAACCCCGTATATTAATCTTGTAAGCTAAATTTCAACCACTTCCCGATGTATCATTGAGTTACAATTTGGTATACTTCCGTAATTTATATGACAATGCCTTCTACTAGGTACAGGCAGCAATAAAAGTAAGTACAAAAAAATATTTTTGCGAGTTATTTGTTCGAACTTATCTACGTTAAAACCAAATTTAGGAATGAGAATGGTAAAATGAAATTGGGTACTTGTAAAATTGAACCTCCTCGTAGTGTCAAAATGAAGAACTGAATCCGTTTATAAAATATACATAGGTACGGTCACGTCTGAAAATATGGATACATTAAATTTCTCCTCCACCTTATGTCGTATTCCACAGTACTGAGGGTCGTGACCTCCCTTCGGCATCACTTTTTCTCGTGCGATCTTTCTCCACCTGTTTCTGTCTCTGGCGGTGTGGAGGGCGTAGTGCAAGGTCGAGTCGAGACTGGTGCGGATCTGGGGTATTAGCCAAGATGACAAACGTTTACAGAAAACGAATCGAAATGCTATCCGTCTCTATATCGCAGTAATGAAGAGTGAGCGAGAGCGTGTAGCGTTTCTTTTCGTTTTCTGCAAACGATTGTCATCTTGGCTCCAGGGCCTGGTCAGACCAACGAATAGGGCTGCATCCACGAGGTCTTTTCCCATCTACTTTGCCGGTCACAATGAGCTTCTCCAGGTTGCCACCGTCTTTTCTTGCAACGTGACCGAAGTATTCTAGAACTTTTACGCTGTCAGTGTTTCCTCACCTTGTATACCTTGAAGTTTTCCCTCATTATACGGTGACACGAGGGCGGATCCAACGTGATACAACAAACAGTATACAACGTGGCATGACCTCTCCGCAATTAATGTGCAAGTTTATTTAAAGTTTCGTAAAAGAGTAACTGTTAAAGTCGTATCGTAGCTAAGAATTAAATCAGTCATGGTCACAGAATAAATAATAGTATTTACAGAACAGCCACGCTAGGCCCCGCTCCGATTGGAATTATCTCACCCCGCGGCCGATTGGTAGGAGACTAGTAGGTTATCCGTCAGGTTTGCAGAGCGTTGATAAAGCAATGCAAAATGTCGGGGTATTGTCAAACGTCATTTACGACAGCGGCAACCTGAAAATAATTGAATAAAAGAACCTTAAGAACTCATACACACTTTACACGTAAGCCGCTCAGACGAGTTTTGTAGTATGACGTGTCCTCTCTGGACGTGGTATTAGTATTGAACGAAATCTTGCAAAGAAAATAATTTTAATAGAAAAACTGTAAGTACTCGACAGTTAAGTTAGCCTGGGGTAAACTTTAAAAAACATGGTATGCGTATATTTAGTATGCGTGTTGTTTGATATTTTCTATAAAAAAACTAAGTATTCGACAGTTAAGTTAGCCTGGGGTAAGCCTTAAAAACATAGTATGCGTATATAAGTAGTATGCGTGTTTTTTTGATAAAGTCTTCACAGAAGAATTACTCATATTACCTAGGTTGTGGTGTTTATGATCCATTTTATTTAAAGTAAGTGTAAATTCTTTCTTTAATTTGGTAAATTTTATGTATTTTAGAAGATATGTGTCCCAAGATTTCCATACATCCGTCTTCAGCAGTCTATGAAAAAGATAAAGGAATGAAAAATATAAACGAACACTTTATTCTCGTATCAGGATCGAAAAGATTGTGATTCTAAGTAGAAAGCACGTTAAAATGTTAAAAATATTAAAATGTCTTGGTGATAACCCTAAGTGGTTGACTGAGCCTTACGCGGTACTCGGCCTTTGGTCTTCGCAGACACTGCTGCTCGCCCCCAAGTCTTCGACCCTTGGGTTAACTACGACACCTTGACCATTAAGTGTTGTCCGATCTCTGTCATGCTACTGCTGAAGCAATTATCGCTGCGACGCTCTGGGCCTGGGTCATAAAGCGGACAGTTCATACTACAAAACTCGTTTGAGCGCCTTAGTGTGCACGGCACGTCTCTACACACGTCAATGTGTGCTGTGCAGACTCGTTACTTGTTAGGGCTCTGTCATACACCATGTATACACCGTCATTTTGCATTTTTTTTATCGACGCGCTGCCAACCTGACTGATAAGTTTCCTACCAATCAATCGGCCGCCGCGGGGTGAGGTAATTCCAATCGGGGCGGGGCGTAGCGTGGCCGTTCTGTATGAAATACTATTATTTATTCTGTGCCTGGGTATTACGCGGTACTTCGGCCTTTGGCCTTCGTAGACTTAATGCCCTATAATTCAAGTCACCTCCATGTATTATATCTAGCATATTTAAACAGTGGCCTGGCTTAGGCATGTTTCAGCGTGGATTAAGCTGGACATGCGGCTGAGTACCGAATGACATGGGATCCTAAGCCGACGAAGTTAAATCTTTGGTGATTTATTACTCTCAGCAACGTATTGCTGATGTTAAAATAAAATAAATTTACCTAGTTCCCATTGATTTATACAAAAAGGGAGATATGGTACCAGGCGCTCGATTGTGTGCCATCAAATATAGGTTCCGGCACATATATTGAATTAGTCGTGTGACAGAGTCTCTAAGTCACACTTTGTGCAATGCGTAAATTATGGAGGTCTCCCTTGCATACCCGTGTTAACTATAGAGGTTTATCTCTGTTGCCCATGATACACATACATTATAGCGGTGTGTAGCATTTTACAAGTGTGTAGGTGCAGAACCACATTTCAGTTTTGTTTACTATGAACGTCACTCATCTTCCTTTTTGTTCATGTATATGCTAGTTCCAGACATTTTATTGTATTTGAGTTTTGTGCCAACTTATTTCAAATAACATGAATTGTAAAATTACATACTTAACGAAATAAAAAATATACGAGTAAAATGCTTTCTCTCGACTGCAATTTATTTTGCAGCCTGGAGGCCAAGGTACTTCAGAGGCTGACAACACCCGATGACCTTCCAATTGACTTTACTTAAACAGTTTGTAGCTATAACTACTGGTTTTGGGTACTGGTTTTGGGTACTGGTATTCATTATATTTGGAAGAACCTTGTTAATTCCGATACACGATTGGACGAATTCGGCTAGATAAAAAATAATTCCAAAGTTACATCTTAAAAGCCGGGCCACCAGGGCTTTTAGTATGTTTATCTACACTCACATTGTAAGTCTTCTAAAACGTGTTCAAAAACGGTAGACAATGGCTAGCATTACCCCAACAGATTTTACTATGATAAGCTTTTTATCTGTGGCAGTAACGTAATTTTAATCATAATCATTTATTTGCACATAAAAAGGGTTTTACATAAAAGGTGTTATAAAAGTTACATGTCTTTAACTTTACATTCTCATATGCGTTTCAAACGCTATGAGTTTCAAATTCCGAACATCGAATTTGATAACATAATCAATATCCTGTCCTCCTTCCCGACCAACGGCACGCGCCCGCCCGACCGCCGGCACAATCGAGTTGGCCATGGCGGTGCAATGGCGGTCATTCTATGGTTTCCGTACACTTCATTTAGGATATATAATATGAGTGTAGATAAAGCAGTGTATGCAACTGTTTACATAAACTAGTATTATTTGCCACCGTCGTTGTATAATAGTAGTTTATGTAATTGTTACGTTATAAGGGTCCTTGAAATACGAGTGTGGTTATACGAGCCGTAGGCGAGTTTCATAATAAGATCACACGAGTGTTTTAAGGCCTAATTACGTACAGTTGCATACACTGCTTTATCTCACATATATTATAAATCCTAAATGAAGTGTTTGGAAACCATTACTCTATTGTGCCGGCGGTCGGGCGGGCGCGTGTCGGCGGTCGGAGAGGAGAGCAGATTTTCATTACCGTTACCGTAGGTAATTAATTTTCATACGTTTCAACCACACTGTCACAGATTTAAGAGGTTGCTATAATGGTGGTAGTTACATACGGTTTCCGAATGCGGAATAGAGGATTTATTATATTAGTGTAAATAAATAATAATACCGTTTCCGCTTCGTAGGGGGAAAAACTTAAGTACCTACCGGTAATGTACTTGCTAACGTTTCTTAAGCATCGTTTAAACTCTAACTTAAATAAAAACCATTCCGCGAGCATTACCCAAGTTGGTCTTGCTGACATATGTTACGAACTTTTATCTTACGGTTGACTTTTAGGTCGAACATCTTTAAACTTACATTTTGTTACACGGAGTTTCGTGGCTCGGAGATGCTTGCTTAAAAAATGTGATTGTATTTTTTTACTATTTGTCTATTATTTAAAATTATTCGGTTATTGTCTTTCAGTTCTTTGTAAAAACAATACAATCCTTAGGGTAGGTTGAAAAATAACGCCTGTTAACATCATCGTCATTGTTAATATTTAATAGTGTGAAAAAATTTATAGCTCTCTATGGGATGTCAGCTGCACCACCATAAGTTAACGTTGATTAGTCCGTCAAGTGCTTAGAGAATTCAACTAACCGGAACGTGAAATATATGGCTATTCGTACGTAATGTACAAATATCCACGTCAGATCAGGTTTTGATGAAATGTAATAACTGTCAAAGTAAATTGTAGACTTTTAGATATGACATTTTCTGAACGTTTTACGTCAAAAAAAGCTAATTATACTTATCTTAACGAACAGTTTTCAAAGTCGACCTCGTGACCTGAATATACCAGTCGACCGTTCTACTAACTGACACTCAGTAGATGGGTGGGCTGGTATACCGGAATCGCGAGTTCGAATCTCACCCGTAAATTTTAAATTTTTAAATATCTAAACTGTGCGATGCAAAAAAAAATCAAATACCTTAGAAGATAAATATACTATTAATAATATATTCATTTTCTTAAAAAACACATAACTCATAAGTATGATGGTAACGTATTAGCAATATTCTTTACACTTTAACTCTGTCTCTTAAATTACTTTGAAAAGTGCCTCCTTGCTTCAATGATAAAAGCTAACCTACATATTGTGACATTGCTTTAAAACAAATGCTACATAGTACGATCTGAATTCAAATTTGAACTTTAATATCACATGGTGGAGCGTTCAATTTGAAATGTGTAGCATTTAGAAGTTTATGGTTCAAACACCTGTCAAAAATTTTGTCGTTGACGGTTTGTCGGAAAGTCTTCGCAAAAGTTATTTTGTGGATTTTAGCGGGTTTTGACGTGACAAGAATTTAAGCAAAGACTTTTTTGATATGAAGACAATTTTTGTTGTCTTAAGTATTTTAAAACGATAGGGAATCCTAAATGAGCGTGTTTTTAGGATTCCGTAGCTAAAATGCCAATTCCTTATAGTATCGTCAGGTCCGTCTGTCCATCCGTCCGTCCCTCACAGCCATTTTACTCAAAAACGATCAGTATCTATATATTTTTAACAATTATAGTTTTTATAGTTGCTCTCACTATGTTACATAATATTTACTCTTTTTTTCATCCGAAACCCTTATCCTATCCTTCACAAAAACCCCTAATCTTCTAATGATACAAACATAAAAAAATCATACATATACTTATCATCGGAGCTCATCACCATTTACCAGCATACACTATGTTTACACTTGTACATATAGATAAGCCTCTGTTCATGTAGATAAGCCTTAACGCCCTCAAGAAATACCTTAAACATGTATCGTATGAAGATAAGCGAAACTGTGAGGAATTTCCTTTCAAGGCGGTATGTACGAGTTTAGTCTGATACCGTTCGGTCTCATGGACTATACAACTACATAGATATCGCATTCTATCTATACAGCTTGAATTGATGTACTCCTGAGAATAGGCCTTTTTTTAATAGGTACACACTTTTAACTATAAAACTTTCGTGAGACTCTAACATATCAAGAATAAGTATTTATAACGGGCTACTCACGTAATTTAAGTCGAAGGTACACACTTGTTTAGAAGTAAAGGAAAAAAATAGGTGAAACAGTGTCTCGGGCGAGAGTCACACTCGTTAACGGCCTCTTAGCCCAGTCGGTAGTGACCCTGCCTACGAAACAGGAGGTCCCGGGTTCGAATCCTGGTAAGGCCATTTATTTGAATGTTAATCACAGATATTTGTACCTGGGTTATGGATGATTTCTCTGTATTTAAGTATTTATCTATATCTATATATTATACGTATTGTCCTCTAGTAGCCACAACACAAGCCTTTATTGAGCTTACTATGACACTAGATCGGTGTTTGAATAAGATTTTCCTATAATATTTATTATTTATTATTCTTGACTATGGGTACTACTTATATATTTGTTTTAAGCTGAACGGGTCCCAGATCTTATTAATAAGGGCGTAAACCGCTGCGCTCTAGCTCTCATAGTCTATAGAACTTAAATATATAATATACTAGTACTGAGCTGAGGTCAAGATGATTTATACAGATATTGGAGATCTCGACTGTTTATGATTTCTATTTGTGTTCATATACTTCGTCTAGTAGTTGAGCTGGTCTGTGGATCTTAGGAATACTGCGAGTATCAACACCTTAGCTGATAAAAGCTTTATGTATTATAAAGTTGATTTAGTGCAACTTTATAGAAATAATGTGAACCCTATCCAACTCTTTATACCTATAGCGTCTTTTTGCATGCATTAATGATTGTTATTATTTAATGTATGAAAAATATTTTATTATATATGCTCATTTTATATCTATTTATTTTATTTAATCTTTAGCGTATGAAAATAAAACATATCGAAGAGATCGCTCAGTCACGATAAGACTAGACTGCCTGTTGTTTACTTCTACTCGTGATCATATTTTAAATTGAATATTGTTTTCTGTAAGTATTTATCGTTATAAATATGTATATCGGAAGTCGATAAACGAGCAGTCCCTACGACAGCTCAAAAGTGCTACGAGAATTCCAGTCTCTGCTTATTAATTTTCTTATAAAATTCAAAATATATTAAAATCCCTATGTATTATCACGTTAACATGTTTCGTCAGTATTGTCTTCTTCAAAATCAATAATATACGTTACAAATTGTATTATTTAACTTTTAATAACGCACCAAAAATCTAACTAATCGATTTCAAATTATTTAATATACGTCAAATATTGAGTAACTTCTAAATTGCTATTAACTTTTAAAACTTCGAAATAAATCGATTATTATGTCTTTGTAAAATAATTTGTCACTGTCTTTCAATGTGGATGAGTTTTCTTGGTTCAAGTCATGACATTACAGCGGAATAGTAAAAATTAAAAGTGAAGAATAAAACTGGATAACGATAATTAATTTAATCATTGAATAAATTTACAGTATACAACACATTTCTATTCATTCATGTTTTCAATTTCTCCATTCGTTTTCTTCTATTTTCGATGTTTTGAAAGTTCATTGTTTACTGATAATTCTAAAACTAATTAGGAAAGTAAGGTTTTTTTAACGTTTGAACGAGTATAATTTTAAAGAGCTCAAAGAGGACCGACTGTGTTGACGATGAGGAAACTTCTTGTTCCTTTAGCCGTCAACACAGTGACTCCTCCTTTTTGTAAAGGGTCGGTAACGCGCATGTAACTCCTTTGGAGTTGCAGGCGTCCATAGGTTACGGTAGCTGTTTGCCACCGTGGTGGTATAAAAAAAAATATCAGCAGGTTCCATAGTTTAGCTTTGATAGTAGGACCTGGAGAAATCTAAATGTTTTACATAATTATTATAGGCACACTTACTCGTTAAGTGATTAGGGTATTTGATAACAGTAGGCTTAGGCAGTTTCTCTTTAAAAGCAGATGGTAATCATTAGCAATAGCCGCAATTAAAATAAATCGAATATAATTTTTATTTCCTTATTGTTATTACCAACTTAATGGAAATATTACGTTCAGTCAGCAGCAGAAGTAGCTATGTGGGTTAGGTGTTCAAAATGATCTTGATACAGTCACCGGCAATAGTATCTTCCTACACGAAGGCCGCAAAAATATGTGACACGCTCTTATTTGTAGGGCCATAAGAGCGTGTCACATATTTTGAGGCCTTCGTGTAGGAATATACTATTCCCGTGACTGTACATCCATATCTATAAACAAAAAAGAACCGACTTCACTTAGCCTCTACATTTCCAAAAGCAAATGGTCGAGCTGCAGTAAAAAATACTTATCACTATAGGCGTGCCTATAATAGTTCCCTCGATTTCTCCAGGATCCCATCATCAGATCCTGACTGGTTACAATGGGACCAACTGTGAAGTATACTCTTTCAAACACAAAAAGAATTTTCCAAATCGGTCCAGCCGTCTTCGAATAATCGGTGAACATACATAAAAAAATTAAAAAAAATAGCAAAAACAAAGATCCCGACGAATTGATAACCTCCTCCTTCGAAATCTTGAAGTCGGTTGAAAAGCAAATCCTTCGAAATCTTGAAGACGGTTGATAAGAACGTTGGAATGTAATTTTGTACACTTCATTTGCTAAGCTAATGTAGTCACGAACTTGAACTAACTATTGAGCCATTTACGAGCATGATCTCTTCAAGCTATTTTATCAACCGACTTCAAGATTTTTTTTTTATGTATGTTCACCGATTATTCGAAGACGGCTGGACCGATTTGGAAAATTCTTTTTTTGTTTGAAAGAGTATACTTCACAGTTGGTCCCATTGTAACCAGGTCAGGATCTGATGATGGGATCCTGGAGAAATCGAGGGAACTATTATAGGCACGCCTATAGTGATAAGTATTTTTTACTGCAGCTCGACCATTTGCTTTTGGAAAGGTAGAGGCTAAGTGAAGTCGGTTCTTTTTTGTTTATAGATATGGATGTACAGTCACGAGAATAGTATATTCCTACATGAAGGCCGCAAAATATGTGACACGCTCTTATGGCCCTACAAATAAGAGCGTCACAGTTGGTCCCATTGTAACCAGATTAGGATCTGATGATGGGATCCTGGAGAAATCGAGGGAACTCTTCAACTATTATAGGCACACCAACAGTGGTTTGAGTATTTTTTACAGCAGCTCGTGCATTTGCTTCTGGAAAGGTGGATGCTAAGTGAAGTCGGTTCTTTTTTGTTTAAAATTATATTTTGTTTAATACTTACTGTATGAAATGTCCAATGTAAAGTAAACCCTAGAGGCTCAACAATTAAAGTCCGTAATCGTACTTATGCAGCTGACTTTCAAAAATCGCTTCAGTGCATGACTTATACTCTTTACACAATATTGACTGAGCAAATTCGTAAATTACCTTCGAAACATTAATTACTTCCAAAGCCCGAAAGCTTCATAAAATCATGAGTAATTGAGAAGTCAAACAAGGCTTTGATGAAACTCCTAAATTTATTATTCGCTTATTGTTACAATTAAGAGATTTACCGCTGGATTTTGAAAAGGTTTTCAACTCAAATATGTTTAATCCGGCTTTCTAAGAAAACGAACAGGTTAAATGTATATTATATGTATTTTTTAAGAACGTTAAGTAAAAAAACACATTAGTCTGCATTCGAACTTTAAAACACGTTTATCACGATCCAAGTTGACAATGCATTAACTACGCAGATACAGCTAGCACCTAAACATCTGAATCAGAAATATCAGAATTTGGTTGAAAATTATTCCGATGTAACTCCGCCTCTTCTTCAAACTTCAATATTGGTCGATTGTTTGTTGTGTGTTGGATTTGTGTTTAAGATAGAATGTGATTTTAGTATTGTGTATTTATTTCTAAATAAGAATACGGCACTCAGGCTTTCAATGAATATTTTTTTAATATTAAAAATATCCGTCGTGGAATATTTACGGTAACGGTTTTGAAACTGGATAACGTGAATCATAATATTTTCTTAAACATGATACCTATTAATCTTTTAAGCAATTAAAATCAAAATTAAATGATTGTGTTGAATATTATTGATTTTGCAATACTTAAGAAAATTCGACAAGATCCGCCATGACCGGGTGGTCTAGTGGTCAGGGCGTCAGCCGCGAAAGCTGAAGACGCCAGTTCAAATCTGGCCTCGGACACCGGAGGACTTGGTCACTTTTTCTGAAGTATCTGACAACAATTTCAGTTTATAACTCTTAAACAAGGTACCTATTAGTTACATTAAAATTTCACAACGATTACAAATCTGCAATGTTATCTAGCAACAAGGAAAACTGTGTAAAGTGTCTCGGCTACAGTTGAGAGTACTTGAAGCTGATAGCCACTCTAGCTAGAGAGCGCTCGACACCATACTCGTACACTTTGTTTTCGAAACAAGATATTTCAAACGATGGGTGAAAGAAATTTAATGCTTAACTTTCACTTTTGTGTCATAGACGGAGAGCTAGCCACGTCAGATATGAACAATAATGAGAGCACTGAAACCCCTCTAGTCAGATTGCTATACTATGCTTATTTCTTGATCTAAACATCTGGCAGCTGAAAAGTGGTGGAGGTCAAAGATTGCAAACCACTTCAAGAAAATTAATCCTAGAATTCTGGGTTTCATGCAATATTATGAGAAATTATATAAATAATCAGATTAAATCATTGCTAAAAGTTTCTGCCAAACGACGTATGATGTAATTCATAGTTTGTCGCCTACTGTGTTTGTTTCCATAATAATAGGTAATGTTTTTTTCACACCACCTGCTCGACAATGCTAAATTATATATCATGCAAACCTGACCGAAAGCAAGTCATTATAGCCCATGCCTTTAGCCGGGTTGTAATGTCGTACTAAATCTCATTATAACCCGCTGGTTAATAATGTGATTTCACTTTCCATAGTTCTTATTGTTATGTGCTTAAAGTCTAGTTTCGTAAAGTCCGCACAGTGCACAGCCCGGGGCACGGGCCCGCGCCGCCGCGTCGAACTAATTTAAAATCGAATTTATTCGGAAAATCGTGCTGGCCACCTCAATTTTAAATATCTAAAACAAATGCCGCGAGTGTCACAAGACGCTGCAGTATACGGAGTAAAACTGCAAGTTCTATAAAAATAGAAGATAAAATTCGAATAAAATGGACTAATGTATCAAGAATTAATTTATACTTTTGATTTACTTTAAAAAACCGGCCAAGTGCGTGTCGGACCACGCATAGGATGGTTCCGTACCTTCAATGAAATAAGAACCAAACTAATACCAAAAGGTCGTATCTGATGCCAATGGAAGAAATTTTTTTTGGAGATAACTCAAAAATGGCTGAACCGATAATGTTAAAAACAATTTTTGTAGAAAGTATATGATAAGGCGCATCTCCTCAATTTTATTTTTATTTTTTGGACTTACGGTTCAAAAGTTACAGGGGGGGGGCACAATTTTTCTGACTTTCGAAGCGATTATTTAATAAAATATTTACATAAACACAAAATGGTCAAAAAACCCTCAATATTATTTTTAAAGAACTATCGATTGATGTGTAACATGTTGATATTTGGTTAAAAAAATATATTTATTTATTTAGTTACATATATGGAGCCCCCCTAATTTTTTTTTTTCAAATTTAACTACATAACTAAGTAGCGGCATACAAAATACACCTTATGTGTAAATTTTATTCAGATACGTCGCATAGTTTCCGAGTAAAATGGCTGTGACATACGGACGGACAGACAGACAGACATGACGAATACATAAGGGTTCCGTTTTTTTCCATTTGGCTACGGAACCTTAATAAAAATCCGTTTCTAGTAGTAGCCCTAGCTATTTTATTGTCTCGCAAGAGGTGAGAAAAGTAGAGTATACTCCTCGGGGATAAAGCTGTTTTTGTCACGGGCGCGCTTGAACCCCTCACTGCACTCAGGACTCAGTCATAATTCCCTCGCTTCGCTCGGGAATTAATTAACTCATTGCCCCCTTGCTGCGCTCGCGAGTAAAGTCTGGAGTCCTTCGTTACGTTCGGGATTCAATATCGCGCCCGTGGCATAAAACAGTGCTTTATCCCCTTGGTGTACAATCTACTATTATTCTAATGTTAAAATATAGGCCCTGCCCTATATAATTGAATCAGCTTCGGCAGTTTTTACCTAGCTTTCTCACTCTGAACTCCATCCATTAAAAGCTGCCAGATGTCCGGATCTAGCAATAAGGATAGTATAGCAATCTAGCCAGACAGGGTTTGTTGCTCTCATTATTGTGTCATATCTGACGCGCCAGCTATTAGTCCATCACCAAAGTCTAACTTTTGGCAGTATAAAACACACACAAACATTTTAATTATACCAGTATATGACATAAACATAACTATGATTTTGAGTACCTAATATATGTAATCTAGCAACAAGGAAATCTGTGTTAAAGACACTACTCTCCGAATCATCTGAGAGCACTTTTAAGCCGATAGCTTCTCTAGCTAGATAAGAGAGCAGTCGACACCATGCACTTTGTTTTCTAAACAAGATGTTTCAACATCTTGTTTACCAAAAAAACTTCTTAGTTATGTTTTACTAATATATATTTTTGATAAAATAAACAGGTATACTTAGTCCATAACTTAGATTTAGGTATTATATTTCCCGTAAAGATAAAAAATATAGCTTAACACATAGGTATTTTATTTTAAACTTATATAGATGTCATAAATATACAAAGGAAAAAGTGACTTAAGCCTCCGGTGCCCAGGGCTGGGATCGAACCAGCGTCTTCTGCATTCGCGGCCGAAACTAGACTAGCCGCTAGAAGACGCTGGTTCGATCCCAGCCCTGGGCACCGGAGGCCTGGGTCACTTTTTCCTTTGTATATTTATGACATCTATATATATATATAGGTTTATAATTTATATAGTAGTGTATCTACTTATAAATTTATAATAAACAAATCAAAATTATTATTAAAATAATTTGATTTGTTCTTCAGTTGTATATTATTTTATTTAACAAGTTTAGTAACTCCCAAAATTATTTTTTGGTTCACATTTTTATTACTGACTATATCTTACTAGATACTTATAGTATAGTCTTGTAAATTACGGAAGTATATCAAATTTCAGCTCAATCATACCGGGAAGTGGTCGAAATTTAACTGACAATATTTGAAGCACTTGTCAAAAATCACCATGTTAAAATGCAGCATTTGATACTGGAATACTTCAAAATTTTTATGATTACATGTTTAGTTCCACACATAAAAAATGCCCTAAATTAGTCTTTAAACAATACAGATGACCTTTAAGTAAAAGCCTCGATAAATCTCCGAACCTTTCGGTGACAAACTACCATACAGCGTATAAATCCTTCAACGTTGACCCGCTTTGCTGAGAGCCCGATGTAGGTAGATTAAGGTCGTGCTCCGTTTAGGCACTATAAATACCTATAATTAACGTATACTTCGCTCGTTTTACGAGAATGCTGTTTTGCACCGAACAATTGTTTTGTTTCAGTCCAGATATTGCCTTTGCTGAACATTTTTTAAGTAGCCTGTATTGTGTCGCACTGCTGGGCCTAAGACCTCCCCGTGCTTCCGCCTCGTCACCCCAAACAAAACAAGAAATATTTTAAATTTACTTTTCCATATTGAATTTTAAAAATTAAACTAAATTTTGCAACATTTTGAAGATCGCGGGTTACTTATTTTTTCTACGTCTGATGGTAAACAGCTACAATTTATGACGCCTGCAGCACCAGAGTCATCACATGCTCGTTGCCGATAATTAATATAAAGGAGCATTCACTGTGTTAACGGCTGATGGGAGAAAAAGCTCCCCGTTCGTCAACTCAACACACTGCATCCTCTTTGTGCTTTGGCGACCTTACTCACCGTCAGGAACACAACACTATGAGTAGGGTAATTCTTTAAGAGATTAGCTCAGGACCGTGATAAAAGGCTGAAGTGATGATGTCCCGTTAACTTAACATGCTATTTAACATGATGACGAGATTAATAAAACTGTTTTCAACCGACTTCAAGAATTCTAAATTTGCAATTCGTCGGCATCTTTGTTTTTTTTTTATGTATGTTAACCGATTAGACGGTTGCACCGATTTGGAAAATTCTTTTTTGTTTAAAAGAGTATAAGTACTTCACAGTTGGTCCCATTGTCACCAGGTCAGATTTTGATGATGGCATCCTGGAGAAATCGAGGGAACTCTTCAATTATTATAGGCACGCACACCTATAGTAATTTCAGTATTTTTTATAGTAGCTCAAAAGAAAATACGTTGCATCGTATAGGTATATCTATACTACATATAGGTCAGTATAGGTAGTCTTGGAAAGAACCCATAATAAACAAACCACTCCCTCTCAGGATTCAATCCAGAATTATTGCAATAGCCTGAAAAGCCTGCGCGAGTGCCTCAATAACAAAACCACAGGAAGTAATGGGATAAATATATAAGATTTTTAATTAATTAAATTAGAGCTGCTTTTGTAAATTGATTGCTTTATCCTTAATAAGAAGGTTGTCAGTCGATGTCTGTTAAGATTGTTTAATTAAATGTCAAAGCTTACAAATGTATGCACTTGTTTTTAACCGACTTCAATTTCATAGAAGGAGGAGGTTCTGTATTCGGTTTGGGCTTTTTTTTTATGTATGTTCACCGATTACTCCGAGACGCGTGGTTCGATTTGAATAATTATTTTTTTATTTGAAAGGATATACTTCCAAGGTGGTCCCATATTAATCTAGTGCTGTTCTGATGATGGGATCTATGAGGAATTGAGGGAAATCCTCAATTTTTAAAGGCACATGTATGGTGATTTGGGTGTTTTCTTAAGCAACTCGAGAGTTTTCTCTCGAAAACCACCAATTTGATGAAGTGGACCTGATAATGATGATTGTTTTGATGATAATGATGATGATTTTTTTTAATGTAGGATGTTCAGCGATTACTCCGAGACCCGTGGTCCGATTTGAATAATTCTTTTTATGTTTGAAAGGATGTACTTCCAAGGTGGTCCCAAATTAATCTGGTGCTGTTCTGATGATGGAATCCACGAGGAATTGAGGGAACTCCTCAATCTTTAAAGGCACATGTATGGCGATTTGAGTGTTTTCTTAAGCAACTCAAGCATTTCCTCTCGAAAACCACCAATTTGATGGAACGGACCTAATGATAAAGACCACATATGACATGTGGAACTTTCCTTAGTTTAAGCGGGTGTATTATGAACTTTTTCTTATACGTCTATACCGATTATTCCGAGACCCGTTGTCCGATTTGAGTAATATTTTTATTGTTTATAAAGAGTTACCTCGAAAGTAGCGGACTAACTTGGTTGGACCTGATGATGGGAATCCATGAGGGATTGAGGGAACTCTTCAATTTTAAAAGGCTCATGTATGGTGATTTGAGTGTATTTTTAAGCAACTCGAGTGTTTCCTCTCGAGAACTACCAATTAGATGGAGAGGACGATAATCGATAATGAAAACCGCAGATGACATGTGGAGTCCCTTCCATAAATAGCTATTTGAATTGGGTAAACACATAGCCTAATTGGTAACATTGTGTGAAAGAAGGAAGCAAATTTAGTTTATGTCCAAAGAGCTGATTGAGATCCCGAGAAAGCGTAGCAAAAGATTCTACTAATTTATAAGCATGAGCGTAGCGAGGGCGTTTAAGGCACGAGGTGCAAAGTTAATAACGTCAATCTCGTGTGGCACATACAACTCTTCACCTCAGCCTTCACACCGACTACATCTGCATCGCTGACGCACTGCACCGCGCTCCCTCGGGTTTTGATTTCCACCTCAATCAGACTAGCGATACCTATTACGAATATTTTATTTTATATGCGTCCTAAACGCGGGGGGTGGTACAGTCGACTACAAAGAGATGTATCCACTTTTGGACCATATGACAACGCAATAAGGTGAAAAAGTGGATACATCTCTTTGTATTTGACTGTACATTATTAACCGACTTCAATTTCATAGAAGGAGGAGGTCTGTATTCGGTTTGGGCTTTTTTTTATGTATGTTCACCGATTACTCCGAGACGCGTAGGCCGATTTTAATAATTCTTTTTTGTTTGAAAGGGTCTACTTCCAAGGTGGTCCCATTATTAATCTGGTGCTGTTCTGATGATGGGATCTATGAGGAATTGAGGGAACTCCTCAATTTATAACGGCATATGTATGGTGATTTGGGTGTTTTCTTAAGCAACCACCAATTTGATGATGTGGACCTCATGATGATGGTTGTTTTGATGATAATGATGATGATTTTTTTTTATGTAGGATGTTCAGCGATTACTCCGACACCCGTGGTCCGATTTGAGGAATTCTTTTATGTTTGAAAGGAACTACCTTTAAGATAGTTCCACATTAATCTGGTGCTGTTCTGATGATGGGATCCATGAGGAATTGAGGGATCTCCTCAATTTTGAAAGGCACATGTATGGTGATTTGGTTGTTTTTTTAAGCAACTCAAGCATTTCCTCTCGAAAACCACTAATTTGATGGAGTGGACCTTATGATGAAGACCACATATGATATGTGGAACTTTCCTTACATTGAGTAGGTATTATGAACTTTTTGTTATATATCTTAACCGATTATTGCGAGATCCGTTGTCCGATTATGATAATTATATAACCACTAAAAATGGAAAAATAAAAACTTTTTACAAAAAAAAGATAAACCGACTTCAAAAAGTATAAAATAAATTATTATATTATTTATATGCGTTACAAACTGATATGTTTGAAGTCGGTGCCAAGCCAAAAAGTTACAATACCGGTCAAATCAGCTTCAAGTCTGAAAATCACAAAACATATCGATACCTACTTACATTGCAAAGGTGAATGTGAATCTATCTGTTACATTTTCACGTCTAAACCACTAATCCAATTTTGATGAAATGTGATACCCATGTCTATATATTCTGATACACGTCTACTTTGTCAATAATCAGAAAAAGACGGCAAATAAAATAAAAAAATCATGTATGGTTGACCTTCCATCCAAATATCGCGCCTTTTTCTACTGATAAGGTGGGTCCCACACACCCGGTGTGTCTGAGTATAGAAAGATCAATCTAGCCATTGAATTCCTTTACACTTCGATATTACACCTTAAATGAAGCAGGATAAATAATTCAAACCGAAGCACGGGCTCCGTTCGAGATATGGTTAGTCCGAAAACTAGTAAAAAAGTTTATTAAGAAACATCATAAGACGCATGATTATACTTTCTTTCTGTACTTGAATGAGAATCTACGTGCAGTCAATACCGTATTAGAATAGTTCTATAGTATGAAGAACAATTCACTGACCAAATACGCCTCGTTCATATTAACTGTTTTGTGATTTTCAGACTTGAAGCTGATTTGACCGGTATTGTAACTTTTTGGCTTGGCACCGACTTCAAACATATCAGTTTGTAACGCATATAAATAATATAATAATTTATTTTATACTTTTTGAAGTCGGTTTATCTTTTTTTTGTAAAAAGTTTTTTTTATTTTTTTATTCATTTTTTTTATTAATTTCAAGAGAAAACTTAAGTGGTAGATATACACCTTTTTTTTTCGACAAACTGAGGACAGTTTGTTGTCGAATAGTGCGCTCTAAAATAAAAATAAACAATTTTGTGTTATACCTGCCTAGATATTACTACAATTAAGTAATAAAAGTCTGCATATCTACAGCGTGGTCTTGCCAGCTATCACATAAATCCTTGAGGTTTGTACATGTGGCGCGTAGATTTCCATTTTTTGTAGAACTATATTTCTATAAAAAAATATTTTTCTTCCCAAACTATACCCCGCAGTCCCGCATATTTGGCGACATCTTGCGCTTGTAATCCCGCAGCAAGTTATCGAAAAATTGTGTGATCGGAAGATAGCTCGGTATTCGATTCAACCATAACGCCGGACCTCGGAACAGGCGCGGATCCAGGATTTCGTTCAAGGGGGGGGCACTTTCCTTCACAAAAAATCTCGGTCCGCACCTACCGGCCCCGTAGTATACGAGGTTTGCGTTTCCGGGGGGTAGGGGGGAGGGCAAATGCGCCTGACTCGGAATACCAGGTGGAAGCCCTAACACGACTAAATGAAAATACTCGTACATTCTGGCGTAGAATCCCAAGTGTTTTCAAGCACCTACTCGTACGTGTCTAATTGATAATTACAAATACAAATACAAATAATTTATTGAGAAAAGTATAGTACAATGTTTGCTCTTACGGACTAAGATTTTTTTAACGACACGTGGTTAACAAATGCCTGAACTAGGATTCCCTGTGTTTCAGGCAGTGAAGGACAATATTAGTTAATATTTAATTATTCACTTAATTATAAACTATAAGTATTACACAATAAAACTCTTATCACCTTAACAAAATAAGTAGGTTATTGAGTATTAAATATATAGGACAATATATAGGTAGTTATTTTATGACTAATAGTAATTTCTCTGTATCATCGTACGTCATTTTCTGAAGGGCGCGTCGTAGAGTATTCTTACAACAGGCATAGCTAAGTGGGTATATGTCTAGTGTTGCATTTAACCTGTTGTACAAAAATGGGCCCGCAAAGACAAAGAATCTAGATAAAAATACGTGTTTTTTTTGTACTGTTTTAATACCTACAATATCTTTGCGTCTCTTATTTCTATATTCAGGGTTAAAGGAAGTTCTGGCGTGCTGCTTTAGCGTTGTGCTTAATATATATAATTGACGAACAGTTAATACTTCACATGATTTATAAAGGAGGTCAGTAGGGTATAAGAATGGGCGGGAAGTAGCTACCTTTAGTACCGCTCTCTGAGCTCTTTCTAGGGTTAGAAGTGTAGTTTTTGCTGTGCCACCCCAAGAAGAAATGCAGTACGTTAGTATCGATTGACATAGTGCAAGGTATACTTGCTTGATTAAATTTGGGTCAGCGATTGAACGAAGTTTTTGACGTGATAACGTCTTTAAAATCGTTTTAGTCGGGTGACATGTTCAGAAACTTGTGTCACACCAAAACCTCACGAGCGCGATCGCAGGTATAACGAGAGAGAGACGGACCGATCTCCCGTCTCATCTCGAGCGCTGCCAGTCATTCCGTGAAACTTGTCACGCGGAATCCTCACGAGCGGAGGCTGGCATAGCGTTCGAGTGAGTGAACCGATCTTCCGTCTCTCTCACTCTAGCGGCATACAAACGAATGGAGATTTTCTCGTGCGGTTAAGTTTTCGTTGAATGTTTAACAGTGAAACAAAATGTGAAGTGCAAGTGAAGTGTTACAACAATTGCAACAAAAAAAGGTGAATAAAATAGCCTACTTACTAACTACTTACTAACTAAAATAAAATTTGAAAAAATTGTTATCTTCATTAATTCCTTACTTCCCAAAAACTTATATCACCAATAAGACGTTATCACGTAAACATCTCGATCGTAAACCTACTTTACAAACAACCAATTTTTTTTGAATACAAACATTAACTTTCGAACTCTATTGCACAATGCTTCAATGTGATTTTTAAAGGTGAGGGTTTCGTCTATCATGACTCCTAAATACTTAATTTTGTCAGTAATAGCTATGGATTGACATGAACAAAGATTTTTTGATTTTTCTTTACAGTTATGTACGTAGAGTTTGAGGTTATGTGCGTCCGGATCTGTTTTCCGCATAGCAAAACTTATAAAATTCGTTTTGTCAGAGTTAAGTGTTAATAGATGAAGTTTTAGCCAGTTAGTTACAACATTAAATCCGCGTTGTGCGTACTCGTAGACCTCGTTTGTTGACTTTGCGGAAAAAAGGAGGACAGTGTCATCTGCGTAGGAAATGATTTTGCCACTATCTATTTTTAGATTGCATAGGTCATTAATATAAATTAAAAATAGGGTTGAGGCCAAGACGCTTCCTTGTGGCAAGCCAAAAGATGTGTTTTCTAAATCAGAACTGATAATGTTATCTATTTTTACGCATTGCGTACGTCCGTCTAGGTAGCTCGCGATTAATTTGTGCTGTGTGCCTCTAATGCCTAGTGATTCAAGCTTGTGCAGTAAAATGGAAGTAGAAACAGTGTCAAAAGCTTTGGCAAGGTCCAGGAAGATTCCTATTGTCTTGTTACCCTTGTCTAATTCCTGAGCTAAATAGTCAGTCAGTTCATGTACAGCATCTCCGGTTGATAATTTGGACCTAAAGCCAAACTGCGTTTTTGCCAAGAGCGAATGCTTCTCCAGATATTGAACAAGTCTATTGTTAATAATTTTTTCCAGAATTTTTGATGTCGCTGGTAACAGAGAAATCGGCCTATAATTTGTTACTTGAACTTTGCTACCAGATTTATAGACAGGGATTACAACGGATTTTTTCAGACATTTCGGAAATATTCCTTCAGAGATGCACATTTTGAATATGTGTGGTAGCGGTGGAACCAGGATGTGTCTGAAGGTCTTTATTATTTTGTTCGAGATGCCATCCCAACCAACCGCGGAGTCATCTTTTAGGCTCATGATAATTCTTTCAACTTCAGCTTCATCCTTGTTTAATAACACAAATGATTTGGAAGATTTGTTTGTATCTGATTTTATTGTTGAAGAGGGTGACGACGAATCATCCTGGACTTTTTCAGCCAGGTTTTTGCCTATGTTGACGAAAAACTCATTTGTGCTATTTGCGGCCAGCAATTCGGATGAACCTGCTTGCAACAAGCTTGCAGATGAATCATGTTGTTTTGCTGTGTATGTTACGTTTTTAAGATATTTCCAAACTAATTTACTGTTTTTTCCAGCTATTTCCAGCTGTTTTTTGTCGTAGTTTGTTTTTACTTTTTTCAGTAAGTTGGTACAAAAGTTACGATATCTTTTATATGATAATTGCAATATATTATTGTCTGGATTTGCTTTAGCTTTCAAGTGTAATTTATCCCTATGTCTCATAGATCGAAGAAGTCCTGGGGTAATCCATGGTTTTTTATTAAAATTCTTGTTATTTAGACGTGTCTTATTTGTGTTAGATAATATTGCCTGTTGGACATTTTTAATCCAGTACATCATACTATTTTCTGCGTCAGCATAATTATAAATGGGGCCGAAGTCAATATTGCATAAATCATCTCCAAGTTTGTTTATATTTAATTTGTTGACAAATTGCGTGCGCGTGCATGTATTACGTGATTTACGATAGAGGGTTAGTAGGGCAGCTTTGTGGTCGGTCACTGTAGAGTTAGGAACAAGTGCTAATGCCGAATAATTAGATTTTACCATAATATGATCTAAGCATGATCCGCTTTGGTGCGTAGGAAGCGTGTGAGCTGGGAGTAAGCCATGAAAAGAACATAGGTTAAGGTAGCTTTGGGCTGTCGAAGTTGATTCGCTGCTTTCAGATAGAATGTTAATATTAATATCTCCTATCAATACTATATTTTTAAAGGATGTTAATTTACTTAAATTCTCATCAAGAGACTTGATAAAATTACTGATATCTCTAAAGGAAGGGGGTCTATACAAGGTTAGTATGGCAGTATCTGAACCGACTTTAATTAAAAGCCGATTGCAATCTAGAATCTGGGGTTCCTCAACTGTGATATTTAAATTATTTTTGACATAAACTACTACCCCGTCATTTTGGTTATAATTAATCTTAGTGTAGTTAATTTGGGTATAATTAATATTAGTTCCTATTGTACGTGTTTCTACTTCGTAATTCCGGTTCTAATCAATAGGTAAGTAGTTCCTTTTTGCTACGTATGTATGTGGGTTTTAGGGTTCAAAAGTTTGCTTTGGGCACCCTTATAGTTTCGCCATGTCGTCTGTCCGCGGTCCAGCTCAGTGACCGTTAGCACTGGAAAGCAGGAATTGGGTATGAGTTTGTGCATTAGTCACGCCGACAAAGTGGTGCAATAAAAAGTGGAAAAATATATTTTATTAGGGTACCTGCCGTACACATGAAGTGGGGGATAAATATCGTTGGATAGGTCTTTAAAAAAAATTTTTTAAACAGTTTTTGGATAAAACTAACAGTTTCGTAAATAATAGTTCTGAAAGTTCAAAAAAGGGCATCCCTCCCATCTAACTTCTGAACCGTGGGTCCAAAACAACTGAAAAAATTCGTGGAAATGAGACCTGATAAGAAGTTTAAAACTATATTGAATAAAATCGGTTGAACTGTTTTTAAGTCATCACCCAAAAACGCATAGTGCAAGGCATAGACATAAACAAAAAGGAAGATGAGTGCCGTTCATAGTAAACAAAACTGAAATGTGGTCCTGCACCTACCCACTTGTAAAATGCTACACACCGCTATAATGTATGTGCATCATGGGCAAAAGAGATAAACCTATATAGTTAACACGGGTATGCAAGGGTGACCTCCATATTTTGCGCATTGCACAAAGTGTGACTGAGAGACTCTGCCACACGACTAATTCAATATAGGTGCCGGAACCTATATTTGATGGCACAGAATCGAGCGCTTGGTACCATATCCCCTTTTTGTATAAATCAATGGTGCAAGGACGTAAGTGCTGGATAGTAAAATGACGTAAACTCCGACAAATATCCCTTGATAGACGACCTTTTGAACGGATGTATTGTAACAGGCCGGCAAATACGGAACCCTACACTGAGCATGACCTGACATGTTCTTGGCCGGTTTTTAGAAGACGTTTACGCTATAATTGGCACTTTTAATGTCACATATTTTAAGCTCTCTTTGTCTAAGTTTATTTGATACTTTTTGAAAAGTTTTCAGTTCAAAAAAAAGGATAAACCGAAAATACTACTTTATTCAACAACAATATATTGCTTTGCGCGATATAACCACTTGGTAGTTTATTGCCGTAACCCGTGCCAAACCGTTATACTTTTATTTGCGTAACTATTTATTTTTGCGGTGGGTTGGAAACTTTAATGCATCTAAAAAATATGCAAATAAGTATAACGGGTTGGCACCAGTCACCTAGCAAGTTATTATGATTAAGTTAACGACCTCCTAGCCTAGTCGGTGGTTACTCTACCTATGAAGCAGGAGGTTTATTTGTGTGTTTATCTCAGATATTGGTTCCTGAGTTATGGATGTTTTCTATGTTGTTAAGTATTTATCTATATCTATATATTATATAAGGGAAGAGGAAGGGGAAGACCTAGAATTAATTATATAGACCAAATTAAAAATAATATTAATGTCAGGCCGTACCAAAAGATCAAAGAGGAGGCCTGGGACCGAAGCAAATGGAGAGCCCACTTTGAGTTGCACCGACAAGAGCAAGGCTCTTAAGTGTTTGATGATGATATATTATATGCCTTATTGGGCTTACTGTGGGACTAGGTCGATTTGTGTAAGATTGTCCCATAAAATTTATTTATTTATTTTTATATTTTTTTATTATATCGCAGAATAGCAAAGCAATAATATTGTAATTAATGACCGAATATTCTGTTAGAAACTACAGATATCAACTTTCTTTGGCAAAATTTAAAGGCAACAAAAGGAAATTACATTTGTAAGTTTGTCACCGTTCTGGTAATTAAATTATTTATGTGCTACGCCGTATAATTTAATAACACAATCGTATAAAATTATGGCTGTGAAATCAGCTTATACAGGGTGCTCTAGATGAAAGGGTTAGTTTGCATTCCTGAGTTCATAAGCTGCAAAAAATATCAAAAAGCATAAGGCCAATATTGCCGCTAAAAAAATGTAAATGGATGCAAAATAAACTGGTTTGTTTCTAAGGCCATATTCATGACACGAACTCGGTTTTATTTGATTAATGGTGCTATTTTTTTCGTGTATTTATGGCCATTTCAATATCTGTCCGTAACTATGTCCATACAATTGAAATGTATTTGATTTGTGCACTGAGTCACCCCAATCAGACTGACAGAAAATACAAAGTCTAAGCCTTTGAAAGTAGAACCTTACAATTTTTTGCATATTTTTATAATATCATCTCCACAAAGAAAGGCTTTTTAGGGTTCCGTAGTCAACTAGAAACCCTTTTAGTTTCGCGATGTCTGTCCGTCCGTTCGTCCGTCCTCGGATAATTTCAGTGACCGTTAGCACTAGAAAGCTGAAAGCTGGTACATTAGTACCACCTATATACATACTAATGTATATCAATCACGCCGAAAAAGTGGTAAAAATTGTTTTATTAGGGTACCTCCCCTATACCTAAAGTGGGGAGTGTTTTTTTTTTTCATTTCAACCCTAACGTGTGATATATTGTTGGATAGGTATTTAAAAATGAATACGGGTTAAGTGAAATCATTTTTTGATAATGTAAATATTTTCGGAAATAATCGCTCCAGAAGTAAAAAAAATGTATCCCCCCCTCTAACTTTTGAACCATAAGTTTTAAAAATATGAAAAACATCTCAAAAGTAGAACTTTATAAAAACTTTCTAGGAAAATTATTTTGAACTTGATAGGTTGAATAGTTTTTGAAAAAAAATTACACAATAATTTCTGAACTAAGTTTGTAATTTAACAGTATAACCAGTATATTGTACCTGTAAATTCTACAAAATCACAATGAAATGACGTGCTTTCAAATAAAGTTTGTAGCTCTTAAGTGGGGACACTTACTGTGACGGACGGAAAACTGCGGAACCCTAACTGAGCGTGGCCCGACACGCTCTTGGCCGGTTTTTTTTTACAAGGGGTTGAAAGTTTTTAACAAATTCTTTGCAGACAATAATCAGTAACAGAGACGTAACGTTCAAATGCCACCCTGTAAGTATATCAATATTTGATTCTTCATTGACCGTCCTTTCCATTTATAGGCTATTTGGCGCGCCATAATTTTTATTGTCGTCATTAGACGAAGACTTTGCGGTGTACAGTCATCAACAAAAGTAGCTGAGCGGGCGAGGTGTTCAAATTAACTTGGTGTGACTTTATTGTTATGAGAATAAGAGCGTGTGATAATTTTTAACTCCTCACCCGCTGAGATACTTAAGTCGCTGACTGTACTAACGTTTATCTCTGGCCGTTAAGAATTGTTATTTATTAATAACGATAAAATAAATCGTGTTTGCTCTAAGCTGAGGTTTCAAGGGCTGAATCAAATAAAAAAAACACTAACCAACCTCATACTTATCCGCCAGGAGTGCCGGCAGAAATGAAAACTTGAAATTAAGAATAATTTATTTACTTTCGTCCTCCTTTTGACCAACTAACCTGTCAAATACGCCGGACGTAAACATAGTTCACAATTTCCGAACGCACCCCTCACTGTCAAGTTGTCAACCACTAAAATATGTAATATGGCCGACCATTTCTTATTAAATTAACACTTTTGCAAATGCAAAATACGCGACAATCCGAATTTTGCCCATATGTCTTCGATTCAAAATTTTTATTTTTTTACGCTTTTTCATTTGAGCATAATTTTATTCGGGTCTACCGTACCCCTCGACGGAATTATTAATATAGATTTATTAGATCACGTCACGTGTCCGTCTTACGAATTTTCAATCTGACGAATCTGAGCGTCACGTGACCTGACGCGAGTTTAAAAATTTTTCCCCATCACAAAAAGTGCACAGCGCCGCTAAAGAAGTTTTCACTTCAAAAGAAAAAAAAACCAATGAAGTGCATTTATTGTAATCTCACAAATTGCGTTTGTTGTCATAGTAACACATAGATTACTATTTAGGATCGGACTCGTTACAAAATTATTTATTTATCGTATGGCGACATGCCACTGGATAAAGGTAGGCATTTCTTCCCTGGGGTAGTAGTAGTGGGAAAGCAGATGATGAAGAAAGTCCAGTGAGTGCTGCGAGATCCAGATGAGACAGTGCAGCTGCCAAGTTTGTTACTCTTTTAGCGCCACCCAGGGATCACGTGTAGGGTTGTCTAAGGTGTTTCCACAAACAGTGTTTCCACAAACCATTTGATGTTTCCAACCATCTAAAATAAATCACTACCAACCACAAACATACAAAAAAAAAAACAAGTAAGAAAAACTGAACGAGGGTAGATGGATCCGGCACAACACCGCCACCGCCGCCGCCTCCCCCGCGAGCAATAGGGCAGAGCGTGTGAGAACGCGCAATAGCAGGCGCACTGTCGTCGCGCAAGGCCGCTCATGAAAATTATCATCGCAAATTGATCGAAACATGTCGAGCAAAAATTGACTTAAATTACACGAGTAGCCCCTTATCAATATTTTTAACAGTTCTTATAGTTAAAATCACATAAATACATACGTACTAATACGATCTGAATTTGAGGTTTGCTGGACCCCCAAAACATACTACATTTAAATATACTGGTTTATATGACACTAATACTCTATAAACATTAGAATGGCAGTCCTAACCCCTATCTTACCTTGTTAGCTAATACTCCAAAGAAGAATATCCCATGTAACATAAATGTCATGTACAATTGGGGCATTTGTAAGTTCAATGGACATCCGTTTAAACTGAAAGCGTCCAGAGGCTACCAAATGAGAACGTAGTGTTTTCTTACATCATTAGCATGTATTGTTATGGTAAGGTTGTTTGCGGTTGATATTATGGTTAGGTGTCTTAACTATAATAGGGAGGGTAATGTCATGAAAAGAATATAAGAGTTGAAGAAGGAATGTTATAATACTTGCAATATATTTGTGTTTTGTTAATTACTTATGGAACAAATGAGTTATATTTTTAGATAATTACATCTTTGTGCTGTTTTTCTCGGAGATCAGATAAGCAAATTTCCTTGTGTATTTTACACTTAAGTTGTAAAATTTGGGTGCATAATATAAATAGGTTACCTATGTTTATGCAAAAGTTTATAGTTTTTTTAAACAAAAAATATTATATTGTAATAAAAAAAATAACAGGGGGCGCTCACTCTTCAATATGGAATACCGGAATTAATGCCTTATATTCTGAGACGTATTAATAAAATGGTGGCAATCAAGTGTTAATAACAAAGTTGTAGATTAATTCAAGCTGTGGTTGATTGCATGGTTGCCACTCAGTTTCTACGCCACAACGACACAACTAGTTTAAGTGGGTCTCTGAATAAATCTGTTACTACGGACCCAGAGGTCTTAAATGTAGTAGTTTTCTTGAAGCCTACTATGAGTGAAGAGAATTACAATGGAGTTAGATTGAAACTTCATCAGATTCAGTTTGCACTTAATTCGATAGTAACTTCCAACATTGATGCAGAAATCCATGATTGCACGACTTACATAAGTCTCTCGGGCTGCCAACAATCAGAGTTAATAAAATTGAAGAGTAGGTATAAGTAGATTTTAATAGTAGAACTCAAAGAGGATGATGCAGTGAGATGGGTCACTTCTTGTCCCTATAGCTTTTACGGAATCCTCCTTTCTACATACAAATACAAAAAAATAGTAGTTTATGTAACTATTACGTAATAAGGGTCCTTAAAATACGAGTGTAGTTTAATAAAACGAGCCAAAAGCGTGTTTCATAATAAGATCACACGAGTGTTTTAAGGCCGAATGACGTTGCATACCTACACTGATTTATCTACACACATTATATAAATTCTAAATGAAGTGTTCGGGAATCAATAGAATGACCGCCATAGCACAGCCATAACCAGTTGATTGTCCCGACGGTCAGGGAGGAGGGCAACCGTGGTCGGGGAGGAGGGATGGATCTTCCTTATGTTATCGATATCGATGTGGTCATGAATTTTCATAATTTTTTACCTCACTGTCACCGATAATGCACTGATGTTACATTACTGGTTGCAATAATGGAGGTTATTAGTATTACATACGGGTCCGAACGCAGAATAGAAAATTTATGATATGGGTGTGGTCTAGATAAAAAATGTTTATTCGCATTAATATGGTTACAATGGTCTTAAATCACAATAGATGTGCATATTACACCATATGCTGGAGTGCGAATATTATGTAAACTTAAGGTGTGACCACACCGCTGCTTAAAATACGGCGACGTTACGGAATCACAGTGACGCATCGTATCCGTACCGTTTTTAGGGTTCCGTAGTCAACTAGGAACCCTTATAGTTTCGCCATGTCTGCCCGTCCGTCCGTCCGTCCGTCCGTCCGCGGATAATCTCAGTGACCGTTAGCACTAGAAAGCTGAAATTTGGTACTAATATGTATATCAATCACGCCGACAAAGTGGTAAAATAAAAAGTGGAAAAAAATGTTTTATTGGGGTACCTCCCCTATACGTAAAGTGGGGAGTGATTTTTTTTTTCATTTCAACCCTAACGTGTGATATATTGTTGGATAGGTATTTAAAAATGAATAGGGGTTTACTAAAATCATTTTTTGATAAAGTAAATATTTTCGGAAATAATCGCACCAGAAGTAAAAAAAAAAGTGTCCCCCCCCCTCTAACTTTTGAACCATAAGTTTTAAAAATATGAAAAAAATCTCAAAAGTAGAACTTTATAAAAACTTTCTAGGAAAATTATTTTGAACTTGATAGGTTTAATAGTTTTTGAAAAAAATTTACAAAATAATTTCTGAATTAAGTTTGTAATTTAACCGTATAAGCAGGTGTTTATTGTACTTGTAATTTCTACAAAATCACAATGAAATGACGTGCTTTCAAATAAAGTAAAAACGGTGAAAATCGGTTCACGCAATAATGAATTATCCCATAAAAATCATCTTCCATACTTTAAGCTCGCGCGCAATAGTTTACTTAATTTGCCGATAGATGTCGCTGTAGGTGGAACGCTCATATCATATCCTACATGGCGGTGTTATTTTAACTCTTAAGTGGGGACACTTTCTGTGACGGACGGAAAACTACGGAACCCTACACTGAGCGTGGCCCGACATGCTCTTGGCCGGTTTTTTATCGCATGCCACCACCCACAGCGCTGCTCATAATATGCTGACGGTACGGAATCGCAGTGACGTGCCGTACACGTCACGGCTTTACTGCATGCTCTCCATGCGACATCTCTGAAGTTGCAAGCGTCCACAGGCCACCGTAACTGCTTATCATCAAGCTCAGAAAGTATGCTTGTTTGCCACCGTCGTTATATATACAAGGAAAATCATCCTCCTAGCGTTTGTACCGGTTTTTTTCCACAACTCAATTTGAGCCTGGGATCAGCTCTGTAACCTAATCCCATAAATTGGCGTAGGCACTAGTTTTTTCGAAAGTAACATCCTTCTGACCTTCCAACCCAGAGGGGTACGATGTTTTCTTTTGTAAATATCAAACGATATTTCGTACATTAGTAGTTCGGAAAAAGTCAGTAGTAGGTACTAGCCGTGATTTGAACCCAAGACCTTCGGGTTAAAAGTCGACGTTTTACCGCCAGGCTACTCAAATCAATCAATCAATCTTATTTATAATTTTTTGAATTCAAGAACAATAGTAGTTTATGTAACTGTTACGTAATAAGGGTCCTTAAAACATGAGTGTGGTCACACGAGTGTTTTAAGGCCTAATTACGTACAGTTGCATACACGGCTTTATCTACACTCATATTATATATATTAAATTAATTGTTCGGAAACCATAGAATGACCGCCATTGTACCGTCATGGCCTACTCGATTGTGCCGGCGCTCGCGCGGGACCAATCGAGTTGGCCATGGCGGTAACATTATGTTATCAAATTCGATGTTCCAAATTTGAAACTCATTGCTTAACAATATTTGAGCATGCATAGTTAAAATTACGTTACTGCCGCAGATAAGAAACTTATCATAGTTAAATCGTTTGTTGTAATGCTTGTCATTGTCTACGGTTTTTGAACGCATTTTAGAGTACTTACAGTATGAGTGTAGATAAAAGAAAGAAGTCAATCGAAAAGCGAACAGTAAAACCTATTGTAAGTCATTAAAACTAGAGTAAAAGTTAGAAGAAAAAATCTGCGTTGTCATTAAGGCGTTAGTCAGGGGTGCGCAAGTTTTTGTAGGTACATAAAAAAACCTAAAGAAACTCAAAGCTATCGTTACCGTGGCGCAATATAATTTAAATGAAAGCCTGGGGTATAGAAGCTTAGGCCCTGTTTTTAACCTAATTAAAAAGGTTATCTTTGTTTTGCATTCCACAAAGGAACGAACAAAATGGCGGCGTTTCTCAAATACGCTTTGTGGGTTGCATAACTTACAGAATAATGATTAGGTACAGAAAGTTCTATTTTTAGATCTGTACACAAGTAATATTGATGTTTTTTTTTCTTTTTTCAGGTAAGTTCCTGTCTGTGCTTTTGTTACGACGGTACGTCAAGTCTACAAAGGCCTAGGTGGTATACAAATTACTAAATGTATTAATAGTCTTTAATTCAAAAAGAAATCAATACGGTTATACAACAAATTAACTTAGATGTAAACCACAGTTAATTAAAAAACGATTTTTTCCAGACAAGATACCACAAATTAGAAACAGATGCAAATTTCAAATGAAAAAAATTACTGAGGACTCTCAAAAACGGCAAGACAATAAATAATAGCAGGAAATAGCTTTAAGTATGTATTATAATTAATCGGAAAAAAAAAGAATTGGAAATATATCCTCTAGCCGCCCTTTAAAAAGGCCTCTCTTTTCATGGTATTTTAAATCTTTATTTTGACACATTCCATTTGTCTTGGCCAAAACCAAAACTCAAAAAGATAACAAAAAGGTCTTAGCTAAACTGTCAAGTATTTCCTATTTAATGTGGTTCAACTTATACTCGCGTAGTCTGTGTCCTCGCTTTGTCAGCATAACTTTGCACGAGCGATCTGACAGCTCACTACGCTTTGAACACGCTCTAGTCGACACGCGCAAAGATATATATAATATTTGTATATTTACATCGCATTTTCGCTAGTGACATTCAAAAACTCTAGCGGTATTCAGATTTTAAAATTTTGATAGTATATAATTGGATTACGGATGTTGATGTTGGGAGGAGTACGGGTGTTGATGGATGGACACACTCGCGGTGCGCGCGAGATGCTTAGAACGCACGTGGTATGCATTGCAAGTTGCGTCAAGATTTGATTTAAACTATAATAAAAATAACTTTAGATTTTAACCGAAAAAAAGATCAGAAGCCTCTACAATTTCCTTCCATGGCACGATACCTACATGTTTTAGTGTCAAAGAAAATTACATATTTTTTTTTGAATTTATAAAGTATTTTTGCACTTTTTTGTTTATTTACATACTTAAGAACAATTTAAATAAAAGACGTATCAAGACCTAAAACTTTATGTACTTCATTTAAATATAAACTAAGAATATTTTTCCAATGCCTTCAAGAAGTTATTATGGTTAATTTGAAAGGGTCAGAAAAAGGTATCACACCCCTGAAATATTCCACAACGAATGCTTATCACCAATTGTGCTGTATGCTCATTTACCACCGATGTGTTTTATAAAAAAATAGGACACACGTAGTAAAACTCAAAATTATGATTAGAAATTCATATAAGCTTCATCATTGAGAAATTGTCAGTGCAAGGCACGGAAACATGCATACTCTAAGTGGATACTTAGAGTATGCAAATTCTCTGCATTGGTTGCATTGCAAAGTGCATATTGCGCTATATCGGGGACGCGTTCAACTTATATTAAAAGTCATATGCAGATATTATTTCTTAATGCTATACTTTAAATAAATAAATAAAAAAAACATGGGACAGTTTTCCAAAATCAACCTAGTTACACAGTAAGCTCAATAAGGCTTGTGTTGTGATATATATAATAATAATAAATATTGAATTCAGAAGGCGGTAATCCTGGACACAGCGTTCCTCTCTCTGCGGCCCGGATTACCGGCAGCCTGGGCTTTGATCCGCAACCGCAGGTTAGGTTTTTTATAATGTTTTTATTGTTTTTAGAAGTATTTTATATTTTACTTTTATATAAATATTGTAAAAAGCCTATCCTAAGAAGAAAAATAAATAAAGAAGATAAATAAAATAAATAACTAATAAGTTCTTGGGAGTAAGAAACAAATATCTGTATTTGCGGAATGCACCAATGAGGTACATGCTTGTGGTGTTCCTATTGAGCGGGTGTACACTGCACGCAATCTTGGAGTCCTGATGGATTCTCACTTGCGTTTCGAAGAACATGATGTTCTCAACACAGTCCGTAACTGTTTCTACAGGCTTAAGGTGCTGTACAATATTCGCCAATTCATCCCTGTGGAACTTAGGATCAAACTTTGTGAATCACTTGTGCTGTCTAAATTGAATTATTGCGATTTTGTCATTGGTCCTTGTTTATTTGTCAAAACCCAAAAGCTAATTCAAAGGGTACAGAATGCTTGCGCTCGCTTTTGTTTTACGATTCCTCCGCGGACATCTGTGTCCCCATACCTGTGTAATGCAAATTTGCTTAAAATGAAACAAAGGCAACAGCTCCACCTTGCTTCTTTTCTTTTTGGCGTCTTTAAATTAGGCAAACCTCTTGACGAAAATAGCTTGGCGACAACAACAGCCATAAACCACTCATAGTCCCTAAATGTAACTGCGCAGCCTTCCGGGGCAGCTTTCGGTTCCAGGCTACATAATGCTGGAATGATCTGCCTCCTCCGATTAGGAGCTGTGGTTCCAAGCTTGGCCTTCAGCGTAAATTTCGTGAATTATTATTAAGTGTCCAAAAGCCGAGATCTCTGGAACAGTTGTTTAACAGTCAAGCTGATAAATTATATATTTAATATCTACGTATGTATTTATAAATTAACAATTTCACCTTAATACAATTATACACCTATCAAATATATTTATATTTAAGTACATTTTCTATTATCTTTATCCCCCTTATTATTTTATGTTGTTTCCTACCGACATAAATCGAAAAAAGAGTTATTGTATATTTACCCGTATAATTTGAACTTTCACCCATATTTACTTATTTTTAATTTTACTCGTGTACCTTTAGGTTTTATGTCACTCCGCAAGGTTGAGACGGAATAACAGCGTTGCAAATTTCTCACCTGCAATTTGCAACATTATGCTGAGTCTTTGCCTGTTCTTGATTGTACACATTGTGGAACTTTAATGAAACACCAGCATTTCCCATATTTATATTTAAGCTTCTTTTTTTCTTCTCTGTATTTAATGTGTTACTTCTCAACTTTTTAATGTTTCTTTTTTGTGTTTTAGTTTTGTAATCTTTCCTTTTTTTGTTCTGTAATGTGTGCTTTTTGAGAAAAAAATGTTTCTTTCTTTCTTTCTATCTTTGAAATATACAAAGAACATCCATAACTCAGGAACTTATTAAACACACCAATAAAATGCCCTGACCAGGATTGCTTCATAATAGGCAGAGTCACTACCGACTAGCCTAGGAGGCCGTTAAACTGAAAACTTTAATTCGGAAATTTTACAATATCTGCTAGTGTCCAGAATTTGGATAATTCTAGAGAGTGAAATCGGGGTCGTGTAGCAAACGATCAAGGCATGACACAGAATCGAAAGATGAACCTAATGATGTTAGTCATATTTTTTTGTCAACGATATTGATAATAATTTTTCAGATAAGTGGAAAGGTATTTTTTTGCATACAACTTAGTCACCCTACATGTTTTAGTGTCAAAGAAAATTACATATTTTTTTTTGAATTTATAAAGTATTTTTGCACTTTTTTGTTTATTTACATACTTAAGAACAATTTAAATAAAAGACGTATCAAGACCTAAAACTTTATGTACTTCATTTAAATATAAACTAAGAATATTTTTCCAATGCCTTCAAGAAGTTATTATGGTTAATTTGAAAGGGTCAGAAAAAGGTATCACACCCCTGAAATATTCCACAACGAATGCTTATCACCAATTGTGCTGTATACTCATTTACCACCGATGTGTTTTATAAAAAAATAGGACACACGTAGTAAAACTCAAAATTATGATTAGAAATTCATATAAGCTTCATCATTGAGAAATTGTCAGTGCAAGGCACGGAAACATGCATACTCTAAGTGGATACTTAGAGTATGCAAATTCTCTGCATTGGTTGCATTGCAAAGTGCATATTGCGCTATATCGGGGACGCGTTCAACTTATATTAAAAGTCATATGCAGATATTATTTCTTAATGCTATACTTTAAATAAATAAATAAAAAAAACATGGGACAGTTTTCCAAAATCAACCTAGTTACACAGTAAGCTCAATAAGGCTTGTGTTGTGATATATATAATAATAATAAATATTGAATTCAGAAGGCGGTAATCCTGGACACAGCGTTCCTCTCTCTGCGGCCCGGATTACCGGCAGCCTGGGCTTTGATCCGCAACCGCAGGTTAGGTTTTTTATAATGTTTTTATTGTTTTTAGAAGTATTTTATATTTTACTTTTATATAAATATTGTAAAAAGCCTATCCTAAGAAGAAAAATAAATAAAGAAGATAAATAAAATAAATAACTAATAAGTTCTTGGGAGTAAGAAACAAATATCTGTATTTGCGGAATGCACCAATGAGGTACATGCTTGTGGTGTTCCTATTGAGCGGGTGTACACTGCACGCAATCTTGGAGTCCTGATGGATTCTCACTTGCGTTTCGAAGAACATGATGTTCTCAACACAGTCCGTAACTGTTTCTACAGGCTTAAGGTGCTGTACAATATTCGCCAATTCATCCCTGTGGAACTTAGGATCAAACTTTGTGAATCACTTGTGCTGTCTAAATTGAATTATTGCGATTTTGTCATTGGTCCTTGTTTATTTGTCAAAACCCAAAAGCTAATTCAAAGGGTACAGAATGCTTGCGCTCGCTTTTGTTTTACGATTCCTCCGCGGACATCTGTGTCCCCATACCTGTGTAATGCAAATTTGCTTAAAATGAAACAAAGGCAACAGCTCCACCTTGCTTCTTTTCTTTTTGGCGTCTTTAAATTAGGCAAACCTCTTGACGAAAATAGCTTGGCGACAACAACAGCCATAAACCACTCATAGTCCCTAAATATAACTGCGCAGCCTTCCGGGGCAGCTTTCGGTTCCAGGCTACATAATGCTGGAATGATCTGCCTCCTCCGATTAGGAGCTGTGGTTCCAAGCTTGGCCTTCAGCGTAAATTTCGTGAATTATTATTAAGTGTCCAAAAGCCGAGATCTCTGGAACAGTTGTTTAACAGTCAAGCTGATAAATTATATATTTAATATCTACGTATGTATTTATAAATTAACAATTTCACCTTAATACAATTATACACCTATCAAATATATTTATATTTAAGTACATTTTCTATTATCTTTATCCCCCTTATTATTTTATGTTGTTTCCTACCGACATAAATCGAAAAAAGAGTTATTGTATATTTACCCGTATAATTTGAACTTTCACCCATATTTACTTATTTTTAATTTTACTCGTGTACCTTTAGGTTTTATGTCACTCCGCAAGGTTGAGACGGAATAACAGCGTTGCAAATTTCTCACCTGCAATTTGCAACATTATGCTGAGTCTTTGCCTGTTCTTGATTGTACACATTGTGGAACTTTAATGAAACACCAGCATTTCCCATATTTATATTTAAGCTTCTTTTTTTCTTCTCTGTATTTAATGTGTTACTTCTCAACTTTTTAATGTTTCTTTTTTGTGTTTTAGTTTTGTAATCTTTCCTTTTTTTGTTCTGTAATGTGTGCTTTTTGAGAAAAAAATGTTTCTTTCTTTCTTTCTATCTTTGAAATATACAAAGAACATCCATAACTCAGGAACTTATTAAACACACCAATAAAATGCCCTGACCAGGATTGCTTCATAATAGGCAGAGTCACTACCGACTAGCCTAGGAGGCCGTTAAACTGAAAACTTTAATTCGGAAATTTTACAATATCTGCTAGTGTCCAGAATTTGGATAATTCTAGAGAGTGAAATCGGGGTCGTGTAGCAAACGATCAAGGCATGACACAGAATCGAAAGATGAACCTAATGATGTTAGTCATATTTTTTTGTCAACGATATTGATAATAATTTTTCAGATAAGTGGAAAGGTATTTTTTTGCATACAACTTAGTCACCCTACTTATTGTGACGTCTTATCGTTTTCCATACAGCGTATGTCAAAACTAATAGGTTGTTCATGATTTACTTACTTAGTTTAAGATTAATTTTACTTGAAAAATAAACATAATTAAATTTATTTTGTTTTGATCAAATATTACAAACGCTAATGGTGATCATGCAGTTAAAACAGAGTCAGAAAAAGTAGTTAGTGAAAGGGTAGTAGGGTCACTACCCAGATCTTACCCTGTATAATTTTAAAACGAAATTCACCTCCATTTTCTTTATAAATAGCTTTATTTCCGAATCATTTCAGTTTCTGTGCTCGAGAACGTCCCATTTACACCGGCGTGAGAGAGTTGTATTTTTTATACTCCGACTAGTGGCAAGCAAGAACACGGCTCGCCTTTAGTAGGCAGTTAAAACATAGTGCCTGATCTTTTAAAACATAAAATGTTTTTAATACCGTAACATCTTGTTGCAATTATAAAAAAATCAGGCGCTAGGTTTAGGTTAAATAACATCTTGTTACTGATATAAAAAGATCAGGCACTTTGGTTTGGCATACATCTACAATCTTTTGATGCTGCTGCCACTGACAAGGCCAGGCACCGAATTTTCGTGCAGCCCTACGCCTCCCCAGATTCGAGGAACAAAGGAAATCTAGGAGACTTATCAAACTAGAAACCGGATTTTTTATTTTTAAAAAAATACGCCGCCTTTTTTTGCGGCAGAGGCATTTTGTGTTCCCCCATTAAATACATGACTAATCTAAATATATAAAAGAAGAAACTGACTGACTGACATATCAACGCACAGCCCAAACCGCTGGTTCTAGAGATTCCAAATTTGGCAAGTAGATTCCTTATAAGGTCTAGGGATGCACTAAGAAAGGATTTTTCAAAATTCATCCCCTAAGGGGGTAAAATAGGGGTCCAAAGTTTGTATGGCGAATCAAGATTTGTTACACTATTTTATTCGAGACTTCACAGGAGTATTCCTAACGATAAATGACGCCCTCCTTTCACGGCCTCCTAGCCTAGTTGGTAGTGACCCTGCCTATGAAGCAGGAGGTCCCGGGTTTGAATCCTGGTCAGGGCATTTATTTGTATGTTTATCACGGATATTTGTTCCTGAGTTATGGATGTTTTCTATGTATTTAAGTATTTATCTATTATATATATCGTCGCCTAGTACCCACAACACAAGCCTTATTGAGCTTACCGTGGGACTAGGTTGATTTGTGTAAGATTGTCCCATAATATTTATTTATTTATTTAAATGAGTAAACACGTATTTCAGGTTTTTTGATAATTCAACCCCTAAAAGGGGCAAATATGGTCACAAAGTCTGAAAATCAACATGGGTATCGTATCCTTTTTGAGTACTTATAGTACGCGGGCAAAGCCGCGGGAAAAGGCTAGTTATATATATATCATCTAGCAGACTTATCGAACTAGGTTCAGTGTCGTGGGCTCTTCTACTATTAACAGTGCAGCGCTGCAATTTCGTCAAAGCAAGAATTGCATAATCCAGGCAGAACGCACAGATGCGACTGACATTTCATATTTTCCGCGTCGGCATTTTCCTTTTATACAGACATTTGATTTAGTGAAAGAATCTTTTTGGGTCGGATTATAGTTTCAATCTTACATGAAGTCTTGTTTTTATTGTACAACGACGGTAGCAAACAAGCATAAGGTCCGCCTGACGGTAAGCAGCTCCCGCAGCCTATTGACGTATGTAACTCCAGAGGCGCCACATGCGCGTTGCCGATCCGAATCTGTACTCCTTTTTTGAAAAACCTCATACTGTAGTTCCTTCGGAAAACCTTATAATGGTCGCACTTATCTACACGAAGCGTGATTAATGTCAATCTGTCTCTTTCTAACTGACGCTGTTAATATTGAACGCTTAAGATAAAGGTATTACACTCGTTGAAAATCATATAAAAGCCCTCGGCCACGCCCTTGGGTTTGTCTAATCCCTTTACATTGCACAATGTATTATATAGCTACGTTTATTTTTAGTTTCGTAAACAAAATCACAAAATAGTATATTTCTAGTTAAATCATGTCCATGTGTACATTTGTCCATCCGTATGTCGACAGATTTTTTCCTTAGCCTGTATTATTTGGACCTCCATTCGTTTCTGCTTCCCATAACATTTTATTTTTGTATAATCTGTCTTGTTTCTGAAGTGAAAACACTTTTTGTGCTGGGGAAAAAATGTTAAACTCGCGACAGGTCACGTGACCGACAGATTCGTCAGATCGAAAATTCGTAAGACGGACACGTGACCTGATCGAATAAATAATTGTAAAAGTACTTTCATTTATGTGGTAAAATACAATATTCATTTATTGCGCTATCGTACACAAACATGACAATTTATATTACATAAAAAATTTAATACTTCAGAATAATTGTAATAGTTCTGAAGTATTAATTTTTTTATGTAATATAAATTGTCATGTTTGTGTACGATAGCGCAATAAATGAATATTGTATTTTACCACATAAATGAAAGTACTTTTCTACTGATAACTAAAGCAATTCGTGCAAAATTATTCCCTAACCATTCCAAAATATCAAAAATGCACAACGTTAATATTCAAGTTTCACTTCTGCCGGCACTCCGGGAGTTGTTTTTATATTATATTGATGTTGTTTTAATATCGTATAGAAAACTTTTCTAAAATTCCCCTTAAACTTATGTAACATAACAATGTAACCAGTTTCCAACTTAACTACAAATAATTCTGTTAAAGTTCGTAACTGCATTTCAAAGGAACTTTCGTAACTTTTGTAACTTTGGCAACTACCAAGGCTAGCAAAACATGTCTTTCCAAGCTTATCAGCTGAGATATGGGGACAACAGCTTTGAAACTAGCGTGAAACAGAGATATGTTAATAATAAAGACTGTTACCATACAAAAGTTGCGTCTACAATTGGTTACTCCAATATATCCATTTAATTCCTGTGTAGCTCTCATGAACTCAAACTAACGAATATACCCACCATAAATAAAAACAAGGTTGAAATATTTTTTGCGCTTTAAATGATTTTAAGTTGATTTAAATTGATAACATTTAAAGCTTTATATCTACCTAAGAATAACTATAAAAAGTAATAAAATAAACGCGTAAATATTGTATTGTACATCTTGTAAAAACTCTCAGGGCAAGTCTTCCATATAAACTTCAAAGTAACAAATCATTTCGACGGTTCGTAAAGGTAGAGTTTATCCGGAAAGAGCAGTGTCGTGGTTTATATGGAAACTCATACATTCTACGACACGTCTCTATCCGGACAGACTAGCTGATTCGACTCGTTAAAAAAGTAGACAATAAAATTGTATACGGGTTTTTTAAAATCCAGTTTTGTCTGGAGGAGCTGTTGTAGATAACTCTTACGGAGGTTTTTTTTTAAGTTTTTTTTTTTTATACTACGACGGTGGCAAACAAGCATACGGCCTGCCTGATGGTAAGCAGCTACCGTAACCTATGGACGCCTGTAACTCCACAGGAGTCACATGCGCGTTGCCGACCCTTTACAAAAAGGAGGATTCACTGTGAGTATCTCATAGAGCTCATTTTCCACTTATCATCAGATATATCGGAGCGGCCAAGGTATTAATAGTAGTCCGCCTCGAACAGAGAACTCGCGATTTACTTGCAAACGAGATGACCAATATAACAAGACCCTTCTGAAGATTTTTTTTCGCCTTCTAGCTCTACGACCCTTGATCGATCCTGCTCATATACGAACTCTCAAATTATATGTATCTCTGCTACAACCTAAACAAATTTCATAAAGATCAGAAAAGCGTTGCTAAAGTTATCGCGGAACAAACCCTCAAAATCAAAAAGCCATCGAAATGCCGAGACGGCCCAGTAGCCGAAGTTGTTTTTAAGAACTTCAGTTCGCTTACGGCGCTCGTTCGACAAGTATCTGAACAACCGAAAGTTCCGTGCCTTACTTATATATTAATTCTTAATTCTATATAAATTATTTATATATACAATTTATATATATATATATATATAAGTAAGGCACGGAATTCTATGGATAAAGAATAACAGGGTTACGTCATACAGTCGCCATCAAATGTATGGAAGCGCCCAAAGTACTCAAAATATCTGAACATACACTTTGTATTGTAGTACGGGCAGGTTTCCACAACTCAACGTCTAGCGTGTATTTCGCGTGAAGAAAATACACTTTTTCGCCTCGATAATAGAGCCGTTGTTCAGACACTTGTCGAACGAGCGCCGTAAGCGAACTTAAGCAAGTTTACTTATCTCTTAAAGCTATACTTTACTGACTGACTCATTTAGATCATTCATCCTGTATATTTACTACATCACTCGTGATACAGCTTAAATAACTCCATTTTATGGCATCTCTGTGTTTACTTTACGATAAAGACAAATAAATAATAACGACTGACACATTTCACTATAAAACTGTTTCCGCGGGGGGACGCTCTTGAAAATGAGCATCATAAATTAATTGCAATATTAAATCTAATATATATATATATATAATATATATAATATTGCGATTAATTTACGATGCTCATTTTCAAGAGTGTCCCCCCGCGGAAACAGCAAAACGACTACGTACACGAACGAGTTTGTGAGACTCGTTTTATAGTGAAATGTGTCAGTCGTTAATATTTATTTGTCTTTGTCGTAAAGTAAACACAGGGATGCCATAAAATGGAGTTATTTGAGCTGTATCACGAGTGATGTAGTAAATATACAGGATGAATGATCTAAATGGGTCAGTCAGTAAAGTATAGCTTTAAGAGATAGGTAAACTTGCTATTCGCTATGTGCGAAGTGCATGGTGGGGGTAACGTGAACGATCGCAGAGCACAATGTGACAAGATATTAAACTGCAAAGGGCTCTTGTCAATATCAAGATTCAAAATATTTGACATCACGTGAGTCACCTCAACTCGGTCAACTGTCAAAATAGTGAATCAGCCAGATACATTTCATATAAGCAAGGAGTCCAAGCCAGTCATGAATAAGAAAAAAAAGATTTAAGCCCTGCCCAAGAGATGGCGCCACAATCATGCACACAGCAAATAATATGTTGTATTGGGCTTGCAGTTGAAAATTACTGACATAATCTTGCTAATGTTTAAAATTTAAAGTAACCAGTACTGCTGCTCGCGGCCTACAGTACTTGGCCTAGTGCAGTTGCCATCAAATATATCAATCAGAGCGGCCAAGGTACTCAAAATATCTCAACATGCACTTTATCGCCTTGACAATAGAGGCGTAGTTCGGATATTTGTGACCACCTTGGCCGCTCCGATATATCTGATCGCGACTGTACTCTCTAGGTAAGGTGACTGTTTTTTTTAAATTTTGCTTTTTAAATGGAAAAGTTTGTACGTTTAAAATCATTCTGTATACGGTCACAACTGTTTAAAACAGCTGAAGCACTTTGAAGTAAAATTTCTCAAAGTAAAGTCGTTTTAACGTAACATACAACCAAGAATCTGTAGTTTTACTTAGGTATAGGAAACACCGCTCTCAGTGGAATAAACTTTAAAGAGACAAGTAAATAATAACGACTAGTCATCTTTAAATAAAGTTGTATCACTCTTTGCAGTAGATTTTAATGTTTTGAATGAGTATATTATATATTAATCTTGAAGCAAATCAAATTATTTTGTTCAATATTTTTTGATTTGCAATTTTTAAGTAGTTACACTACTATATATAAACTGAAAATAGATGTCATATACTTCAGAAAAAATTACCAAGCCCTCCGGTGTCCTTGCTTGGTAATTTTTTCTGAAGTATATGACATCTATTTTCAGTATATTATATATTGTTTTTCCTAATAAGATGTTATTTTTTATGTGCGATGAAATCTAAAACGGTCGGCTGCAAAAATGTATATCCATATTGTGAATAAATTAATTCATAAATTGGGTATACAATATTTAATAATTTAACGGTTAATTCATGTTGCTTAAGTTTAATTATTGCTCGACATGTTTCGCTCCATAACTAGGCGCTTATTCATGAGCCAATCGCATTGGTTGACCAACGAGAAGCCGACGTGAGACATGAGTTACCCGTTACTATGTATTTAATATAATCCGAGTTTCACGAAAGTTTTGTAATTAAATCGACTGAGGTTTCAAAAATACATTTGAGGTATAAAAAAAATGCCTAAAATTTTACGTTTTTAAACCGCAATATCTTTAAAAAATCTTTTAAAAATTATTACGGATTTCCACTTATTTAAGTATATTATAATTTGGGGTTGTTGAACGTGTTTATTGAACAAATTCAATTAAATATTTTTCACGCATGTTAAAAAGGTAAATTCATTTATTTCGACCAACTAGGATCATAGTTGAGGTTAGTTACAATATCTTAGCCATAAGTTAGTAAAAACTAAAACCAAATGTACAAACAAATAAGAAAATTATGAACAGCACTTGCAGCAGGTTTGACTGTCAGTACATGGATCAGATGATAGTGATTCAGATACTGACAATCAAACCTCTCCACAAATGCCCTCAGGATACCATTAGAGCTAGCCTAATCTGTTAATGTAATGGTTCCCGAACACGTCATTGAAGATTTATAATATGCGTGTAGATTAGATAGCTTGAGTCCCTGAGAAGGACTTGGAATGGGAAGTTTTTTAGGTTTTTAGGAGAAAAACATAGAGAAGAATTATATGTGTGTTCGAAGTCCTGACCAACCGCATCAAATCACATAAGGGATAATTTTCGTGATAAAAACTATTCTATATCCATCCCTGGAACTCAAACTGTCTCGTTACCTACTTTCATCCAAATCGGTTCAGCGTTTTAAGCGTGAAGAGATAACAGACAGACAGAGTTACTTTCTTATATTTTACTAGCTTTTTCTCGCGACTTCGTCTGCGTGGGATTAATATTCACCATAAAGAACAAACACCTTATGAATGAAACACCTTAGTGAAATCGAATAGCAAATATTAGTTTATCCCATATGCTATTTTAAGTTAACAGTGAGCAACAATTCCATACAAACTTCCAACCCCTTTAAGGGATGATTTCTGGGATAAAAACTATATTTTATCCTTCCCCGGGACTCGAACTATCTTCATCTAAATCAGTTCAGTGGTTTAAGCGTGAAGAGGTAAGAGAAAGACAGACAGACACACTTTCGCATTTATGATATCACAAGTATGGATTAGTAAGGATGTTCGATAAGTTTTAGATTTCAATACCTAAATAGTCTTTATTATACCTCGTCTCTATTATATATCGCGCTCGATCGACGATATTTCGGCTAAGCCCGACTGTAAACTTACTGCCAAACTTCTACTACTGTGACACAGTCAACAGATTCACAACAGGTTCCACTTGCTCAATTGTTTTTAGTATAATATATGACTCACGATTGCTTTACGAAATTTGTAACTAACCGAAAGCAAATAACATCAACAAAATATTGTGTCTGCACTATGCATTGCCTAGAATACCTTTAAGTGGTATGGCGTACGCTGCCAAGGAAACCTTTACCAATTTCAGTAAACCATTAGGTATTGGCTCGCTTGCGCCAGTGATCATGGCGTGTGAGCGACGTTCTTGTATACAGCATTCAAAGGATTGAAGACATTGCTTGCACCAAAGTTTAAATTTCTTGAAATTAGTTGCCTATGGGACGCCAGTTGCGCCGCCATTTTATATGTATTTAACTTGAGGATTGGTAACCGTTATAATTTCACTGTTTTTATGTATACAAATATGTTTTTAAACAACTGTCACATTTCTAATGTTAATTTAATTCTAATTTTAACATTTTTGTTTTGTTCTCACTGATATGGACATGCTGTCTGAAACAAAAATTTTCATTTCATTTTATATTTAAGTTAGTTTTATCTACCGATGACCTTCAAATTAACTTTAGTTAATTGGTTGAAACAGGTTTCTAACACAAACTAAATATTTGTTTCTCAAAATTGCTGTGTTAAGAACGCTACTAAGTATATACAAAAAGTCGTTGCTATATGGTGTACTTGCTGTATATATATAACAAAACGACTCTTAATTTTCAATACATTAAAATAAAACTATAAGAGGCAAATGTTACGTACTGATTAAAACATTTCGACTGTGATTTAAGTCGGTCAAACTACGGGCCGAATTTCAGCTGAGGAAATCATTCCAATCCTTTGTGAGTCTAAACTATGACTAACCAGTATAAAAGTGCTCTCTGAAAATTGCATAGTTTTAACCAAGGACCCTAATTATACATATGTGACAATCCATATTGAAAGGGCCCTTATGGCGCCCTGCGCTTACATTTTTAGTCGTAGTACAGATTCAATATAATTTTCAGGAAATACAAGCGTATGCGACAGCCGTCACATGATACCTTTTGATCTAGACTATCACATACAGGGTGTAACAGAAATGGGGGTGATCAGTTTAAGGGCATAATGGCCGCGATTCGAAAAATAAACACACACACTGGACAGACACAGCTCCAACCCAACTCAACCCAACTCAACTCAATGCTATAACGACATTGACATTTGCTATTCGAACAGATTTTCATTCATCATTGGTGTCATATTGGCCACACATTGGGCACACATTGGACCTGTTCATCTAAAAATCTGTTCGAATAGCAAATGTCAATGTCGTTATAGCGTTGAGTTGAGTTGGGTTGAGTTGGGTTGGAGCTGTGTCTGTCCAGTGTGTGTGTTAATTTTTCGAATCGCGGCCAATTAGTATCATATTGCAACTAAGAAAAAGTAGGAGAAAAATTTTTTGGTAGCGAAATTTTTTGGTAGCGAATTTTTTTGGTAGCGAAATTTTTTTTTGTATGGGTTACGTCATCCTAACCGGCCGACCGTCCATACAATTTTTTTTTTCTTAGGTTTTCATATTTAGAATAGATCACTAATATTTTTTTTATACCTTGTATGTCTAAGGTTCATGAAATTATTTGGTTCATGAAATCTCGACTTTTTTCTGTAGTCAACGAGAATACTAGAAAGTAGAATATGCCCCGTTTGAAACTCTGACACGGTGCAGTACTGGCCTAGATAAGTTTACTGTGATTAGAAGTCTTCAATCCGTAGGTCTCGGGTTCAAACCCATGTTCGTATCGTACAGTCGCCAGCAGATATATCGGAGCGGCCAAGGTGGTCACAAATATCTGAACAACGCCTCTATTGTCAAGGCGATAAAGTGCATGTTCAGATATTTTTGAGTACCGTGGCCGCTGCGATATATTTGATGACAATTGTACTGAGTCCGATCCGAACTTATGTACCAAATATCATTTGAAATTTACCCTACTAGTGTTGTGTTCCTGCCGGTGAGTAAAGTTACCAGAGAGCTCAAAGAGGATGCAGTTGACGACGGGGGACCATCTTGTCCCTTTAGCCGTCAACACAGTGAATCATCCTCTATAATAAATGGTCAACAACGCGCATGTGACACCTTGATGGATTTTTTTTTTCTATAAACGTAAAGCATGGGGAAAAGGTCCCACTTTTGTCGATTAGGTATCGAGTTATTAGTATGCGCATATGACACCTGTGGAGTTGTAGGCGTCCATAGGCTACGGTAGCTGCTTAACATGACGCGGGCCTTATGCTTGTTTGCCACCGTCGTGATATAAAAAAAACTCGACTTTTTTTGTGTAGTCTATGTCACTTTATGTGAATGTGAATACTACTAAAAAGTAATTTGCAATTTTGCATACGCCCCATTTGAAGCTCTAGTTTCTTTTCTTCTTTTTCTTTCTTTGTCTCTCAAGCTGCATTGATATGTCTTCTTGAAGAACTACGCATTATTGTGTATCTTTAAGATCAAGTGTATTACTGTTTTGAAAAAATAAGTCCCGCCAAGTTTCTTCAAGTCGTGTCAGAGGTATAGGGTTAGAACCGGTGGTAGTTTTTTTTCTCTGACGTTCATAAGTGCATTGTAATGTGCCTAAATTGAAGAATACATACATTTTATCTTTTGTATGGTACAGTATTGCAACTAGATAAGTTTGCGTGATTAAACTCAGTCTAGTATAAATTCTAAATGTATATTCTGTTAATGTTGGATAACTCCAGAAAATAGTAGGTACATTTTGATGATAGGGCGGAAACTCAGGAATAGTTAATAAATAAGTACTCAGTTTGTGCATCATACGTTAGGACTGAATACTGGAAGATGAAAGATACCCAATATGGACAATAATCAATTTTAAAATTTATTTTCTATAAGGTGGCTATCACACTGCTTCCCGCATGCGCCGCTCTGCATGTGTATAGCTGTCTCGTTTACTGAAGCGAGACGTGGCTCCAGTGTGAGATCCGCCTAAGCACGCGTTGGTACAGTCGCCATCAAATATATCGGAGCGGCCAAGGTACTCAAAAATATCTGAACATGCACTTTATCGGCTTGACAATAGAGGCGATGTTCAGATGTTTGTGACCACCTTGGCCGCTCCGATATATCTGATGGTGACTGTACAGTCGGTAGGACGTCCGATCTTCAAACCGGGGTTTTCGATTCAAACCCCGGCTCGTACCACTAGGCCAAGAAAATTAGATTTATTCGAAGAATTAGTTCCCAGCAGGCTGGAAATCGCTTTAATGCCTTCATGTGGTCCTAAATACATGTACTCGTAATCCAAATTTGCCCAATCCCAAGAGGTGTGCATAACTTTTTAGCGAAATTTTTGCTCTTTGTCAGGTTTTTACTTGTAGCTCGAAAACAGTACGTCCGACGGTAAATGTCATGTATATCAATATTAAAGAGGGTTAAATTCTGCGTCGAGTGACTAACTTAACTTCTTATTCGGTTCAGCGGTACAACCGAAATCAAAAGTTATAAACCGGGAAAATGTCTCATTTTATTGACAAACTTGTATTTTGACTTCCATGCCACATATCTTTGAAACAGATGACTCCTGTTGAAAAACCTATAGAAAACAAGTTGTAGAGAATACAATTTCACGTTATATCGACGTCTCAATTTTCAAGTAGAGTCATGTTGAAAGACTAAATTAGGCATGAATTCAAAATCTGTTTTTTCTAAATCCTGCTAAGTTGTATATTTTCCATAAAATATGAGGTGTGAGGCGTACATTTAATGCATCGTTACAACTAAACCCATTTAATAGCAAATTTCTAAAACGTACCCAATCAGAAAACTATTTATACACCGTGTTTTATTGTATTTCCGGTAATTTCAAGGGTATATTCCTGAGTTTAACTTAGGTTTATTTCTCGAAGACGCCAGTGTCCTACTCTAGCTCCAGTTCTGAGGTAATCGATATTTTATTAATGCCTTCTAATTGTGTAAACCTACATTTAATTATTTATTTACTCTGAGAACCCACTACAAAATGATGCACCTGTGTGTTAAGTCAAATAGGTTCAGTAGTTATTGATTGATTCCCCAATCTGTATATTAACTCAACCAAACAATTGAACATTATGACATGTCAATGAAATTTCGAACATTAACAATCCGAGATACAAAGGAAACGTATTGTATTGAAAATTTTATAATTGAAAGAAAAATGGAAAAATTCACCGCGACGAGCAAGATTCGAACTTGCGACCTTTCGGAACACCGGTCCGAACATTTCTATTTTTATTTCAATTATAAAATTGAAATTTCGATTGTAGACGTTTCTGCTTAGTACACAATTAATATTGTATTGACTTAACATACAGTTACATGACTTTATAGCGGGTTCTCAGACTAAAAGAAAAATATACACAATCAGAAAGACGAAAAAGAACTATCGATTACCTCAGAACTAGGACACTAGGGTCTTTAAGAAATATACTAAAGTTAAGCTCAGGAATATACCCTTGGAATTACCGGAAATGAAAATAAAACACGGTGTATAAATAGTTTTCTGATTGGATACGTTTTAGAAATATGCAATTAAATGTTTTTAGTTGTAACGATGTATTAAATGTACGCCTAACACCTCATATTTTATGGAAAATCTGCAACTCAGAAGGATTTATAAAAAACTGATTTTGAATTAGTATTTAAAAATGTGAGATCTTAAAGTAGGTTAGATTTGACTTGAAAAACAGCAGACTTTTTTTGTATAGAAAATGACAGACATGGCCGCTCCGGTTGGTTGAATTCTCTAAGCCTCGCGCCCGGTATTAACCCTACGGCAGGTATATGAGTAGCCGCCTTTAGAAATTATTATTGTCTCCAATAATAGGATGTACAGAAAATATAAATTGACTTCAATTTGTCGCGTACCGCATAGTTTTATCAACAAGTAATAGTCATTCCGTAAAAGTAACGTATTTTCCACATCATGTTGCAGCATTCTTCAGCCTTTAAGCCTTAATCAAGTTGCAGCGACAATATCGCAACCAATAAGTCGCGGCGTTTGTAGAACTCTTAATAAATAAAAATATCGATAAGAACAGCACTGGCCGAATTGCGGCAACATTTGTGTTTGTTGACTTGTCAAGTCACTCCGTACAATTATAAATTCTACCTTAGCGTGAATGTGCAAAATCGAGACCAACTGCGGGTAGTTCGAAAAACCTGCGCAGCTAGGAGATGCTGATACAATTCCTCGCCAGTCTACCTGCGACCACGAGCGTTACGGCAAGCTCAAAACGTCAGGGCAATAATAAAAGTAAGTGTACGCGATTAAGTCCCGTTTTTGTCAAAATAATGAGTGAAAGTCGTGTAAGTTTAAATTGGTACATAAATAAATGTGTCAGTGCATGGAAAAGGGTCCCACTTAGTCAATATAATATAGTTATTAATATTCCCTCAAACTATCTCCTAGTTACAAAATGAAGTGTCCATGTAAACCGACTAAGACAAAGACTAAGTGGGCCCTTTTACTAAACTCGTCCACAAATAGGTACTAATCTACAGATTTATCTGTAATATTACTAACATTCCCAAAAACGCCACATCCAACGCAAAAGCTTATCTCCAACACGACAAGACAGACAAACTACCCTCACTTTATCCTATTTACGTAAAACGACATAAGTCTATACAAAATAAATGTCGCTTACGTCCTTTCAACAGAAACGATTAGAGACGGGATTGTGTCCATTTGTCGAATTGCTGTGAAGGATTATGCTCCTTATTCTTAGAGTCGTTAATATCAAAGTTGAGATGAAACAGCCTAAACGGCCTATTTTATAAATGAAACAGTTTTGTAGCTTTTATATTCATGAGCGAAAAATAAAACTACTTATCAAATTCATAGAATAGGGATGATGAGATGACATAGGATTTTACAGATCGGCTTGACTACTTGGCGCTGTGTAGAGATGTAAATAGCCTCGTTCTGCATCTTCTATCGCCTCTATAACGGTGAGTGCTCCGAGGAATTGTCGGATTAATCCCTGCCGCCTCTTTCCGCCATAGTCCTACGCTACAGCATTTCCATCATCACCACTTAAATGGTTGGCAGTCCTCAACTGTGCGTTTCTCCAGAAACTTCCTACCTCGCCCAACAAAACTGTGGAATGATATTTCCAGACCGATACGACCTTCAAACCTTCAGGGGCTGACAACAGCTAAATTCCCTCCCTATCTTATTCAGCGCGAGTGAAAGAGAAACACTGTGTTACGATTAGTATGGGAGCTCATCGCAAATTTTACAAAATAATAAATTAAAAAAAAACGACGCATTAATTGACAAATATAAGGCAACGAAGTTTTTAGTATTAGTGTGGTGGAATTTTGTCCTTAGTTACAGACGTATAAGTCAAGAAACTAAAGACATACTCGTACTCGTACTGTTTAAAGCTAATTTTAAGACGTAACTTTGGAATCATTTTCTATCGAGCCGATTTCGTCCAATCGTGTATCGGACGCAACGAAGTTCTTCCAAATATAACAAATATTAACATACATTTTTTTTTACTTTCTCAAAACAAGTAGTTATAGCTGAAACACTGTTTGAGTAAAGTCAATTTGAAGGTCATCGGGTGTTGTCAGCCTCTTAAAGGCCGGCAAAGCGCTTGTGACCCCTTTGGTGTTGTGGGCGTCCATGGGTGGCGGTAATTGCTTACCATCAGGCGATTCGTCTGCTCGTTTGCCTCCTATTTCATAAAAAAAATACAACAATACATGTTTAATAAAACATAATATATCTTAATACAAACAGAAAAATTTTTTAACATTAAAACATTAATAAAGTGAAAATTAAGAATTTCAATTGAATTAGATCAAAGGAGACCGGGTTTCAAAATTTTACGATTTTTTTAAAGTACGAAATAAAATAAAAAACCGGCCAAGTGCGAGTCGGACTCGCGCACCGAGGGTTCCGTACAAACCTGTAGGTATATAGGGGTAGTAACTTTAAAATATTTTTATTAGATTATGTAACTAAAAATTTACGGTTTTCCGAATTTTTCCTTTATCTGTGCTATAAGACGTTGCTTCGTACCAAATTTCAAGATTCTGAGTACACGGGAAGTACCCTGTAGGTTTTGATTCCCTTGCGAGCGAAAATTTGCGGAAATTTGCGGCATAAACGGCTGTATCTTTTGATTGCGTTGGCTTAGAAGTCTGATTTTTTCACAGCTCCAAGGGACAGTAGACTTGAGTATTTGATATAAATTTCAGCTTGATACCTCCACGCGTTCCTGAGAAAAATGGTCTTGATAGACAGACAGACAGACAGACAGACGGACAACAAAGTGATCCTATAAGGGTTCCGTTTTTTCCTTTCGAGGTACGGAACCCTAAAAACATTGATACCATTCGATTTCTTACATTTTACTGCAAAGTAAATTGTACAGCAACTATTTATGTAAAACGCAACATTTCAAGGTTAAAATATAGCAATTTTATAATATTTCCGTACTTACAAGAACCGTGATGTCACATTTCATATCATTTTGTTAGGTGCGTTTTAAGCGGCAAGTGCGAATGTCAGATTTTGCCTCTTATTTCTGACTTTTGTGTTGCTTCACAACTGGCCCCATATACACATTTGATCACAACAAAACGAACACTATGACACCACACATGAAACACTAACTAAAACTATTCTATTAACTTATTTCTTAATCGGTTTGCGACAAACGGTTTTGCCGTCAGCGTAATACTGAGGCGTCCCACATGGGCGACACTTCAGAACACAGCCAACACCCCATCACAACTTGTATTCAGAGCAATGACGCGTAGTTACAGTGTTGCTCCCTACGCTACCTGTTGTTGAACCATACCCTGTGCAACTCGAACTGACCCGTTGGACTTTGTTTTTCATCCTTTCCTCCCCCTCAATTTCCAGTATCTGCATGTGATGAAGAACGGGCATGCCAATTGCCATTCACACGGGCTGGTCGGTGATCGATCCGTCAGAGTTAGAAGACGGAAACAAAGAGGGGAGAGATGAAAAAAATATTCCAACGTACCAGTTCGGGCTGCAAATAAGTAGGGAGCTTAAATACTGCGAGTCATCTGGTTGCCTCTTCGACACTGTAACTACACGTCATTGCTTTAACTATTGCAATTAAACACAATCTCTAAGACGCGATTAAAGGTTAAGTTTTTATTTATTCGAAACGAGGACTTGTGGAGTATATGCCAGCAAATACCAATTGACGATAAGATCGCGATACGGAAATGAAGGTGGATAGGTCATACCATACGAAGAGGAGAAGCGAATATGGCGAGCATCGCTTTCGGTTGGAAACCGCCAAATGGAAAGCGCGGCTACGGGCGCCCGGTGCATAAAGCGTCTGCTGGACGGTCGCCAACAAGCCCCTCCGACAGAGCGACCGTGGTCTGGACGGACCGTACAGACAGTTGTTTCCAGCAAAATGGTATGAAGCACCAATCAAGGTCCAACCGTCTAGTAGATATGGCGTCGGTCAGTCGAGAATGAATTGCGAGCGGCGGGACTGAGCTGGAAAGAGGCTAGAAGAGTCGCTGAGGATAGGAGGCGTGGCGCTAGTTTGTGAAGGCCCTCTGCACCTCTGACAACAACAACGAAAACATGTACAAGGAAATCTTCACATTCATTTAAAGATAACTCCCAATTTCCTTAATTATCGCACGTTTATCCTTTAAGCAATCCACTAATTTACGTATACCTGATGCTTCTTTCAAAAAACTCTTGAAAAGTTTTTTAATTTCATATAAAGCTTCATATTTATTTTCAATCAGTTCAGGTTCTTGATTGCATATAGGGTTTGTGTCTGTGGTATTGCCAGGCAGAGTGTAAAAGGTAATGGAAGCGTGGTCCGACCAGTACAAGTCAATTTGAGGAGCAGCTAAGGATCTGTAATATATATTGATCTCGTAAAACGCTCCAGAGCAGGGTAGCAATAACTCCAATTCTGGACGGTATTCAAAAGTATCCTCGTCATCGCTTTTTAATATATCCGACGCATTCAATTCATATGTCTTGAGCCCTCGTAACTTGTATGTCACTTTATATTCTAGCGTTTCCCAATCCTCATCTTGCAAAAGTATAACACCGCTTCTGGTTATCGTCTTCACTAATTTAGAGATATAAGGTGGATCGACCTTTTGAATGGAATGACGATCGACATGGTGAGTTTGGTTTGAGCAGAAAAATAAATTTCACGCTTTCATGAGTATCGTCATAGTGCCGTCGACATATTGTAGTCGGTCTATTGCGTTTTTCGCGTTCTATTCAAAACTCCTGATAACCTTATCTCCTGAATAATCCTCGTATATTCGCATAATAAATCCTCTGCTATGTTCATAAATTACAGTGAAAGTAGTCTCCATGGTTACTACTGTCCAAGTGCAATTAATTCTTAACTTATATTCAATGCACCAAAACTTGGTTCCCGTTGGTGGATAATCCACATATATTCTAAATCTGGGACTGATGAAAGTGACATAATCTTTAGAAAACTTTTGATAATGACAAGTGAATATACATAATCTATTTTTTTCCTCGTTTTGTATTAAAGTTTTGATAGTAGTTTCATTTACGTTAACAGATTGTATTCCCGCCGACAAATGATTTTTTGTGAAATAAAGCCCATGTGATGGTTTACCGAAGCAATATATTTCATAATCTTCACCAACTGGTACAAAATAGTACATTTCTCCTTCATAAACTTTGTCAATCCATGTCTGACGTAAGTTTTTAGATGTTACAATAGTCGTAGGAGTCACAATCACAGTGAGTTCTTCTGAACAAGAATGTTTTACATCCATGCAACGGAAGTATTTTTCCCCTACCTCATTCACAGTCAGTTGCACCGTTGTCCGATTAAGAATTTCCGAAGCTTGTTCGCCTTGATCAACATATGATTCTGTTAGACTGATTACAAGGTTTTCGGAGTGCGATCCTGAGCAGTACACGTATATTTCCTCTCCGTAATGGCCACGAAGTACTTTATTTTTTAAGCTCAACTCTGGCAGCTTATCTCCTGCTACTCCGGATATCTCCACAGGTGAATCACAGTCGGAGACGCTATGGCTAGGCTGCCAAGCCAAAGCACGTAGGCACAATATTAGCACCAAAATACGCATGTTTGGTCACTGCTATGCCATTGACTATAATGACTTAGTCATTCTAAGTTTTTAATTGTTTTTTTTCCTTGTTAGCGACTTGGATGTAGGGTTGTCGAATAAATGTTAAATTTTATACATAGGTATGTTCTATTGCATAATAATGAATATTGTGTAATATGGAGGGGCGAGGGGAGGGGAGTAAGATAAACATTACTAACGGTAGTCAAACAGAAGCTTGAATGCAAAGCTGGGGGCGTTAATGAATTTAGTTAATTTTTACTTTCAGAATTAAACAAAATGATTTTTATCACATTTGCGAATAAAATATAATAGGAGGTTGTTAGATATAAAACAGGTGAAATGTAATTATAATTAAAAGTCCATAACTTCCCAGGGAATAAGCAATTACACGTAATGGTACTGTTTATGAGCAAGTGTGATGAAATACGTATTACACCATACATATCCCTAGTCCCATAATTAATTACGAGGAAAACCATTGCCTAATTAACTTAATTTAAATTATTTTTTTAACTAAAATACTTTTTATTATTGATTGATATTATGTGCTATTTCTAACTGTTTTCAAGTAAGAGCTTATTGAAATTAAAGTGCAAAATACTGCCTGTTACAATCACCGTAATTAGTAAATAGGTACGTAAAAAATCAACGTCGTGGCTTACATGTTCATCTTCACAATCTTGTGAAGATGAACATGTAAGCCACGACGTTGATTTGAATCATCGAGTCATCATTTGAATCTTCAAATGATGACTCGAAATTTACTCAGAACAAAAGGTCTGGAGCTGTTAGGAATAACGACATAGGCACCTCATGGTCATCGTAAAAACCGAATAAAATTAATAACATTGTTGACAAGTTTTCTTTGAAAATGTAATACATGGCTTACATGTTCATTTAATTTTCTGAAAGGTGGTGCCACAGTGGGGCCTGTGATAACGGTTATCATCTCGTGCACGTCATAGCTTTTAAACTTATTTAAGACAAATGAAAATCGATCATTCGTATAAATATAATTTTATAAACACGCTCGTCCTTGAGTGTAATTTAAAACAACAACAAAATGTCAAATTCATTTACAATGATTGCAAAAGACATCGTCAATTTTTGTTAGGCGATTTGGCCCAGCTCATAAAAGTGCATATAATTATGAAATAGGTATCAAAACATTCGCCTTAATTTTTAGATCAGGGCGGTCATTGAATAATCATGTAATATAACGGGAAAATTGAGAAATCGGGGATAAAAAAACATGAATGCGATAAGGACAATATATAAAGGAGTACATGTTTATGATTTACAGTATAACACAAAATAACTACCGGTTTTTAAAGAATATCTACAAAATCTGACATGTTAATGAAACGAAAATCATAATAAAATAATAAAAAGTCATATTTTGATCCTGCCGCTGATTTCTTGTATTTGGGTAAACAAAGATAATGGCTGTCAAACCATCATTGCTACTATTAACTAAATAATTGTAGAACTTATCACAAAGAGATAAGGTTTAGCACTGTTAGTGCGCTACTACTAGTATCCATGAAGTTATAATTTTCAACTGGCCCCACTTTGTGGCCGAAGAGTATATTCCAGATTAAAATTATAACTTCGTGCGGCAGACTTCGATAACGGTGACGTCATACATTGACAGTGTCAAACTATAATCATAAACTAGATTAGCAAAGTAAACGTAACTCCTTTCTGAAAATGTGCGTTTCGTCTCGGTCCAGGTAAAGTTAACCTTATATCAATGCTGTAAAGACGTTAACAACTTATTAAGCACTATTTGGATCGCGGAAGGATCAACGAAATAAATAAATAAATATTATAGACTGAAAAGATAGATGTCATATACTTCAGAAAAAGTGACCAAACCCTCCGGTGTCCAAGGCCAGATTTGAACTGGCGTCTTCAGCTTTCCTTTAAATATTATAGGACAATCTTACACAAACCGACCTAGACCCACAGTAAGCTCAATAAGGCTTGTGTTGTGGGTACTAGACGACGATATATATAATAGATAGATATAGATAAATACTTAAATACATAGAAAACATCCATAACTCAGGTACAAATATCTGTGATAAACACACAAATAAATGCCCTGACCAGGATTGGAACCCGGGACCTCCTGCTTCGTAGGCAGGGTCACTACCAACTCGGCTAGGAGGAAATTACTTTTTATTTTGTATTTCTAATTCCCGTTTCATTTTCATGAAATATTTTGTCTAGTTTCGTAATAAAATGGGTATTTTCTTAAAATTGCAGAACAAACCTTATACGAGACCATAGTGCAAGTGGGCCTGGTATTGACGATCTCCTTTGAGCCGTGCCGTTGTGGCTGTGACCCATAAGGCGTGTGCCGCGAATGCAGAAGACGCTGGTTCGACGCATACCTATATTCAAGATAATCTATACTAATATTATAAATGTGAAAGTGTGTCTGTCTGTCTGTTTGTTTGTCCGTCTTTCACGGTCTAACGGGGCGACGAATTGACGTGATTTTTAAACTGGAGGTAGATGAAGGGATGGAGAGTGACATAGGCTACTTTTTGTCTCTTTCTAACCCCCCACTTCACTAAAATGGGGGGTGGAAGTTTGTATGCAGCATTACGGAGGCCAAAGGGGAACCGTGTTACCCCGAATTTAATGCGAGCGAAGCCGCGGGCAAAAGCTAGTGATTTATATATCTATAATATTTATTTGGGTTTGTTCTCTAGTAAATATTGTTTTAAGGAAATAACGATATCTTAAATACGAATCTGTTTTGTTTCAGGTAAGTTTCAGGCGAAATATGTGCAGGTGTACACTTAAGATTTCTCTTAAAACAATGGAAAGCACCCATTAAGTGCGGTATGTATACACAATACCTACTAAAATAGGGAAAAAAGGAAAGAAATTATTTTCTTAATGCGTATTTAGTATTTTTAAGTACTTCTTCATTTATTTTTATTTCTTGTTTTTGCTACCTATGTGCAATAATTACAATTGGAGAATCCAAAACAATATAAACGAAAAATAGGCCTGCAAATAAAAATATCTCATAATATCGCTATTAATATTTAGTTTACCCAAGTTTAGCCGCATTGACACTTTGTCTGGTAATATTTTTAGGGTTCCGTAGTCAACTAGGATCCCTTATAGTTTCGCCATGTCTGCCCGTCCGTCCGTCCGTCCGTCCGTCCGCGGATAATCTCAGTGACCGTTAGCACTAGAAAGCTGAAATTTGGTACTAATATGTATATCAATCACGCCGACAAAGTGGTAAAATAAAAAGTGGATTTTTTTTAATAGGGTACCTCCCCTATACGTAAAGTGGGGAGTGATTTTTTTTTTCATTTCAACCCTAACGTGTGATACATTGTTGGATAGGTATTTAAAAATGAATAGGGGTTTACTAAAATAATTTTTCGATAATGTAAATATTTTTGGAAATAATCGCTCCAGAAGTAAAAAAATATGCGTCCCCCCCCCCTCTAACTTTTGAACCATAAGTTTTAAAAATATGAAAAATATCTCAAAAGTAGAACTTTATAAAAACTTTCTAGGAAAATTATTTTGAACTTGATAGGATGAATAGTTTTTGAAAAAAAATTACAAAATAATTTCTGAACTAAGTTTGTAATTTAACCGTATAAGCAGGTGTTTTTTGTACCTGTAATTTCTACAAAATTACAATGAAATGACGTGCTTTCAAATAAAGTAAAAACGGTGAAAATCGGTTCACGCAATAAAGAATTATTCCATAAAAATCATCTTCCATACTTTAAGCTCGCGCGCAATAGTTTACTTAATTTACCGATAGATGTCGCTGTACGTGGAACTCTCATATCATATCCTACATGGCGGTGTTATTAACTCTTAAGTGGGGACACTTACTGTGACGGACGGAAAACTACGGAACCCTACACTGAGCGTGGCCCGACACGCTCTTGGCCGGTTTTTTTTCTTATTACATTATTTATTTTATTGTTTTTTTTTCTTTTACTTAATAATAATACTATCTAGAGCGTAATAAAGCCAGGGACTGTTAATTTGTGCGAAAAACATCACATTTTTCTCAGAGACCATAGTCATCAATTTATCATCATCGCAAAATAACTGCACGAAATAATGATTTATCGTCCAGCTTTGTTTGTGACAGCCCTATTGTTCGTAACTTTTAACAGTGCTCGACTCTCGATTGTACGCTAGGGTTGAACCGTCATTGATCACGTTTATTGTATTACTTTGAAAATATATTGCGCTGAAATTTTTAAATTAAAATTTTATTTTGCTGCAGGAAAATAATGTGTGAAAATAAAGTTAAACGTCAGGTCACGTCAGTGGCATTATCATGTCAGGTTTATATATTTTACGGTTTAATAATTTACGAATAACTTTGTATCACAATTTCAAATCATGCCTCATTTATTACAACGGTTCAAAGGCTAGGTACCCATTTCTAATTATTTGCCTAGGCACTAAAACAATTCAAATTATTTTTTATAACTATTTAGATTTCTTTTTTTAAAGTTGACACACTACCATATAAATTATAAACTTAAACAAATGCCATATGGAAAGGAAACCAAGTGCAAACCAAGGTGACCAAGACCTCCGGTGCCGATCTCAACCCTGGGCACAGAAGACTTTGGTCACTTTTTCCTTTATACAGAATGATCAAATGCATCAGTAGGGAGAAGTCAGAAACTATGAGAGATAGTGACATCTGTTCTTAGGACCCATGTCTTCAATATTTTTTAAATCTCTCATACATGACCCGGAATCGAACCTGGTCGAAGTCTCTGTAAACAATGTTAGGTATAAAATTGACCGGGTTTGATTCCCGGTTATGTATGAGTTAAAAAAAAAGTTAGCATGTCATTATTATATAATTTCAAATGGATGCCATGGTTACTAAGAACTGGTTTCACTATCTCTCATAGTTTCTGACTTCTCCATACTGACCCATTTGGATTGATCGCCCTGTATATGACATTTACGTTTATAAATCCACAAACTTTACAATGTTTTACTTAACCGAAAAGTGACTGGTAAATATCAAACGGTCCACTCACAACGGGCTACTTATAGTGTTGTGTTCCTGCTGGTAAGAGCGTGGCCACATGTCCACGACACGGCGCCGTAAACGGAAAACGACGCGGTGTCACGACGGAGCGCGTCACGTTATCCACCGTGCGAAAATACGTTGCGCGCGTCGCGCGTCGTGAAAACACACGTTGCTGCACCGGGCACCGTTGCTGCGTCGCGCCGCGCGCCGGGCAGATTAACGTTGCCAAGTTGAGTAGATGCACGGTGCGGTGCCACGTCCGATCACGACGCCGCAGCTTCTCGTACATCTCCAAAATATTTTGCAGTCAGTTTTCAATTCGACATGGATCCTATCACACGTATTCTGCTCTTGTTGGTTTTAAGAAGAAGCATGAAGAAAAAACAGAGGAAAAGAAAATATTGGATAAATCCATATCTTTCTATCATGAATCATGATGGCAGTCATTTCAAAAGGAAGTACGAGGCGTTAAAAATAAGTGATCACAAGTTTTATGATTATTTTCGAATGTCTGTGTCAAGTTTTGAAGAACTATTATGGAAGATATCACCTCGTTTAAAAAGGCAACATGTATTTAGGAAACCAATTAGACCTCTAGAAATGTTGGGATTAACAATAAGGTAAGAATTAAAAATATATATTGTTATGTTATTAAAGGTAAGAATTAAAAATTTTTAATTCTTACCTTTAATAACATAACAATATATATTTTTAATTAAAATAAGAAGTAATCATAAAACTTGTGATCACTTATTTTTAACGCCTCGTACTTCCTTTTGAAATGACTGCCATCATGATTCATGATAGAAAGATATGGATTTATCCAATATTTTCTTTTCCTCTGTTTTTTCTTCATGCTTCTTCTTAAAACCAACAAGAGCAGAATACGTGTGATAGGATCCATGTCGAATTGAAAACTGACTGCAAAATATTTTGGAGATGTACGAGAAGCTGCGGCGTCGTGATCGGACGTGGCACCGCACCGTGCATCTACTCAACTTGGCAACGTTAATCTGCCCGGCGCGCGGCGCGACGCAGCAACGGTGCCCGGTGCAGCAACGTGTGTTTTCACGACGCGCGACGCGCGCAACGTATTTTCGCACGGTGGATAACGTGACGCGCTCCGTCGTGACACCGCGTCGTTTTCCGTTTACGGCGCCGTGTCGTGGACATGTGGCCACGCTCTATGTAAGGTCGCCAAAGAGCTCAACGCGCATGTGACTCCTTTGGAGTTGCATGCGTCCATAGGTTACGGTAGCTGCTTACCATCAGGCGGGCTTATTAACCCTCATCTTTAAAATTAAAGTCGCTCGCTCGACATTGTTTCAAATATGTACTGTATCAAAATTTATATTGGTAATAATAAAACTGTAATAAATCGTTGCTTAAAAGCAGCCTCTGATAACGTTCTTGTTATGAATACTGTCGGTACAATTTTATATTTACAGACAATACAAAAGACTGAAAGAAATATTACATAACGACCGTGAAGACATCCCGAAACCCGGTTATTGAACGCTCACTCGTCCCAATTCAAAAAGGACTTAAACACCTAAGCCTGTAAAGAGACATAATCTCTTTCAAAACTACAACATTCCGTTTTCAAAGGCTTATTTCTCTGTTAAGAAAGTTAGAAAGTGAACTTTATTTAGGGGAATTTAAAGTTGAATTTAGAAGTAAAGTTTAGAAAGGTTTTGGTAGCGGCCTTCATTGTTGGTCGTTTGAAAACATACCGGGTATCATTCGTTTATTAAGGCGGTGATATTTTTAGGAAACGTAAAACGGTAAGAATCACTGTTTTATTATGAGAGGCATTTGACCTTTGACCTATAAAACCCGGTATTTATTTGTGATTATGCGCATTTTTGCTATTTTCACAGCGATTAATATTTAATTGACAAGCAGTTCCTGAAGTTAAGATAGTGAATGAAGGGGTTTTATTATGTCTCTACACTTAAGGACTATTGTCATATCGAATATCTACGGTATAATAACCAAAAATCGAATATATTTACCTAACAATCCATTCGGTAACAGAAATATTCACTATGTAGTTACTTAAAAATCCTCACTAAATTGTCAATAAAAAAGCAAACTCGGTTGCACATAAACTTTACAGTCCTTGAACAAAATATCGAATAAAATATTCCAAAACTTGAACGTATATACTTCCGATAAATCGGGTGCTATTCATACCTTATTTCCCACGGGAATTTGAAACATCGACTTCCATATACCCGAGTATTTTTCAACATTTAAAATTAAGCTTAATGTTTAAGAAAGAAGGTTGTTTTACAATTACAAAGAAAGTAATAAGTTATTTCGAAGTAAAAGCAATATCACGTGTTTACGTAACTCTAAAGCATCCTTTTAGTTTTGATTATAGCGCCATCTATTGGTGAAATGAAAAACTATGTTCGTCATTGATTTTAGCGCCATCTAGTTACAACTGTCCTTATTACAGTAAGTACCGCCATCTGTTTTGCACAGGCATTGGTTATTTTGAAGTGTACGTGACAAAAAGTATATTCTACGGCCGACATACCTGGCCTGGGCACGTCTACATTGGATAGGGACTTGAGGCCACACCGTAGTCTCCAATAGTCAGCAACTCAGCAGCTGTCTATGTTACAGTAAGAACTTTTAGGCGCTTTCATCAGAGGGCGCTCAATGGCGTGGTTACCAGATTCTTACATACAACGGAACGGAGATGCTATATGTATTTAAGATGAGAGGCTGTTTATTAGTTTGTTTGCTAGTGTGCTTGTGCAAACGAAGTATATGTTTAAGGTTTGTACATGGCGCTGTTGCAATTTTGTCAGCTGTTTAAATTAATATTGTTAACATGATATGCAAATGTCATTTTGTAAATACTAATTTAATTGGACAATCGTTTTAAGTGCTTTGTTTTTTATACATCTTTTCGGTCAAAAACATTTATTATAGAACAATCTTTTAAAGAAAATTTATCTACCGCCATCTATATCAAGAAACTTCAAATTTGAATTTTCCTCTTATTTAATTATGACGCCATCTATCTCCACTGTACCTTTACTACTACGCTAAACTGCGCCACTTAGAAGGTTATGCGAACCTTTCACACCTTAACAGTTCAGTACTTTAGTCAGTAGATGTCAGGAGTAGGAGTTTCCTAATAGAAGATAGATGGCATGGCACTTCTATTATATAGAAATAATACGGTATGAAAATGTATTCCATTTCATAAATCTGCGTTGCATTTTTTTATGCAACGACTGTGGCAAATAATCATACGAGCTACCTAATCGTAAGCAGCTACCGCAGCCTATGGACTCCTACAACTCCAGAGGTGTCACATGCGCGTTGCCGACACTTTTTGCAATTATGGACCATGTAATGCCTAAACTGACAATATCTGTACAATATCGCGTTAGTTAGGGGTCCTGGGCGTTTTTCCGCAAGTCTGATCCAGTGTGCCTATTTTGCGTGAAACGGGCTAGGACTATTCCATCCACCCCAGCTCCTCCACGAAGCTTTCAGATTGCCTGCCGCCTCGCGCAAGGTGCCTGGGGTCCCTAGGTGTTTAGTTCTGTATACTTCTACCTGTTTGCAATCTAGCAGAATATGTTTTGTTGTTTTGTCGGCGTCCATGCATGCTCTGCACATGGGGCTGTCTGTCCTACCTATTGTGAAGAAGTGTTTGTTTAGTGTGTTGTGTCCTGTTATCAGTTCCACTAATTTGCGTAGTTGGGGTCTTCGTGTCCTCAGTGTTTTGGTAAGTACAATATCGCGTTAATTCGAAATTCAGAACAACTTTTTTTCGTTCTTAGGTGCCGCGTGCCGCAAAGCAATTTATCAACGCCCGATGCAAAAAAGGGTATTCTGTGTGTCTCCCTGTGGCACCATAATAGCGCTAAACCGGTTTTTAGATGTGTATTTAATTATTTATTTGAAAACAGGTTTTCTAGCCAGTGATGTTAGATATGTGTTTTCAAAATCGGTTCAGCCATTTCGGGGATTTTATAATTTTTAACCGACTTCAAAAAAAGGAGGTTCTCAGTTTGACTTGTATGTATGTTTGTTCGATTTTGATACGGTTTCCAAAAAAGTATTCGTTACATTCTGGAAAACTCAGAGAAATAAACCAATGGAGTGGTAATTGTCAGGCGTCCCCCTCTGCCAAAAGTACAAGACCACTGGTCGTAGCGGTTTTATAAAACTAGTTGTCGCGCGTCAAACGCCATTCAATGAATGTCAGTCAGCCCGGAACGATCTGAGGTAAAAATGCCGAATTGCTGCGTGTTTTCATGTAAGAAAAGATCTGAATGATCTAGTTTACATAAGGATAACGTTTCTTTTCATCTGTAAGTATAATTACGTCTAAATATCATCAAATAGTGCACGAAATTAGCAAAAAGCTAAAAAATATTGTCAATCAAAAAGTGTTGCTACTTAATGGTACTACATCTGCTTTAGGGTAATTTTTAAACTTGACTCTTCATAGTACATTGTACCTACCATCGGGTTCATAATTGCATACCCAATTTATCAATGAATTCATTCATAAATTGGGTATGCAATTATGAACACGATTACATCGAGGGAGGTAAGTGAAATATTGCAAACAAGAGTAATCGACTCCAGTGCGGCAGAAATACGTCCGCCATTATGTCATTCATTGTCATTGTTATGACAGGTTAGGCAATACACTTAAAAGATACTCCGTGGGTTAGGCAGAGACCCATTCGGCATACAGCCATAATTGTAAAGCATTGCTCTGTTAAAAAAGCAGTGTGTCTGTGTCTGTGTGTTGTTATTAAATTGTTTCTAAACATATTTTAATCTACTTTTAAATTATTCAAATTACATATTATTTGTAATCATTAACAAAAATGAAAAGATTAACGTCAGTACTTCAAAGGTAAAACTCATTCACACGCATAGCTTTTTAAATTATATATGTCGTCGAGGACCGCCGAGGGCAGGGCTGTAAGGTGGTTTGGAACTCAAGAAACTGACACTATCAGGATAAACTAGCCTATAGCACATTACTCACAGACGCACGGTAATGAAATAAAACATAAACACTGGTTTAACAACTGTATTGAAATCAAATCTTTTTAAAACCGTATTATGGGAAGGGCAATAAACTACTACTGGTTCGGACAGGAGCCCCAACTGAGAAGAACCAGCGTAAGAAAGTCAGCGTATGTGTGCTTGTAGTACGGCACAGTAGTTGAAATTTGTCTATGGTCTCAAAAATACAGCTACCATAAACAAATTTCCGTTTTAATAGACAAATTTCAGCTAGTGTGCTGAATTTCGCACTGAATTCCGCTCTAATGTGTGGCGCCCCTTAAGTGAAATATACTTGTAGATGCTTGAAATAACGATATTCCGGGTAAGAAATTAATTCGTTCCTTTATTTTCACCATACATTTTATGTAGCATTTAAATTTTGTATGGATTATACTTTATTTATTATAAGGTACGGTATACACACTTATCCCCTTAAATAGGCACTTTTAATTTCTGACTCTGGTATCACTGTACCTAACAGGTAAGTTTTAGTGATGGGACAGCACAAAAATAAATGTCGATATTAACATTAGCAGTATGTTATACTTTTTATTAATAATAGAAAATGAAGAAGAGATAATAGAAATAGAAACACAAATTGGAAATAGATGCCCATTACAATCAAAATATCAACTGCGAAGGACTCTGGAACATCACGATGTCGCTAGTGACTGATTCATCATTGTTTATTACAGTGAAAAATTCACTGAGGTGGATAGAGGAACGTCTAGTGTAATTGGAAGCACATTGGAACGGTAATCTAAACACGTGGGTTCGAATCCCGTGATGTTACAGAGTTCTTTGCAGTTCAATGTTTCATTGTAATAGTTATTTGTTTCCAATTTGTAGTATTTTCCACTAAATTTAAAAGCAAATACACATCAAAATATTAAATTGATAATATAAAAGTTATTCTAAATCAGCTTGCAAGATTTGTCCTGAACAAATAGATAAACTAACTTACGTAGAATACTAACATTGTAAGTAATATGCGGGTAGAAAAACTTGATATTTAATCACAACTTAACATTATAATTTTATCAATAGCTAAACCTTATACTTGGTAAAGAAACAAAAATATATAACTTACCTACGAGCAATGTTTCTCTGCGTCCGTAGGAAACACCTTAGACAACCCTACACGTAATCCCTGGGTGGTGCTAAAAGAGTTACAAACTTGGCAGCTCTACTGTCCTACCTGGACCTCGCAGCACTCACTGGATTTTCTTCATCATCTGCTTTCCCAGTACCCTAGGGAAGAAATGTCCAGTGACATGTAGGCATACGATAAATAAATCTACGATAAAATGTGACATTTTCAAGTCAAAGGTACATCATTATCGGTTGTCAATAAGGCGTTACCATAAAAATATCATTTAGAAATTAACTCTATTAACAACCGACAATGATGTACCTTTGACTTGAAAATGTCACATTTTATCGTAGATTTATTTATCGTGTGCCTACATGTCACTGGACATTTCTTCCCTAGGGTACTGGGAAAGCAGATGATGAAGAAAATCCAGTGAGTGCTGCGAGGTCCAGGTAGGACAGTAGAGCTGCCAAGTTTGTAACTCTTTTAGCACCACCCAGGGATTACGTGTAGGTTGTCTAAGGTGTTTTCTACGGACGCAGAGAAACATTGCTCGTAGGTTAGTTATATATTTTTGTTTCTTTACTAAGTATAAGGTTTAGCTATTGATAAAATTATAATGTTAAGTTGTGATTAAATATCAAGTTTTTCTACCCGCATATTACTTACAATGTTAGTATTCTACGTAAGTTAGTTTATCTATTTGATCAGGACAAATCTTGCAAGCTGATTTAGAATAACATTTATATTACCAATTTAATATTTTGATGTGTATTTGCTTTTAAATTTAGTGGAAAATACTACAAATTGGAAACAAATAACTATTACAATGAAACATTGAACTGCAAAGAACTCTGTAACATCACGGGATTCGAACCCACGTGTTTAGATTACCGTTCCAATGTGCTTCCAATTACACTAGACGTTCCTCTATCCACCTCAGTGAATTTTTCACTGTAATAAACAATGATGAATCAGTCACTAGCGACATCGTGATGTTCCAGAGTCCTTCGCAGTTGATATTTTGATTGTAATGGGCATCTGTTTCCAATTTGTGTTTCTATTTCTATTATCTCTTCTTCATTTTCTATTATAAATAAAAAGTATAACATACTGCTAATGTTAATATCGACATTTATTTTTGTGCTGTCCCATCACTAAAACTTACCTGTTAGGTACAGTGATACCAGAGTCAGAAATTAAAAGTGCCTATTTAAGGGGATAAGTGTGTATACCGTACCTTATAATAAATAAAGTATAATCCATACAAAATTTAAATGCTACATAAAATGTATGGTGAAAATAAAGGAACGAATTAATTTCTTACCCGGAATATCGTTATTTCAAGCATCTACAAGTATATTTCACTTAAGGGGCGCCACACATTAGAGCGGAATTCAGTGCGAAATTCAGCACACTAGCTGAAATTTGTCTATTAAAACGGAAATTTGTTTATGGTAGCTGTATTTTTGAGACCATAGACAAATTTCAACTACTGTGCCGTACTACAAGCACACATACGCTGACTTTCTTACGCTGGTTCTTCTCAGTTGGGGCTCCTGTCCGAACCAGTAGTAGTTTATTGCCCTTCCCATAATACGGTTTTAAAAAGATTTGAGTTCAATACAGTTGTTAAACCAGTGTTTATGTTTTATTTCATTACCGTGCATCTGTGAGTAATGTGCTATAGGCTAGTTTATCCTGATAGTGTCAGTTTTTTGAGTTCCAAACCACCTTACAGCCCTGCCCTCGGCGGTCCTCGACGACATATATAATTTAAAAAGCTATGCGTGTGAATGAGTTTTAACTTTGAAGTACTGACGTTAATCTTTTCATTTTTGTTAATGATTAAAAATAATATGTAATTTGAATAATTTAAAAGTAGATTAAAATATGTTTAGAAACAATTTAATAACAACACACAGACACAGACACACTGCTTTTTTAACAGAGCAATGCTTTACAATTATGGCTGTATGCCGAATGGGTCTCTGCCTAACCCACGGAGTATCTTTTAAGTGTATTGCCTAACCTGTCATAACAATGACAATGAATGACATAATGGCGGACGTATTTCTGCCGCACTGGAGTCGATTACTCTTGTTTGCAATATTTCACTTACCTCCCTCGATGTAATCGTGTTCATAATTGCATACCCAATTTATGAATGAATTCATTGATAAATTGGGTATGCAATTATGAACCCGATGGTAGGTACAATGTACTATGAAGAGTCAAGTTTAAAAATTACCCTAAAGCAGATGTAGTACCATTAAGTAGCAACACTTTTTGATTGACAATATTTTTTAGCTTTTTGCTAATTTCGTGCACTATTTGATGATATTTAGACGTAATTATACTTACAGATGAAAAGAAACGTTATCCTTATGTAAACTAGATCATTCAGATCTTTTCTTACATGAAAACACGCAGCAATTCGGCATTTTTACCTCAGATCGTTCCGGGCTGACTGACATTCATTGAATGGCGTTTGACGCGCGACAACTAGTTTTATAAAACCGCTACGACCAGTGGTCTTGTACTTTTGGCAGAGGGGGACGCCTGACAATTACCACTCCATTGGTTTATTTCTCTGAGTTTTCCAGAATGTAACGAATACTTTTTTGGAAACCGTATCAAAATCGAACAAACATACATACAAGTCAAACTGAGAACCTCCTTTTTTTGAAGTCGGTTAAAAATTATAAAATCCCCGAAATGGCTGAACCGATTTTGAAAACACATATCTAACATCACTGGCTAGAAAACCTGTTTTCAAATAAATAAGTAAATACACATCTAAAAACCGGTTTAGCGCTATTATGGTGCCACAGGGAGACACACAGAATACCCTTTTTTGCATCGGGCGTTGATAAATTGCTTTGCGGCACGCGGCACCTAAGAACGAAAAAAAGTTGTTCTGAATTTCGAATTAACGCGATATTGTACTTACCAAAACACTGAGGACACGAAGACCCCAACTACGCAAATTAGTGGAACTGATAACAGGACACAACACACTAAACAAACACTTCTTCACAATAGGTAGGACAGACAGCCCCATGTGCAGAGCATGCATGGACGCCGACAAAACAACAAAACATATTCTGCTAGATTGCAAACAGGTAGAAGTATACAGAACTAAACACCTAGGGACCCCAGGCACCTTGCGCGAGGCGGCAGGCAATCTGAAAGCTTCGTGGAGGAGCTGGGGTGGATGGAATAGTCCTAGCCCGTTTCATAATTGCATACCCAATTTATGAATGAATTCATTGATAAATTGGGTATGCAATTATGAACCCGATGGTAGGTACAATGTACTATGAAGAGTCAAGTTTAAAAATTACCCTAAAGCAGATGTAGTACCATTAAGTAGCAACACTTTTTGATTGACAATATTTTTTAGCTTTTTGCTAATTTCGTGCACTATTTGATGATATTTAGACGTAATTATACTTACAGATGAAAAGAAACGTTATCCTTATGTAAACTAGATCATTCAGATCTTTTCTTACATGAAAACACGCAGCAAGTCAAAGGTACATCATTATCGGTTGTCAATAAGGTGTTACCATAAAAATATCATTTAGAAATTAACTCTATTAACAACCGACAATGATGTACCTTAGACTTGAAAACGTCACAAATATCGATACTTAAGTATATTATTATCGACGCGTTCCTCGCACTGTGTACGTTTACTTAAAGATGACATTATCTCGTTCACGGACAGGTTGTCTGTGTCTGTGTTTATACTTGTGTGAGTATATTTTATGCTAGTGTTTGATAATTTTATCGTGTGCGTGTGTAGCGACGTCAATGAAAAATGCATTTGTGTTAACAGTATTTGTTTCCTCGTCCCCCGCGCCGAAATTGGCAGACTTTTTCTGATAGAAATTAGTGCGCGTCTCGCATCCGGTTGGTTTCATTATCAAAGCTGGAAAAGAATTCTCTTTTAATGTACGAAAAGGGATCGTTCATTTATTACGTAACACTTTTTTTATTTTATTTATAGTAGTCATTGGACAGAAGTTAACTTATTTTGACAGTGTCAAATCACCCACAAAATGTATGAAACGAAGATCTGCTGCATTAATGATATGATAGATGACACTAAACGCATTTGTCCGAATTATGGAAACGTGGTTTTGTATTGACATTGAATACTAGACATCCAGTTCAAAAGATATGGTTCAAATCAAGGATTACATGATAAAATAATTTTAAATAAAGAAAAACCGACTTCACTTAGATTGCACCATTCTAAAAGGAAATGCCAAAGCTACTGTAAAACTTATTTACGTCACACCTGGCCATAATGTGAGTTTTATCGCACGCTACGCGTACGGTAAAACTCGCATTATGGCCAGGTGGAGACGTAAAATTGTGTACTCACCACGGGCAGTAAAAAAGAAAGCCCTCTATCGCATATTTACAACCCTGAGACTACAAATACCTGAGATTTCGGGCTTTCTTTCTTTTACAGTCCTTGGTAATTAATGTACTATTAAATCACTATAGGTGTGCCTATAATATTTAAAGAGTTCCCTCGATTTCTCCAGGATCCAATCATCAAATCAACAGCTGCAAGTAAACTCTTTCAAATAAAAAAGAATATTCAAAATCGGCCCAGCAATCTTCGAATAATCAGTTAATATACATAATGTCTTTAGTAGAATGTAATTTTCTCTGTCGCGGATACTAATTAGGTATACTTATAATGGTGTTATTCCAACTGTATGTGTCAGTTATTTTAAAAGTTTCGGCACTATTTTTATCGACCGCCATTATTCACATTAAGAAAATTGTTGTTGTTTGAAATTGTAATTTTTCCTCCAGCTTTTTTTAACTTCAAATTTCAAAACCGTTCAAGTGGGGTTGCCAGTAGTGACATGGATGTCAACTGGAAATATTGTTGTCACTAGTTAGGTTAAGTATAGTTTTAAGTTCTGGTTGCCCTGAAAATCAGCGTTGTGGCTACACTGCCATGACTCATGCTGAGTGGCAACCAGTTTGGTAATTTTTTTGTACATTTCATGTTTTTTCTCTTTTCTTTGCACCGAATAAACAGTGGCAACCATTTTGGTGTATTTTTTTGTATATTTCATGTTATGTTTCTCTTCTTTTTGCATCAAATAAATATTTTTCATTTAATTAAAAAAAAAATGCTGAAACAAAGATCCCAACGAATTTAGAACCTCCTTCGAAATCTTGAAGTCGGTTGAAAAGCATATCACAATATACATTTTTAGGTCGTCCCACTGTCCCGTATAATTATTATAACAAATATCAGCGATTCCTTATTCCTCTAATGCTTTTGATCCGCAGCATCCATCAACAGTTATTCAGAAAATTCACGTTCAAAGCAGTTTCCACCTTATTATAATGTTAGTAAGGAATAATATCAACCTGAAAAGCAATTGAATGAGAAAAGATGGATTGTAGCTATGGGTCTTGGCATTTTCGTAGCTTTTATTAATGGGCCTGTAACAAAAGCATTATACCTAAAGTTAAAGACAACAAAAGGGGTTTTTGTCACGGTTCAATTGAGCCTTGGAGTCCGCTTGATAACTAAATCCTATTAATTGGCTTTGGCATTAGTTTTTTAGTTTTCACAGAAACCGTCTAACCTTTCAACCCAAAGGGAAAACTAGGCCTTATTGGGATTAAATCCGGTTTCCATATCTTTTTTCTTCACCAAAAATCGACTGGCAAATGACATTACGGGCAGTCAACGCCCAAAACATGTAAGTGTGTAGTGTACATGTGTCCAATAGGGATGATGACGCAATTTGAATTATGAAATAAAATTTAGTTGATAGAACAGGATGCAAAATGATCAAAATATCCAAATAAAGTGAAAATTAAAAAAATCTATTGAAATGGTTCAAAGATATCAGGTTTCAAAATTTCAAAATTTTACGATTTTTTAAAGTACGTTATTAAATAAACAATGATACCATTCGATTTTTAACAGCTTACTGTAAAATAAATCCCATCAAAAACATAAATGTGAAAGGCTGCCAAGTTCGATACTATGGGAATGCTTCGCCTATAAAAGAAGTGAGATCTGAATAAGTACCAAGTTCCATAAAAATACCTCAAATCATAAATAGTTATAGGAATGCACACTTGATTTCCAGCAGTTTTTAAGGTACATTTTGAATAAGTATCACGTTACATAGAAATACCTAAAATTATAATAGTCAGAGAAACGCACACCGGTTTTTTTAGCAGTTTCCTGATAACATTTATTATTTTCAGTACTTTTTAATGATGTTACTTGGCAAGTTTTCACACACCACACACCTTTTCAATGCAATGAATCGACACCTTTGGACTGCAATGTGTCAAGTATATAATTTTCTATTAAAACTTGCCAAGTTACATCATTAAAAAGTACTGAAAATAATAAATGCTATCAGGAAACTGCTAAAAAAACCGGTGTGCGTTTCTCTGACTATTATAATTTTAGGTATTTCTATGTAACGTGATACTTATTCAAAATGTACCTTAAAAACTGCTGGAAATCAAGTGTGCATTCCTATAACTATTTATGATTTGAGGTATTTTTATGGAACTTGGTACTTATTCAGATCTCACTTCTTTTATAGGCGAAGCATTCCCATAGTATCGAACTTGGCAGCCTTTCACATTTATGTTTTTGATGGGATTTCATTTATTTTTGTTAGGTGTAGGTTCTTTATTATTTTTTTATCACGGACGGCGCGAGCGCGGCGGACGAGTGTAGGCAGCGACGGAGGGTGCGCGAGGCGGGGAACGGAATTTTTATCTAGTATCACTATACATACATATATCGGGATTTCGGGATCGATCGTGCATCGCGAGTACCTATAATCTATGATAAATCCTATTTTACTATTTATTTATAGGTGATTTTTACAAATAAACTGGCTCCCTACACCTATAAAATGTACCTACTTACATATAATTACATACATCAATAACGTACTTTATACTGTTTGTAAGTACGCTACCTACATAGATAATTAATAACTTGGTAATACCTACCTACCAGTAGGTATTATAATTGGTGGCCTATTATGTAGCCCTAGAAGTGCACCATCCCATCTCATCCCGTGGCGTATCGGAGGGTGAGATGGGCAGTAGTATATATAATTCAATCTTAGAGTGTATATGATTTCCATGTTCTTGAATCTGCGATTTTATTAGTTGTAAAATTAGAAATTATTTAGACTATGCGAGAAAAAACAGTCTTTTCATTTTTGTTTGACTGATTTAGCGCACCTAGTGTACCTAGCAGTGTTGGCCGAACGTTAGTGTGATTGAAAATTAAAAATTGAAGATTGAAACACGTTAGTTAAAATTGAACACTAATAGTTTAGTGTAAATTGATCTCAATTAGAATTGAAATTAATTGTAACTAACGTGTTAATCCTTTGCGAATAACTAATAATTGAAGATATTTAATCTTTAGTCTTTCTCAAAAATTTTAACATTAATTTAATTTTTAGTGTAGATTGAATTGGTAATTGACATTAATAATTTACCTAACTAAACGCGAATTTAGGTTAAGCTACGAGGTTTTGATTACTTTTACTTTTACTATTACTTTTACCTTGACCTTGACTTTCACTTTTACTTTCAGTTTCTTTAACTTTCACTTTTACTTTCACTTTCACTTTGACTTTCACTTTGACTTTCACTTTCAATTTGACTTTCACTTCCACTTTGACTTTCACGTTCACTTTGACATTCACTTTGACTTTCACTTTGACTTTCACTTTGACTTTCACTTTGACTTTCACTTTGACTTTGACTTTGACTTTCACTTTGACTTTCACTCTGACTTTCACTTTGACTTTCACTTTCACTTTCACATTGACTTTCACTTTGACTTTTACCTTTGACGTTCACTTTGACTTTCACTTTGGCTTTCACTTTGACTTTGACTTTCACTTTAATTTTCACTTTAACTTTCACTTTGACTTTCACTTTCACTTTCACTTTGACTTTGACTTTGACTTTGACTTTGAATTTGACTTTGACTTTGACTTTGACTTTCACACAAAGAAAGTAAAAGTAAAAAGAAGCTCCAGATTTTGATACCGGTACCATCTGCTCATCAGTACAAGTCGAATGAGCCCAAACAGCATGAGTCTATGATGCGCCAAACCCGAGATCCAGTAGGGATCCCCAGGGTCCAGCATGAGCTCCAGATTTTGATACCGGTACCATCTGCTCATCTGTACAAGTCGAATGAGCCCAAACAGCAAGAGTCTATGATGCGCCAAACCCGAGATCCAGTAGGGATCCTCAGGGTCCAGCATGAGCTCCAGATTTAGATACCGGTACCATCTGCTCATCAGTACAAGTCGAATGAGCCCAAACAGCATGAGTCTATGATGCGCCAAACCCGAAATCCAGTAGGGATCCCCAGGGTCCAGCATGAGCTCCAGATTTTGATACCGGTACCATCTGCTCATCAGTACAAGTTGAATGAGCCCAAACAGCATGAGTCTATGATGCGCCAAACCAGAGATCCAGTAGGTAGCCCTAGGGTCCAGCATGAGCTCCATCTTGTGATATTGGTCCCGACTTCCGAACCCGAGATGCAGTTTTAAAATTAATTATTTGTGTAAGACAAGGATTAATTTAGTTACACTAACGTTAATCTAATTAACTGTAATTCTTATTAAATTTTCGAGACGTTAGTGTAACTAATAGGTTAATTCTAATTGACGGTTAGTGTAATTGACGACGTCACAAAATCAATGCGAACTAACGTTAGTAAAAATTGATGTTAGTGTAATTGATTAGTTACGGAATTAATCTTCAATCTTATTGATCAATTTTCAATTCTAATTGAAATTATCGGCCAACACTGGTACCTAGTGACCTGCTTTGCACTTCGTAAATCGTGGGTTCGGTTCCCGCAACAGACACACACAGAGTGGTGAACAATTTTATTGTTCTTGTCTTTAAGACAAACATGTATTGTCTTAAATTGGTATGTATCTAAATTTAAATAAGTCTTATCTCATTTCCATTCCATACCTACTTATAGTAGAACAAAATTACACATTCGTTGTTTTCGAAACTGACTCACACTTGGCCGTTTTCAGATTTTTACTTTATTTCGACCTAAAGACAAACCTTCGAGCCAAATTTCAGTTCGGTACGACCATTGGAAGATATACCCATTTAGTTCATTATGACTTCATACTCGTAGTAGAACAAAGTTACACCTTCGCTATTTTTAAAACTGACTCACACTTGGCCGTTTTCAGATTTTTCCCTTTACTTTGACCTTAAGACCTATCTCCATGCCAAATTTCAAGTCAGTACGACCATTGGAAGTGGTCTAGGTTTTTGATGAGTCAGTGAGTCAGTGAGTCAGTGAGTCAGTGAGTGTATAGTAAAAATAGCGATTTTCTGACGTCAATATCTCAAGAACTGCTATAGGTAGAATAATGAAATTTTGTATTCTAGACAATTAAGGGGATGTCAACAGACACTCGAAATTTCATATGCGTAGATAAAATATGTTTTGAGTTATAGGGTGGTCGAAATTGGCCCGAAATGGTTCGTGTAATATAACCCACGGCCGGTGTGTCGCTTTTTTTGCTCGAACTTGGCGGACACACTGCCGTGTGTCTAGATTGTATGGCAACCATATACATAAACGCAACATTTCACTGTAAAAAGAGCAATTTCATAACTTTTCCATACTTTCTTTGAACAGGGCGGCTATGTAATCGTGACGTCACTTTTACACATCATTTTGCTAGGAGCGTTTTGAGAAACAAATGCAAATCTCAGACTTTAAGTCACATTTCTGACTTTTGTGTTGCTTTAACGCAGTTGGCCCCATATAGACATGTTTTCCTCACAACAAAACGAATCGATTGATACCATTCATGAAAAAAATTCATCATGCGTATTGTACATTTTTACATTTGCGCCTTACTCTTCTGTAATAAAGTTCAAAATTGTATACATATTTTTGGTGTAAACTGTACATGAGTTACAAAAAATCCTAAAACTCAGTAATACGAGCCGAGGCTTAAACCCTTTAGTCCTTTTTTCCAATCCATATCTCATGGCCAACTACACAAACACACAGTTACAGTGAATGCTCTCTGTAAAGGGGCGGCAACGCGCATGTGACACCTCTGGAGTTGCAGGCGTCCATAGACTACGGTAGCTGCTTACCATCAGGCGGGCCGTATGCTTGTTTGCCAACTAAGCAGTTACCGTAGCCTATGGACCCGTGCAACCCCAAAGGATTCACATGCACGTTGCCTACCCTTAAATCCGATCACCTGATTTTGTGTCCACCTGACAAAGCCAGCGGCGCAGATTTTTAAATTATAGATAAAATAATATTGTCTTCGGTTGCCGCGATAGTTATTCATGAAATAAAACACCCGACCCGTTGACCACGAACGCTGTAAAGTGTTTGGAACGTCGGGATGTAATTTAAACTCAATACACGCGATAAAATCCGTTTTTAATTGTTTTATTTTATAGATAAAATAATTATTAATGATCCAAAATTATGATTATTATACATCTACAAATATTTATCTCGGTTGCGTCCTCAAAATATTCTTTAAAGCATTTGCACGTGCTTTGGAGTCATCCTCCATTGGATGTTATTTTAAAGAATCCCGGTTTCAATATTTTATCGTCCAATGCATAATTCATATCGCCATATTATTCATCGTTCGATAACATGCATAATATGAGTCGGTAGTTATGTCAATATGAGACAATTTGCATATTTGACTACATTGAAACGATATGATTTGCACTTAGCGAACGATCTGTGTTCGCAAATAGCTGTCGCAGTAGACACAGTATACAATAAGAAACAGTGAGACATTTAAATCTCAAATTCATCATTTATTACCAGTGATCGGATTTTAGGATGCAACACGACGCAACACAATTACTTATTATGCGAATATAGTGGTTAAAACGTTAAAATGTTGTTGAAATGTATTTGATGTAACTAAATTATGAAACGTGGGTCCTAAAATTCCGAATATTATCCATATTTGCATTATTTTTGAGGTAAAAAAAAACCGTGTTTTACCCTAAAATTCGATCACTGTTTATTACTTACGGTACGACTTTTCTGTATAATACAGCCAAATGGTGTTCCGGATATAACAAACAATAGGCATATTAGTGGAAGGTGTAAGCAAAAAAAACGGAAATCGATGTACAGTATGGCACACGCATACTAAAGCTTATGAATTCTTAAGGGTCAGTTTTTTTTTTCAATTTGACGTGTACGATTGGGGGGGGTCATTTCCCCTGTGACAAACCCCCCCATCCTCAGACCGCGCCTGCCCGTGAGTACTAACCGCCAGCATCGGCATTTACTTGCAGCGGCTCAACAAATTCACACAGTGCACTGCGCTTTCGTTACTGCAAAACTCTGCTTACTGTGTGAGATGTCAATCTGAACAAATTGACCTTTATGCCGTTCTCAATACGGGTCACTGATCGCCAGTGGACCGAGATGGGCGGCATATGGAACTATGGAACTTCTCTGAGTAGGGTATTCTAGTGGGACTAAACTATTCTGACTTAAATCCCGGATAAAATAAAATCTTATATTTCAACATATTAAAAGGTATTTATGAACGTAAAAAAAAAAACGGCCAAGTGCGAGTCGGACTAGCGCACGAAGGGTTCCGTACCATTATCTATAAACATAGCATAAAACAAAATGCTATTCTGTTTTTAGTACTTGTTGTTATAGCGGCAACAGAAATACATCAACTGTGAAAATTTCAACTGTCTAACTATCACGACTCCCATACAACAGACATTATTTTTTATAGATAATTGTACGGAAGCCTTCGTGCGCGAGTCCGATACGCACTTGGCCGGTTTTTTATATACTATAATTAGTGTTGAGAAACTGGTGAACAAGTATGAAGCCCGCCTGGTGGTGAGCTGTCACGCTTGCATCTTCGTTGCTGAACCTTTACAAATCTGAACACCCCTTTTTGAAGGACCCTCCTCTCATTTAAGAGTCATGTTATACCTTAATAAACAAGTTTAATATAGTTTTTACAACTGTGCCCTTTAAGACCCCTAGCTCGAGTTCACTGGCCCAAAACTTTAAATATACCCACTGCGGTACTTTAAAATCTCAAACGAGTCCGAAGTTGTATAAGGAAAGTTCACATTTTGTTTGAGCATTCGGCTTGTTTAGCGTAGAGTCGGCAGATTAATCGCGATACATGTAAATCCTACTTATTTTGGACACGGGTACGTCCTTAAACTACGTCCAAAAGAGAGGTATGGGTACTGCGAATGTCATCTCGCTCAAATCTGGAGCAGAGCCCGGGGAAGTTCCTCCACCTTACAGAAAACCAAAGCCGAATAACACTAGACCCTACTCATAGTGTCGTTTACCTAGTGAGTAAGGTTGCCAAAGAGCTCAAAGGACCCAGCGTGTTGACGACGAGGGACCCTCTCGTTCCTTTAGCCGTCAACACAGTGAATCCTCCTTTTTGTAAAGCATTAACAACGCGCATGTGACACCTCTGGAGTTGCAGGAGCCCATAGGCAACGGTAGCTGCTTACCATCAGGCGGATCGAATGGTCGTTTGCCACCGTCGTGGTATAAAAAAAAACTCGGAACATAACCTATAGGTTAAATTATATTTGTAGTCTAATTTCTATTTTTATTTAGGTATGGGCCCTGGAATTTTCTTGTAAAAGCCTGCGTAAAAGTGAAGTTGATTTTAGGTCTGAACACATTTTTACAGCTGATTGCCTTACAAGAAACCTGTAACAACAAAATTTTTACCAAACGGTAAAAACTGTTAGTAACAATTTCCGTAAATTCCTATTAAGTCTTTCAAAAGACTCATTTATTTCATGGTTCAAAGCCTTTTTTTTTCAAAAGCGTCAAAGGATGAAAGGAATTACCTAATCTAGCAGCTAATCTTTAAAATAGGAACACAAAATATCCTTGAGCTGTTTAGTAACTTGAGATGACATTTAATTTGAAAAATTCAAAATTCAGTCTATTATTTTCCAAGTATGTACAGTCACCATCAGATATATTAGAGCGGCCTATGGTCACAAATATCTGAACAACGCCTCTTTTGTCAAGGCGATAATGTACATGTTCAGATATTATTGAGTACCTTGGCCGCTCCGATATATTTGATAGCGACTCTACATATGTTTCAAGGGCGCAATACGAAATAGAAGGTTCTGCAACGGGCATGTAAAACCGTTTAAGCTACAGTTGTCCATATGCTACGGTGACCACTTATCATCTGGCAGGTTATACACTTGTTGATCCCGACTTTAAATGAAAAAAACAACTCAGGTAATTTGTGATTTTAAAGAGCAAAAATAATAGAACGTGTTTAACTTTGCTGCGAATTGAAGTCGTTCTTAGACTTCAATTCGCAGCAAAGTTAAACACGTCGCTGTGCGGCTCAGAACGCATCTTATTGAAGCTGAGAGGCTTTAAGATGAAATACGTGACGAAATCCAGCTTTTAAGTCGAGGTTTTTTCCGGGAGTCTTTAGGTAGGTACTTTTAAACCACCTTTCAAACATTGTAATCATTACCATTAATAAACCAAAGTTGGTAACTGGATTTTGACTTAGTAAACTATGAGTTACTGTGGCGTAAACTTAGTAACACTGAGTTCACCAATCTGTTTAGATTCTGGTACGACAACCAAACGAACTACGTAAAATGGGGGGAAAAACCTCTCTGGTGCTTTTCAACCTCTATGTCAATGACTTGAATGGCTGAGGAGCACCAAGGTGGGATGTCACGTAGGTGGCGTCTGCGTTAATAGTTTAAGATGCGGAACCCATGGTGCTCCTTAGCCCATCGGCTGAGGGGCTTAGGCGGTTGCTTTAGTTTTGTGAGAAACATGCTATTTTGATGATGTGAGAAATATGAATAAAGTATAATCCTTCAAAACCGAATAACTTGTATTCAGGGCGGGAAAGGAACCGGAGAGGATAATACTTGACGTGTACTTAAACAGGTTACCTGTTCGAATGGTGCAGCAGTTTAAATATCTCGGACATATACTAACCGATTACCTACGGGACGACAATACATCGAGCGAGAATGAAGAGCCTTATCAGTGAGGTGTAACATGCTCGCGCGCAAGTTTGGCAGATTCTCTGACGAGGTCAAGGTGACGCTGTTTAGAGCCTACTGTCACAGCTTCTGTATAGGACAGTTCTGGACCAACTTCACCAGGAAAGTGATTAACACTTCAGAATCCTGATGAGGTTGCCCAGATGTTGTAGTGCGTCGAGCATGTTCGCCAAGACTCGTGTTCCCGATTTCTTTGCCGTCATTTAGGTCGAGAGTGGCATCAAGGTTTTGGCTGGCTCTGCACTGAGATGCGAACCGGAAGTAGTTTTTAAGTTTTAAATTGCAATTATTTTAACCTTGTACTTTTTATGTGTAACCTTTTTTTTATATGTATTGTTCTACTCTGTTTTTCTATATCCTCCTGCTACCCACATGTCAAAACTTGCTAAGACAAATGCAATTCTGATATATCAAAGTAAAGATTCAAAATAATATGGAATGGGTGGCCTTTTTATAGGTCTCTGGGCGGCTAGAGGATATGGGTGTTTTTTGAAATACAAATACAATTAATTTATTGAGAAAAGTATAGTACAGTGTTTGCTCTTACGGACTAAGATTTTTTTAACGACACGTGGTTAACAAATGCCTGAACTAGGATTCCCTGTGTTTCAGGCAGCAAAGGACAATATTAGTTATTTTTTAATTATTCACTTAATTATAAACTATAAGTATTACACAATAAAAATCTTATCACCTTAACAAAATAAGTAGGTTCTTATGTAATAAATATCAAAGGACAGTAGGTAGTAATTTTACGACTAATAGTAAATGTAATTTATTTTTATTTAGGCTACAAAACAGAAAAATACCTTAATTAACCATTTATAAAACTAAATATAAATTTAAAAACACATCAAAAAATGTATAAGCGAAAAGTATAGAGTTTCGGTATATAAGTATTAGCACTACTGCTGGTGTACTTCCTAATCATTGACGAAATTCGCATTCAAATACCTAGGACGAGTCGTTTCGGATATAAATGTAAATGTATGTATGCAAACACACACATCACACACTTATACTTCGTTTTTTTTTGAGATTAGAAATTGAGTAAACATAGAAACAGTAGTTGCCAACCCGTTCTAAATGTTCAATTTAAACACACTGCAAGCACGCCAACAGAGGATTAGTTAACATGATTAAGAGTTCACATTTGTGAAAAATAATAACAATTTGCAGATTAAATAATCCAACACAACAATAAAAACACAATTTCGTTTTATATTTTGTATGCCAACGTTAGAGACATGTGAAAATGAAAAACTGACCTGACAGTGACGCACGTACGTTCTAAACCGAAAACTTAAGATCCAGTTTTCGTTATCAGTATTCACGAAAATTATTTAATTGACAATCATAATATGCACTTATTAATCAATTTTCGTAAATAAAAATGCGTCTAAACGTTATTTAATAGTTTTATTATATAATACTAAATAATATTATAATATAATATTATAATAAGAATATTATTATTATTTGTATCTACTTTGAGTATCACGGGCCTTTATAACCCGGTCTTTTGGTAGGCTTGCATGGGGATACAGATCCAACACGCAGAGACCCCTTGGAAAAATTTGCTATGTTACACACCTGCTAGAACCCATTCACGGGTACATTAATAGATACCCGTGAACCGGTTCCAGCAGTCGTTGTGGATATTGTAAATAAAATGGACAGAGTAATGGGCTATGGTATTGAAGTTTGGCTGGTCAAAGGTTAGGCTATTTTAAAGAGGTCGGGACACCTGCCATAACAATTTTATAACATTTTATCGAGGCACTCGCCGCCACCTAGATTTTTTTTTTTTTTTATCGTATGGCTACATGTCACTGGATATAGATAGGCATTTCTTTCCTGGGATAGTAGTAGTGGGAAAGTAGATGATAAAGAAAATCCAGCGAGTACTGCGAGGTCCAGATGGGACAGTGCAGCTGCCAAGTTTGTTACTCTTTTAGCACCACCCAGGGATCACATGTAGGGTTGTCTAAGGTGTTTCCTACGGACGCAGAGTAACTTTGATCCCCACTAGATGCCCCCAACTAGATGGGCCCCTGAAACTGCCGTCGCAAAAACGACCAGGAGCAAAATCGGTGTGAGCGGCTCAGGGTGTGGAGAGGTGTACACCGCTTTCTGCCAGTGACTGTAGGAAGCCCAGCCACTGTACCAACTCGCGACTTATGCATATTTCACTTCCACCCTGCGAGCATATAGCTCTGACGGCTCCTCTCTGGACGGCCAATTAAGGCAAGCCAGAGCCGAGAGTCCTGCGGGTCCCCTTGGAGTCCACTCCGACCGACGAAGACACGCCGGAGACGGAGACCCTGAACGACTCTCTGGAGCACTCGGGTCCGCGGGGTCGTCACTCCCCGACAGCTCGCCACAAGCTGCCCTATTATTATATTATTATAATAACATTATATATATTTTTTTTATAAAGCAATAGTCTTAGGTGATGGTAAAATATTTGGTCGACTACGAGGTGGCTTTTCTTGTTGTATGCCACTCGGGCCTGCCTCTGATTGCTCCGTAACCCTCCAACCAAACGCACAATAATAGAGCAAGCAAATACCTTTGCTTATATAAGAATCACAATAAGCTTCAAACATTAAAAACTATCCAGGTATGGCTGAGAGATACTAATGACAGATGACGCGAGAAAATATTTAAAAATCGAACCATCCGTTGCGAACGTCTTCTCTAGGTATTTTATTGTGCAACATTCACAAGAACATTAACAATGATAAAAAATAAAATATTTAGTGCATATAACAACTACCAAAATATTGTTAAATACTCAATATAACATTTACAAATACGTAGGCATGGCTTTATTATAAATACAAATATGTATATTTAAGTATGTTTAATGACGGTGTAAGCACTTTGACAGTTGTGACATTTATCGTGCCTGATAAAGAACCCTGTACATCGTTCTGTCAACGTTTTTCTAATCTCAAATAAAATGAACTATAGCTACGCACGAACTTTTCTCCGAAAAATACACACTATCCCCGGTGCTGTAATCTAATTCTAAAATACATAAACAATACAACCTATCTCAAACATAACTCCAACACATAACAAATATTCAACCAATATTGAAGTTGTATTGAAGTTGCATCGGAATAATTTTCAAGCAAATTCTGATATTTCTGATTCAGATGTTTAGGCGCTAGCTGTATTGCGTAGTTAAGAGGCTGACAACATCTTCAAATTGACTTTACTCAAACAGTTTTTTAGCTATAATAAATGATTCCAAAGTTACATCTTAAAATTTGTTTTAAACAGTTGTTTGTCTTTAGTTTTTTGACTTGTACGTCTGTAACTAAGGACAAAATTCCACCACACTAATACTAAAGACTTCGTTATTTTATATTTCTTAATTAATGCGTAGTTTATTTTTTAATCCATCATTTTGCGAAATTTTCAATGAGCTGATACTAATCGTAACACAGTGTTTCTATTTCACTCGCGCTGAAAAATATAGGGAGGGAATCTAGCTGTTGTCAGCCCCTTAATGCATTTTAGTTGTACGGCAGTTGGATCGTTTCTAAATATATTTTAAAGTTAGAATACGGCCCGCCCCCGTTTCGTCAAAAAAAAATGGTATTTTTTTTTAGCATTCCCCAATCGTTCCATGCAATCTGGTTAAGATCGCGTAACTGCTCGTTGTAAAAATAAGAAGATCAATATCTAGTTTCTGTAAACTGAGTAGTGTCTGGTTTGGTGATTAACACATTAGTAAATGTACCGTTAGATAATGTCAAGTATTAGAAAAACAGAATGATTAACTGATGAATTAGATAATCTGAAGGAAAACAGTACCTTGTCAGTGAATGTAAATTACTTGATAGATCCCACGTTCAGCAGGCCTTCTCGATTATTCTTAGTTTTCTTATTACAATATGTTGAGTCTTCAAATTCGGTCTCACAAGAAAATACGGGACAAAAGCAGAAGGCATTATACATAGTATAAAACAAAGTTACTTTCCGCTTTATGTCCCTATATATGCTTAGATCTTTAAAACTACGCATCAGATTTTGATACGGTTTTTTAATAAATAGAGTGATGCAAGAGGAAGGTTTATATGTATAAAACATGCATAATATAGTAGAGAAACTGATAATTTTAGAGGTTTCTAATGTAATGTCGTAAATAAACACAATTTTTTGCGCTTACATTGCAAACGCTGGCTGAACCCTATGAGATAGATCAAAATTATGTACTACAGTATTGTATACCTTAAAAAGTTCTACAAAAATGTCCCATGCGAAGCCGGGGCGGGTCGCTGATAAGGGTATATATCACAAATAAAAAAGTAAACGCATAGCCGCGAAGGAACGCTATTCTTGATTAAAAATTGTCACGAAAGGTTTTAGTCAAAATACGCGCAATAGTACATTATGATACAAGTGAGCTAAATTGATCATTACATACGAAGCGATATTGTGCGCACGAACGCACGTGAGTGCGCTAAGGAAGCTGAGCTATGTAATGATCAAGCACACGCGTTTCACACGAATTTTTTCAACACACTCGTGAGGAAATAACAAAATAGTGTAAATACGAGTAATAACTTTTGATAAATACATTAATTGTCAGAATGTTTACAGGATAGAGGTACCTACGAACCTAAGATAATAAAATTTAACTAAACTTTTTGTGATGGCATAAACTATCTGGAACTCTTTTTCAAATAATTTCATAAAATTAAAGACTACATTTATTGTGCAATAAATTATAGTATTTTTTTCTTACGTATTGCTCACTAGAATTTTATGATAACATTTTACTAGTATGTATCACAATTTTGAAATATATCCAGAGGTTAAATTAACGCTAAAGTTGTCTTCTTATTCACTTAATATATATTCACTTAAAATAAAATAAAACACAACGAGAAAAATCTTACAAATAAACAATGATTTGAGGTTAACTTATAAATGGCGCACATTTTTCTTTTTTGGATGTGCGTGCCGCTTGAAGCAAAGGCGCGGACATATTATGCCAAACAGCCAATATTAAAACAGACAATTCGTGTTTAAAACATAATTTATTGTGTATTACGAGTAAGCATAATAAGTTGAACTTATTCTTATTCACAATCATGATTGTATAATTTGTATTCTATCGTAAATGTGTATATCGATGGTAAAAAGCGGAACTGCTGTAAACGCCAAAATGCAAAGTTTACACCAGAGCCAAAATACTTTTCGATTTTGAAAAAAAAAATCATAACTTCTTTGTTTATTAACAAAAATACTTGTAATCTGGATTTAGCTTATAACTTATACATTTCTATCAAATGTCATATTGAAAGTTTGACATAAGTGAATAGTTTACAGTATAGTGTCACTTACGACAATGGCACTCTTTTTTTCGTAACGCGGAAACGCTGTGCGTACAAATGGTAAATGTACTAAAATAGTGAGAGGGGTAGACATTTCATAAACCATAAATGCCGTAACCAGCACATATTTATTTCTAAGATTAAATAATTTTGACATTAATGCCAAATACGTTCGTTAGTCGACTTACTGAATTGAGGTAAGTGCCAACAGATAAAAATAAACTGTGAAATGAATACGACTTAAGTATCAATCAGCCTTTATTAACACTTTTTTTTTAAATGTTATCAAAGTTTAAGTTTAGTTTCATAATTAATAAAAAGGTTTATAGGAATAATTACCGTCTACAAACATGCAAAATTATCAAGTCTTTATATCTCTTACTAAAAACCATTCAAAAATTTGCTTAAAAACCAAACTTACCAATTTCAACTGGCCTAACAATTGACTAACATTACAATCATCTTTACAACCTTGTAATGACTAAAATCTCACTATAAAACTGAGCAACTATTTGAAACTAAACTATACCATTAATTCTGTATTAAAGACTTTTAAAAACGCAAAGAGTCATTTTCTTAAGTATAATCTCACTTAAATTTTAAATAGGAACTTAATGATTTTACTTATAAGAGCTACTGAGTATCGGTTTTTATCATTATAAACTTACTAACTTAAATAATTGCACTTATTAATACTTTAAAATATTAAAATTGCAGTCAAATCAAAGATTTAGAAGCGTAATAATTGACTTAGGAACGAAATTGCACTTACATAAAAATTAATGTTTTTATAAAATCTCAACAGCTGCTGAGATTTTCGTTATAATAATTAGATTTTGTTTATTGCACTTCTAAATAAAATATTTACTTTAAAAGTCAATTACACAACTAAATCCTACTTATAAAAAAAAAAATTGAAGGTTATTAATAGTCGAACTAGTTATTCATCACCCTCATAATTAAAATGCACACTATGCACTGCCTATCGTTCCGGCGATCGCCAACCGACTGATTCGCAGGCAGTAGGCACCAACGACACCCCCGCGAGCGCACATTTGAATGGTATTATTGACGAGCTGCACCTGATTCCCGCCATTTTTCAAATATCGTAACTGCGACTTGATGAGATATTATATTCGAATTAAACGTAGTATGCGCCTATGACAGATAATTTATTTTACTTAAATTGCAGTAATCCTTAGGAGTCATTTTTTCACTACATGCATAAATGGTGTATACGCCACAGGACAAAATTTCGGCAGCGGTGTAAACACCACGCTCATCGGGCCATGAAAATCCGAAATAGGCGTAAGTGTACTCGTTTAAAAATTTGCTAATATTTGGGCGTTTACAACAATTAGAAGGGGACATGGTCAAAAAAACACATTCGTTTTGCAATGCTGTCCAGTTTTTTCCAAGTGTCTTAGAGCCATGGGACCCAGACGTTTCGACGCGGAAAAAATCACTGATTTCAAATATGTAAAAAAAAAATTTTTGACCAAGTGGCGGTTACAGCAGTTCCGCTTTTTGCCATCGATATTTTAAATATATTTACTTTTTTTTACATTTTTAGAATGCAAACTCCTAAAGAGTTAAAAAAAGTAAAGGTAATACCCAACTAAATTACAACGATTCGTCTGCGTACATACAACTTGGTACTAGAGTACAAACGTCACTTGATCGGATTATTAAATTATTGCACTAGTTCGATAATTATTGTGAAATGCACGCGTGTTTAATATCTAGGATTATGAGCATAAAAGTGGTGGGATAAGAACCTCGTTACTAGCAGGTGTGTTGAAAAAGTATTCTTTCCAAAAATAGTATCTTGTAGAAAGTCCGAGTTACGACTTGACGTTTTATAACTACTCATATTAAAATAAAATATTCCTAAACAGTGTTGTTTTGCCGACGCTCCCCACTAAAGAGAAACCTCCAAAAGTACGCTAACTATCCGGCCCGTCCCTTTGAGGCACGTGAATTATGTACTTTTGGAAGGACAACATGATAATTCCCGTACACGTGTGAGTTTTGGGTATTACATTGTTGGTTACAATGGATAGATTGTTTGTAAGATGTGAGCTAAATCTAATGCCATATTAAATATACTGTAAAATAATTTTAAACAAAAAAGAACCGACTTCACTTAGGTTCCACCTTTCCAAAATCAAATGCTCGAACTGCTGTAAAACATACTCAAATCACTATAGGTGTGCCTATAATAGTTAAAGAGTTCCCTCGATTGCTCCAGGATCCCATTATCAGATCCTGACCTGGTTACAATGGAACCAACTGTGAAGTATACTCTTTCAAACAAAAAAAGAATTTTCTAAATAAGCGGTAAACATACATTTTAAAAAAATAGGAAAAAAAACAAAGATCTCGACGAATTGATAACCTCCTCCTTCAAAATCTTGAGGTTGATTGAAAAGAAACTCTCTCCAACACAAAAATAATCAAACAATATTGGAGTTGTATTGATCTTCACCAAAATAAATTTCAAGCCGATTCTGATTCAGAAATTTAGGTATATTGCGTAGTTATAACATTGGAGTTGGGTAGTATCACAGAATAACTAATAGTACTACGTAGTATCAAACTTCTAACGTGTTTTAAAGTTAAAATACAGCCCCTAACTAATATTTAAAATATAGGAACCTGTCTGTTTTTATTTTTCCAACGACCCTGACCTGGTTACAATGGAACCAACTGTGAAGTATACTCTTTCAAACAAGAAAAGAATTTTCTAAATAAGCGGTGAACATACATTTAAAAAAAATAGGAAAAAAAAACAAAGATCCCGACGAATTGATAACCTCTTCCTTCAAAATCTTGAGGTTGATTGAAAAGAAACTCTCTCCAACACAAAAATAATCAAACAATATTGGAGTTGTATTGATCTTCACCAAAGTAAATTTCAAGCCGATTCTGATTCAGAAATTTAGGTATATTGCGTAGTTATAACATTGGAGTTGGGTAGTATCACCGAATAACTAATAGTACTACGTAGTATCAAACTTCTAACGTGTTTTAAAGTTAAAATACAGCCCCTAACTAATATTTAACCCTTATTAGTTCAAGGGGATATTATTTCCCACTTTGTCTATTCGTATAAAATTGATGTAATTTTTTAAATGGTAACACTTAACAAAGCTTACCATACAGTTTTACAATTTTGGTAAATATTAGATATTTTTTTCTGGCAACACTTTTTAATCAAACTTCATCTGTCAGCAAACGTCAGTGTCAAAGTCAAAAGTGGTGCCAAATTCGTAAAAACGGTGTTCGTCGGCGAAGTGCGACCAGATTCAAAAGGAAAAAATCAGGTAAGAGGATTTTGACATCAGGTATGTAAAATTAGGTAACTTGTTTGTTATTTTACATAAAAAAATAGTGTTTGAAACTATCGCTTTGTCCAACAAATGACTCTTGAAGTTGTAGAGTGCAAGTGGGAAAATAATTCCCTTTGTTCATTTCAAACATCAATGAAATTACATTTCAAATTTCTCTTATATGTTTTTAGTAAAATATACAACACAATTACATATTTTCATGATTATTCTGATAATAAAAACATTTATCGATATTATATTCGCGATATATATATCGCTGAAGCAGTGGTTCATAAACAACTCTCGTGCTATATTCACTCGCATACCCTGCTTAGCCCTTATCAGTCTGGCTTTCGACCCAGTCACAGCACGTGCACTGCTCTTCTTAAGGTGACGGAAGATATTCGTCGTGGCATGGAGGGTCAACTGGTCACAGTACTTGTTTTAATTGATTTCTCCAACGCCTTCAATACTGTGGACCATGACATCCTTCTTGCTCTTCTCAAACATTTAAACGTGTCACCTTCAGCCCTCAACTGGTTCTCATCGTATCTGGGTGGTCGGCAGGAAGCGGTTCGAGTTGACCGATCCTTGTCTGATTGGTGCGATCTTGCGACGGGTGTACCTCAAGGTGGAATTTTGTCGCCTCTCTTATTTTCAACTTTTATTAATTTCATTACGCCTAATCTCCGCTGTCCATACCATCTGTACGCCGACGATTTGCAACTCTATGCCCAATCTTCAGCGACTGACTTTTCATCAATTGTTGACAGACTTAACCAAGACCTTTCACACATACAAAAATGGTCTGAGAAGTTTGGCCTTTTCGTCAACCCATCAAAATGCCAGGCTATTGTTTGTGGTAGCAGTCGACAGCTCGCTAAACTTGACCTGAACTCACTTACACCGGTTGTTTTCAGTGGTAAGCCTATACCTTACAGTCAGAGTGTCAAGGATTTAGGTGTAATAATAGACAGTACGTTAAGTTGGAGAGCACAGGTTGCTGAAATCAGCCGTAAGGTCATGGGTTCCCTGCATTCTCTTAACAGGCTCAAGATGTTTTTGCCCATCAGTACAAAAGTGTTATTAGTCAATACCCTGATTTTACCCATAATTGATTACGGTGATGTGTGTTATCCGGACTTAAACGAGGAACTTCTTGATAAGTTGGATCGCCTTCTCAACAACTGTATCCGTTTCATCTTTTGTCTTCGCAAATACGATCATGTGTCCTCTTATCGCTCCCAGCTAGGGTGGCTTCCCATCCGTCGACGGCGTAACATTCGCATGCTTTGCACTCTCTTTTCAGTTCTTAATGACCCACATTCCCCCGGATACCTTAAGTCTTTCTTTCAATATTATGGCGTGTCTCGCGACCGTCAACTCCGTTCTTCTGGCAATTTGTCTCTCTCAATTCCTCTGCACCACACCGGTTTTATGTCAAACTCATTTTCTGTTCGGGCGGCGCGCCTGTGGAATACACTTCCCCGTAATATTAAGAATGCTCCCAGCAAGTTTGCTTTTAAAAAAGCCGTTCGTGCCTTTTTCGCTAGTGGAATGAAATATTAGTGTTTTCGGTTGATGATTTTCGTGTATATAATATATATGTATGTATATATAATAATATATGTATGTATGTATTTTTTTGTTATATATCGTATATTATGTATATATTGTATTGTATATTGTTTTATTCATTGTTTACTTGTAGTTAACTCTTCACCTTTTGTTCTCGTAAGCACCGCCCACAACTTCTCTGCTTTGCCTTAAGGTTGCCTGGTAGAGAATGCCTACTGGCATTAAGTCTGCCTTTTGTACATCAAGTTTTTCTTTTGTGCAATAAAGTTTAAATAAATATTTTTAATTTTTAATACACAATCATAACTTTTTAACACATATTTTCTGTGAATTTAGTCTTTAACTTATAGTATGATATAATAATGTTATGCTGATTTATAATACTTATTATGAAATCTTTTCCACCATATAATGCCACAGCATAAGATAACTAATTAAGGTTAGAGAATGAATAGATACTTAAAAAACAAAATATATGTTAGAAACTCCTTTTTCTACTCTCTGACATCGTTTAAATATGTTTTTTAAGAATTTTTACTCGAGATAGATGTACGTTACTTCGTAAATAAATGGCTCAAGTCATACTACGGTTTTTTCTTCGGTGCTTTTTAAGCGTGGTTTCTTTCATCTGGCGACCGTGACAGGACAAAACCGGCTGCTGCTATTGAAGTGACAGGTATAGATCTAGCCGGTCCTCTTTTTCTACGGTCGGGAGGGAAGGTGTGGATAGTTTTATTCACGTGTGCAGTTTACCGCGCAGTGCATCTAGAGTTGACTAAATCGCTGACGACAGAAGCCTTTCTCAAGGCCTTACTAAGATTTATCGCAAGACGTGGAAGAGTCGACACAATTTACACTGATAATGGTACAAACTTCCATGGCGCTGATAATCTTCTGAAGAGTTTACACTGGTAAGAGATTGCGGCTTATTCCAGCGTGCGAAGCATTAAGTAGAAGTTCAGTCCTCCTGCCGCGCCATGGTGGGGTGGTTGGTGGGAGCGCTTGATACGTTCCCTCAATGAACTCCTGAGGCGAAACTCGGGCCAGAAGACCGTGACCTATGAAGAACTGCTGACCTTGCTTCTCGATTGTGAGGCTCTGATAAATCAGCGGCCTCTAACGTATATCGCGGACAATTCCGATAAGCTAAAGCCTATTACTCCGGCCTGCTTCACACAAGGGCTTCCTTCAAGCGAAACTCCGGACCTGGACCAGCTCGACCACGATTCCCTGAACAGGCGACTTAGGTATCTGCATAAGCTGAAGGAAGACTTAAGGGAACGGTTCAGAAACGAGTACTTGGGAATGCTCATTCAGAAGGGTAAGGAGAGGGACTCTAATTTAAGGGTAGGTGATGTAGTTTTGATAGGCACTGACGCAAAACGTATTAAGTGGCCTATAGGGAGGATTATAGAAACTTTCACCGGCAAATATGGCAGTGCCAGAGTGGCTAAGGTACGCACAGCCGATGGAGAATACACGCGAGCGTTTCAGCGCCCGACCAAGAGTTTTGGGATTTGATTCCAAAAAGTGGGAGAATGTTAGAAACTCCTTTTGCTACTCTCTGACATCGTTTAAATATGTTTTTTAAGAATTTTAATTTGTGATAGATGTATGTTACTTTGTAAATAAATGGCTCAAGTCATACTACGGTTTTTTCTTCGGTGCTTTTTAAGCGTGGTTTCTTTCAATATCAGTTGTCAGTCACTTGAAAAGGTAAAATGCAACTTGTTTTCGGACTCTAATTGTTACTTTTTTTGTATTTTTAACTAAGTTTTAACCGTTATTTCCTCATTAAGTGTCATTTCAAGAGATAAATAATATTTAATTTTATAGCATTTTTTCATAAGTATGACAATAAGAGGCTCTATTACTTTACCAATGAATACTATGGTTCTACGAAAGATAACGTTTTGTTTTTACATTAATATGGTTATACTTTTTTTGCAAATTATTCTCTTTTATTTTTACTTCAATATTGAAAAAAAAGTGAAAATACAGAAAACACAATAAAAATTCATCAAGGGTAGAACCATTTTTCGCAATGTGCACATTGAACAAGGGGAAATAATTTCCCACCGGAAATCACCCCTTTCCACTTACCCCCTAAATTTTTTACATATTTATTCTGAATTTAGATGCTAAACTTAACTATAAATCAACTCCATTTTCTCATTTGCAGAAAATTGTTGCTCTGTCCTATTAAGGGTTAAAATATAGGAACGTGTCTGTTTTTATTTTTCCAGCGACGGGTCAGAAATCTTATACGAGTAGACGGTCTAAACCAAATTTATAATTTGTTGTCAACCACTCGTTATTAGTTAGACACGTAAAAAATAGTACAACGATATTTTTCTTACATTTCATTGGTTGACGAGACTGAATGCCACTTATGAACCGCCTCGTTTTAAGTGACCAAGAAAACTTCAAAATCTAGGTACCTTACATTTAATAGGCAAACATTTTGATAGCAAAGTGCATTGTTTTTTTAGACATCGACGGATAGGGAACTGCGAATCATTCGCCAATTTGATTGCAATCTGTGAAAAAGGGACTAAAATGTGACCTTCTGACTCGTAAGAATCTATAGGAGAAATTTATTGGGATTAATGTGGTTTTGAATAGGTTCGATGTTATATTTCAAAAAAAGCTTTTTTTTTAATACCACGACGGTGGCAAACAAGCATACGGCCCGCCTGATCGTAAGCAGCTACCGTAACCTATGGACGCCTGCAACTCCAAAGGAGTGCGTTGCCGACCCTTTACAAAAAGGAGGATTCACTGTGTTGACGACTAAAGGAACAAGAAGGTCCCTCATCGTCAACACACTGGGTCCTCTTTGAGCTCTTTGGCAACCTTACTCACCAGCAGGAACACAACACTATGAGTAGGGTCGAGTGCTATTTGGCTGTGGTTTTCTGTAAGGTGGAGGTACTTCCCCAGTCGGGCTCTGCTCCAGATTTGAGCGATGACATTCGCTGAACGTGCCCATACCTCTCTTTTTGGCGTAGCGAGATGCCATTCGCAGTGCCCATACCTCTCTTTTTGGCGTAGTTTAAAGACGTACCCAGGTCCGGACGTAGTTTAAGGACATACCCAGGTCCAAGCTACTGGTAATATTAACTAATGTTTCGAATTTCAGACATTATTACCTACTGTTTTATTTTACAGAGAAATGTTTAGTTATTGAGGTACCGTATCGATTTATCACAAAAAATAGATAGGAATTGCTGGAATTATCGAAATTGACCAATTACGGCACATTACGGTGTAATATTGGTCGTTTGTTGCGGTTACGGAATCTATTCATTTTAGGGAACCTTTATTTTATGACTGGTGTTATATTAACTTTTCTGTACATGTTTACTATTTGAAGCGATGTTTTTTTGGACAGAAAAGTTTTCACTTTAAGTGAATCGGAGAAATTGCGCGGAGAAGATGGAAGATGGTAATGGTAAGCATGAATGCCATATTTACCTAAGGCGAGCTTTCTTCGATTATACAAGATGAAACAAAAATGCTGGTGATACGTTTGGCATAATTGATATCCTATTCTAATTATGAAAAACTTAGAAACAATTTTTTTTAAACTTGCTTTTGTGTGGTGTGTTAGCCGGCTGGGACGACGTGTCCCATATAAAAATGTTTTTTTTGCATCTATAAAATTTTTCTCCTACTTATTCTTACTCGCAAAACGATACCAATTATACCCTTAAACGGGTCACCAGTTTTTTTTAAACATCATGTAAATAAATACTAATTAAATAAATAAATATTATAGGACAATCTTACACAAATCGAACTAGGCCCACAGTAAGCTCCATAAGGCTTGTGTTATGGGTACTTGACGACGATATATATAATAGATAGACATGGATAAATACTTAAATACATAGAAAACATCCATAACTCAAGAACAAATATCTGTGATAGACACACAAATAAATGCCCTGACCAGGATTCGAACCCGGGACCTCCTGCTTCGTAGGCAGGGTCACTACCGACTGGGCTAGGAGGCCGTTAAACTAGTGGGCTAGGAGGCGGTATTGTCTAAATATGTGACCTGTCATTACATCTAATCCAACTTGTGATTTAAAAACGTATTTACCTCACAGACGCAATTTGCCACGACGGTGACAAACAAGCTTACGGCCAACCTCATGGTAAGCAGCTACCGTAGCCTTTGGACGTCTGCAACTCACGATGTCACATGCGCGTTTTCGACCCTTTACAAAAAGGAGGATTCACTGTGTTGACGACTAAAAGAACAAGAGGGTCTCTCGTCGTCAACACACTGACTCCTCTTTGAGCTTTTACCTACTCTACCTTACTCACCTGCAGGATTACAACACTATGAGTAGTAGTAGTAATTTAACTTTTTGACTTTAATTTATTTATTTTTTCGACATCATAAACAATGTTCTAAATTGTCCCTCACCAACGGTAAAATTATAATTTGAACTTTTTATTGACATCGAGGGACCTTTATTTTATCCTGAGAGCTATCTAGACACACGGCAGTGTGTCCGCCAAGTTCGAGCAAAAAAAAGCGACACACCGGCCGTGGGTTATATTACACGAACCATTTCGGGCCAATTTCGACCACCCTATAACTCAAAACATATTTTATCTACGCATATGAAATTTCGAGTGTCTGTTGACATCCCCTTAATTGTCTAGAATACAAAATTTCATTATTCTACCTATAGCAGTTCTTGAGATATTGACGTCAGAAAATCGCTATTTTTACTATACACTCACTGACTCACTGACTCACTGACTCACTGACTCATCAAAAACCTAGACCACTTCCAATGGTCGTACTGACTTGAAATTTGGCATGGAGATAGGTCTTAAGGTCAAAGTAAAGGGAAAAATCTGAAAACGGCCAAGTGTGAGTCAGTTTTAAAAATAGCGAAGGTGTAACTTTGTTCTACTATGAAGTCATAATGAACTAAATGGGTATATCTTCCAATGGTCGTACCGAACTGAAATTTGGCTCGAAGGTTTGTGTTTAGGTCGAAATAAAGTAAAAATCTGAAAACGGCCAAGTGTGAGTCAGTTTCGAAAACAACGAATGTGTAATTTTGTTCTACTATAAGTAGGTATGGAGTGGAAATGAGATAAGACTTATTTAAATTTAGATACATACCAATTTAAGACAATACATGTTTGTCTTAAAGACAAGAACAATAAAATTGTTCACCACTCTGTGTGTGTCTGTTGCGGGAACCGAACCCACGATTTACGAAGTGCAAAGCAGGTCACTAGGTACCAGTGTTGGCCGTTAATTTCAATTAGAATTGAAAATTCATCAATAAGATTGAAGATTAATTCCGTAACTAATCAATTACACTAACATCGATTTTTACTAACGTTAGTTCGCATTGATTTTGTGACGTCGTCAATTACACTAACCGTCAATTAGAATTAACCTATTAGTTACACTAACGTCTCGAAAATTTAATAAGAATTACAGTTAATTAGATTAACGTTAGTGTAACTAAATTAATCCTGTCTTACACTAATAATTAATTTTAAAACTGCATCTCGGGTTCGGAAGTCGGGACTAATATCACAATATGGAGCTCATGCTGGACCCTAGGGCTACCTACTGTATCTCTGGTTTGGCGCATCATAGACTCATGCTGTTTGGGCTCATTCGACTTGTACTGATGAGCAGATGGTACCGGTATCAAAATCTGGAGCTCATGCTGGACCCTGGGGATCCCTACTGGATCTCGGGTTTGGCGCATCATAGACTCATGCTGTTTGGGCTCATTCGACTTGTACTGATGAGCAGATGGTACCGGTATCAAAATCTGGAGCTCATGCTGGACCCTGGGGATCCCTACTGGATCTCGGGTTTGGCGCATCATAGACTCTTGCTGTTTGGGCTCATTCGACTTGTACTGATGAGCAGATGGTACCGGTATCAAAATCTGGAGCTCATGCTGGATCCTGGGGATCCCTACTGGATCTCGGGTTTGGCGCATCATAGACTCATGCTGTTTGGGCTCATTCGACTTGTACTGATGAGCAGATGGTACCGGTATCAAAATCTGGAGCTTCTTTTTACCTTTACTTTCTTTGTAAAAGTGAAAGTCAAAGTCAAAGTCAAAGTGAAAGTGAAAGTCAAAGTGAAAGTGAAAATGAAAGTTAAAGTGAAAGTCAAAGTGAAAGTGAAAGTCAAAGTGAAAGTTAAAGTCAAAGTGAAAGTCAAAGTCAAAGTGAAAGTGAAAGTGAAAGTCAAAGCGAAAGTGAAAGTCAAAGTGAAAGTCAAAGTGAAAGTGAAAGTGAAAGTCAAAGTGAAAGTCAAAGTGAAAGTGAAAGTCAAAAGTCAAAGTCAAAGTCGAAGTCAAAGTGAAAGTCAAAGTGAATGTCAAAGTCAATGTCAAAGTGAAAGTGAAAGTAAAAGTCAAAGTGAAAGTGAAAGTTAAAGATAATGAAAGTAAAAGTAAAAGTAAAAGTAAAAGTAATCAAAACCTCGTAGCTTAACCTAAATTCGCGTTTAGTTAGGTAAATTATTAATGTCAATTACCAATTCAATCTACACTAAAAATTAAATTAATGTTTAAATTTTTGAGAAAGACTAAAAATTAAATATCTTAAATTATTAGTTATTCGCAAAGGATTAACACTTTAGTTACAATTAATTTCAATTCTAATTGAAATCAATTTGCACTAAACTATTAGTGTTCAATTTTAACTAACGTGTTTCAATCTTCAATTTTTAACTCAATCACACTAACGTTCGGCCAACACTGCTAGGTACACTAGGTGCGCTAAATCAGTCAAACAAAAATGAAAAGACTATTTTTTCTCGCATATTCTAAATAATTTCTAATTTTACAACTAATAAAATCGCAGATTCAAGAACATGGAAATCATATATACTCTAAGATGGAATTATATATACTACTGCCCATCTCACCCTCCGATACGCCACGGGATGAGATGAGATGGTGCACTTCTAGGGCTACATAATAGGCCACCAATTATAATACCTATTGGTAGGTAGATATTACCAAGTTATTAATTATCTATGTAGGTAGCGTACTTGCAAACAGTATAAAGTACGTTATTGATGTATGTAATTATATGTAAGTAGGTACATTTTATAGGTGTAGGGAGCCAGTTTATTTGTAAAAATCAGCTATAAATAAATAGTAAAATAGGATTTATCATAGATTATAGGTACTCGCGCTGCCCGATCGATCCCGAAATCCCGATATATGTATGTATAGTGATACTAGATAAAAATTCCGTTCCCCGCCTCGCGCACCCTCCGTCGCTGCCTGCACTCGTCCGCCGCGCTCGCGCCGTCCGTGATAAAAAAATAATAAAGAACCTACACCTAACAAAAATAAATGAAATCCCATCAAAAACATAAATGTGAAAGGCTGCCAAGTTCGATACTATGGGAATGCTTCGCCTATAAAAGAAGTGAGATCTGAATAATTACCAAGTTCCATAAAAATACCTCAAATCGTAAATAGTGATAGGAATGCACACTTGATTTCCAGCAGTTTTTAAGGTACATTTTGAATAAGTATCACGTTACATAGAAATACCTAAAATTATAATAGTCAGAGAAACGCACACCGGTTTTTTTAGCAGTTACCTGATAACATTTATTATTTTCAGTACTTTTTAATGATGTAACTTGGCAAGTTTTCACACACCACACACCTTTTCAATGCAATGAATCGACACCTTTGGACTGCAATGTGTCAAGTATATAATTTTCTATTAAAACTTGCCAAGTTACATCATTAAAAAGTACTGAAAATAATAAATGTTATCAGGTAACTGCTAAAAAAACCGGTGTGCGTTTCTCTGACTATTATAATTTTAGGTATTTCTATGTAACGTGATACTTATTCAAAATGTACCTTAAAAACTGCTGGAAATCAAGTGTGCATTCCTATAACTATTTATGATTTGAGGTATTTTTATGGAACTTGGTACTTATTCAGATCTCACTTCTTTTATAGGCGAAGCATTCCCATAGTATCGAACTTGGCAGCCTTTCACATTTATGTTTTTGATGGGATATTAATTTACCATATGACATTTCAGATAAGTAGGTACCGAATATTACCCGCATTACATCAAGAGTAGGCCGTAGACAGTCCTACCTCATCGAGGAGCAGAATTTGGCTTATGTAGCGCGTAAAACTGCATAAACCATCCCGTGAACTCATTTGCACGTCGTACTTGCATTAGTAGATTTTCAACTTGAAACATAAAACTTGTCTGAATAACAGAAGCTCCAGGCTTAAGGTCGGCTACCAGTTTTTGTTATTACCGGGTTCTTTTTTTAATTTTTAATTTATTTATATATTCAAGTAACAACTTAGATTTTTTACATTTATATTCTCGCCAAACTGTTACGTTTGATGGCGAGAGGTGCTCTGTTTGACACTTTAACAATTTAACCTTAACCTCATCTGATAAATTACTTAAAAATAAATACTAACTAACATGCTCATAAATCAAGATAATTTTGAATGGCATAAGGTTCAGTATGTTACTCAATGGGGTAGATTTTATAATGATATTTTTGCGGACTGTACAAAATACTCCTATTTTAGCTCACCAAGTACTAAAATACGTAACTTTACACCGTCAGTTGCCCTGCATAAGACTCTTGATCTACATCAAATCTTTCAGTTCAATAATCACCACTGTTATATTAATTTGTCTATGGAGAGCTAACACATTTGATATCTTCTGAGTTGTAAATGTGAGCAATTTGCACTTACTATCAGGCAGTCTGTATGCTTTTTAGCTACAAAAAACAGTCGCTAAATATACAGAAATATAACGTAAAGCGACCTTTGAAATGAATACCTTGAAATATAAAACTAATTCTTTTTAATTTGTGGAGCCTTAATTAATTCTATTTTTTATTCCAGAGACTAAAATGACAGTTTTAATGAAAAAATTCTTAACATATGGTTTCATTAAAACAAACAAACAGTTAATTAGGATATATTGGATAGTAAAATCGATATTTATCTTTAGCCTATGCAAAAAAGTATCTATAAGACAGATTTTTTTATAAGTCAACCCCTAAAGACTGTAAAAAGGGATAAAAAGGTTTTAACAATTAAAAAAAAACATTTATTTATGACGCTTAATATAATTACATTGAGAGATAATAACAATGAAAACAAAAAAAATAATGTGAATCAAAAAATGGACCCAACTCAGCATAATGCCAGCTTCAAAACCGGCGCTGGTCTTTCGCAGGGCCCATTCGGTGATGCCACGACAGATAACACAATATTACTCAAATCCACACAAAACGAAAACATGAAAAAGAAACACCATACCTACCTTATTCATGAACGCAACAGTTTCACATCAATGTCAATGTCAGCGATTTCTTCGCTTGCTGCAGTGACAGTGACAGTTAACGAAACTAAACAAAAGTGCTAACAGCAAGCGAAGCAATAGCTGCCCTAACCTATGTGAAAAGTCATGGTAACGAAGCAGATGAATTCACGAGCAGAGTCAAGCCACAGCATAAAGAAAGCATTGAATCAATAATTGCAGTAAATTTCTATAAAGGAATATTAAAATAAATTCCATACTTATTCCAATTTAATCATCTGGAATCCATCCTCATTATCCCTAAGCGTCACGAAAATGCACCGATTATAAAAACTAAGCGAGATAAAGTTACACAGAGGACTTGTGAGCGAGCAGGATGGCCGAGTGGTATCAATCGATTGGGTTGCCATGGTAACTGTACAGAGCTGTTATAGCCATGGATTTATTACAACTAGATAGCGCTCTTTTGAAATGGTTACAAAGGGGACGTTTGGAATATAAAATGAGACTTCTCCTATCTTAATTACCTATAAAAATAGTCTCGTAACTTAAATACTGAGAGATAAGATAACACCTTAGAAATAGAAAAATAAAATTGTATGGCTGCAATACGAAAGGATTTTTTTCAACACAATCTTCAAATACAAATGACAGAGAGTTGAAATGCATTTGCCTGGCAGTGGGATACTTAATTATGACCTAAAAATCGTCATATTAATAAAAATTGACTTAAAGACTTTTTCTTTCTTGGCAATGTGTTATATAAAACACCATTTTTATCCCTCTTTTTGTATTTCTGGAAGATTTTTTTCCGTGAAAAGGCTTGAAACTTTTGTTTTTTTACTAGATACGAGATTTTTGACTGGACAAGTAGCGTCTATTTTGCGTAAAATAGGCTAATCCCAACACAATAACTCAAGAAATTCTAACATTTTACGACTGATCTAGTCTAGTTGGAGTTTCTAGTTCCGTAATTCTAACGCTTTGAAAAGAAGACTTGACATGATACTTCAATGTAACAGGTTAGAGAAACATTTATAAATACATTAATTTTTTACACAAATAGGCTTGTGTCAGGAAATTCCGCTCTTTCATGAGAATTATAATATTTGTAATGGTAAAAACCATATCAAATTAACGAAGGATTATTATATAATTCACAAAAAAAAATGTTAGAGAATATTCTCTGTATAGATTATAGATTTTTAAGCGTTAATATAACAATAAGTTCGTATCTACGAGTATGTCTAATGTATTTTATTGCATACGACATTAAATGAAATTAAATAGATAGATTTTATTAAAAACTTAAAAAACTGATTTATTTAAAACTGATTTATGTAAAACTTGGGCATAGTAACAAGTCAGTAAGAAGCTTTATTTGGGTATTAAAATATTTACATGTTATAGTAATTTCCTGTTTATGGTTATTATATTAATTCCGCACGTGAAATTTACTAAGAGTCTCAAAGCCGCATCGTAACAATAACAAACCTGGTTCAAATTTTTAATACAGAATATGTTTCTCGCTAGGATACTTTTTATTTATTTTAACTTACTTATTATCTCTTTTTAACCGACTTCAAGATTTCGAAGAAGGAGGTTTTCAATTCGTCGGGATCTTTGTGTCTGCAATTTTTTTTTATGTATGTTCGCTCATTATTCGAAGACGGCTGGACCGATTTGGAAAATTCTTAAAAGATTAAAAGAGTATACTTCACAGTTGGTTCCATTGTAATAAAGTCAGGATCTGATTATGGGATCCTGGAGAAATCGAGGGAACTCTTCAACTATTTTAAGCACACATATAGTGATTTGGGTATTTTTACAGTATCTCGAGCATTTGCTTTTAGAAAGGTGGATGCTAAGCGAAGTCGGTTTTTTTTGTTTTTATAATAATTATCTACATTTTAACCACATTGATTTTAATCGAAGATCGCTTTTAACTTATTCAATTTTCTCCTTGCATGTTTAAGTATCCCCGTAGCTGAGCTATCGAAAAACACTAAAAACTTTGTTAGCTCATTATATGTGATTGCATCACTTTCCAGGAGTGCGATTTTTGAATCTCACCAAGTGACTAATTCTCACCGATGTGAGTGATTTCCGAAAGTAAATCACTCACATCGGTGAGAATTAGTCACTTGGTGAGATTCAAAAATCGCACTCCTGGGTCCTATTCGGCGTCGATTTGTGACGTGCCTATGTCTACTTTGTGTCCTCTTTTCTTATAAACTATAACAAACTAGGCGCCACCTGTGGCTTTGACAACGTAGAAACCTTTTTTTTATCTACACTCATACTGTAAGTACTCTAAAATGCGTTCAAAAACCGTAGACAATGACAAGCATTACAACAAACGATTTAACTATGATAAGTTTCTTATCTGCGGCAGTAACGTAATTTTAACTATGCATGCTCGAATATTGTTAAGCACTGAGTTTCAAATTTGGAACATCGAATTTGATAACATAATGTTACCGCCATGGCCAACTCGATTGGTCCCGCGCGAGCCCCGACACAATCGAGTTGGCCACGCCGACACAATCGAGATGGCCGCGGCGGTGCAATGGCGGCCATTCTATGATTTCCGAATACGGCATTTATAATAAATAATATGAGTGTAGATAAAGCAGTGTATGCAACTGTACGTAATTAGGCCTTAAAACACTCGTGTGATCTTATTATGAAATTCGCCTGCGGCTCATTTCATAAAACCACACTCATGTTTTAAGGACCCTTATTACGTAACAGTTACATAAACTACTATTACAACACAGAAACACGGTGGCAAACAAGCATGCATCCCGCCTGCAATTCCAGAGATCACATGCGCAATGCCGACCGTCTAATATAAAGGAGGATTCACTGTGTTGACGGCTAAATGGACCAGAGGGTGTTTGTCAATACACTGCATCCTCTTTGAGCTCTCTGGTAACCTTAATCACCTGCAGTAATCTCGGACGCAATCTTTTTACCTTCAAAAGTAATAAAACTCAGATACGTTAGTCTACCATTAAAATCCCTAAAAGTCACACGGGACCTTTTATTTTCAAACGGTTGTTTGCTAAAGGCGCATATCCCCGATTAAGCCCGTATTTGCACAGCTGCTAATAGCCCGAGGGCCGGCTGTGGAATAACGCAGGTCGTTGAGACGGTGAAAAAATAATAAGGATTGAAAATACTTGAAGAGAAGAGGGTTTTGAGAGCAAGAGGCTGGAATAATACTGTGATATTTATTGTGTACTTGAACTTAGGTTGAAAATTAAAAGGTTGGAAAAATACGCTGATGAGGGAATATTCTGTCAAACCTTAAATTTTTATACCACTTCGGTGACAAACAGGCTGTATGCACAGCACGCCTGATGCCAAGCAGTTATCGCTGTTCATGATTTTGAATTATCAGGAAAGAAGTCATAATTACTGTTTTATTTATAAGTAGATATTTATTTTAAAGTTAATATTTACGTTTTAACTTAGATTTTTTTTATTAGTTGACGTTCCACGCTCTACCACCATCTCTCTGCCTACAGCTCCTGACCCTTTCGCCGGAATGTTTTCCAGCGATCAAAGGCTATTTCATCCAATTATTTAATATTGATTATTAATTATCGGTGTTTTTTCTTTACACCTTGCTTAATTTGGTGTAAGGTAGTTTAGATTGTTTATTTTTATCGCTTAGATGTTTATATTTATAATATTTTACAGGTAGACGATACAAAGTATGTACACTAACATATATCTGAATTTTTCTATACCCAGATTATTATAATTTCCCTACAATATTTTCAGAAACGTTGAGCTAACGGCCTATATTAGGGAGCCTGTATCGGTGGTGCATCGTAATATTTACTTTATAATATCGATGACCGATACTTTAAGTACCTAGATTCAAATTTCTAACGTCTTCTGGTATACCGATGCTTTCTGGAATCGGCGATTACAGAATATGTTCGAAATTTGAATGGAATTAAAGTATTGGCACTTATGCCAATCTAGTTGGTCATGATTTGAAATCTAGTTGGCCATGGAGGTGCAATGGCGGTCATTCTAATAAATCTTCGTTATTGAGGTTGTATCTACATGAAGTAATGTATTAACATAATTCGGTTAAAAGAAACTTTATTCTTATAAGAATTACAGAAATTCACTTACATAAGAATATTATAATATATTCAATACAAAATTTTTGAAGCGTGCACATTTATACTTATTTAAAAGCATTTTTATTTTCACTTAAAAACATAATTACATATAGCAATATAAACCATAAGTGGGTAATACTCATATTTAGATGAACCGTCACTAATGAGTTTGTTTTGCTCAATGCAACATTGTTTTGCATTGTATTAGCCGCCCGTAGATAAGACGTGTCCGAGAGCATAAGTAAACCGAGATCACCGCATCCACTCGCGGCATTTTCGTCTGTTGATAGTTGCATGATCATATAGTTTACGTCACACTCATAGTTATACAATCTTCAGATTTAGAGTCTTGCTAGTAATTTTATAAAGTAGAATTTATTCATATTCAGTACTGATTAAGCACTTAAATATCCAGTTTAAGAAATTTTCCATACATTTGTGCCACTTCAACACTTTTCCTATATTGTTGAAGATTTCGTATTATACTGAGAAGGGAAAATCCAATACAATTTTTGTTATACACCTTAACCCCTTGATATTACGGCAGGTAGTAGTAATTAGCATGTTTTATATGTGTATAATTTTTGGTTCCCCTTTAACATATTTAAAACAAATATTGGACTCTCCGTTTGCTTTCCGGGTTTCTAATTGTTGCTGCAATTTTTTCAGTATTTCCCTTTGATATGGTGTTTGATCGGAGTATATCTTAACATTGGCGACAGTTAAGTTGTTTCTATTTCGTAGGATAAATTTTACTGTTTCAACTGATTTAAAGTAAACTTTGATAGGTCGAGCTTTGTCATTATGATATTTTCCAAGTCGGGTGATTTTTACTGGTTCTGGGCACGTTGATTTAATCATTGCTGTAATATTTTGTACTTCCTTCATGTCATACTCCATCCTCTCAGATAATGTTTCATATGTTGGTTCTTGGATGCCACAAATAACAATATTTTTTGCACGATGAGTGCGTTCTTGACATTCACTGACCAAGGCGTTATACGATATAGGAGTTGCATTTTCTTGACATTTCGGTGATTTCAACAGGTTAACATTTCGCTCTACCAGCTTAATCTTATTTTATAGAACTGTGTTTTTATCGTGTAAATTAGTAATGTCTGTTTTGAGCTCGTTGTGTTCAATCGCCTTTGATGAAAATGTTGTTGACTTGAATTTTAATTGAGCTAACTTCGTCATACAGTTTGTGCATGTTTGCGGTTTGGGTCTTGGTGCTTGATTTTATGAGGGATATCATTTCAGCCAACTGTAATTTGAGATCGGAAAGTTCTTGTATAACATTGTAGTCTCCAGCGCAATTCCAGTCTTTGTTTTGAAAAGCCCGATAAGAGTCATATTCGACTTTTGATAACAAATTCGATTCCGAGCCACCGAGTTTTTGCAAGTTGCCGCCTCCATTCGTTGAGCAGAGTAGACTCATGGGCAGAGTAGGCTCAACAACTGAGCGGAATAACTTAGATTGATGGTACTATGTAATCACTTAAGGTTTAATTTTGGATGTCCGTGAATTAAAATAGTTTTTAAGAGTTATGAATTTTGTTTGCACAGCGTGTTACGTAAGTTTGAGTTTTAGGAAGTAAACTTTAAGATTTACATTTGAGTAACGGGGTAATTAAGTAAATTTTATAAGACAAATAACACGTCCGCACAGTAACGCTCGCTTCTTGTCACTCTTAACATAATTAAAAATTAAACACTCGTGTTATCACTACATAGTATAAAACAAAGTAGTTTTTCGTTGTCTGTCTGTCCCTATGTATGCGTAGATCTGCGGGGAGTGATTCAATAGGAAGAGTTATATGTATAATACATGCATAATATAGTAGAGAAAGAATGATAATTTTTGAAGTTTCTAATGTGATGTAGTAAATAAACACATTTTTTTGCGCCTACATTGCAACGCTGGCTGAACCCTACGATATAGATCAAAATAATGCACTACAGTATTGTACACCTTAAAAAAGTCTACAAAAAATCTCAAAGGGATAACCCACAATAATCATTTTTTAACCCGTGCGAAGCCGGGGCGGGTCGCTAGTATTATTATAAAACTCACTTCGTTGGATTTATAAAACTACACTCGTGTTTTAATGCCCTTCATTATGTATCAGTTACATGAACTAGGTACTATTATAGTGGTAAATACTCAGCAAACCCCATGAAAATGTCACCGTTATTGGGGTCAAAATTTTTCAAATTTTTTTCTACCGGAATCATGAAATGAAACGAAGCTTTATGTGTGAAGTTAAGTTAGTTTTTTCACATAAAGTATTACTCATTAGGAGATAGGTATTTTTAACATTATTTAACGATACATTTTTATTTGGACATATGAATTTATGCAATATTGTTTAAGCTAAGCGGGTAAGGTGTTCAAAAAAATCTTAACGCGACCTGATTATCAGGGAAACAAGAGCCGAGGGTCGGAAAAGCGCATGTGACACCGGGTGTGATAGGCTTCTCACCGCCGTACTATATAATAAAAGCATTCTGAGCATCTTTTCCCTTAATTAACTTTGGGCTTCGGCCCCTAAACAATAAAAACACTTGTTTATAATTTAGCTACAAAATAAAGTGTAGGATTTCTGAGATAGGCGTAATTTATTTACATTTCTGTAGGGAAAATGGCCAGTAAGTAATTAAATTTTTTGTTGTTTTTAACGTTGATTATGCAATAAATAACAAAACAGACGTTAGTTGATAAAAGCGAATACAAGAATCTTAAACAAAAACTATCTCGCTTATTCGTCGCAATTAAAATATCTATTTGTTCCAATTAAGTTGAAATATAAAATAAATGTAAGTTTTTGAGCGTGAGATCCGCTTCGAACTCCTCGCAAAACTACAATAATTTTACAGTATCTAGGTATATTTTTTTACGTTTATTTTGTTAATTAATAATAATTAATATTTATAATTCGGTTTTATTAAAAAGCTTTTATTACCTAAAAAAAATTGAGTAAAAAAGGTTTTTTTTATGCATTTAAATATTTTCCACGAGCCATTTTTTATAATGATTTTTATGAGAGATGAGATTCACAATTAAACAATTAATAACATTCTATCTTTATATTAGAAATACCATCCCTACCCTTATAAATAAAATATCTCGCAACACCCATACAATGTAGTTACCACTAAAACCGGAACGAGGAGAGCATATAATGTTATATTTTCGCCAAGTACGGTACCAACATTTCCCGGCTTATTTGGAGCTTTTCTACAAAATGTAGTGAGTTTTACAAGGGGATTGCCTAGCTTGCTTTGATACCGTACACTTTTCGGATTACTGGATGCACACCTATTTTAAGTTTCACGCTCACGGCTTGTTCTCTTGACTTATGTTGAATTATATCCGGTTCGAAGGGCTATCTTTTGTTTATTATGTGTTTTATTGTGTTTAGAATGATTAACCTAATATATAATACAAATTAAAACCTCATAAATACTTATCTGATTATTTATAGGTAACTACAACTTTATACTATAATATTTAGGTAAATTAAGAACGTCAAATTACGCTTGTAGCATTTAAAATTAAGTTTAATTTTATTATGTTATTCAATCAAATACAAACACTGAAAACATTGAAAAAATAATCAACCCAGCAGGATTTGAACCTCGCATCGATACGCCTTACCGGGGCTCGATCGCTTTACCAATTAAGCTATGGGTTCAGTTACTGAGTTGACGAAATTCTCAATGCCTTCAATCATCTTTTTGCATTTATTTTTACATCGACTTTATAGCAGCCGTAAGCGACATCTAGGTGCTAACTACTAGAGTTAGATACCTTTCCCGCCGACCCTTTTACAAGTGTCACAACGGAAATAATAGATGGCGCTGCTATCAACTCATAATTATTTTACATGTTTTTTTAAAGTGGGGCATTCCACTCATACAATAGTATGTTATTCAATCAAATACAAACACTGAAAACATTGAAAAAATAATCAACCCAGCAGGATTTGAACCTCGCATCGATACGCCTTACCGGGGCTCGATCGCTTTACCAATTAAGCTATGGGTTCAGTTACTGAGTTGACGAAATTCTCAATGCCTTCAATCATCTTTTTGCATTTATTTTTACATCGACTTTATAGCAGCCGTAAGCGACATCTAGGTACTAACTACTAGAGTTAGATACCTTTCCCGCCGACCCTTTTACAAGTGTCACAACGGAAATAATAGATGGCGCTGCTATCAACTCATAATTATTTTACATGTTTTTTTAAAGTGGGGCATTCCACTCATACAATAGTATGTTATTCAATCAAATACAAACACTGAAAACATTGAAAAAATAATCAACCCAGCAGGATTTGAACCTCGCATCGATACGCCTTACCGGGGCTCGATCGCTTTACCAATTAAGCTATGGGTTCAGTTACTGAGTTGACGAAATTCTCAATGCCTTCAATCATCTTTTTGCATTTATTTTTACATCGACTTTATAGCAGCCGTAAGCGACATCTAGGTGCTAACTACTAGAGTTAGATACCTTTCCCGCCGACCCTTTTACAAGTGTCACAACGGAAATAATAGATGGCGCTGCTATCAACTCATAATTATTTTACATGTTTTTTTAAAGTGGGGCATTCCACTCATACAATAGTATGTTATTCAATCTAATACAAACACTGAAAACATTGAAAAAATAATCAACCCAGCAGGATTTGAACCTCGCATCGATACGCCTTACCGGGGCTCGATCGCTTTACCAATTAAGCTATGGGTTCAGTTACTGAGTTGACGAAATTCTCAATGCCTTCAATCATCTTTTTGCATTTATTTTTACATCGACTTTATAGCAGCCGTAAGCGACATCTAGGTGCTAACTACTAGAGTTAGATACCTTTCCCGCCGACCCTTTTACAAGTGTCACAACGGAAATAATAGATGGCGCTGCTATCAACTCATAATTATTTTACATGTTTTTTTAAAGTGGGGCATTCCACTCATACAATAGTATGTTATTCAATCAAATACAAACACTGAAAACATTGAAAAAATAATCAACCCAGCAGGATTTGAACCTCGCATCGATACGCCTTACCGGGGCTCGATCGCTTTACCAATTAAGCTATGGGTTCAGTTACTGAGTTGACGAAATTCTCAATGCCTTCAATCATCTTTTTGCATTTATTTTTACATCGACTTTATAGCAGCCGTAAGCGACATCTAGGTGCTAACTACTAGAGTTAGATACCTTTCCCGCCGACCCTTTTACAAGTGTCACAACGGAAATAATAGATGGCGCTGCTATCAACTCATAATTATTTTACATGTTTTTTTAAAGTGGGGCATTCCACTCATACAATAGTATGTTATTCAATCAAATACAAACACTGAAAACATTGAAAAAATAATCAACCCAGCAGGATTTGAACCTCGCATCGATACGCCTTACCGGGGCTCGATCGCTTTACCAATTAAGCTATGGGTTCAGTTACTGAGTTGACGAAATTCTCAATGCCTTCAATCATCTTTTTGCATTTATTTTTACATCGACTTTATAGCAGCCGTAAGCGACATCTAGGTGCTAACTACTAGAGTTAGATACCTTTCCCGCCGACCCTTTTACAAGTGTCACAACGGAAATAATAGATGGCGCTGCTATCAACTCATAATTATTTTACATGTTTTTTTAAAGTGGGGCATTCCACTCATACAATAGTATGTTATTCAATCAAATACAAACACTGAAAACATTGAAAAAATAATCAACCCAGCAGGATTTGAACCTCGCATCGATACGCCTTACCGGGGCTCGATCGCTTTACCAATTAAGCTATGGGTTCAGTTACTGAGTTGACGAAATTCTCAATGCCTTCAATCATCTTTTTGCATTTATTTTTACATCGACTTTATAGCAGCCGTAAGCGACATCTAGGTGCTAACTACTAGAGTTAGATACCTTTCCCGCCGACCCTTTTACAAGTGTCACAACGGAAATAATAGATGGCGCTGCTATCAACTCATAATTATTTTACATGTTTTTTTAAAGTGGGGCATTCCACTCATACAATAGTATGTTATTCAATCAAATACAAACACTGAAAACATTGAAAAAATAATCAACCCAGCAGGATTTGAACCTCGCATCGATACGCCTTACCGGGGCTCGATCGCTTTACCAATTAAGCTATGGGTTCAGTTACTGAGTTGACGAAATTCTCAATGCCTTCAATCATCTTTTTGCATTTATTTTTACATCGACTTTATAGCAGCCGTAAGCGACATCTAGGTGCTAACTACTAGAGTTAGATACCTTTCCCGCCGACCCTTTTACAAGTGTCACAACGGAAATAATAGATGGCGCTGCTATCAACTCATAATTATTTTACATGTTTTTTTAAAGTGGGGCATTCCACTCATACAATAGTATGTTATTCAATCAAATACAAACACTGAAAACATTGAAAAAATAATCAACCCAGCAGGATTTGAACCTCGCATCGATACGCCTTACCGGGGCTCGATCGCTTTACCAATTAAGCTATGGGTTCAGTTACTGAGTTGACGAAATTCTCAATGCCTTCAATCATCTTTTTGCATTTATTTTTACATCGACTTTATAGCAGCCGTAAGCGACATCTAGGTGCTAACTACTAGAGTTAGATACCTTTCCCGCCGACCCTTTTACAAGTGTCACAACGGAAATAATAGATGGCGCTGCTATCAACTCATAATTATTTTACATGTTTTTTTAAAGTGGGGCATTCCACTCATACAATAGTATGTTATTCAATCAAATACAAACACTGAAAACATTGAAAAAATAATCAACCCAGCAGGATTTGAACCTCGCATCGATACGCCTTACCGGGGCTCGATCGCTTTACCAATTAAGCTATGGGTTCAGTTACTGAGTTGACGAAATTCTCAATGCCTTCAATCATCTTTTTGCATTTATTTTTACATCGACTTTATAGCAGCCGTAAGCGACATCTAGGTGCTAACTACTAGAGTTAGATACCTTTCCCGCCGACCCTTTTACAAGTGTCACAACGGAAATAATAGATGGCGCTGCTATCAACTCATAATTATTTTACATGTTTTTTTAAAGTGGGGCATTCCACTCATACAATAGTATGTTATTCAATCAAATACAAACACTGAAAACATTGAAAAAATAATCAACCCAGCAGGATTTGAACCTCGCATCGATACGCCTTACCGGGGCTCGATCGCTTTACCAATTAAGCTATGGGTTCAGTTACTGAGTTGACGAAATTCTCAATGCCTTCAATCATCTTTTTGCATTTATTTTTACATCGACTTTATAGCAGCCGTAAGCGACATCTAGGTGCTAACTACTAGAGTTAGATACCTTTCCCGCCGACCCTTTTACAAGTGTCACAACGGAAATAATAGATGGCGCTGCTATCAACTCATAATTATTTTACATGTTTTTTTAAAGTGGGGCATTCCACTCATACAATAGTATGTTATTCAATCAAATACAAACACTGAAAACATTGAAAAAATAATCAACCCAGCAGGATTTGAACCTCGCATCGATACGCCTTACCGGGGCTCGATCGCTTTACCAATTAAGCTATGGGTTCAGTTACTGAGTTGACGAAATTCTCAATGCCTTCAATCATCTTTTTGCATTTATTTTTACATCGACTTTATAGCAGCCGTAAGCGACATCTAGGTGCTAACTACTAGAGTTAGATACCTTTCCCGCCGACCCTTTTACAAGTGTCACAACGGAAATAATAGATGGCGCTGCTATCAACTCATAATTATTTTACATGTTTTTTTAAAGTGGGGCATTCCACTCATACAATAGTATGTTATTCAATCAAATACAAACACTGAAAACATTGAAAAAATAATCAACCCAGCAGGATTTGAACCTCGCATCGATACGCCTTACCGGGGCTCGATCGCTTTACCAATTAAGCTATGGGTTCAGTTACTGAGTTGACGAAATTCTCAATGCCTTCAATCATCTTTTTGCATTTATTTTTACATCGACTTTATAGCAGCCGTAAGCGACATCTAGGTGCTAACTACTAGAGTTAGATACCTTTCCCGCCGACCCTTTTACAAGTGTCACAACGGAAATAATAGATGGCGCTGCTATCAACTCATAATTATTTTACATGTTTTTTTAAAGTGGGGCATTCCACTCATACAATAGTATGTTATTCAATCAAATACAAACACTGAAAACATTGAAAAAATAATCAACCCAGCAGGATTTGAACCTCGCATCGATACGCCTTACCGGGGCTCGATCGCTTTACCAATTAAGCTATGGGTTCAGTTTATGGTGGTGGTGGGGGTGGGTGGGTATGGGTGGGTTTTTTTTTCAATGTTTTCAGTGTTTGTATTTGATTGAATAACATACTATTGTATGAGTGGAATGCCCCACTTTAAAAAAACATGTAAAATAATTATGAGTTGATAGCAGCGCCATCTATTATTTCCGTTGTGACACTTGTAAAAGGGTCGGCGGGAAAGGTATCTAACTCTAGTAGTTAGCACCTAGATGTCGCTTACGGCTGCTATAAAGTCGATGTAAAAATAAATGCAAAAAGATGATTGAAGGCATTGAGAATTTCGTCAACTCAGTAACTGAACCCATAGCTTAATTGGTAAAGCGATCGAGCCCCGGTAAGGCGTATCGATGCGAGGTTCAAATCCTGCTGGGTTGATTATTTTTTCAATGTTTTCAGTGTTTGTATTTGATTGAATAACATACTATTGTATGAGTGGAATGCCCCACTTTAAAAAAACATGTAAAATAATTATGAGTTGATAGCAGCGCCATCTATTATTTCCGTTGTGACACTTGTAAAAGGGTCGGCGGGAAAGGTATCTAACTCTAGTAGTTAGCACCTAGATGTCGCTTACGGCTGCTATAAAGTCGATGTAAAAATAAATGCAAAAAGATGATTGAAGGCATTGAGAATTTCGTCAACTCAGTAACTGAACCCATAGCTTAATTGGTAAAGCGATCGAGCCCCGGTAAGGCGTATCGATGCGAGGTTCAAATCCTGCTGGGTTGATTATTTTTTCAATGTTTTCAGTGTTTGTATTTGATTGAATAACATACTATTGTATGAGTGGAATGCCCCACTTCAAAAAAACATGTAAAATAATTATGAGTTGATAGCAGCGCCATCTATTATTTCCGTTGTGACACTTGTAAAAGGGTCGGCGGGAAAGGTATCTAACTCTAGTAGTTAGCACCTAGATGTCGCTTACGGCTGCTATAAAGTCGATGTAAAAATAAATGCAAAAAGATGATTGAAGGCATTGAGAATTTCGTCAACTCAGTAACTGAACCCATAGCTTAATTGGTAAAGCGATCGAGCCCCGGTAAGGCGTATCGATGCGAGGTTCAAATCCTGCTGGGTTGATTATTTTTTCAATGTTTTCAGTGTTTGTATTTGATTGAATAACATACTATTGTATGAGTGGAATGCCCCACTTTAAAAAAACATGTAAAATAATTATGAGTTGATAGCAGCGCCATCTATTATTTCCGTTGTGACACTTGTAAAAGGGTCGGCGGGAAAGGTATCTAACTCTAGTAGTTAGCACCTAGATGTCGCTTACGGCTGCTATAAAGTCGATGTAAAAATAAATGCAAAAAGATGATTGAAGGCATTGAGAATTTCGTCAACTCAGTAACTGAACCCATAGCTTAATTGGTAAAGCGATCGAGCCCCGGTAAGGCGTATCGATGCGAGGTTCAAATCCTGCTGGGTTGATTATTTTTTCAATGTTTTCAGTGTTTGTATTTGATTGAATAACATACTATTGTATGAGTGGAATGCCCCACTTTAAAAAAACATGTAAAATAATTATGAGTTGATAGCAGCGCCATCTATTATTTCCGTTGTGACACTTGTAAAAGGGTCGGCGGGAAAGGTATCTAACTCTAGTAGTTAGCACCTAGATGTCGCTTACGGCTGCTATAAAGTCGATGTAAAAATAAATGCAAAAAGATGATTGAAGGCATTGAGAATTTCGTCAACTCAGTAACTGAACCCATAGCTTAATTGGTAAAGCGATCGAGCCCCGGTAAGGCGTATCGATGCGAGGTTCAAATCCTGCTGGGTTGATTATTTTTTCAATGTTTTCAGTGTTTGTATTTCATTGAATAACATACTATTGTATGAGTGGAATGCCCCACTTTAAAAAAACATGTAAAATAATTATGAGTTGATAGCAGCGCCATCTATTATTTCCGTTGTGACACTTGTAAAAGGGTCGGCGGGAAAGGTATCTAACTCTAGTAGTTAGCACCTAGATGTCGCTTACGGCTGCTATAAAGTCGATGTAAAAATAAATGCAAAAAGATGATTGAAGGCATTGAGAATTTCGTCAACTCAGTAACTGAACCCATAGCTTAATTGGTAAAGCGATCGAGCCCCGGTAAGGCGTATCGATGCGAGGTTCAAATCCTGCTGGGTTGATTATTTTTTCAATGTTTTCAGTGTTTGTATTTGATTGAATAACATACTATTGTATGAGTGGAATGCCCCACTTTAAAAAAACATGTAAAATAATTATGAGTTGATAGCAGCGCCATCTATTATTTCCGTTGTGACACTTGTAAAAGGGTCGGCGGGAAAGGTATCTAACTCTAGTAGTTAGCACCTAGATGTCGCTTACGGCTGCTATAAAGTCGATGTAAAAATAAATGCAAAAAGATGATTGAAGGCATTGAGAATTTCGTCAACTCAGTAACTGAACCCATAGCTTAATTGGTAAAGCGATCGAGCCCCGGTAAGGCGTATCGATGCGAGGTTCAAATCCTGCTGGGTTGATTATTTTTTCAATGTTTTCAGTGTTTGTATTAGATTGAATAACATACTATTGTATGAGTGGAATGCCCCACTTTAAAAAAACATGTAAAATAATTATGAGTTGATAGCAGCGCCATCTATTATTTCCGTTGTGACACTTGTAAAAGGGTCGGCGGGAAAGGTATCTAACTCTAGTAGTTAGCACCTAGATGTCGCTTACGGCTGCTATAAAGTCGATGTAAAAATAAATGCAAAAAGATGATTGAAGGCATTGAGAATTTCGTCAACTCAGTAACTGAACCCATAGCTTAATTGGTAAAGCGATCGAGCCCCGGTAAGGCGTATCGATGCGAGGTTCAAATCCTGCTGGGTTGATTATTTTTTCAATGTTTTCAGTGTTTGTATTTGATTGAATAACATACTATTGTATGAGTGGAATGCCCCACTTTAGAAAAACATGTAAAATAATTATGAGTTGATAGCAGCGCCATCTATTATTTCCGTTGTGACACTTGTAAAAGGGTCGGCGGGAAAGGTATCTAACTCTAGTAGTTAGCACCTAGATGTCGCTTACGGCTGCTATAAAGTCGATGTAAAAATAAATGCAAAAAGATGATTGAAGGCATTGAGAATTTCGTCAACTCAGTAACTGAACCCATAGCTTAATTGGTAAAGCGATCGAGCCCCGGTAAGGCGTATCGATGCGAGGTTCAAATCCTGCTGGGTTGATTATTTTTTCAATGTTTTCAGTGTTTGTATTTGATTGAATAACATACTATTGTATGAGTGGAATGCCCCACTTTAAAAAAACATGTAAAATAATTATGAGTTGATAGCAGCGCCATCTATTATTTCCGTTGTGACACTTGTAAAAGGGTCGGCGGGAAAGGTATCTAACTCTAGTAGTTAGCACCTAGATGTCGCTTACGGCTGCTATAAAGTCGATGTAAAAATAAATGCAAAAAGATGATTGAAGGCATTGAGAATTTCGTCAACTCAGTAACTGAACCCATAGCTTAATTGGTAAAGCGATCGAGCCCCGGTAAGGCGTATCGATGCGAGGTTCAAATCCTGCTGGGTTGATTATTTTTTCAATGTTTTCAGTGTTTGTATTTGATTGAATAACATACTATTGTATGAGTGGAATGCCCCACTTTAAAAAAACATGTAAAATAATTATTTAATTTTATTTACAACATGACTTGTTGGAGCGTTTAAAATTTTATTTCACTATTCAGTTTAGAAACTGCAAACAATAAGATTGAACTTTGATGACTATTGAGTCATCAAAGAAAAGAAAGAAAGAATCAGTATAAAGAAATGTAGTAGGTATTGACCTACTACATTCACGCTTCTCCGAAGTAATTCTTTCTACACTGTCAAATCCATATTTTGTATCGAAAATATTCCATTGCTTATACACTACTCGTAACATACAAAACAGCTTATGTTGTAGGTGAGACTTTGAAATTGGAAAAACATAGTCTTCAAATGTATGAGAGTTCCAGAAAGGTTTTTTTTTTAATTGAAGCGGTCGGATGTTTATCACGACTTCAACGCGAACGATTATAGTTTGTCAAATGCTAATCTAATCTGACCTAACGATTTTAATTAATACAGTAATTAGAAAAAGCCTAATTAACCTAAAATTCCAAATTAAATGGACAATGAATGGAATACATAAGTAAATAAATTTCAATAATTGCTCCGAAAAACTACTGGGTGTGTTTTTAATTACTCTAACATCGCGTTTACGAAGGACTGAATATTTAATACCTTTAAGTGTTCTTCCCTACACAATAGCGTACGCAATTCCAGAGATACCACTAATTCGATCTTTTTATACTTGTATCAGTATTGTCGTTAATTATTGAGCACTAATTGGCAGCTGACATTCGACTTTCGATCCGGGGATTTTGGGTTCAAATCACGGCTCGTACCACACAGTTTTTTAGGCATATGTTCGACATGCCATTTGATATGTACCAGTCGCTTTTCGGTGATGAAAAACATCTGGAAATCGCATCAATCTCAATAAGATCTCGTTTCCCTTCTGGTTTATATGGTCAGTGTATCAGTCATCGCCCTTACATTTCTTCACATTGTACATAGCATATCTTAAATAAACAATCGTGTATTGGAATTAACAAAAGATCTTCGAAATATAATAAACATTGATTATGATACAAATATAACTATTTATAACACAAAAGTACTAAAATTAAGTCTAACTTAAATAATAATATGTAACTAAAATCGACCCTCTAAACCTTGGCTCCTCGGTAAGGTGCCCATCACACAGGCAGCATTCCCGCGCTGAATCGCTATAGCGAGTCTTTGTGCGAGAAAGCTGCCTGCGCGAGGGTCACCTGTGGCCTCCCTCAAATAAATAAACCAGTTTTCTATTAAATTATCAGTATCATTACCATACAACCGTTTTTAATACGACTGCCCCAAAAAATTTTTTTTTTGGTTAATGTTGTGATGTATGTTAGTTCCTTTGAATATTTAGAGGTATGGTCAAACAATGGGGCAAGTGATTTAATTGACGACCAAGCAAAATAATGTTAAATTATTGATTTCCTGCAAACATTGCACAGGATTAAATAAATTGTTACCGATTTAGAAACTTTAACAGGAGCCGGGAGCAAGCACGATTCAACTTTTCCTTCACGTTTAAATCGTACACGATAAAATCCGGGCAAAGCATTATTGTCAAAAAAAATAAACTACAAATGTATATGTTTTACCAGTATATATTTTTTGTTATTTGGTTACTAACTAGTCATATCGAAGAATCTTATGACTCCTGGGGACTGTTTTGATAAAATTCTCGGACCTTTCGTTTGACACCTTGCATTAAGGTCTGTACAGTCTTTTCTGTAACCGATTTAGATGCTTTATTCCACTGTCTTCTAAACTTTTCAATATTATCAGCTTCTTTCTTGGTTTTTCTAAGCTTCTGTTTCACCAATGCCCAATATCTTTCCACTGGACGCAGTTCAGGGCAGTTTGGCGGATTGCTGTCGCGTGGTACAACAAATACACCATTTTTGTTGTACCATTCCATAACTGTTTTGGAATAGTGGCAAGATGCCAAATCCGGCCAAAAGATTGGGGGTTTATTGTGCCTTTTTAAAAATGGCAACAGACGTCGCTGGAGGCACTCTTTAAGGTAAATTTCGCTGTTGACAGTACCCGTGCAAATGAAATTTGAGCTCTTTCGTCCACATGTGCATATCGCTTGCCAAACCAAGTATTTTCTAGGGAATTTAGACTTCTTTTTTTTCTTATATTCTTCCGGAACACTGTCTTTGTCCTTTCCGGTATAATACTCACGCCCAGGTAACTGTTTAAAATCCGCAAACACATACGTTTCGTCATCCATGACCACACAACTCTGTTTTGTCAAAATTTCATTGTAAAGTTTTCGAGCTCGTGTTTTTGCCGTGAAATTTTGTTTTTCGTTTCGATTTGGAGCAGTTTGTACTTTAAAAACCTTCAAACCGGCTCGTTTCTTTACGGATTGTACATAAGAAGCCGACTTACCGACTCTATTTGCGACATCTCGTACGGAAATACTCGGGTTTCTTTTAAAAGTAGCCATAACTTTCTTTTCTGTTTCGGGAAACTTTGGGCCACGAACTTTACCACATCTCTGTTTTCTTTGAGTGGTCAACTCCTCACGATATCGTTTGATGACATCGGCAACAGTTGATTTGGGGATTTTCAGCAATTTAGAGATGGCTCTAGTCGACAAACTTGGAGTTTCAAGGTGAGCGTACACAATTTTTTTTCGATTACTCTCTTCATTCGAAGACATTTTGTGTGAATGAGTATGAAGACAAATATAATGATTACAGTTCAATAGACAATTTTCAGTAGAATTTAAAAATGTCAACAGTAAAAAGGTTTGAGTCTCTTTATTAAACAAAAAAGGTCAATTACTCTGCCCGGATTTTATTGCGTACGATCTTTATGAAGAAATTTACTGTTCTTTTTAGAAGGAACAAGAAGTTTGAAATGAGACTTTCTGTTTCTATCCAATCTATTGCTACGTAACTCGAAGTTGTTTACGTTTATATGTCGGGGAATTTTCTCGCAGTATAAAATATAGCGGATAGACATTCTTACATAACAATGTACAGTTAAAAAACAGAGTTGAACAATAATATTACAAGCCACATGTTTATGTTACAATATCTGATTTATTAAATATAATATTTGATTTGATTTTGATTGATCAATGTAATGTACAGTCGCCATCAAATATATCGGAGCGGCCAAGGTGTTCTCAAATATCTGACAACGTCTCCATTGTCAAAAAGTACAGGTTCAGATATTTTGAGTACCCTATCCGCTCCGATACATTTGATGGCGACTGTACAAATGAGATTTTTTTTAGAGATCTCTTTTGTCTGTGACAAAGAAGCCAAAAATAGCTTAAAAATCGGCATAAAACGCAGATAAAAATGAAAATAATTTAATAACAACATGTATTTATACGACATGGCTCGTGGAATACCCTAGCACTGGTCTTCTGCCACAGCAAATTAATATTTTATAATTCCAATTTTCGGAATTGTATTCAACCGACAATTAGTGTGTGTCAGAAATTTTAAGATTGCATTATCTTTTGAAAATGGAACAGCACCAACCTCTTTTTTAAGTCTTGATTGGCTGTTTAAGGCTGTGTCTCCACTAGATATGAGCGTAGATGGGTTGCGAGGAATGTGTTTTTAAGAACCAATCCTAGAGCTGCGCTGTGCGAGGGTTAACAAATGAAGTGATTCTATTGGTGCTTAACAAACACATTCCTCACAACGCATCCTCGGTCATCTCAGGTGGAAACACAGCCTTACCCTATTGTTAACTGGTAAATAGTGCATTGAGAGATTAAATCCGCGATTTTTTATTTATATTGTGCAATAAGGTAGGGTATAAAAAACTATCTATTATACATCAAAATAACAATGTTATAAATTACGCAGCACGTAATTTGTAGGTACTATACTTATAATTAATGTCCTTGTGGCCGATTTTATTGTTCTTTCACTTAATATTGCGTTTAACAAGACCGCATGGAAAAGAGATAAAAAAGCAATCATTTCCTACAAACATCTAAGAAAGCAATCACTCTTTTAACAACGAAACCACTCTCATCGATTGTAATAGAAACAAAAAGCCAATGTGCGAAAAACCAACTGTGGATTCTCAGATACCTGTACAAGTACAGATGCTTACATACTTTAAACGTAACCATAATCTCTAGATCCTTCTAAAACTACGAGAAAACCACTTAAAGTTTAGAGTTTCAATACGCCACGGGAGAGGACAGAGCTCTAGTCAGGATAGCCGGGTTGCGTACAATGTTTTTGAGCATGCGCGTAGCGTAAGTTTTCAGTCCAGACCTTGGTCCTATACTCGCGTGTCGCGTCCCAATAGAAAAAAAAAATCAGCGCCGATTTGAATATAAATAAAGAACGTTGTGTTTTTAAAGTGGAAATTAAAGTGGCCAGTGGTTTAAATTTAATATATTGTTTTTTGTAGTAGTAATTTTATGTAGGCGTTATAGTACGCTACGTAGTAACACGTGTTGGTTGGAAATGTGATTTTTTTTAAATGTCCGACGGTCCTGGAAGACTGCCCTCTCTTTCAGGGACAAAATGCAAACCGCACGAAATGTGGGCAGCTATGACTAGGTCCATTGAGATTTTGGTGGCATTTTTCGAGTACTATGCACAAAGGTAAATAAAAAAAATAGCTAATAATTCGTATGAGAAATATTTATTTATTATGTATTCGTATCATAATTTTTCGGATCATTACAGGGGTCAAAGTTCCTAGATAATATGACAGAATGAACTTTTTATGAGTTATGAGACGAAATGTTGCTATTAAATACTTGAACTCAAGATTGAATAATTACTGATTATTAAATCTATAAGTTAAATAACTAAATAAATACCCATCTTGGGTCAGTGGTGCTTACTTACTAATATGACCTTAGTACCTAATCCTTATTTTAAAATAAGGATTAGGTACTAAGGCCATAGGATAAGAAAACGTGGTACGAAAACTGGAAGTGAGTGTTACTATCGCCGATAAACTTTAATGTTTGGCGAAACTGATATTTTTGTAAATTGTACCATACTTTTATTAGAAAAAAAAATGTTATTTTTTAAATGTTATTGAAGAAGATTTAAGTAAAACAATGACACAGTTGTCAGAAAACTTAGAAACAAGCATATGTAAAGAATTATGTCTCCTAAAATATCTAATACTTTTACATTTAGGTTTCCCAAAATATTTAAAATGTTCCCTTTTGTGTCATTAAATTTATCATATTATGTTACTTTTTTTTTAACGACATAGATATTGAAAATGTTTATAATTTTTATTAGTTTAATTAATAATTAAAGTACAAAACGCAGACTTAATGCTCTAAGTCGATTAGAAACTAAAACTCACTTTACCTTGCTTATGAACTTACGGTATAATTAGGATTATACATTTTTATATTAATTAATATAAGTAATAAAATAATTATTCAACTTATTTTATCAACAGTTTTGTATATTTCGTGTTAATTTTAAGTAAAATTCGTAAAAAGGTTCAACTAAGTTAAGTAATACATTAACCTAACTATAACTTATAAAATAATACAGGGAAGTAATTAATGAGACTAATGGCCTGTTTCACAATCTCCAGTTAAAGCATATCTGTCAGATAAATGTTTGCTGTCCTTTTCTTTTATATGACTGGAGAAAATGATGGCAATCATTTTAACTGGCAGATAAGTTTATCTGGAGATTGTGAAACAGGCCCTTACAGATAATGAGATTCTTTGTATGAAATGCAGCTTCCAATTAAAAAATACAAATTGCAAGCTGTTACACTGCGTACATTTAATTAAAATACGCTGAAAAAAGCAAATAATGGATAAACGAAAAGTATTTACATAGTAAGTATACAGCGTGTGACAAAAATAGTGGTGATTCGTTTAAGGGCATAATTATTATCGTTTTGCGACTGAGAAAAAGCGGGAAATTTTTTTTTTTGCAAACAATAACAAAATAGCAAAATTTTATTCGAATCCTGCTAAGGACATTTATTTGTGTGTTTATCACAGATAATTGTTTCTGAGTAGATGGATTATCTATATCTATATATTATATATATCGTCGTCTAGTATCCACAACACAAGCCTTATTGAGCTTAACGTGGGACTAGGTCGATTTGTGTAAGATTGTCCCATATGTAATGTTCATATTAATAATTTTAAACAAAAAATAGCCGACTTCACTTAGCCTCCACCTTTCCAAAAGCAAATGCTCGAGCTGCTGTAAAACATACTCTAATCACTATAGGTGTGCCTATAATAGTTGAAGAGTTCCCTCGATTTCTCCAGAATCCCATCATCAGATCCTGACCTGAATACAATGGGACTACTGTATACAGATTACTTGTTTTTTTCTCAACTCGTCTCTAGCTGGATCGTAGATTCAGGGAATCAAGTTTATTTTGTATTACCATACTACCTCGCTTCTTGGTGCTTTTAAATCTACAGACATATTCAGCTGAAGTTACTTGCAGTAAAAGGATTTATTTTTGTTGAAATTCTACGATCTACTATATTAGTTTCTTTTACTCGACTGTTGAAAAGATAAACTTTTCTTCTAGAGCAATAAAATGGGTTATTTTGTTCAATTTTTGCAAACAAAAAAGACAGGTTTATATTTTTCATAGTTTAGGTAAGTTACTATTTTTTGTGGCATTTAGTAGTCACTATTACTTTAGTTTCCATTAAAAGTAAGGTATTCCATTAAGCCTCATTTAAGTTTTTTTAATAAATAATTTATTCTATACTATGTTCATCATATTGATATTTTTTTTAAAGACAAACGTTATTAATCATAAAATATTTTTTTTACCTTTTAACTGCAATATAAATGACGGGAAAATCAGAAAAAAACGCGGATAATACCATCAATTTGTAATTTAGCAATTTGTTCATATATATTATCTTATTTTATACTCGTATAAATATTTAGACAGCACGGTTATCCATTTTAGTCTTGTCATTAGGTTACTAAACAGACTCATACTCCATTGAACTGTGACTAAAAAAATCAGGGAAAAACGCTGAGAAAATGATGATGATGAATGACCCTTATCATACTTTCTTCAAACTTCAACAATGATCCTTTCTTTGCATTGATAAAATTAATGATCTCCTAAATGACACCAGACACCAGCTCCTAGTCATATTATTTGGGACACTTTGTATATTTTCCTTGTTGCCTTATTTGGTTTTTTGACATACTGTGTATTGTTATGCCTAACGTATTTTTATTTGTTTCAGGTAAGTTCAAGTCTACGAAAAACGTAACAAACGTTACTAATGTATACATATATGAAAATTTAAATCAGTGACGAGTGACGTTCTTTAAGATCGCAGCAGAAAAATATAATTAATTTGATACTGTGACAGTACGAGGACAATTACTACTTTAAACTAACCATATCATATAAAGATTTGAAAATCATAATACCACTCTGTATAAAGCCTGACCAGAAATATATGATTATTGTCAAGAAGGCGCTATTATTCTCATTTATATGGAAACAGTTCAGTATAGTCATAGAGCGTGACAACTTGATTTGTTTACCTGTCAGCTCTGGTGTTAATTTGAAAAATTTTCACAGCTTAATAGATCCATTTCCTGAGCGTGTTATTTATAGCTGACAATGTTTCGCTCTTCACTATGAATAATTTTGGGATTTTTTTGTCGTTTATTATTTAATATTCAACACTTTACTATAATTAAAATAAACCGCGACAATGACACTGACAGCCTATCACATGCACTCACACATGCATATCATTCTGTCAGTAAAATGATTGCCAGTACAAGAAATTAGTTCCAATGAAATTCCGCAAAATGGCGCATGATCATATATTTCTGGTCAGGCTTTACTTGAAATGTACGCTTCAAATCTATGAGGCTATGATACTCATGTAGTGCATTATACGCTGCTATGAGCTACGCGTAGCATTCTCACTCGTAGCTAGGTGTATCTGTACTACGGCGGCGTAGCATACGTAGCGAGGCAAAATTTGTGCAAGACTTTAATACCATAGTATCGGGTACACATTTGTCCAAGAAGTTGCAATGTTTCTAAACTTGACTGTATCTACATCATAGGCCAAAAGTATAGAAACCATGGATTTATATGAAGTGGATCCAATTCTTCGGTCACAAAGTGAGGTCGAAAGAGAAGGTTATCTTGGGGACTGTGTCTCGTTTTGACTAAGGAGGTAATGACGTCTGTTCACGCAAATCAGCGCCATCTAGTTCAACATGTATTCAAGTCTAATAGAGTGAATGCGCACGATCTTTTGTTCTTGTCGTGCGGTCTGATATTGCTCACGCTCTGTTCGGCCAGCCGTCTTAGTAGGCAGACGTGCTGTCATTTTATCGCGGTGCGCGAGCCATTGTTAAAACCAACATGGCGTAATTTAGTGTAAAAGTGTAATTTAGGTTAAGGAAGAGAAATATACGTGTAAAGAGTGCCCGTTGTTTCTCTTCGAAACCCATCCGTCGTTACCGCAGCAGGCGAGGCGGCGTATCCGTCCACGAGACGGACGGTGGTGGTCCAGAAAACCTCTGCAGCAGCGTGCCGGAGCGACTCGACAGCTACAGAGAAGTATTTAGATGTAACAAACCGGCCTACCGCGGCGACTGGGCTGGTTTTGCGTACATTTTTGGTGTGACCCATGAGAGGGAACAACCGCACGATAAAATAAAATCCCGTGATTGGGGCAAGATTGAAGCAATCCAGGGCCAAGAATCGCGCCACGGCAATCAAGGATTCGTCGAGTGGAATTTGGCATTCATTGTGTAAAATCAGTGCGCGATTACGTAATAACATCCCGAACAACGTGAAACGTGTCATTGTAGGACAATTGGAGGTCGCCATAATGAAGTGCTACATCCGGTTGACGTTTACCGGTTTTGTGCTGAGTGAACGAACTGAATGATAGAACGCGTGTAGCGTCGATCCGGAACGACATCGGGCGTCGTGGCGACAACCTTAGAGACTTTATTATCTGTGACATTGAACGTCATCTGACAAACGTCAGTGTCAAAAGTCAAATTGTGTTGTTGTGCTATTTGTGATAGATTTCTCAACTATATTACGTGAAATAATTAGGATTAGATTAAATTGGATAGAATATCGCTTGGAATTGGGTTGTAAATACTCACAAATAGGTGATTGATTGAAAATACGCGCGGCGCGGTGAAGTATTTGTGTTTTACCAGGTAAGTTAATATCTATTCACCATGTCACTCAAGGCTAAGGTACAGTTGGGTACGAGGTATCAAATGCTTATTGATTACGCTGGCACGGTGGCTGCCAGGTCCGGGACTTCAGCGACAGCGGTAGCCAAGCGGCATTTTGATCAGGTATATAAAACATATATCACGGCCTATGAGGCGGTACTGACAAGCGATACGGAACTAACAGAGGCGGAACGTCTCAAGTACCAGGAGCAGTTCGCCGAGATCAACCGACTTCTTATCCAACTGGATGAGGCATCAGGTGAGGAGTCAGAACAGACAGCTGGTGCAGCTAAGTATCACAGTAAGGTTAAGTTGCCTTTGGTACAACTGCCAACATATGGCGGTGATATGACAGAATGGATGTCATTTTATGACCTTTTTATGGCATTAGTGGATGCAGGTCCATTGTCTGATGCCGAGAAACACTATTACCTTCGAACTTCATTGCATGCGGAGGCCTTGACGGTAGTACAACACTTACCGGTGGATGGCGCCAGCTACTCTGTGGCATTGGATCTTCTTAAGAAAAGGTACCATAACTCCCGACAGCTTGTGGACACCTTCATTGCGCGGATAATCAATCTGCCCAATGTCGGGGGCCCGAATATAAATTTGCGAACGCAGTTTTATGATCCTCTGCGCGAGTCGATTCAGGCCCTAGAAAAGTTGAAGCAGCCGGTTTCTGAGTGGTCGTATTTAGTTGTTTACATGATGTTACAGAAGCTGCCTATTCGCATCAGAACCCTATTTGAGGAACGCTGTGGCACGGATCCTCAAGTTCTGCCAACGCTCAATCAGCTGCTGGCGCTGCTGGATGAGCAGTGTCGGGTGCAGCAGGCAGTTCCCACTGCGGCAGCGGGAAGAGCACCGATGGGACGGCAGTCACCGACCAAGGGAAGACGCGGCAGAGCGTCCCCTCCACGTGTCCTAGCTGCGGAGCTGGAAGAAGCTGATCAGGTGAATCGGTCTAAAGGTCTGTGCACGTACTGTTCCAGTAGTGCACACTCTATATACAAATGTCCATTCTTCGCAAGTCTAGCCGTTTCGGAGAGGAAAACCTGGGTCAGGAAGAATGGTGCATGTTTTAAATGTCTTCGCTCTCATTACGCGAGAGAGTGTATGGCTCGTAATTGGTGCGGTGCGTGCCAGTCAGGGTCGCATAGCCCGTTGCTGTGCAGGGAGGAAGCGGAAGCCGCTGAAGCAGTGCACAGGGTCCATGAGCGAACCCCGGTCCCACCCACCAGAAGGGTAAGTACACCACCACAGCGTAGGTACCCACCACGACACAGGGTGTCGACCCCGCCACAAGGGTCTTGGGCGCAGCGAGCTCAACAACCCCGCACGAGCCCGCCAAGGTGGAGAGAAGAGACTAGGTCGCCTCCTCCACAGCAGGTCCAGCCAGCTCAATTGATGACTGCTGGTCACATACCGCGCCCTCCGGTGGGAACGAAAGCCCGCCAGGCGCAGGAGTCTTTCCACAGCCTACGTTTCGGCACTCGAGGCAGCCCTGAGCGCCGTTCTTGAAATAAGGCTGCTGTTGATGTGCCATCGGAACCCCGGATGATGATGCCATCGATTCGGGTCAGTCCTACTGCAAATGTTATGGTAAGGTCAGGCCGAGGCAATTATATTATGGCTAGATCCCTATTGGACACCGGCGCGGGATGCTCGATAGTTAAGAAATCATTTGCAGATAAAATAGGATTACATCAACAGTATATAGGAAGTAACATTGTTGGGATCGGAAACCAACAGGTCAAGGTACCCGGTACCATTGCTAAAATAGTATTTAAACCAGTAGGAAAACTAGTCCCTATAATTAGCGTTGTGGCAACCGCCATGTATACCGTTACAGGAAATATTCCGGCCTGTAACCATTATTTAAAGGCCCACTTAGATGCATCTAAACTCAGCCTGGCCGATCCCGATTTTGACAAATCTCAAGATGTAGACATCATTTTCGGCCTGGATGTGCTTAATTATATGTTCACTGGTTCAAAGATGCTCACCAACATTACAGGAGTGGAGGCCTACGGTACCTGGTTTGGAGATGTCCTCATGGGAGCCATCTGGACACACCCTGCTGACACCTCGGCGCAGCAGTCGAGAGGGACGTCTGTGGAAGACTACGGAGTGCACGCTACCAAGCTTGAAGAGGTGCTGGAGAAGTTCTGGAAGGTGGAGCAGCCTCCAGAAGACCCACCAGATCATCCGGAACATTTGGAATGTGAAAGGTTGTATACTTCTACTACTAAACGTATGCCTGACGGGAAATACATGGTGCGGCTGCCCTTCTTGTCAGACAGACCCACGCTAGGCGAGACCAGAGCCATTGCTGTACGCAGGCTTCATTCGTTGGAGGCGAAGCTAGCCAAGAATCCAGTCTTGGCTGAGAAATATAAGGATTTCATGCGGGAATATGAGTCGCTAGGACACATGTCTAAATCCAGTTACCAGTTTGACTCTGAGCACTGCGTCATTATTCATCATGCGATTTTCAAAAAAGATTCAAATAAGCTTCGGGTCGTCTTTAATGGAGCATCGAAGAGTAGCAATGGCATAGCTCTTAATGAATGCCTGCATTCAGGCAAGCCCCTTCAGAATGATATTACAAAGATATTGTTGAATTTCAGACGGCACCAGTTCGTGTTCACGGCCGACATCCGGATGATGTTCCGGCAGACGTGGATACACCCCAGTGATAGGCGCTATCAGCTGATCCTGTGGCGTGAGGACCCGTCGCAGGACATACAGGTTTACGAGTTAAATACTAATACCTACGGACTACGGTCAAGCCCTTTTGTCGCAATACGGACGCTGTTGCAGTTGGCCGCGGATTGGCAAGCTCAGCATCCAGGGTCTCCAGCTGCAGACGTCATACGACGTCAGAGCTACGTCGACGACCTTCTGGTTGGAGCAAACTCCATTACAGAGGCTCGGCAGCTTCAATCGGAGCTCATAGAACTCATGAGCAGTGCCGGCTACGAGCTCAGGAAATGGTCGGCTAACTGTCACGAGTTACTCCGGGACCTACCACAGGAGTATTGTGAGGTGCCTCATCAATTCGACGCTGAAGACAGGAGCCTCATAAAGGTATTGGGAATACAGTGGAACCCGGTGCACGACACCATGTCGTATCAGGTCAATGTACCGTTGGGGCAGGCGGTAACGAAGCGAAGCGTTTTAAGTACTATCGCTAGGCTTTATGATCCGTGCGGTTACTGCGCACCGATTGTTTATAGATTCAAGCTGTTCATGCAGTCATTGTTTACCGATGGAATGACGTGGGATGAACCGCTCCTGGACACTCAGGAGGTTCAGTGGAACGAGTTGGTTCAGGATTTAAACCATTTGTCTCAATTACAGATCCCTCGTTGCGTCGCGTTACCAGGATCTGCCTCCTACTCACTCCACGGGTTTGGAGATGCCTCGGAGCAGGGCTATGGAGCGTGCGTGTACCTTCGGAGAGAGGACACGTCTGGAAACGTCATGGTACGGTTAGTCCTAGCTAAGACCCGAGTAGCGTCGAAGAAAGTCAAACAAACCATTCCGAAGAATGAGTTGAACGCAGCTCATATGGTTTGTAAACTCCTGAATCATGTCGCAGCGGCCTATGAAGACGAAATCGAGATTGATAGCATAAATGCGTGGTCTGATAGCAAAATCACGTTGTGTTGGCTTAACACAAAACCGCATCTGCTCCAGACATTTGAATGTAACAGAGTACAGGATATTCAGCAGTCGAAGCGACCAATGACATGGCGCTATGTACGAGGTGAGTCCAACCCGGCCGACGTCGCATCCCGAGGTGCTACCGCGAAGGGGCTCCTCAAATGCAAGTTGTGGTGGTCGCCGGAGTGGCTGCTCAAGGAGGAGTCACAGTGGCCGACGATGCCGGTCACCATGTCACCGGAGCTGCCAGGGTTCAAGCAGCTGGTTCATGTCGCCAATGACGAGCAGACATGGGAGGACTTATTACTGTCGAGAGTCAGCTGGTATAGTAAACTCATAAACGTGACGTCGTACGTTTTGAGATTTTGCAGGAATATTCGTTTGCCGAAGCAGCAACGAAATTTAAAACAGAACCTTACCATCGAGGAAAATCGTGCAGCAACAGATCACTGGATCAAGAAGGTTCAGTTGGATGCATACCAAGATGAAGTCATATTACTGAAAAAAGGGAAGTTGGTATGCAAATCACTTCAGAAGTTGAGCGTCTTCGTGGACGATAATCATTTTATTCGAGTCGGAGGTAGACTACGTAATTCAAGCTTACGTTATGACGCAAAGCACCCAATGCTTATACCTAAGGACCATCGATGGTCGCAATTATTGATGGAGCACTATCACCGGATCTATTGTCATGCTTCGACAAGCGCCCTGATTAATATACTTAGACAACGATACTGGATTCCGTCAGCACGGCGTCAGGTGTCACGTGTCATCAGGGGTTGTATGTCATGTTTCAGATTCAACGCGACAGATCAGGCGCCTTTCATGGCTGATCTGCCCGCGGACCGCGTCACGGCGACGCGTCCATTTTCCGGCGTAGCGACGGATTTCGCTGGCCCCTACTTGGTTAAAAGTAGCCAGCTCAGGAATGCTAAATCTGTTAAAGCTTACCTGTGTGTTTTTGTATGTCTAGGTACCAAGGCGGTACACCTCGAGGTCGTCTCGTCGCTGAGCACCGAGGCATTCATCGCTGCGTTCACACGGTTTGTGAGTCGACGTGGGCTGCCCGCCCTCGTCCGGAGCGACCAAGGTACCAATTTTAAATCTGCTAGCTCATACCTCCGAGAGGTTGACCAGTTCTTGCTTGACAACGAAACCATTCTAGAGGATGAGTTTCGTCGCCAAGGCATCCGCTGGGAGTTCAATCCTCCCGGCGCCCCTCACATGTCTGGCCTAGTGGAAGCAGCGGTCAAGAGTAGCAAGAACCTGCTTAAACGAGAGATTGGGGACCGTATCCTGACCTTTGAAGGTCTGCAGACGGTATTCTGCAGGGCGGAAGCTATCCTCAACTCTAGAGCGCTGGTTCCAATGTCAGAGGATCCTTGTGACCTGGAAGTTCTCAGCCCAGGTCATTTTTTGATAGGTCAACCTTTGGTGTCATTACCTGAACCTTCCTGGAAGGACACGAATATGTCACGGCTGTCGCATTTTCAATTTATTCAAGCTGTAACTCAAAAGTTTTGGGCTAGGTACCACTTAGAATATTTAAATCATTTGCAAGCCCGTAACAAATGGAACAGACATGTACCTAATGTAGCATTAAACGATTTAGTCTTGATAAAGGATGAAAATTCCCCGCCTCTACAATGGCGTCGAGGTAGGGTCATTCAAGTTTTCAAAGGCTCCGACGGAGTCGTCAGGTCTGTAAAGTTGAAGACACAGATAGGCGAACTTGTACGCCCCGTTGTCAAATTGTGTAAATTACCCATGGAGCTTTAATTATTGAGCAGCTCTTGTATGTTAACAAATCTTGGTTTAAATTGTAGCAATTAGTACTAACAATCGTGAACTATGTACCACTGTTTCCTCGGGAAACCATGTAACTAACTTAGTAAGTAGCTTATCTTTGTTGTTTTTACACTTTCATGATTCATATTTGATATTATCTGGAATGTTATTGAGTGCAAGTGCACTGGATGGTTACAGATTACTTATGCTGTAGACACCTCATGTAACATTTATTAGTGTTTAATAATTGTTTGTTTTCATATCTCTTGTTTATGCTAGATCGTAGCGATGTAAACTTCAGGTCTTCAGCTCACCTTTCCCTGGGCCGGGAAGGAATGTTCACGCAAATCAGCGCCATCTAGTTCAACATGTATTCAAGTCTAATAGAGTGAATGCGCACGATCTTTTGTTCTTGTCGTGCGGTCTGATATTGCTCACGCTCTGTTCGGCCAGCCGTCTTAGTAGGCAGACGTGCTGTCATTTTATCGCGGTGCGCGAGCCATTGTTAAAACCAACATGGCGTAATTTAGTGTAAAAGTGTAATTTAGGTTAAGGAAGAGAAATATACGTGTAAAGAGTGCCCGTTGTTTCTCTTCGAAACCCATCCGTCGTTACCGCAGCAGGCGAGGCGGCGTATCCGTCCACGAGACGGACGGTGGTGGTCCAGAAAACCTCTGCAGCAGCGTGCCGGAGCGACTCGACAGCTACAGAGAAGTATTTAGATGTAACAAACCGGCCTACCGCGGCGACTGGGCTGGTTTTGCGTACAACGTCAGTAGACAATCAAAATGTCTTTGTGTCAAATGTGAAAATTTTGTAACGAGTGCGAGTGAGACACCGCCCCCTACATTATGCTCTCCATCGGTCCGTTTTTACTTCTTTTTACTAGTCACCTATGAACGACTGTTTTACTCGGTAATAAAGTTCAATTGTGGTTTGGGAAAAAGTGTAAGAATTAGATCCACTTCATATAAATCCATGGTAGTGCCCGATGCCCCCGTCTTTACGAAGTAAAGCCTGACCAGAAATATATGATCATACGCCATGTTGCGGAATTTCATTGGAACTAATTTCTTACACTGGCAATAATTTTAATGACACAATGATATGCATGTGTGAATGCATGTGATTGGCTGTCACTGTCATTGAGGCGGTTTATTTAAATGATAATAAAGTGTGGAACATTAAATAATAAACGACAGAAAATTCCCAAACTTATCCAAAGTCATGAGCGGAATATTGTAGATAGTGTATATAATAAACTGCTGTAATACGCTCGGGAAATGAAACTTTTTCGCTGTGAAACATTTTCAAATTAACATCAAAGCTGACAGGTAAACAAATCAAGATGTCACCATACCATAGAGAACTGAACTGTTGTCATATAAATGAGAATAATAGCGCCTTCTTGACAATAATCATATATTTCTGGTCAGGCTCTAACATATAAGTCTATAACGGGAACGCGATTTTGCATACACATTATCAATCCATGCTTAAGTCATCCTTGTGCCATATTATTTAAGAATACGTAAACAATACATTAAAAACACAATCTATTTCCCACACAACTCCAACACACAACAAATAATCAAACAATATTAAATATGTATTGGAACTACATCGGAAAAATTTTCAAGCAAATTCTGATAGTTCTGATTCGGACGACGTTTAGGCGTTAGCTGTATTGCGTATTTAATGCATTGGAGTTGGATTGTGTCTTAACGTATTTTAAAGTTAGAATTTTAAAGTCATAAACTGATTTCATTCCGTCCTGTCTCAAGATTCTTTCTTTAATATCTTGTATAAGTTCTAAAGAATTTGTTTCGGGTTCCATTGAAACCCAATTGACCTTCGGCGTAAGCATTGAAATAGGTCGAACCTCTGATAAATAATAAACAGGATCCCTAAAAGTTTGATGAAGTCTGTCTGATCCAAGGTCATATTTGGGTTTAGGTGTGAATTATTTGTGGAAAAAAGCGAATAAAGTAGCAGTTTTGGAGCTGGTTGGTATTTGGTGGCACATAAGCCGCCTGCCTTTTCAGGGTTCCGAACCCAAAGGGTAAAAATGGGATTTTATTACTAAAACTCCGCTGTCCGTCTGTCACCAGGCTGTATCTCATGAACCGTGATAGTTAGACAGTTGAAAGTTTCACAGATGATATATTTCTGTTGCCGCTATAATAACAAACACTAAATAATTGAATAAAAATAAAAGATTATAATTGGACCCGGGTATGTCATTAAACTACGTCCAAAAGAGAGGTATGGGTACTGCCAATGTCTTCTCGCTATGTGTGGTAGGGTACAGCACAGCGAATGTCATCTCGCTCAAATCTGGAGCAGAGCCCGAATGGGGAAGTACCTCCACCTTACAGAAAACCACAGCCAAATAGCACTAGACCCTACTCATACTGTTGTGTTCCTGCTGGTGAGTAAGGTTGCCAAAGAGCTCAATGAGGACCCAGTGTGTTGACGTTGAGGGACCTTCTTGTTCCTTTAGCCATCAATACACTGAATCCTCCTTTTTGTAAAGGGTCGGCAACGCGCATGTGACTCCTTTGGGTTTACAGGTCCATAGGTTACGGTAGCTGCTTACCATCAGGCGGGCCGTATGCTTGTATGCCACCGTCGTGGTATAAAAAAAAAAATAAGGGGGCCCCAATACAACAGACATGATTTTTAAGGAAATAGTCACAAGGCGGCCGCGACTTCGAAACAGGTCACTTTGATTAAGAAAATAACATCATTATATAAAAAGTCCGTAAATACAAATGAATATAAAAATTGTGAATTGGAATACCTCTTTCGCAGGCTATATATTAATAAAATAACCCATAATACATTTATTACTTTAGAAGTATATCGAAACACGATACATGAATGCATTAGCTGAAACATTAACGGGTAATAGATTAGGGTCATATTACCACATATTACCCATTGAAATAACCATTAACCTAATACTTAGTAAAGCGCTGTCGCAACTTATGTAATAAGGTAAACAAATAAGTATCGATTCTTCTCTCTTCCTCCAAGCATTTGTCCCAGCTTTTTTCTCTATTGAGCCTGGGGTCCGCTCGGCAACCTAATCCCAGGAATTGTCGTAGGCACTAGTTTTTACGAAACCGACTGCTATCTGACCTTTCAACCCAGAGGGGAAACTACCTTGTTGGGATTACATTCGGTTTCCTCACGATGTTTTCCTTCACTGAAAAGCGCCTAAATATGAAATGATATTTCGTACATAAGTTCCGAAAAACTCAGTGGTACGAGCCGGGGTTTGAACCCGCGACCGTCTGATTGATAGTCTGACGTCTTACCGCCAGGACACCAGCGCTTTTTTTAAATAATTATAGATTAACTAGGTTAAGTACTTTTTGAAGGCTCTGATATGCTGGTAAACTGGTGGTCAGACGGACTTTCAATCCGGAGGTCTCGGGTTCAAACAGCTCGTACCACTGAGTTATTCGGAACTTGTATACGAAATTACAAGTCATATTTACCAGTCACTTTTGGTGAAAGATAATAATCGTGAGGAAACCGGATCCCTGGCAACCTTATTCAGCGGCGAGAACACAACACTACTGTTCTGTACAAATTGTATTTCAATTCGGTTTCGAAACACCTTTCTAATACTGGCACGTGTCCGCCATTAAAAATACCTAATTCCAAATTAACCACTTAAAGTTCTCACCTACCTTTATCACGTAATATACAATTTAAACGTCGAACCTTGAAAAGTATCCTTCGCTGACCCTTTTTATCAAATCGCCTTAACAACCCTATACTGGTTTTCAAAATTGAACCTTAAATTGGTCAAACTAGGTCGAGAATTGAGTAAAAGTGGTTAAGGCTCAATATTATGTGAAAATAGATTATGGGGTGTCCGCAAATATATCGGCTTGACCTTGCATGCTTTGATGCTCATTATATTATTAAGCGTCCAGGGGGATTCTAAATTTAGGAATGATTATATATTCTAATTAATTACGTAAATATCCATAATACAGCATGAGTGGCATTTTTCAAGTGCAGACCTGCATTGCACCTCCACCGATGAACAACTGCCAGATTCCGGGACCTAAAAATAAGGATGGTGTAGCAAACTAACTAAAAGACTTTTCATTCTTCTCTCGTTAGGTATATTGCGTCACATTTTCCGAGGTTAGCTTTCCGTCTACTATGTCAATCCTGTCCAACCACGCAAAAAAAGCCCTCAGTAAATCCGAAATTCAGTTCGAATTTGGATTTTTTTGCAAGATAATACGATAGACACTTGATTGAGTTCCCAATGGTTGTTATGTTCTTCTTCTTTTGTGCAGAATCCACGTGCCGTATATTTTTCAACTACTAAACAAGTTCCATTCGCATGGAACAATTCCGTACCGTATCGAGATAACGAACGTTTTCAATTCTTAAAATGTCGGAAAATTTTCGAAATGCAATTTAAAAAGAGACGTATCTGTGTTAGTTAAAGTCTGACCAGAAATATAATATATGATCATTGTCAAGAGGGCGCTATTATTCTCATTTAATATGGCAACAGCTCAATATAGTCAAAAAGAATATTATTCTCAATGGTATGGTAATGTCTTGATTAGTTTATTACCTGTCAGTTCTGATGTTAATTTGTAAATGTTTCGTAGCGACACAGTTTCAATTTCCGAGCGTTTTATTTCCAGCAGTTTATTAGATACATTATTTACAATGTTTTGCAATTGACTATGAATAGTTTTGGACATTTCTTGTCTTTTAGTATTTAATATTCAACACTTTACTATTATTCAAGTAAACCGCCACAATGACACTGATGTCAGCAACAGTAACAGCCTATCATTAAAATTATTACCAGTGTAAGAAATTAGTTCCAATGAAATTCCGCAACATAGCGCATGATCATAATATATATTTAGCTAGATTGCGACAGTCTTTTGTTTTGCTGCAAATATTCCGGGCTCTGCTTATGACGGTCGTTGGCGTTGAACCTGCGGTGCGGATATATCCGTCGTTGGCGACGAAAAGGTTAAAATACGTATGAGATATTATCTAACGTTGGATGGGAGTTACATGGTATCAGAGATGGGCAAAAGACTCATTTGAATCTCATCTACCGTATCGACTTTGTATCGTTCCACGACAAGACTTTTGTAACGTGACACGACGTCGGATAGTGCCACACACAATGTCGCCATGTTACAAGACACGACGTCGCATCGTGTAATTGTGTCCCTTAGTTAAGAGTCCGGTAAACTTTTTTTTCGTTTTCACTCAACTTTTTGATACTATTTTGCAGGTAACTAACGAAAGTTCTATCAGTTTATATACGTACTAGCTTTTGCCCGCGGCTTCGCGTTAAATTCGGGGTAACACGGTTCCCCTTTCCTGATTGCCCCCCGGAATGCTCCATACAAACTTCCACCCCCCATTTTAGGGAAGTGGGGGGTTAGAAAGAGACAAAAAGTAGCCTATGTCACTCTCCATCCCTTCAACTATCTCCACTTAAAAAATCACGTTCGTCGACACAATTCGTCGCCCCGTTTTGCCGTGAAAGACGGACAAAAAAACAAACACACACATACACTTTCCCATTTAAAATATTAGTATGGATTTCGAAAGTACGTTTTTTTTAATTGTGTAAGTGCAACGCTTTTTTATTTTCTTGTCTTATTTATAAGTAATTCACCCTAATCTAACACCTATTTCGCGATTTTTGCTTGGAGAGGTGAAAAGAGTAAGGTTTTTATTGATTAAAATTAAGTTATACTAGTACATAAAATACATAAATACGTTGGAGAATGAGTCGTCTGAGGAATAAGTAGAACAGTTTTTTTTCATTTTCATATATATATTTTTAAGGGAGAGTATGTTTAGCTAGAGCAATTTTATGAAAAATTGCCGAAGTTTAGGTGATATTTTTTGGAAGGTGTTAAAGCATTTCACAAATATAAAAATACAGAAATAAACAGTATTTTATGTTCTAATTAGGTAATATAAAACATATTAGGGACCATTAGAAATAATAACTAATAATCAAGCGTCAAGATTGCACGAATCAACGTCCTCACTGTTTAGTGAGGACGTTGATTCGTTGAAGCTCTTTAAGAATTCAGTTTTAGGGTATTCAATATTAATATATATAGACCCAAAGAACTTTTTTGAAATAACAAAACTTCAAACTATCTTATCAAATGCGAATTATGTGTGTTATTTTATTAGTAGCGATTTTCATTTTCAAATCGTTACCGGACTCTTAAGACTTTACCCTAAATCGAAGGACTCAATAATTTCACGGACTTGTGGACAGGTTTGGAGAGTGTCATACTCCATTGAACACTCTATGAGTAATGAAAAAGGGTTATTTCTATAGAATTTACCAAACGAAGTGATCCATTTTTATCGTACTTGAGTTTGGGGTTTTTCGTCTTTTAACTTTACTTTTTTGGGCACGTTTTTACGACACACAACTTAATTTCACAAGAAAAGTAAGGTACGAGTATTACGGAGGATGGTTTAAGAGACGTGATGATGAAGAAACTTTTTGAAATTGATATTATTATATTCAAGAAGATTACCTAAAATTATCAAGTTTAATTTTAAACTATATATGATCACCCTTTGGCGACTGTAGAACATTATGGTTATTAAATACCGCGTAGCCGACCCTTTATAATATGTATACTCCACGCTAATTATCCACATTATATTTTAATTTTCTTAGCATAACAGTCAAACGTACGGTCAACCAATTTGATTCCTAGGCCACTGCATAACCTTGTCGTAATGACAGTTGCCCGTGGATACGTATAAACGTAACCTATTCGCTACGAAACTAGCTATTGCGACAAGGTTAGAGTGGCCTAGCAATCAAATTGGTTGACTGTACGTACGTACGTTATGTTACCAAATCATTGTACAGCCACGTCTGAAAATATGGATATGTCGCAGGGAAATGATTAAAACAGAGATTTGAACAAATCTCTAAGGGATATGATCAAATCACGTAGGATGTTAAAATGGAGACTCCATATCATCATTTCCCTAGAAAAATTCAGTAATTTCACCAAATCACTGACTCTGTTTAGTGGGAAGACAAAATCGGCCAAAAAACGTGACACGCTTTTTCATTTCACTAGATTTGTTTAGGAATTTGACAAAATCCCTAACCACTACAGTAAGTTGATGAAACGAACTCAAAAAGTCAACTAGTTTTATCATTTCGCTAAACAAGTTTAGTGAAATGATAAAGTCTCAACTGGAAGATGGTTTATGGTGATTTGATTAAATCTCTGAACTGGTTTATTGAAATGACGAAAGGAAGTACCGTATACAATATTTTACTTTACAGTTAAGCGAATTTATCATATCTCTGACTAGATAAAGCGAAACAGATATTAAATCAGAGATTTTAACAAATCTGTAAGGGATATGATCAAATCACGCATGATGTTAAAATGGAAAATCTATATCATTATTTCCCTAGAAAAATTTAGTCATTTCACCAAATCACTGACTCTGTTTTGTGGAAAGACATAATTGGAAGGTGCGTTATTTGTGAAAATCCAGTGCATGCTCACGGTCACTATAAGATGCTGTTAAATTAGCTAATTACGTAATAACTTAAGACAGGTACTACAGACTTGGTATTACATGGATCTCACAACTTTTAACGGTAGTAGAACTGAGTTGCGAGACTTGTTTTTTTTTACAAGTATTGTTTTTGATGGCATAAACAACTTTGATACCTACTTTTGACATTTTATGTAACAATTTAACGTAATCTAGTCTATATCTTCAAGTCATATCTTCAATCTTTCTTTAGTATATCTTCAATAATTCTGCTGCATTTTCCCTCTCAGCTCTAACATTGCTTTCTTTTTGACAAAATTGGCATTTAACGACAAAGCCTTAACCTTCCTCTCCAACAGTACTTCCACATGTAGCATGCACTGGATGTTCACAAATATTGCACCGGCCGATTTTGTCTTTCCACTGAACAGAGATTTGGTGAAATGACTGAAATTTTCTAGGGAAATGATAATATGGATTTTCCATTTTAACATCATGTGTGACATGATCATATCCCTTAGAGATTTGTTAAAATCTCTGATTTAATATATGTTTCACTTTATCTAGTCAGAGATTTGATAAAATCGCTTAACTGTAAAGTAAAATATTGTATACGGTACTTCCTCTCGTCATTTCACTAAACCAGTTCAGAGATTTAATCAAATCACCATATACCATCTTCCAGTTGAGACTTTATCATTTCACTAAAGTTTAGCGAAATGATAAAACTAGTTTACTTTTTGAGTTCGTTTCATCAACTTACTGTAGTGGTTAGGGATTTTGTCAAATTCCTAAACAAATCTAGTGAAATGAAAAAGCGTGTCACGTTTTTTAGCCGATTTTGTCTTCCCACTAAACAGAGTCAGTGATTTGGTGAAATTACTGAATTTTTCTAGGGAAATGATGATATGGAGTCTCAATTTTAACATCCTGCGTGATTTGATCATATCCCTTAGAGATTTGTTCAATTCTCTGTTTTAATCATTTCCCTGCGACAGAAACATTTAATGTGACAAAAATATGTAGCCACAACACTATTACCAACGCGTAAAGTCTTGGGTACATGTCTTTGCCCCATTAAATGTATCCATATTTTCAAACGTGACTTCGGTCTCGCTATACATCTAAATCGCATATTTCATACCCTTTTCACCTACCTGAATATAAATCCACTCATCTCATTAAACGGGTATCATCCGTCACCTGCCTCCTTTCCGTATTCTCAATCCAGAGAATCCAGCTCTCGAACTATCCAGTTTAACATGACCTTTTACTTCCATTACTGCTCCTATACGACCTCTCAAATTATATGTATCTCTGCTACAACTCTAAAAAATCTCATAAAGATCAGAAAAACGTCACTAAAGTTATCGCGGAGCAAACGCTTAAAAGCAAAAAGCTATCGAAATGCCGAGACGTCCCTGCAACCAGGCGACAGTTGTGTCCGAAGTTGTTTGTAAGAACTTCACTTCGCTTACGCTCCGCTCGTTCAATAATAGTTAGGAAAATGAATTGTGACGCTTTGTTTGCGCTTCTAGCTCGGTAAATTATCCAAGGAACGCTATTTTACTAGATGTCTCGACTAGTGAGCCAGCGTTTGGAATAATAGGCTTTTTTTGTACTAGATGCCCGAGTCTAGAAATATAGATAGTGAAGCAAACTAACTAGAAGGGTTTCGCTGCTCTCTATCGTTATTGTGTCACATTATGCGGGGCTAGCTCTCTGACTATTTGTGTAAAATAACAGGGCATAATAATTAAGGATGTATAAAACAAACATTGACAAACATAACCCTATTAACTTGTACATTTAATGGATATAACGTATTTTCCCTATTGGTTAAATGTAGCCCTTTTGATCAGCCTCACTCCTAATCAACTTATTATAAAATAATAAATAAAAATAAAATAAAATAAAAATAAAAAGCCTTTTATTTCTTGCAAGTTAAAATTAAAATTAATACAATATTTGTCATTTTGTTACGTCATTAGCATTAGTCATAAGAATTAAATTTAATTACAAGTAAAAATATTAAAATACATTTTTCATGCAAGAACCCCTCTTCTGAAAGGGTGAAGGCCTCCTCCAGAATTGTCCATCGATCTCTATCTCTTGCTATTAACGTCCATTTCTTTCCTATATGTCGTGCGATGTCATCCTCCCATCGTGTTACGGGTTTCCCTTTTTTTCTGCTGCCTGCTGGGCCGGGCCATGATGTTAGAAGGCTCGTCCAGCGACCGTCTTTCATGCGGGCAACGTGACCTGCCCACCGCCACTTTAGTTTTAATGAGTATCCTAGGGCGTCGGTTACATTAGTTTTTGCCCTAATAGTGGCGTGAGGGATTTTTTGCATCTTGTTAATATTTAGAATGCTTCTTTCCATACTACGTTGGCATGATCTTATTTTCCTCTTGACCTCTTGTGTGTACTTCCATGTCTGACACGCGTACGTGATAGAGGGAAGTAAACAGGAATCTATAACCTTTTTCTTTATTTTCATAGGCATAGAGCTCTTAAGTACTTCTTTCAGACTCCAAAACTTTTTCCACGCGCCTGCGATTCTTCGTTCTACTTCCAAGGTGTTATTTTGTGGATCGAAAGAGATTTGTTTACCTAGATATATGTAGGTGTTTACATATTCCAGTGGCTTGCCATCGAGGTAAATTGGGTGTTTTCTGGAGTTAGTCATGACCTTTGTTTTATTTAAGTTTATTTGTAAACCTACGTCGTAACTAGCTTTTTGTAGTGATTGTAACATGTTTTCGATCTCGTTGGCATTTTCAGAAAATAAAGCAATGTCATCCGCAAATCTTAGGTGACTAATGCGTTTTCTATTTACGTTAAGTCCCTTTTTTGACCAATCAAGATTGCCAATAACTAACTCCAACACCGCGATAAAAATCCTAGGCGATAGCGGGTCACCTTGACGTACTCCTCTTTTTATAGGTATATACGGCCCTGTAGTTTCCAGCTTCACGCGACTTTTACAGTTACTATATAGGTATTTTATAACTTGTATATTATATCTGTTCTCTACATTTTGAGCTTTCAGGGCTTTCCATATCGAAGAATGAAGGACAGTATCGAAAGCTTTTTCGTAGTCTATGAATATGATATATAAAGACTTCCTGAATTCCCGATATTTCTCTATGATCTGTTCGATTGCGTGTATATGGTCCACTGTACAGTATCCTTTTCTAAAACCCGCTTGTTCGATCGGTTGGTGTTTTTCTAAGTTTGCATTGATTCTCCTCTCTAATACGGATGAAAATAATTTATAAAGTGATGGTAACAAGCTGATTGGTCTGTAATTTCTTATATCCTTTGAGTCCCCTTTTTTGTAGAGCAGTATCATTTCTGATTCAGTCCATTGATAAGGCGTCGTGCCTGTGCTTATAATCATGTTGAATAGTCGTGCCAGTGGATATGCCAGTTGATGTTTCGCTAATTTTATTATTTCATTTGTTATTTTGTCAGCTCCGGGGCATTTTTCAAATTTCAATTTGTCTATCTGTTTAATAATTTCGGGCTCGTCGATAGTATATATTTCACTGTCATCGTTATCGGGTTCCAGTTCAGAGTTGTAACGTTTTTCTGCTTCTTGCACGTTGTATAAGCTTTTGTAGAAGTTGGTAGCGATATCCATAATATTACTTCTATTTCGGGTTATTTCATCTTGTACGTTTAGACCATCAATCCAGGTTTTATGAGAGTTCAAGGCCTTGTAGGCTCTTTTTAGACTACCGGTAGTGTTCAGATGATTTTGGATAGTATTTGCTCTGTGATTAGTGTAATCTCTATGTACATTTTTGCTAATTAATTTATACAAAGCCTTTATTTCGTTCCTCGTTGTGCGTGTTTTAGGTTTAATTTTATGTAATTCTTTTCTTCGGTTCATTAGTTTTCTAGTATGTTCTGATATGATACAGCTTCTAGGAGCTTTCTGTTTAAGTTCAGGTTTGTGTACGGTTTGTAGGCTGGTTTCAATTGAGTTGATTATTTTGTCATAATATTGCTGCACCGAATAATTGTTTTCCTCATTTGTTAAGTCGTCCTTGTAGGAATGTAGAGACTCTTTAAATTTCGAAATTTCAGTTTCCAGTTTCAGGGAGCTTTTTACGTTTTTTGAGAATTGATATCTGTGTTTCTTTAATTGTTGTAACTTTATTGACATTCTTAGAAGTCTATGATCCGTAGGAAAGCTCAGGTTAATTACTTGTATATTTTGTACGTTTCTGTGAAGGTTTGTTAGAATGTAGTCGATCTCGTTTTTCGTTGCTCCATCCGGTGACCTCCACGTCCATCTTAGATTTTTTGGTTTTTTGTAAAATGTGTTCATAATACTTAGCTTATTTTCGCTTGCAAAGTTTACCAGGCGTTCACCTCTATTGTTTCTGACTCCATAGCCGTGAGATTTCATTATAAGAGATTCTTCGAGCTTTGGCTGGCCCACTTTGGCGTTAAAATCACCCATGACTATTATGTTTTTCTTACACATTGTTAGAGCTTTATTTATCGTAGCGTAAAACAATTCAATTTCATTTTCGCTGGCTGACTCTGTAAGCGAATATACTTGTACGATATCGATTTCAAATCCGTTAATGCTTAGTTTTAGTAGAGCCACTCGTTCTGATAAACCGTTAAAGCTTACGATGTAAGGTTTCAGGTATTTTTTTATGATGAAGCCTACTCCGTAAAGACCTTGGGTTTCTCCAATATAACAAAAGATAAAATCGTCATGCTCTTCAATTGCGGTACCCAGACGCCTGACTTCAGACAGTCCGATTATGTCGTATTTTGTATTTTTCAAGGCGTCAATTAGTTCAATTAAGCGTTGTGTAGTTGAAAGCGTTCTTACATTGTAGGTTGCTACGAAGAATATGTTATTGTTGGCTACTTTTTCTGGAGGGTTTTGGTCTTGATCTTCCACGGTGACCAGCCGGGTTGGAAGATTTTTACTATCACTATATTTTTTATGTTTTTTATATGGATCAGATGTAGGAGGAGGCACTGATTGCTATATATTTTGATTTGCGTTGATCGCAGGAGTTTTCGTAGTAGTGACAAAATTCATAAAAGTCGAGTTTTTGTTTTTGTTTATTAAGGTTGTCGGCGTCGTGCTGCTATTACCGCTAGGCTGGTTTTGTATCGCTTCGTTCGAAACTTTATTTTTCTTCTTTAGTTGTAAATGTGTACAGTTAACTGAGTTTTTCTGACCACGATCGTTTTGAGGTGATAGCGATAGATTCCTTTTTTTCGTGTTGTATGTTCCGGGTCTATCGTTTAAAATTATTAGTTTGTCGTACCTAATAATTGTTTTGTTGCCTTTTTCTCGTTCTAATTTTGCTTGTTCGTGTAGTTCTTTTCTTATTTTCAATATTTGGCTTGGATAGTCCTCTTTAATATAAAAACCGGAGTCGACCAAATGTTTCTTTTGTTTCAAAATTTCAATTTTTTTTCTAAGTGTCGTGAAAGTTACAATAATGGGGCGGGGTTTGTCTGATTTTTTCCCCACCCTTCTGAGAGACTCTATATCTCTATAATCAAGGTCGATTGTGAAGTGCTCGCCTATGAAATTTAGAACGATCGTTTCCAACTCGAAGTATGATTTTTCCATATCTGAAATGCCGAAAAATACAATGTTTCGTTGCCTTGCATGTTTTCCTAGGAAATATTACCTTTTTTCGTTGTTCTCTACGCGCTCTTTTAAACTTTCGAATTTTCCTTCTAAAAAGTTGAATTTCTCATCCAAGGACTGTTGTATTTTTTCCGTCACATCTTCGCCGCTTTTTCGTATAGTTTCTTTTTGGTCTACTGAATCTTTTTGAATTTTCTGTAAAGATAACATGATCTGTTCTAGTTTGGATTCCATTTTTTGTGTTTCGCGCCCTCTTGCGGTGGATAGCAATAACTGGATTTCTGCCTACTGGATACTAGATGGCGCTAATCTCAATTTAGAAAAAGAGTTGAGGGTAAGCTGACAATTTTTAGTATTTTTCACCAATAATCTTATAATTCCTCAATATTTCTCGATAATCACTTTTATTCACACTTCTGTCACTATTAAAAAAGGAATGTCGCATCCAGTTGTGAAAAAATAACCTTTTTTATTTTGTTTTCAACTCAATGTTTTGGTTTTGTCACTTCACAGTTACTCGTATATTTTACAACAATAAGTCACTTTTCCGCTAATATTTGCACTGCATCCATCGTTTACAACTGAATTGTCACTAGATTCACCGATTTTACATTTGCTTTTCTCGATTTAAACGGATTTACTATTTTTAAACAGTTAATAAACGTAGAGACGATCTTCTCAGGTGCTCACTAGCGCCCCCTGTCCAAATCAACTTATTAACCGACTTTAAAACAGGCGGAGGTTACCTTAACATATTTGTTTAGGTCCTAAACCCCTCAGCTGTGGGAGATTAATATGGCCGCTCCGCTTCGTCTGTGGCAGCCTGCGGGGTCTGCCCCACAGACAAGGTTTCCAGGTCCAAATGCAGGTGGAAAATTACGATTCATTCCGTTCTTTACAATGTTACAGTCTATAATTTGTATTTTTTCTGCTCTTTATTAAATTATCTAAGTGTAGCTTGAAATTATGACCATAAAACTAGCATCGAATAACTGTACAGGTGGGTTCATTATAAGGGTACCGAAAGTTATCTCTTATTTTCGATAATAATTAAAAAATAAACGGTTTTGAGGCTTATCTGTTGCTTTAATAATGTACATAATGTAATTATACACATAATAAAATCATAAAATGTCAGGCTTATTAATAAAATGTATAATATACACCATTTGAAAACTTTATTGAAATGATGTCTGCCCTAGAAATGGCGTACGTAAGTGGGTTTCGAATTACATGCATTGTGGAGTGCTACTACACCCTAGGTATTAAATTTATAGATAAACAAGAAACTAAAGTTGTCAACGATCTGTGGCCAAAGCAATACTATTGCAAGTGTAGTAGTTATAAGGTAAGAGATGTTTAAAAAATGCATTTATTTATTTATGCAAAATAATTGCCCACAAAATGTTGAAAAATCTCTGCAACCAGCAGCCTTGATCCAAAGAAATTTAATTTCCCAGGATATTAATAAAACAGACTTAAATACAAAATAACTGCACTTGCTCCTATTGAACAAAAAACACCTAAAAACTTGATCTGAAAACAAGACAAATATAGACCTAATCACGTATATATGGTTTGATTAATATGGACATACCTAGATCGTGAAAGTCTAGCATTAAAGGGATATTTACAAATGTGTGAAGAGTAACACGTTTGTTTTTAGAATATTTGTATAAATAATTATCTGACATAAATCTATAAATATTATAAAAAGAAACACTTAATCTGTTAGTAAGGTCTCAGACTATTTTTACAAGTCTGGATACGAAAAATATATAAATAAATTAACAAAAAACGTCGATGCAACTGACAGCATAAATCTCACAGCAAAAGACAAGTAACAAAAGGATATCTATGCCTTTGAGATTTTGATCCACATGATTAAAACCTGCTTCTTAGTAAGTGGAATGTCCATGCTCTGCAAACTTGCGTTATTAACATGACTGGCGCCGTCTGTGGTAACAGCCTCTCAGGTTCTCGTCTAGTCTGTGGCGACAGCCTTGCAGGTTTTCGTCTAGTCTGTGGCGAACGTAACGTGAACGTGTGACGACGTTATTTAGTTTGTGAGCTATTTATCACTTTAAACAGATTTTAAACTAATTTCATTGTATTTAATAAAACATATATGAACTACGTCATATAATGATTGTTTTGAGACATAGTAAAACATAAAAAAATAACAAGAAATCGAGCATGAAAGTTTCGGCTATGACTTAGCATGTTGTTTTCTTCACAGGTTTAACACCGATATTACTCAAAAAACACACTCAAACATAATAATAACATAAGTTTACGTTTGTAAATATATTTCCCCAGATTTCCAAAGGTTTCACCATGAAAATCAACAATTTTAACTTAAACACACGTAATAACTCGCTCGTCCAAGTGGCTGTTTTTGACTGACGAAATTTAACGTATTTTTCCACCGTTGAACATTCAAATGTTCGCTTGCTAGCTGTCTTGCTTCGTTCACTCCACGACGAAATAAGTTACAGTGAGGCAAACATACTTTTCACTGATAGATAACAACAAGTCTAAACGCGAATGCAGCGAACCTGGCAGGTCGAGCCACAGATTAACCGCAATTTTTATGACCGCCTGAGAGGCGCTCCCACAGCTGAGGGGACAAATACGTTAAGGTAACCTCCGCCTGTTACCTTAACCTAAAAATATACCTCCTAAACTTTAGGAGGTATATTTTTATTATGTTCGGCATAGCTTGAGAACCCGTCGCCTGATTTTTGTTTGCTTTATACCGCGACGGTGGCAAACAAGCATACGGCCCGCCTGATGGTAAGCAGCTACCGTAACCTATGGACGCCTGCAACCCCAAAGGAGTCACATGCGCGTTGCTGACCCAAAAAGGAGGATTCACTGTGTTGATGGCTAAAGGAACTAGAGGGTCCCTCATCGTCAACACACTGGGTCCTTTTTGAGCTCTTTGGCAACCTTACTCACCAGCAGGAACACAACACTATGGGTCTACTGCTATTAGGCTGTAGTTTTCTGTAAGGTGGAGGTACTTCCCCAGTCGGGCTCTGCTCCAGATTTGCTTTAATTACTACTAATCCTCCTCGAACTAAGAACTCGCGATTTACTTGCAAACGAATGACCAATATAACAAGACCCTTATGATAATTTTTTTTCGCCTTCTAGCTCCACAACCCTTTGATCGATCCTGCTTATATACGAACTCTCAAATTATATGTATCTCTGCTACAACCCCAATCAATTTCATGAAGATCAGAAAATTGTTACTAAAGTTACCGCGGAACAAACTCAAAATCAAAAAGCCATCGAAATACTGAAACGTCCCGGTAGCCAGAAGTTGTTTGTAAGAACTTGTTTCGCTTACGCTTCGCTCGTTCGATAACTAGTAGTCCGCCTCGAACTCAGAACTCGCGATTTCCTTGAAAACGAGATGACCATATTGGTCATCTCGTTTGCAAGGAAATCGCGAGTTCTGAGTTCGAGGTGGACTACTTCTTTAGAGAAGTACTAATATTTAACTCTATATCAACAAAGTTGACCCTTTTGCCGTAAACACATTTTATCATCGAAAACTTGTTTTGAATTCCCGACGCAAATCAACAAAATGTACGAAAAGACCCAAGCATACCCTCTTTTAAGCTTTTTCGACAAAACGACGTAAACGCCATGTATTTTATATAATAATAGTCCCTTTTATTTCGAAGCATAAACACAATGCTTATGAATTAATTGACTCCATTACAGTGACCTAATTCGGCTTGAGGCGCAATTCCACGGTGATTTTGGCATTTTATGACATTGCTAGAGATGTAACATTCAGGGTTTTAATTTTATGATTTAATTTTTTTTTTTTTTTTTTTTTTTTTTTTTTTAATAACATGAAAAAGATACAGCTTACACAAATAAATGGTCCCACAAAACAGTTTTCACGGTTTGACTGTGGGATCGTGCAGTCTCTACTCTTCTTTATCTAAAGGTAACATCTATACATTAAGCTTATGAAAAATTAACTTATGCAATTTACAAGGTAAGAACGCAGCTTTTTTCCGAACTTAACTTTATTGACTTCCTGCCTGATGTCAGCGGGCAGGCTGTTAAGTATATAGGGTAAACGTTTGTGAAGACACCTATCACCGTAGTAATTCGTGACCCTGGGTACGACAAACTTGCCCGCAGACACCGACCTGGTAACACAAATATCGTTACGAAGTAACAGGGTGTGCTCTTGACTGCCATGGTTCTTATATAACATTAAATATTTATGCTTAAGGCTAACCGGAAGAATATTACAAATTTTGAATAACTTTCTATAGTCATTTTTATTCTTTTCTTTCGTTTTATTACTAACTAGAAGTTTGAGAAATCTAATTTGCATACATTCTAATTTGTTTAAATTAGTATTAGTTGTTAATCCGTAACAGTCAAGCGCATAACCTATTATTGATTCAACTAGGGATACATATATATACTTAAGAATATGCAAAGGAACTTTAAATCTCAGATAATAAAATCTTCCTAATAATACTTTGAGCTTGCTATAAATAAAATCTACATGCTGATTCCAAGAAAAGTGCTCATCTACTTTAAGACCTAAATACGTTACACAGTTAACTCGGGAGATAGGGTTACAGTGGCAATCTAATTTATCATTGTGCAAACAAGAAAAGTCATGGGTTATGATGGGAAGTGGCGGATTAGAAACATCTAAGTAGGGAGATCTAATTATCAATAGATGAGTTTTATTAGCATTAAGCACTATACCATTGTCATGTGACCAACGGGCTACAGCAGCGACATCTTGCTGCACCAAGCGGCAGGTGTCAGGCAGCTCGCCCGCACCGCCGGCGCGCAGTATGCACAGATCGTCTGCGAACATGTGCGCCGAGCAGTGCTTGAGCACACCGCAAAGGCTGTTCACGTGCATTAAATAACTTAAGGGTCCAGTACAAGAGCCCTGCGGTACGCCACACGACACCCGCCGCTCGTCGCTGAACTCTGTGCCCACTCGTACACGATATGAGCGCCCGGTGAGGTAGTCGCGGAACCATTTATTCAGCGGCTCCCCCACCCCACACTCACATGGCCTGTAATAGCGTGTTGGTCTCTAAGGTGTCAAACGCCTTGCTAAAATCGAAAAACACTGCCACCACTACTTTTTTATTAGCCAAGCAGGCATTAATCTCATCATCTCATTTATTTGGCGTTATTGATTTATTACCTAAGACAATTTCTAATAGACGGAGAGCTAGCCACGTCGGATATGACACAATAATGAGAGCAACGAAACCCATGTAGTTATAGGTAGTTTGCTATACTATGCTTATTTCTAGATCCGGACATCTGGCAGCTGTAAAGTGGTGGAGGTCAAAGAATGCAAATAACTTGAAGAAAACAAATCCTAGAGTTCTGGGTCTAATGAAATATTATGGGAAATTATGTAATTAATTAGGTTATATCATATCCAGAAGGTTCTGTTGGGGGAAAGTAGTGCCAAATGATGTAGAATTTTTAGTTAGTCGCCTACTGTTTTTGTTTCCACAATAATAGACAATGGTTTTTAATCTAATGTTAAAATATAGGCCCTGCCCTCTATAAATTACACAACTTTGGCATTATTTACCTATTTTGGTATTACTTTTTTCCAACTTAAAAACTTTGTTGGTCTGTCACTCTGACATCCACACTGGATCTAGCAATAAGGATGGTAAAGCAGTCTAACTAGACAGGTTTCATTGCTCTCATTATTGTGTCACATCTGACGTGGCCAGCTCTTAGACCATAACCCCTCCCTCCCCTACGTAATAAAAACAATAATAACTAGTAGTCCACCTCAAACTGAGAACTCGCAATTATTTGCTTACAAACGAGTTGACCAATATAATTAATACCCTTGTGAAGATCGTTTTTTCGCCTGCTAGGTCCATAACCGATTGATCGATCCTGTGTATATACAAACTCTCAAATTATTTGTATCTCTGCTACAGCCCCAACAAATTTAATAAAGATCAGAAAAACGTTCCTAAAGTTATCGCGGAACAGCCACTCAAAATCAAAAAGCCATCAAAATGCCGAGACGTTAGCCAGGCTAGTAGGTGACAGTCGTTCGTGTTCGAAGTTGTTTGTAAGAACTTCGCTTTGCTTGCGCTCCACTCGTTCGAAAATTCCTTACAAACGAAGAAGGAAAGGAAGGTTTCTTGAAAGAAGACATGGTCAACCCCCCCCCCCCCCCTTATTTGTCTTAATAGAGTGGCGTCTTTCAAGTACTAAAATTGAATACTTGACCGTCTTATGTTTTGACAAAAATTGTTATGTCACAAGTTGTTACTAAAACGAGTTGAATAGGTTCACATTAAGTGGCTCAGAGAAATGACTTTCGATCATGAAAGGTGCGTTTCAAGTGACCTATATACTCGTAGTGAGCAAGACAGCGCAATGCTCGTATATATCGATGCCCTGTTCGCACACCGTATTTTGAACCATTTTTGGAAAGGGGCTTTTAAAAAACCAGATATAGTACAGTGTGTAAATACCATACGAGCAAAGAAATTATCAACCCAATAATCAACCAATATTGAAGTTGTATTGGAGTTGAATTATTTTCAAGCAAATTCTGATATTTATGATTCAGACATTTAACGCTAGCTTTAAAATAAAATAAATAAAAGAGCCATTTATCACTTGCAAATTGATAGATCTAATAATATAAAATTATTTAAAATTAAGTAAGTTTTTTTGGTGATGAGAACCCCTCTATAGGTCGAAGGCCTCCTCCAAGCTTTTCCAAAGCTCTCTCTCCGCTGCTGTCGCGAACCAGTCTTGTCCGGCAACAGCCTTTACATCGTCAGCCCAGCGCGTGCGCGGCTTACCTCTACTGCGTTTCCCACTGGGTCCAGGCCACACCGTCCATCCTCCGGTCTTGCTAGGTGGCCAGCCCATTGCCACTTCAATTTTAGGACTTGTTTAGAAAAGTCCAGAAACTTAGTTCTCTCTCTGATGGTCTCGTTTCGTACTTTATCTAACTTTCTTAGCTTTAGGACCGATCTTTCCATGGCTGACTGGCAGGATCTTATTTTTTGAATGATATTCTTAGTTATTTGCCATGTTTGTGAGCCGTAGTAAGGCACGGTAGTATGCAGCTATCCATCACTTATTTCTTGATTGGTAGGGGCATGTCACTCTTGAAAACTTTTTTTTAAGTGCTAGCTATATTGGGTAGTTAATGCATTGGAGTTGTATTGAAGTTGGATCGTGTGTACACGTGTTTTAACAGCCCCTTTCCTGTATACGCTTCAAAGTAATTAATTAATTACAGTTTAGCAAAGCCAAATAAACAATAAGTTCTGAACAATACTCATTTATCCTAATTGCTCATGTCACGTGTAAGTCAACGTTTTCACACATTGTTGTAAGTTCACGTGTTTTTGGGATTCCTAGAAATTGGTGACAGTTTAAATAAAAAGGTACCATTTTTGGCCGGTTACGATTTCACTGCTCGAATACCATATTGAATCTGTACAACGTACAGTTGCCATCAAATATATCGGAGCGGCCAAGGTACTCAAAAATATCCGAACATACACTGTATTCCCTTGACAATAATCACCTTGGCCGCTCCCATATTTCTGATGGCGACTGTACGTGTACCTACATTGAAAATTTATACTTTAGAACTAGAGTCAGAGAGTATAGAAGAAAGAGAGCGACACAGTCTAAGAACTATTTGAGGATCCAAGTCTGAAGCGCCATCTGAACGAGAGCAAACCAAAGTTACCGTATTATGTAGGGCAGAGAGTACAGCGCCATCTAGTAACGCTATCAATTACTAGATGGCAAAAAAGGGTCCCCCTACATTATGCGGTATCTCGGACTTGAAGCCTCAAAAAGTTCTTAGACTGTGCCGCTCTCTTCCATATACATATACTCTCTGCCAAAGTGAAAGTCAGCAGTGGAAGTAGCTAAAGTTGGGACCAGACGGCATACAACCACAGCCCTCGGCCACGAGACCTTGAAAACAGAGATTTTAAACCATGTAGCCCGTGGTTGGTGCTGGTGCCAAATTCTACATGACCTTTAAACGCCCTAGGTGGCTAGTCGTGCTCTGCCAACCATTGGCAGAAGCGGGTGGTTGGTTTGTCAGCCATGTAGCCGCTCCATTCAACAACTCGCTCCAGCCAAGGTCACGTGGCAGAATCTGCGGCTATCTGCCGTCTGGCCCCAGTGTGTGAGGTGTTCAAGATGACCTCCACACGCTCTTATTCTGTTAGCAATAAAGTCTTCTCTTTCTTTTTGGACTTGGTTGAAACTCGTGATCGCGAAGTCGTCTTGAGAATAGTTTTCTTGGTTTTATTCATTTTGTGTTATGCCTGGAGTCTCTCTGTGTGATCGCATCAGCACTCTTTGGGGGAGGCCTATGTTCAGCAGTGGACGTCTTTCGGCTGATATGATGATGATGATGATGATTCATTTTGTTGTAAAATGTAGACTGTAGCTTATTATGCAGTGAACCAGCAAGGAAGTGTGCATATAATGAACAATATCCACCCTTTGTTCAACACCCGGTAGTCCTGGGTTAATGGTTATTTCAATTACCACTTTACAAAAAGCAAGGCTTTTACCGAACAACGTTGCCAATAATTTATTTTGCTATATAAAAGCGTCAAAAACGTCATGATAGGCACAACTCTCATTGCTATGTGCAATTTTATAAGAAACACATTTTGAACACATCGTCCTCTTAGCCGGTGTTCTACCATTTCTCCGAAAATAATTTCGCCTAATTTCATTTTCCAGAAAACTTATCGCACGTTTCGTTAGCATACAACGTTTAAAATGAATTATTTCGCATAGTTTTCTTTGGGTGAATTTTGGCCTAGGTTAGGTTAGGTTAGTGTGCCAAATAAAAATATGCAAAACAATGTTATGCCAACTGATTATTCGGCGAAATGAAACTATGGGACAAATAGTTTGGTAAGTGATAATTTTCTATACAATTTCCGGCCACATATATTATTAGTAAGCCCTCTTAGCCAATTCTTCTACTGATTAAATCCTCCTTTTAAATCGAGACTCATATTGGACCGTAAGCCAGAAACAAATTTCATGACCAATCGCGTCCCAGGCGATAACTTGTGAAGTGGTTAGGGGCGATGTATAATGAAGCCTTGTGAAGGTTAGCTGCCGCTCCGTTGGTGGTTTGAGGAACGGCAGGCATTTAATCACTTCTCTTACAAACGTGAAAAATCGTCAGCCGGCTGTATCGAGGTGGAAAGACCGTCAGCATTGCCCTGCGATACAGCCGACTGATGATTTTTTTTATATTTATGATAGGATATAAACTATCATCTGACAAAGTTTCAATCGGGACGCGATGACCATTTTTTTTTAATTGATGAATTCCCTGCCGTTTCTCAACCCACCAACGGAGAGGCAGCTGACCTTCAGGAGGCTTCATTACACATCGCCCTTAAACACTTGACAAGTTATCGCCTGGGACGCGATGACTAACGAAATTTGTTCCTAACTTACGGTCTATATGGGGCATGTCAGGTTATCTAATATATAAAAGAAGAAATTGACTGACTGACTGACTGACTGATTGATTGACTGACTGACTGACTGACTGACATATCAACGCACAGCCCAAACCGCTGGTTCTTGAGATTCCAAATTTGGCACGTAGGTTTCTTATAAGGTCTAAGGGATGCACTAAAAAAGGATTTTTCAAAATTCACCCCCCAAGGGGGTAAAATGGGGGTCCAAAGTTTGTATGGGGAATCAAGATTTGTTAGACTATTTTATTCGAAACTTCACAGGAGTATTCCTAACGATAAATGAGTAAACACGTGTTTCAGGTTTTTTGAAAATCCAATCCCTAACAGTGGCAAATGTGGTCACAAAGTCTGAAAATGAACATGGGTATCGTATCCTTTTTGAGTGCTTATAGTACGCGGGCGAAACCGCGGGAAAAGGCTAATTCATCATATTAATGTGAACTATTGTTGTTATATGGCGGGCCTGGATATTATTGGACTTGGTCAGAAATAGGACCTTAAAGAAAACTATATTTTTACTATTTAACACTTTCCGTACCACACTTCGCTACGCGCTACGCTCGTAGCCGATCCTACCGTTTTCCTCGTATGTAGCAGAAAGCGTCTACGAACAGAGAACCCGCTTAGTGGGTTCCTGGTCGTGAAAGTGATAAGAATAAGTATAATTTATTTTCCATTATATAGGTCATCAATCGTCGTACAGGTTTCTTAATTTATGTTTAACAGAGTCAAGATACAGTGGTATTCACACTAGGCAAAGCCTGTATCGTGGTTACCAATATACTCGGACATGAAAATATTACAGTTTTATTATAGAGTTAAAGTAAGTATATCTGGATAAGTAAACAACCAACTACTAAGGTCAATGTGGATTATTCCGTCATAGGGACTATTCCGGCCATTAGCGTTTTTCTAGAATAACGAACAAAATTGATAATTTCATCAACAAAGCGGCGATTGCTTTTAGTTTCAGCAATGAAAAAGGCTTTTTTTACGATTTAAAATAAAAAAAATATACGCTCTTCGGCGGAATAGGCCCTATGACGGAATTGTCCCTATGACAGAATTAGCCACATTGAATTCAAACAATTTAGTAGAAACTAGAAAGGTGTAAAAAGTGTGTGTGTGTGTGTGTGTTCTGAGTTTCAGAACTTCTTTACATTCTTCGTAACTCCAGGAGAACAGAAGACTTTGTAGGTAAACATTTTATTGTACATAAAAAGAGGTTAAATGTCGAAGATCATCCTGTAAGGAACAATACTTAAGTACTCGTATTGTGCGTAAAATATAAGCGTTATTTGACCGAGCTATAGCGAGGTGTCCGTTTTAGCTTGAGCAAAAAGACTTTTATATGTCCGTCCGTCTGTCCGACCGTTTTCCTCTACAGGTACCATTTGTACCTGCGGTACCTGCGATATCTTTGTGAGCAGGTTCTATATTTATGTAGTATTTTTTTCGTTTAGATCTGAGGAACATTTACAAAATGGTGGAGATTGGCCCACGGAACATAAGCGCCATAATAATATATAGCGCTTAAAACTGTAAGTTCGTTAAGATATTGTATTTAAAATCATGATCGAACAAAAAGTAGCTAAACTATTCAGCTTTAGCTATGCTAGGTCTCGCCAGGTCGACAGCTCACAGATTCACTAGCCCGCTTATTCATAAACATGTTTCAAATCTCATTTAGTAGTATATCTTTGGTCTGTTTTTTTATACCACAACGGTGGCAAACAAACATACGGCTCGCCTGATGGTAAGCAGTTAACGTAGCCTGTGAACGCCTGCCGGGTTGCAGGCGTTCACAGGCTACGTTAACTGCTGGAGGATTCACATGCGCGTTGCCAACGATTTAAGGACCTTATACTCTCCTTTTTTGAAGAACATCGCTACCTACAGGTACCTACAGTACGCTACCTGCAGTATAGAACCTACAGTATGCTGTAGCCCGCTGGGAAAACCTCGGCAGGGAGTTCATTGAACAGCTGCAGCGTTTATGGGAGGAAATTCCTCTTAAACCGTCTGCGTGGCGTGACCCTTTAGGCTCCAGGGTGTGAGGATGAACACCCTGCCGGCGGCGAGCGGTACAGTGATAAAAAGCTGCCAAGCACAACAACAAGCACGACTGTCAATGTTAAATAAGGACAAACAATTATTTAGTTAAATTAAGATTGAAATACGTTTAAAATGAGCGGGTAAGAGTTTAATTATAATTACTTTCTATTAGTAAAAAAACCGGCCAAGAGCGTGTCGGGCCACGCTCAGTGTAGGGTTCCGTAGTTTTCCGTCCGTCACAGTAAGTGTCCCCACTTAAGAGTTAATAACACCGCCATGTAGGATATGATATGAGAGTTCCACGTACAGCGACATCTATCGGCAAATTAAGTAAACTATTGCGCGCGAGCTTAAAGTATGGAAGATGATTTTTATGGAATAATTCTTTATTGCGTGAACCGATTTTCACCGTTTTTACTTTATTTGAAAGCACGTCATTTCACTGTAATTTTGTAGAAATTACAGGTACAATAAACACCTGCTTATACGGTTAAATTACAAACTTAGTTCAGAAATTATTTTGTAATTTTTGTTCAAAAACTATTCATTCTATCAAGTTCAAAATAATTTTCCTAGAAAGTTTTTATAAAGTTCTACTTTTGAGATTTTTTTCATATTTTTAAAACTTATGGTTCAAAAGTTAGAGGGGGGGGGACGCATATTTTTTTACTTCTGGAGCGATTATTTCCGAAAATATTTACATTATCGAAAAATGATTTTAGTAAACCACTATTCATTTTTAAATACCTATCCAACAATATATCACACGTTAGGGTTGAAATGAAAAAAAAAAATCACTCCCCACTTTACGTATAGGGGAGGTACCATAATAAATAATAAAAAAACACTTTTTATTTTACCACTTTGTCGGCGTGATTGATATACATATTAGTACCAAATTTCAGCTTTCTAGTGCTAACGGTCACTGAGATTATCCGCGGACGGACGGACGGACGGACGGACGGGCAGACATGGCGAAACTATAAGGGTTCCTAGTTGACTACGGAACCCTAAAAAGACTCATCGTATAATTATTACTTTGGAAGAACACAAGCGGGGATTCTTCAGTTTTCTCTTTTTTATATTTGAACCAGTAACTTTATACAATCATCGTGTGCGTCAAATCCGGTAGATCTGATTTTTTGCAGACTTGTTTGTGATGTTGACCCAATAAATAATGCAAGTTTGTGACCTCGAGCGCCGAACGCAACTTTGTCAAAAAACTAATAACTAGATTTTTTTCAGATTTTGGAGATTAACCCTTAAAAACTAGTTTTTACCAGTACCTTTTCAAGACATATTTAAATAAGACTAAATTTGCTACAATATAAGACAAGAATTGTCTCTGTAGACCCAATAGTTTCCAAGATAAAGCTTTTCAAAATGGAACCGTTTTTTCCAGAAGAGAAGGGGAAGGGTAAAGGATTTCGGTTCTGGGAAAAACGGCTCTATTTCAAAAAGCTTTACCTCGGAAACTACTGGGTCTACAGAGACAATTCTAGTCTCATATTTCAAATTAGGTCTTCATTAAAATTTTCCTGAAAAGGTACTATCAAAAACCAGTCCTTTGGGGTCATAATCGCCAAAGTCGGGAAAAAAACGATTTTTAGATTTTTGACAAAGTTGCGTTCGGCGCTCGAGGTCACAAACTTGGATTATTCATTGAGCCAACTTCAAAAAGAAGTCTGCTAAAAATCAGATCTACCAGATTCGACGCACAGTACCCCGCACTTTCAGGCGAATAGAACTTGTAAGCGTTTAGTTGCTATTTTCCCCCTCAAACTAGATAATGCATTTGAAGTGTAAACTTAAGTTTCCTACCAGGATCCCTGATATTGATATTCTGTGAGAGCACAGGGAAAGCTTTTAACCGAGCTAGTTTGAGGCGGCAGTACTAGCGGATAAAATAAAAATACTGTGTAAATAAAAGAGATTAGTATGCTTTTCTACACCACGCCAGTTTTGTGGATTAGTTTTCATTACCCCTATCACTAAAAGGTTATCTGGAAAAGATTTGTATTGCGTATTGATGAACAATAAAAAATATTGTACTTATTGTATTGTCGGTAGCAAACAAGCCTACAGCCCGTCTAATGGTAAATGGTCCGCAGCTTTAGCATTTATAATGTGAACACTCCTTTTATTTAGACGCGGGCAAAATCTAGGCAAATATAAAAAAAAATTGCAGAAATAAAGATCCCGATGAATTGATAACCTTCTCCTTCGAAATCTTGAAGTCGGTTGAAAAGCGTTTTGTTCCCCCACAAACTAGATAATACATGTAAAGGGTAAACTTAAGTTTATATCTTACCAGGATCCCTGATATTGATATTCCGTGAGAGCACAGGGAAAGCTGTTAGCCGGCCTAGTTTAAGACGGTAGTGAAAGCAAATAAAATATAAATCAACCTACCTATCTATAGCAACCTTTACAGCGCCCGTCTTTGGACATAGGCCTCCTCTCAACACTTCCACGCTTCTGGATCCATTGTCATCTGCATACAATTTTTGCCAGCTTATTGACAGATGTCGTTTTTCCATCTCATTGGTTGCCTTTGGTTGGACGCCTGCAGGGTTGTAGTTTGGGGACACTTCTTTTTATTATTTAAATCGATGGTCCTCGTGATTCTTTGTGGAAATAACCCAAAATTTTCAAAAACGTAAAAATGCGTATGCGTACTTTTTCTTAAAATGCTCTTAAAGTTATCGAAACTCAAAAAATATATTCAATTACTTTATGTAATAACTTTTTCTAAAAATACTCTTATATTAAAATCCGCTGCAACTCAGCCCCCGCACCATTCTGCTAAAAATTCACACCGCACCCGCTAGTGTTAATGAATTATCGATAAAATTAAACGGCAAAGCCAACCCTACTTGTTTCTATCGGCTTTCACATCTTGCATCGAGAGTTCTTGTAACGGGGAGTTTGAAGATTGGGTGTTATTGGATTGGTTTATTTTTTTGTAGATAGAGTGAAACGGAACGGAAGTGTGAGAAAAAGATGACAAGAGATGGACGGGGAGGACGATTTCAATGGTGGACGATTGTGCGTGTGTTAGGAGTTAAATCCGTGTTTCAAAAATATCCACCCACTGCTGAGTATAGGCCTCTTCTTTATGACGCCACTCTTCTCGGTCCCGTGCCAGTCCCATCCATTGCACACCCACCGTTTGGCAGATATCATCTGACCATCTGGTTGACGATCTCTACGCTGACCTTTTGGCCCATTTTAGCCACCATTCAGTAACCCCATCTCGTCCATCTCCCATCATTCCTTCTCGCCAAGTGTCTTGCCCATCTCCACTTTAAACGTGTTATGCGTTTGCCAATGTCCGATACTTTCGTTTGGCGTCGTATTTCGCTATTCCGTACTCGATCAACAAGGATAATGCCTAACATGGCTCGCTCCATGGCTCTTAGAGCCACGCTCATTTTATGAAGCACTATCTTGTTGAGAGCCCACGTTTTTGACCCATAAGTGAGCGTAGTTAAGATACATTGATTATATACCTTCGTCTTAAGGCATTGAGGGATCTTGGACTGAAGGACATCCGCCAGATTACTGAATGCAGCCCATCCTAACTGGATTCGTCTAGCGACCTCTTTCTCTTGGGTCCCTTTGCCAAAAGATAAATAATATACGTATTCATCCACAATCTCCACTTGGGAACTACCAACAATACTTATAGATGTTTAAGTAAAACAAGTTTATTGAAATCTTGGTTTTTATTAAGTACGAGTCACAACATAATCCCACATATACCTGCAGGACTATTACTTCCAGGACTAGGACTTATTAAATCCGCCCACACTGTGACCGTGTTATAGTGATAAAAATTCCCACTAGTGTCACTAATGAATTATCGATAAATTTAATCGCTTCCGAGGCGATTAGCGCCGCACTAATTGAACTCATGTTTTTAATATTGAGCTTCGTGTCGAAGATTAACCAGTAAAAGCGAGATCTCTGTTTACTCTTAGTTTTTTAAGACGTTGAGGTTTGAATACATTGGTTTTTCAGTATTGGATAAAACTATTAGAAATTATCTCACCTTTTACAGCAAAGTAAAATTAAAATTGCGAATTAACTAATAAGATTTTCGGCTATTTGCTAGTCCTTTACGCAAAAACCACTCAATGATGAAAACAATTCTTTAATTAATTGCATATTTGAGAAAACTACTATGGCGTGTAAACTGATTACCTGCCTCACATTCCTATCCATCTATACCTACTTGGCCGGAAATCTATGTTTTCCCGGCCTCTGATATTATGTACTATTTTGATTATACATATGCGGGGCTTGGATCCAACGCCTGATACCATCAGCACTATCTCTAATGACAACATAATACAATACCCTTAACATCCTCATTTGTTATCGTATTCATTAAGAATGAACCTTAACCTAACGAGTTAAGGACCATTTTTGTGTATCTAACCGAGTATTTGAATAGGCAATGATAACTTGACGTCGTTCTATACAGGGGAAAAGAAATGAGGGCTATTATTTTATATTCATTTATTGGAGACAACAAATTACAAGTATACAGTTACATAAGATATAATAGTTAACTAGGGAGAGTTTGAATTAATATAAAAACAAATTTTATTATCTGATACGTACTACTGAACTTCGATATGGTATTATTTATTTATAAATGGAACATAATTAGACAATTTCAATGTTCTACGTAAAAATATGATTTCTTTCTGAAATTACTAGAACTGATGTAAATAAGATTTTTTCTAACATATAATTAAACTGCATAATTAATTTATCTACGTCATAAAACAAAGCGATCAAGAATAATAAAGGTTTCTCCTAGTATAACATTGAATTATAGCTGTAGAAAATCATGATATTCTGATTCGAGTCATCCATCCTGCATAGTCCGAATAAGTTCCAACCACAAGCATAATTTTGCGCGCTTGTAATAATAGAAACGTTTGTATACAGGGTGCCTTGATTAATGAATGCGTTGTTAGGACAATTAACGTGAGTGTAACTTGAGAGTAACAAGCTTGAGAATATAGAATTAAATATAATAGACAATGCCGGTTATATTCACAAAACCTATAAATTACTGGTATAACTTGACCTCCATATTCGTAGCATTCACGCTTATTACGGAGTCTTGCTTAAGCTGGTTGTTTTTAATGAAGCCCTTTATCGGTATTTTGTGACTAGCAATTTTTTAGGATGATCGGTTGGACTAAGAGCTGGCTACGTCAGATATGACACAATAATGAGAGCAATTAAACCCGTCTAGTCAGATTGCTTTACCATCCTTATTGCTAGATCCGGGCATCTGGCAGCTTATGATGGGTGGAGGTCAGAATGACAGACCAACAAAAATTTTTAGTTGGAAAAAAGTAATACCAAAATAGTTAAAAACTGGCGAAGTTGTGTCATTTATAGATAACAAGGCCTATATAAACAAAAATCATTGTGAATTATTACGGAAACAAAACAGTAGGCTACTAACTACAAATAACATTATACGTTATTTGGCACTACTTTCCTCCAATAGGAACTTCTGGCTATGGTATGATATGATCTTATTAATTACATAATTTCCCAAAATATCGTATCAATTCCAGAACTCTAGGATTTGTTTTTTTAAGTGGTTTGCATTCTTTGACTTCCACCACCGTACAGCTGCCAGATATCCAGATCTAGAAATAAGCATAGTATAGTAAACTAACTAGAGGGGTTTCGGTGCTCATATTAATGTATCAAATCTGACGTAGCTAGTTCTCCGTCTAGTAGTTCTAGTGCAAATTATGATTATTCAGGGGGCCGGGCAGGAGTATTCCCCTATGTGTGGATCCGTGACGCCCTCATCAATTGAGCATTTCTTACCCGCGAGCCCGTTGTGTGGCAACCACTGCGCCACACTACCGTTTTCTTCACGAAACACTATATTGTTGTGTTTGTCAAAAACAATGTTTTTTATGCAGGATTTTGAGCGATATCCTGCAATGCTATGTAGGGGTGTGTCATCTATTTTTTCCGTGTCAAATCTATATAATTTTGGGGAATGAGTAAAAACAAAAAAATTTTCGTCATTATTATCAGTAATGAAGTCAATATATTGTGGAGCTTGAATTTCCCTCTTTTCATCATAATTCTTGGAAACGTCAAACCCGTCCTCAGTAGGTGATATATGCAAAAAATTATGATTTTTATATACAGCAAAATTAGTAAAGTTTAAATGGAACGAATGAGGTGACACACGTCCTATTAATTTATCCTCTAACACGAGATAATACATTATTATCTTTCTTTTGCCCATCCACGATTCACTCGTAATGTTTACTACAAAGTATAGCCTATGATCGACATAGTACATATTCGGACCAAGGTCAATAATTTGGTAATGAAATTCCTTTAATTTTACTGTGCGGTTAGTGTCATAGTCATATTTGTAGATATACGTATTATTAGATGTACCTTCAAAAAAATACATATTTGCTGAATTCCGATCACCCGCCATGATTAGTATGTTTTTCTTGCTAACCAACTTCTTCTTCAAATTGTCATCCAGCGAAACGGCGATGGTCTCTTTATAAACATGACCTTCTTCATCCAGCTTCCCTACCGTGACGTAGAGGATGTTATCCTTGTGGCTAATAGCCAGCCCGCGCTCCTTAGTGATCGGACGTGCATCTGGTAGGATGTCTCTTCGTTTGTAGTAAGAGCACGTATCATTACCAAGGCCTAAACAGACGCAGGCCACCGGTTGAGGTTCGTCGAGTGATGGTAGTTCGTTGAGCGGGCCTACAATATATATGTACATTAGAATCAGTAGACTTTAGCAGGATTAACTCTATAGATTCAGTTACTGACAAGCTATTTTTTGATACCAGTACATTTAAGTGAGATTAATGTTCATTATTAGGGTTCCATAGCCAAAATGGCAAAAACGGAACCCTTATTTTTTCGTCATGTCCGTCTGTCTGTCCGTCCGTTCGTATGTCACAGCCATTTTACTCGGAAATTATAAGACGTATCTTAATGAAAATTAGGCGTAAGGTGTCTTCTGTATGCTGCTATTTAGTTATGTAGTTAAATTGCAGAAAACATATTTTTAGGGGGGCGGAGCATACCTAGTTGGTTACTAAGTTCTGTTACCAGATTTCTGACTGATAAAATATAAAATAAAGTTTAAAATAAAAAAAATATGTAATCATTTAATAGCCTAATTTCTAAAGAACATAATATGGTATAATAATATACGAATCAGATGGGAAATTTATTGAAAATCCTTATAAAGCACAAGATTGCCTGAAGACGCAAACACGCGGTAAAATTAAGAAAATTACACTTTACACAAGTGCATCAAATAAATATTGCACCATTGTTTAGAAGGTTCCATTGCTTGTTTGTAAGAAACCTGTTTATTAGAGGTAATTGCGTAACCACCATTTAATTTTCGTGCGATTTTATCCCACAGATATTCCGTAGAAACATTGCCTATTTTTAAGTTTTGCACAAAAGACATAGATTTAGACTGCTTTGGAACAAGCAGACTTGCAACGTATGGTCTAGTATTTTATCGGATAGACCCACGTGAACTATACATATACCAAATTGAAGCTAAAGAATAAAGCTATCGAATTGTGCAAGACTGATGCGTCTTAAACGTGATTAAAAATAAATAGGATTTAAAATCAACATGAAGAAGGAGTGTAATTTTGACGTAAAATTTTCACGCCTTTTTCCGAGTTAGATAAAGAATTCTGAAAAACTACGACAATAATTTTTAATTCAATATTTGGAATCTATTGACTATTAAATAAGTTTTTAAATTATGTACATGAATAATTAAAATGTTGCTACCTATTCCTATTTATTTAGTGAAAACTCTAGTAACAGAACTTAGTAACCGACTAGGTACATGTAACTAAATAAAATAAAAATTTTTTTACCAAATATCAACATATTGCACATCAATCGATAGGTGTTTAAAAATGACATAAAGGTTTTTTTGAACATTTTGTGAGTAAGTGAATGATTTCAGAAACAATCGCTACGGAAGTCATAAAAATTGTGCCCCCTCCCCCCTGTAACTTCTGAACCGTAAGTCCAAAAAATATGAACAAATTTAAAAAGGCCGTATACTACGAAAATTGTTTTGAACATTATCGGTTCAGCCATTTTTGAATTATGTCCAAAAAACTTATTCCATTGGCATCAGATACGACCTTTTGGTATTAGTTTGGTTCTTATTCCATGTAGGCACGGAACCCTCCATTATGCGTGGTCCAACACGCACTTGGCCGGGTTTTTTTTTAATATGATAAACAAAAAGTTCTTAATTATTTACGATAATTGTTCACTCTAGTTTGAGTACTAGTTTCCGTTAAATATAGTTTTTTGCTTACCATCATTCCCCTCGACACGCACATAAATATTTATTAAGGTCCTTATTGGTTTTTTTTCCGGTTCAATTGTAGTGTTACAGCTTATATTAATAGACCCAAAAAATAAAACTAAGACTGATATCAAAACTAAAGGCATGGCAAAGCGGATATGTAGTATCAGGTGAACGTAAAGAGAAAAATGTGCTTTGCTTGCACATTTTTCTCTTTACGTTCACCTGATTAGTTTGGAGTGCCTGACCGAAATATATATTTTTTTTATTGAGCTGTTGGAAGTGAACTGAAATTGGATTTCGATAACAAATATAGATTTTTAAGGCAGCTGGTATAGGTATTTTAATGAAATCATGTACTAATGCAATTTTATAGACTGCGTACATGTTCGGGTGTGTAGGTAGGTATGTAGTTTTTCGCGTAATAGGAATGACGATTATATATTTTTTTTTTTAACGCAACGGCTGATCCATTAATGTATCCATGTAATCCATTATAGCATGGTTTATCTGAAAGCATATGAGAAATGGTTCAATTCTGTGTACAACACCCCACGTTTGAATACTTACAGGGCTAGAATTAATTAATTTAAATTAAGCTTCATATGAATATCGCTTGGTTTAGAGCCGAGCTAACGTGTATACGGGAGGCGTATATTACATGTCAAAGGTATTTTTATAAACTATTTTTCGTAATATATACTTTAGCTCCAATGCATGCAGGAACTAAAATTCAGTTTTATGCTAGGTCACGCGAGGTCGACAACTCACAGATCCACTAACCTAACCCTCATAAACATTTTTCAAACCTCATTTAGTAAAATTATCTTTGGTTTGTTTTGTTTATACCACGGCAATGAAGCTTATGGTCCGCCTGATGGTCAGCAGTTACCGTAGCCTATGAACGCCTGCAACCCCAGAGAATTACCATGCGCGCTGTCTATCTTTTCAGAACCTATACACTCCTTTTTTGAAGAATCTCATACTGCAGCCCGATGGGAAAACCTAGGCCGGAAGTTTATTCGACAACCGCAGCGTTTATGGGAGGAAAATCCTCTTAAATCCAACAGTGTGCGACCCTTTAGGCTGCAGGGTGTGAGGATGAACACCCTGCCGCCGGCGAGCGGTGCGGTGATAAAAAGCTGCCAAGCATAACAACAAGCGCGACTGTCAGTGATTAATAAGGACAAACAATTATTTAGTTAAATTAAGATTGAAGTACGTTTAAAATGAGCGGGTAAGAGTTTAATTATAATTACTTTCTAGTAAAAAAAGACTCATCGTATAATTATTACTTTGGAAGAACACAAGCGGGGATTTCTCAGTTTTCTCTTTTTTACATTTAAACCAGTAACTTTATACAATCATCGTGTGCGTCAAACCCGGTAGATCTGATTTTTGGCACACTAGTTTGTGATGTTGACCCAATAAATAATGCAAGTTTGTGACCTCGAGCGCCGTACGCAACTTTGTCAAAAAACTAATAACTAGATTTTTTTCAGATTTTGGCGATTAACCATTAAAGACTAGTTTTTGACCGTACCTTTTCAAGACAGTTTTAAAGTAGACTAACTTTGCTACAACGTTTTTCCCAGAAGACCAGGGGAAGGGTAAAGGATAAACGGTTCTGGGAAAAACGGTTCTATTTCGAAAAGCTTTATCTCGGAAACTATTGGGTCTACAGAGACAATTCTAGCCTCATATCTCAAATTAAGTCTTCTTTAAAATTTTACTGAAAAGGTACTATCAAAAACCCAGTCCTTTGGTGTCATAATCGCCAAAGTCTGAAAAAAAATTGATTTTTAGATTTTTGACAAAGTTGCGTTCGGCGCTCGAGGTCACAAACTTGGATTATTCATTGGGCCAACATCAAAAAGAAGTCTGCTAAAAATCAGATCTAGCGGATTCGACGCACAGTACCCCGTACTTTCAGGCGAATAGAACTTGTAAGCGTTTAGTTGCTATTTTCCCCTCAAACTAGATGCATTTGAAGTGTAAACTTAAGCTTCCTACCAGGATCCCTGATATTGATATTCTGTGAGAGCACAGGGAAAGCTTTTAACCGAGCTAGTTCGAGGCGGCAGTACTAGCGGATAAAATAAAAAAACTGTGTAATATAGATTAGTATGCTTTTCTACACCACGCCAGTTCTGTGGATTCGTTTTCATTATCCCTATCACTAAAAGGTTGTTTGAAAAAGATTGCTTTTTTAGCAATAATACCGTCTTTCACGCTTCACGCTTACTGATAACATTAAGTTTTTTTTGCTTTTTTTATTACGAGTATTGATGAACAATAAAAAATATTGTATTGTATTGTCGGTAACAAACAAGTCTACAACCCGTCTAATGGTAAATGGTCCGTAACTTTAGGACCCCTGCAACTACAGGGGTGTTACATGCGCGTTGTCGACCATTTATAATGTGAGCACTCCTTTTATTTAGACGCGGGCAAAAGCTAGGCAAATATAAAAAGCCATTTATTCCCCCACAAACATGATAATGCATGTAAAGGGTAAATTTAAGTTTCTATCTTACCAGGATCCCTGATAATCCTGATATTGATATTCCGTGAGAGCACAGGGAAAGCTGTTAACCGTCCTAGTTTGAGATGGTAGTGCAAGCAAATAAAATATTAATCTACCTACCTGTCTATAGCAACCTTTACAGCGCCCGTTTTTGGACATAGACCTCCTGTCAACACTTCCACGCTTCTGGATCCATTGTCATCTGCATACAATGTCTTTCCATCTCATTAGTGGTCTTTGGACGCCTGCAAGGTTGTAATTTGGGGACACTTCTTTTTATTATTTGAATCAATAGTCCTCGTGATTCTTTGTAGAAATAACCCAAAATCAAAAAAACTAAAAGGGGTACTTTTTTCTGAAATTTCCCTTAAAATTTAACAGTTCTCGGAACTCAAAAATTATGTTCAATAACTTCATGTAGGTAATAACTTTTTCTAAAAATACCATTATATTAAAATCCGCTGGAACTCAGCCCCCGCACCATTCTGCCAAAAATTCACACCGCACCCGCTAGTGTTAATGAATTATCGATAAAATTAAACGGCAAAGCCAACCCTACTTGTTTCTATCGGCTTTTACATCTTGCATTGAGAGATCTTGTAACGGGGAGTTTGTAGATTGGGTGTCATTGGATTGGCTTATTTTTTGTCTGACTTTTTCCTACTATGTTTTGTAGAAAAGGTACAGCCAGCATCAGAAGTAGCAAAGTAATTCATAATCAAATGAAGATATGACACGCTCTTTCTATTGTAACAAAGTTTTACTGTAATAAATAGACACATGTTACTGAATTCAACTGAGAACAAATCAATTTTTTTTTAATAAATATGTTCTACCTTAGATGATTGGCTGTAATGCGCCTTAGCATTTACAATGCATATACACGGGAAAATTCAACCGGTGCTGCTGTGACCCGGGTGGCCAAGTGGTAAAGGCATCTGCCGCGAATGCAGAAGACGCTGGTCGCTCCCAGCCATGGGCCGCGATTCGAAAAATAAATACACACACTGGACAGACTCAGCTCCAGCCCAACTCAACCCAATGTCTCACATTGGTACAACATTGGTACAATGCGTGACCAATGTGAGACCAATGTGAGACCAATGTGAGACCAATGTTGAATGAAAATCTGTTCGAATAGCAAATGTCAATGTCGTTATAGCGTTGAGTTAGGTTGAGTTGGGTTGGAGCTGTGTCTGACCAGTGTGTGTGTTTATTTTTCGAATCGCGGCCCTGGGCACCGGAGGCCTAGGTCACTTTTTCCTTTGTATATGACATCTTTATAAGTTTAAAATGTTACTGAATTATTTATATTATTTCGGAAAACCACTGACGTTCGCAATTCATCATGAATATCATGATGATATTTTATTATTCAGTTTTACAGATTTTATAATAATTGGAAGAACAAAATATGGCATTTATTTTTGCTTATGAAAATGATAGTTTGTCCTTATAATTTAAATTCAGTGAACAATTAAGAACATTGTAATGTATTGATAATTATTTTCAGGAACGACGTTCATAGTTCCATTCACGTATTTGTATGGTATTTCTTACCATAAACAAATCTCGACCCGGGCTTCGCACGGGATAAAAAATGGTTATTTTATCCCTAAGAGATAGACATATACCATCGCAGACTTTTTTGTAGACCTTTTTATGGTGTACAATACTGTAATACATTATTTTGATTTATCTTGTAGGGTTTAGCCAGCGTTTGCAATGTAAGCGCAAAAAATGTGTTTATTTATCAAATACTCAGGTCTATAATACCTTTAAGCTGTAACAAAATCAATTTTTTTTTATCAATGCAATGGGTGAACTTTTAATTATATACCTACAGGTTTGTACGGAACCCTCGGTGCGCGAGTCCGACTCGCACTTGGCCGGTTTTTTATTAATTCTAACTCTCCCTAGTTAACTATTGTATCTTAGGTAACTGTATTATGTATACTTGTAATTTGTTGTGCCCAATAAATGAATATAAAATAATAGCCCTTCTTTCCTTTCCCTTGTATAGAACGACGTCAAGTTAGCATTTCCTATTCAAACACTCGGTTAGACACACAAAAATGGTCCTTAACTCGTTAGGTTAACGTTCATTATTAATTAATACTATAACAAATGAGGATATTAAGGGTATTGTATTATGTTGTCATTAGAGATAGTGCTGATGGTATCAGGCGTTGGGTCCAAGCCCCGCATAATGTATAATCAAAATAGTATATAATATCAGAGGCCGGGAAAACATAGATTTCCGGCCATGTAGGTATAGATGGATAGGAATGTGAGGCCGGTAATCCGTTTACACCCCATAGTGGTTTTCTCAAATATGCAATTAAATAAAGAATTGTTTTCATCATTCAGTGGTTTTTGCGTAGAGGACTAGCAAATAGCCGAAAATCTTATTAGTTAATTCGCAATTTTAATTTTACTTTGCTGTAAAAGGTGAGATAATTTCCAATAGTTTTATCCAATACACAAAAACCAATGTATTCAAACCTCAACGTCTTAAAAAACTAAGAGTATACAGAGATCTCGCTTTTACTGGTTAATCGTCGACACGAAGCTCAATATTAAAAACATGAGTTCAATTAGTGCGGCGCTAATCGCCTCGGAAGCGATTAAATTTATCGATAATTCATTAGTGACACTAGTGGGAATTTTTATCACTATAACACGGTCACAGTGTAAGCGGATTTAATAAGTCCTAGTCCCGGCAGTAATAGTCCTGCAGGTATATGTGGGATTATGTTGTGCCTCGTACTTAATAAAAATAATAGTGCGATAGAGGGCTTTCTTTTTTACTGCCCGTAGTGAGTCCACAATTTTACGTCTCCACCTGGGCATAATGCGAGTTTTAGTGCGTAGCGTGTGGTAAAATTCACATTATGGCTAGGTGTGACGTAAACTTGTTTTACTTAAACACCCATAAGTATTGTTGGTAGTTCCCAAGTGGAGATTGTGGATGAATACGTATTTTGTTTATCTTTTGGCCAAGGGACCCAAGAGAAAGAGGTCGCTAGAGGAATCCAGTTAGGATGGGCTGCATTCAGTCATCTGGCGGATGTCAAGATCCCTCAATACCTTAAAACGAAGGTATATAATCAATGTGTCTTGCCTACGCTCACTTATGGGTCAGAAACGTGGGCTCTCAACAAGGGAGTGTTTCATAAAATGAGCGTTGCTCAAAAGCCATGGAGCGAGCCATGTTAGGCATCACCCTTGTTGATCGAGTACGGAATAGCGAAATACGACGCCGAACGAAAGTATCGGACATTGGCAAACGCATAACACGTTTAAAGTGGAGGTGGGCAAGACACTTGGCGAGAAGGAATGATGGGAGATGGACGAGACGGGTTACTGAATGGTGGTTAAAATGGGCCAAAAGGTCAGCGTAGAGATCGTCAACCAGATGGTCAGATGATATCTGCCAAACGGTGGGTGTGCAATGGATGAGACTGACACGGGACCGAGGAGTGTGGCTTAATAAAGAAGAGGCCTATACTCAGCAGTGGGTGGATACGGGCTGAATAGATAAATATTTTTAAAACACGGATTTAACTCCTAACACACGCACAATCGTCCACCATTGAAATCGTCCTCCTCGTCCCTTTCGCATCTCTTGTCATCTTTTTCTCACACTTCCGTTTCGCTTCACTCTATCTCCTTACGTTCCATTCCTACATCACTACATAGTAGTAATAAAACACTGTCGCTGTTCGCTGTTTATCCCTATGTATGCTTAGATATTTAAAACTAAGCAACGGATTTTGATGCGGTTCTTTTTAATAGATAGAGTGATTCAGGTGGAAGGTTTATATGTATAATACATGTATAATATAGCAGAGAAACACTAATAATTTTAGAGGTTTCTAATGTGATGTCGTAAATAAACACATTTTTTGCGCTTACATTGCAAACGCTGGCTAAACCCTACAAGATAAATCAAAATAATGTATTACAGTATTGTACACCATAAAAAGGTCTACAAAAAAGTCTACGATGGTATATGTCTATCTCTTAGGGATAAAATAACTATTATTTATTAAATCCGCCTACACTGTGACCGTGTTATAGTGATAAAAATTCCCACTAGTGTCACTAATGAATTATCGATAAATTTAATCGCTTCCGAGGCGATTAGCGCCGCAATAATTGAACTCATGTTTTTAATATTGAGCTTCGTGTCGACGATTAACCAGTAAAAGCGAGATCTCTGTATACTCTTAGTTTTTTAAGACGTTGAGGTTTGAATACATTGGTTTTTGTGTATTGGATAAAACTATTGGAAATTATCTCACCTTTTACAGCAAAGTAAAATTAAAATTGCGAATTAACTAATAAGATTTTCGGCTATTTGCTAGTCCTCTACGCAAAAACCACTGAATGATGAAAACAATTCTTTATTTAATTGCATATTTGAGAAAACCACTATGGGGTGTAAACGGATTACCGGCCTCACATTCCTATCCATCTATACCTACATGGCCGGAAATCTATGTTTTCCCGGCCTCTGATATTATATACTATTTTGATTATACATTATGCGGGGCTTGGACCCAACGCCTGATACCATCAGCACTATCTCTAATGACAACATAATACAATACCCTTAACATCCTCATTTGTTATAGTATTAATTAATAATGAACGTTAACCTAACGAGTTAAGGACCATTTTTGTGTGTCTAACCGAGTGTTTGAATAGGAAATGCTAGCTTGACGTCGTTCTATACAGGGGAAAGGAAAGAAGGGCTATAATTTTATATTCATTTATTGGGCACAACAAATTACAAGTATACATAATACAGTTACCTAAGATACAATAGTTAACTAGGGAGAGTTTGAATTAATAAAAAACCGGCCAAGTGCGAGTCGGACTCGCGCACCGAGGGTTCCGTACAAACCTGTAGGTATATAATTAAAAGTTCACCCATTGCATTGATAAAAAAAAATTGATTTTGTTACAGCTTAAAGGTATTATAGACCTGAGTATTTGATATGAATTTCAATTTTATACCTCTACACGTTTACGAGGAAAAAGGTAGTAAGTTTAAAATTTAAAAAAATATTTTTAGTATGATTTTACTAAAAATGACTTCTTTTCGTAATTTTTCCTTTGTCTGTGCTATACGAAGTTTCTTCGTGCTAAGTTTCAAGTTTCTGAGTTTACGGGAAGTACCCTTTAGGTTTTGAGTTTCTTGCGAGTACTCAGTTTTAAAATATGCGACTTAAATTGCTATTTCTTTTGATTGCGTTGACATAAAAGTTTGGTTTTGCTACATCTAAAAGGTCCTATAGCCCGTATTTGACATGAATTTCAATTTAATACCTGCACGCGTTTACGAGGAAAAAGGTAAATAGTAGGTTTAAAATAAAAATAAAATATTTTTTGTATGATTTTACTAAAAATGTCTACTTTTTGTAATTTTTCCATTGACTATGCTATATGACGTTGCGTCGTGCCAAATTTCAAGTTTCTGAGTTTACGGGAAGTACCCCGTAGGTTTTGCGAGTGCCGAAAAACTCTAAAATTTGCAGCATAAACGACTGTATCTTTTGATTGCGTTGGCTTTTAAGTTTGATTTTTTCACAGCTCTAAGGGACAACAGACTTGAGTATTTGATATAAATTTCAGCTTGATACCTCCACGCGTTCCTGAGAAAAATGGTCTTGACAGACAGACAGACAGACAGACAGACAGACAGACAGACAGACAGACAGACAGACAGACAGACAGACAGACGGAAAACAAATTTTATTATCTGATACGTACTACTAAACTTCGATATGGTATTATTTATTTATAAATGGAACATAATTAGACAATTTCAATGTTCTACTTAAAAATACATTTTTTTTCTGAAATTAAATAAGTATTTTTCTAACATATAAACTGCATAATTGATTTATCTACGTCATACTCATAAAACAAAGCGATCAAGAACAATCAAAGGTTTCCCCTAGTATAACATTGAATTATAGCTGTAGAAAATCATGATATTCTCATTCCAGTTATCCACCCTGTATAGTCCGAAGTTCCGACCACAAGCATAATTTTGCGCGCTTGTAATAAAAGAAACGTTTGTATACAGGGTGCCTTGATTAATGAACGCGTTGTTAGGATAATTAACGTGAGCGTGACTTGAGAGTAACAAGCTTGAGATTATAGAATTAAATATAATAGACAAAAAGACATACAAATTGCCACCGAAAATATGTCATGACAATGCCGATAATATTCACAAAACCTATAGATTCTATCGCTAGTAAATTACTGGTATAACTTGACTTCCATATTCGTAGCATTCACTCTTATTACATGGTCTTACTTACGCTGGTCTAATTTTAACGAAGCGCTATGTCGGTCTTTTGTGACGAGCAATTTCTTTAGGAAGATCGGTTGGACTAAGAGCTGGTTACGTCAGATATGACACATTATTGAGAGCAATTAGACCTGTCTAGGGCATCTGGCAGTTTTGATGGGTGGAGGTCAGAAAGACAGACCAACTAAGTATTTCAGTTAGAAAAAAGTAATACCAAAATGTGTAAAAACTGTCGAACTTGTGTCATTTATACATAACAGGGCCTATATTTTAACATAAGAACACAAAATATTGTTTATTATTGTGAAAAAAAAAACATAATAATAATAATAATAAACCCGCGGGGGCAGCTTGTGGCGAGCTGACGGTGAGTGGCGACACCGCGGACCCCTATTCCAGAGGGCCCTTTCCATCTGGCCCTCGCCTCTGTGCTTGCCTTAACTGGCCGGCCAGAGTGGAGTCGCAAGAGCGGGACCTATGCTCCAGGTTGGAAGTGGAAAATGTCATAACGCCGGCGGCCTGCTGAACGGATTACCGGGATCTGGCTACCGCAGACTCCTCTCTACAACCTCACAGCCACTCTCAAGTGTTGCTCTGTTGTCGCACTGTGCGTGCGGCCATTGCGGGGCCCACTCTATGAGTTGGCGAGTCACCACCTGTCTCTTACAATTTTGAGACTGATTGTCACGGCAGGTGTCCGCTAGTCTCCTCCAATAACCCGATATCCAGTCCATCCAACATTCAAATCAATAGCCTATGACCTTAGTTCCCATCGCAGCACAAAAGTGCTGCACCCCAATAGTCTTTGCATCTGGCAGGGACTATCTCTGGATGTATAATATTGTGCGTTCGGAGATGGTATCTGCCATGTGTATCCCTCACTTTTAGATTGAATTGTTTTAAAGGGCATATGCGCTGTTAGCTTCGGCTCCACGCATGCCTCCCAAAGGTCCGGGACCCCATGGTCCCGAGATATGGAAAAAACATACAATAATAATAATAATATTCTTTATCTACACTCACATTGTAAGTTCTCTAAAACGTGTTCGGAAACGGTAGGCAATGGCTAGCATTACCACAACCGATTTTACTATGATAAGCTTTTTATCTGTGGCAGTAACGTAATTTTAACTTTACATGCTCAACTATTGATGTGTTATGAGTTTTGATGACATAATGTACACCTGCACGCTCCCGCGCGGCCGCCGACACGCGCCCGCGCGACCGCCGGCACACAAGAGTTGGCCATAGCGGTGCAATGGCGGCCATTCTATGGTTTCGTAATACGGCATTTAGGATAAATAATATGAGTGTAGATAAAGCAGTGCATGCAACTGTACGTAATTAGGCCTTAAAACACTTTTCATAAAACCACACTCATGTTTTAAGGACCCTTATTACGTAACAGTTACATAAACTACTATTATTTGCTTAAAATATGGTACAAAGAGATGGTAAGGATAACATATACCTGTACTTAAACATATTTTGCTAGTTTAGCATGCAAATGTACACTTAACTAAACTTAACCAAATACCTATCTATTAACTTCTAAACAATATTATCTAACATGCAAAACAGGTCATCTGTATTGTAAAACATCTTAGTTTTTAGCCAACGATAAAGTTGTGCTTTAAATAAATTTAGAGGGAGATTTTTAACATTATCGGGAAGGGCATTGAATATTCGTATACACATATAATAACTAATTTTCATGAAAAGGGAACTACTGGGAACAAAATCAATTACAAGTCTATTAGGGTTTCTTGTGTTCCTGAGATATTACATCTTTAGCTTTTTTGATTAGATATGGGTATTTTTTTACAAAAACAGCTGCTTCAAAAATATACATACACGGTAATGTCAAAATTTCATGCTTTGCAAATAATGGCCTACATGATTCACGTTGGGGTTCCCCACACATTGCGCTTAAGTATTGAAAGCCCTAGCCGCGTCACTGGAATAATCCCATACAAGAAGTCCATACCTTAATTGAGACGCAACATATCCGTGATATGCCATCAGTAATGTGTTCCAACCAGATATGCTGCGAAGTCGTTTGCGCACATATGTAAATTTTAAGAGCCTATCACACACTGTGTCTATGTGGTTTTTCCAGCCACAATTCATGTCCAAGGTGATTCCTAAGAATTTTACAGTATCAACTTCCTTAGTTTTTGTGTCATCTAATATTTTTCCATTGTTTCTTACACTACGGAATTGGATAAGTTGAGTTTTATTAAGATTTACAGATAAATTATTGAATTCAAGCCATTTGATTATAGATTGTATAGTATTATTAATGTCATTATTGTATTGCATTTCATCATTACATGTCACTAGAATTGATATGTCATCTGCAAAGAGCGTACATTGATGTGTAGTTATGTCTGGTAGGTCATTGACATATAGCAGAAAAAGGAGTGGTCCTAGTACACTACCCTGCGGCACTCCCTGGCTGATTTCAATGTACGAAGACCTATGACTAATTGTAGTAGAGCTTACAGAGATCTCAACACATTGCTGTCGGTTACTTAGATATGACTTTAGCCATTTCAAAGCTGGCCCTCTTATCCCAAGATTTTGGAGCTTATTTATTAGTAGGCCATGTGACACGAAATCAAATGCCATTGACAAGTCGAAGAACACTACAACTGCCGGCTTCTTACTGTCAATATTTCGAATGACACTGTTTATAAGGTTAAAAGTCGCAAGGGTCGTACTTTTATTTTTTTGGAATCCATTTTGTTCTCTTTTTAAAACCTGATATTTCTCTAAAAACGACATGATCCTTTTATGCATGGCCTTTTCGAATATCTTAGATATGACCGGTATAAGCGTTATCGGCCGATAGTTACACATTAAGGATTTGTCTCCCTTTTTAAATAGTGGTGTGACTATTGACAATTTCAAAGCATCCGGAAAGCATCCCGCCTCGAAAGATAAATTAATTAGATGAGTTAAAACTGGTACTAGCTCGTCAATACATCATTCCAGAATTTTAGTTGATAATCCGTCATAACCCGTGGAATTAGTGTTTTTTAGTGCTTGTATAATGTTTTTAACTTCGTTGTGGCTTACAGGAGTAAGAAATATGGTGTTTTTGATCAATTTAGAATTTGTGTTTTTTATGGTTGAGCTTGTATTAATACTTGTACGTTGAATTAAGTAGTTATTAAATTCATGTGCTATCTGAGTCAAGTTTTCGATCACAGTACCATCCTCGTTGATTTCAGTAATTTCATTCGTAAGGTGCTGATCCGGTTGGTCTTTGATAATATCCCAACGTGCCTTACTCTTACTTGTAGAATTTTGTATACATTTGTAATTGTGTATTTATGCAATTAAATAGCATTTTTGAATATACTTTGTATTTACATCTACTTTCTGAAGTTTTTTCTTTGTAGTGTTTAAATCGTAGAGCACGTTTATTTTTACAGCTTAGTTTCAGCCCCTTTGTTATCTATTTCTGTGTTTTACGATTTACTGAGACTCTACACCTTATGGATGGAAAACATAGATCATAAAATAAACAAATTAACACCAGTTTGTCTTGTACTTTCAATATCGCAGCCAGGCAGTTTTTCATCAGTTCCGCGCTACAAGCATGTGGCTTAGTCAGGGCTGTTGTCGTGTAGTTAGTGTAATTGTTGTACTCTCTAGAGCGCGTCAGTGCCGCCGCCAGACCGATGCATTGTTGGGTACCGTAAATAAAAATTGTAGGTCCTTTATTTAGCTTTTCAGTGCTTTTGTAGGATTTTATGTTTTGACAGATTTTGATTGGTGTTGTTACAGATAATCTTGATGTAGGCGAAGCAGCTGTTTTTTTATTAGGACTATGCATTTTTAGTGATAGGATTTCCATCTGCTTAGCAAGACCTGCTATCTCTATTTCAATTTTTTTAACCAACCTTTCCAGATTGACAATATTTGTTTGCATGTTAAGTAAATTGCCGCTTATGATATCGATGGATTTCCCTGCATATACGAGACTATGGGTGGATGGCGAAGGTGCAGTCGATAAATCTGGTCGCAGGGAGCATCGCTTTTTTTTTCTGGCGTGGTTCAGGGTTTCTACAGATGTGGATTGACATAGTGGTTTTAGCACTTTTATTTCCATAGTTAATTGTAGATTTTTTTTTATGAAGCTCACTATTTTCAATTATTTTGTCGTCCAATTCGTTTTGTGTACTTAAAAGTGCAACTTCGAGTTTCGTTATTTTTTCTTGCAGCTCGTGTTGTGGTAAGAGACAATTTGGCCCGAGCGGCAAGCCTTCCAAACTTTTAGATAATTTATCAGAAGTTGTTATTGAACTTTCTGATAATTCGTTTTCAGTGAGTACGTGTGAGTCCAAGGGCTGGGAATTATTTGATGCACTGTATGGTGAGCATGGTTTGCTTTCATTTCTTTGACTATTTTCAGTGAAACTATCCTTTAAGGGTGAAGCCGGCAAAACTATAGGATTTTCTTTGTCATATCCGCCATTTACCGGACTAAGTTCTGACTCCGAGGGGCAGCTTTTAAGAGCGTTAGTATCACCCGGTGTCGACGACTTACTTTGCTCTCTAGGCGACGATGGCATGGTAATTTCTTTGTCACATACCGGACGCAAGTTTGGCGTCGATGGACAATTCTTTGGAGTACTTGACGGGGTTGATAATTGGGCCGTATTTTTCCTAGGATTGATTTTTTTTGTTTTTCTATAAGTAATATTTGTAGTTTTATCCTCTTTTTTTGAAATACAGAATTTACACTTCCAGCTTTTCTTTGATTCGTGGTTCATTAAGTTATAAAGTTTTTCAGAGAGACCAGCGCAGTCAAACTCATAGAATTGTTTGCACGCAGAGCATAGTACGCTATTCCGCGAGTTCACATATGTCTTGCACTTGAAGCAACATACACGTGCTGCCACCTTGCGGTCGCTTCTTGTAGCTTTATGCTCTATGTTCTTCGACATTTTTATCGAACTGCTTTTTAGTTCAGAATAGGCCTTTGCAGTTCTATGTAGTTCACACCGTCTTCGGTAGATGTTGCTTCGTGGTAGTTCGCCAATTTTCACATAGATGGCGCTAAAATAAACGTATGAGGCCGTGAAATATAATTTAGTATGGCAACAATTTGGCATGTGTCAAAAGTTACAGCTGTAGCAGTACCTACGGTGATTGGACAACTGATCATTGTTTACCTTTTTCGAAGGCCAATGAAACTTAGTGGTCAATATTTTGTATATATAACGTCCGATGAGTGTCCAATTTTGTGTAAATTATTGCTTATTTATAGTTATTGTCGCATATGTGTAACCACAAAGAATAAACAATAATCACTCCGTCACAATATGTGGCACTATTTTTCCGTGTTCTTATTGAATGATAACACTGTCCGCGAATATAAGTCACTTCAGGTTTAATAACCTAAGACAATCAGTCCAAATACACTCTTTTTGCATATTTTCCGATTTAGAGATGCCGCGCCCGAAGCTCACCGTGCCTGGGGTTGCCAGGTTATATTAGGCGACAAACTATGAGTTACATTATACGTCGTTTGGAACTACTTTCACTCAACAGAAACTTTTTCTAATGATATAATCTAATACCTTATATAATTTCTCATAATATTGCATCAAACCCAGAACTCTAGGATTTGTTTTCTTGAATATATACTCCCACCACTTTACAGCTGCCAGATATCCGGATCTAGAAATAAGCATATACTATGCTGACTAGAGGGATTTCGGTGCTCTCATTATTGTATCTGACGTAGCTAGTTCTCCGTCTAGTAGTTCTAGTGCAAATTACGATTATTCAGGGGGCAGGGCAGGAGTATTCCCCTATGTGTGGATCCGTGACGCCCTCATCAATTGAGCATTTCTTACCCGCGAGACGGTAGTGTGGCACCCACTGCGCCACATTACGGCTTTCTTCACGAAATACTATAATAATATTCTTGTTTTTGTCAAAAACAATGTTTTTTATGCAGGATTTGGAACGATATCCTGCAATGCTATGTAGGGGTGTGTCATCTATTTTTCCGTGTCAAATCTATATAATTTCGGGGAATGAGAAAAAACAAAAAAAAATACGTCGTTGCTATCAGTAATGAAGTCAATATAATAATATTATGGAGCTTGAATTTCCCTCTTTTCTCCATAATTCTTGGATACGTCAACCCGTACTCAGTAGGTGATATATGCAAAAAAATATAATTTTTATATACTTACAGCAAATTATTTATTTATTATTTGTTTATTTTATCTAACACGAAATAAAACATCATTACCTTTTTATTGCCTTTTCAAAATTCACTCGTAATGTTTATTACAAAGCATAGCCTATGATCGACATAGTACATATTCGGACCAAGGTCAAGAAATTCGTGATGATTTATATGCGGTCAAGCAAGAAATGTTTATCTTAAATTAAAAGGATCTGATGTATGTCCATAGTAAACCGCGTAACCAACCCTCTCAGGATACTTGATTGTCAAATGTATTAACTTCAACTTCACTGAGTCAATTAATGGATGTGAATTGTTCACCCGAGTTGCTAAAGGGGCCACGGTTTTTAGAAAGGTGCCATTCATTTATTACGTGAGACGATTTATGATTTGTAAAATTGGTCATGGTAGTCGTTTTCGACTAATTCGGGTGTGCAGATTTCGAAAATAATGTCTATTTTGAAATCCAAGATGGCGGCCATACACTTTTTTTTGGTAAAAATCATTATGGTAGTCGTTTTCGAATAATTCAGGGGTAGATTTCGAAAATAAAGACCGTTTTAAAATCAAAGATGGCGGAAATGGTAAGTTTTGTCAAAATCGTCATGGTAGTTCTTTACGACTAATTCGGGTGTGCAGATTTCGAAAATAATGTCCCTTTTTAAATCCAAGATGGCGGTCATACAATTTTTTGGTAAAAATCGTTATGCCAGTCGTTTTTGTAGAGATGGCGGTCATACAATTTTTTGTTAAAAATCGTTATGGCAGTCGTTATTGTAAATTTTGAAAATAAAGACCGTTTTAAAATCAAAGATGGCGGAAATGGTGAATTTTGTCAAAATGTTCATGGTAGTCATTTTCGACTAATTCGGGTGTGCTGATTTCGAAAACAATGTCTGTTTTGAAATCCAAGATGGCGTTCATACACTTTTTTCTTAAGAATCGTATGAGTGTCGTTTTCGCTTAATTCGGGGATGTTAATTTCGAAAATAAGGACCGTTTTAAAATCGCAGATGATGGAAATGGACAATTTTATTGAAATCGTCTTGATTTCGACTCATTTGGGTGTGTAGATTTCGAAAATAATGTAGTGGGTGTAACAGGACAATTTTTGTAAAAATCGTCATGGTAGTCATTTTTACTAATTCAGGCGTGTAGATTTCAAAAACAATGTCTGTTTTAAAATCCAAGCTTTAGTAAAAATCATTATAGTAGTCGCTGTTGATTAATTCGGGGATGTATCGATAGTAAACTCTGTTTTAAAATATTAGATAGCAGTGATGAGCTTTTTGCGAAAATCGTTTGGAAATTTCGACAACCCTAAAGCCCTTTCACAAACCGCAAAAACTATAATATATATATTATAATTTATAAATAATAAAGTTATTAGTATAAATACAAAAAAAATCTTAAAACTATAAACTCTAATCTTAATAAAATAATAAAATAATCTTATGTATAGAAACAAAAATTTAAGTAAGTACCAATAATACATATAAAAATAATTACTATTACTAGCTGTACCCGCGGCTTCGCCCACGTGTGTGGGAGGTTTTTCAATTTAATTTACTATCCAGGCCATTAGTGTAGAATTTACGCATTCTACATACAAATATCCATCTAAATTTATTAGTTCATCCGTGATAAAGATAACTGACTAAAAGGCGTGCGTCGAGACCTGCAAATGCTAATGGCCGAGTTCCTGCAGGAGAACATGCTTCGAACAGAGGGTCAAACGCTGAAGGTATGAGCGTGAGGTAGCGTGTGAGCGCAACGTCCCAGCGAAAACTGCTTTTACAGCAGCAGGCCAAAGGCAGCAAGAATTGTTTCAGCAGGAGCATGAAAGGGTCCCCACAAAACTCAATGGTCAAGTTTTTTGATGAACCCGAACGCCGAAGCCGTGACGCGGTGAGCGGCAATATCGCGAAAGCCATAGGGCGAGTACCGCGCAGGACCCAGGCCCGGAGGATCGTAGCGAGAATTGCTTCAGCAGAAGCAGCGTGTCAGGGACCGGACATAACTCAATGGCGAAGTGTCTTAGCGAACTCGAGGGCTGCGGACACGAGGGTGAGCGGAAATGTATGTGAAAGTCAAAGGCCGAGTACCGCGTAAGGTCCAGGCTCGGAACATCGCAGCGAGAACTTCTTCAACATCATCATGACAGGGACCGGACATAACTTAAAGGCGAAGTGTCTTAGCGTACCCGAGGGCCGGAGGCCCGATGGTGAGCGGCAATGTCTGGGAAAGCCATTGGCCGAGTACCGCGTTAGGCCCAGGCCCGGAGCGTTGCAGCGAGAATTTCTTCAGCAGCAGCGTGACGGCTAGCAGCTAGTAATTTATAGATTCATGACTACCCTTTTTATTGCAATCAGCTGTTAAAGCGATATAAAACATGTTGCTCTCACAAACGGTACAATTTTTGCTGTCGGGTAAATCGAAATGGATAAATCTTAACTACCTGTTTTATTAGTTTTTACGTATATTGTAAGTAGTTTTCCTGTATTGATAAACATATTATTTTTACGTTGAGAATAAAGTACCTCTAGGTATTCATGGATCACAATATATGTCCGGATACTTTACAATTTCCAAAACGAAGTAACACGTTTTAAAAATATTTAAACCGCAATCCTTAAATTGGGAAAGCATTTAAAAATCCATGGTTTAAACCTCGGCGGAACGCAACAGACCGAATCGCTTAATTTAATCTAAAGACGTAGACGTCCTTAAATAATGTTTGTATACTGTATACAGGGTACCTATACAGCGCCATCTGTGAACACTTTTGAAAATTATGTTTTTAATAAGCAGAATAAAAACTACCCTATATGTTGCTCCGGGGTATAAACCGTTATTATACAAAATTTCGTAAAATTCTGTGGAGTAGTTTTTACATAGTGTTCGGACAAATTCACAGACAGACAGACAAGAATTCCAAAAATCACTGAAATGTATTCAGTCAACGTTTCTAAGACCCTGCGAATAAGTTTTTTTAAAATATCTTCAATGTACATTTTTTTCTCCTTACGCGTTTATTACATGTATAGATAGTATTATACATCCCCTCTAACGATTCGACAAGCCCCAAGCAAACTGTCTTTTAAACGAGTACTCTACAAATACCTGCTAGATAAACTCTAGTAGGACCACCCCCCCTACTACCCCCATCCCCCGCACACATGAATGAATATATGTTTATATGTTGTATATATTTATCTATATTTATTATGTATATTTATTTTTATATTTGTCATCATATTTATAATTATCTACAAATTATCTGTATTGTATATGTAAATAGGTATCTGTAAATATTTCTTAGTTAGAAATTAGTATATTAGACAAATTTCACAATCTCATTTTCTCGCTGCACCCACTTTAGTAAATATCTGTTTGGCCCTAATGGTTGACTGGTAGAGAATGCCTTGAGACATTATGTCCGCCTTTTGTCGTTTTTTTTATTTTTGTGCAATAAAGCTTAAAATAAATAATAATAAATGAATAAATACATTTACATTAGTACTTTTTATAGTTTAAAAAAAAACATTGGTCTTTTAAATCAAAAATAAGATTTTTCTTTTAAAACTTCAAAGAAAAAGAATATTCTTTATCAATAATCTCCTAAATTATTATTTTTATTAAACTACTCCTTGAAATAATATTTTTATCTTTTTCCATAATATCATTAACACTATTTATTTTTCTTAAAACATCCTTTTTCAATAAAATTAATAACTTTAACTCAAACTATACTAACATGTTTATTAACAGGAATATTAATTAATACATATTGATTTTCAATCATCTGATTTTTTTACGTTCTTTGGAGGGCTATTAGTTTTATTCATTTATGTATCAACAATTGCTTCTAATGAATTAAGTATAAAAAAAAATTATAACAAATATTTTTATTTGTTTTAGTTTTATTAAAATTATAAGTATATTATTTGTTATTAATCTAATTTAATAAATATATCTTTTTATAATGAAATAAATATTTTTTTAATAAGAAGTAATTTTTCAATAATGAAAATAAAAATAGTTTATCTAAATTATATAAAAATCAAACATTTTTAATAATAATAATATTCCCATCGACCCACCCACCGACCCGAGACCGAGACCGTGACGAGGGAGTCGACCCGTTGACCACGAACGCTGTAAAGTGTTTGAAACGTCGGGATGTAATTTAAACTCAATACACGCGATAAAATCCGTTTTTAATTGTTTTATTTCATGAATAATAATATTGATTGTTTATCCTTTAGTGATAGTAATAAAAATTACTAATATTTTTTTGGACCTTTACGTTCCTGACAAATTATAAACCTTTACGAAAATCTCACCCCATTTTAAAAATTATTAATGCATCATTTATTGATCTCCCCTCTCTCTCTCTCTCTAATATTTCAACATAATGAAATTTTGGATCTTTATTATGTTTATTAATTCAAATTTTTACTGGATTATTTTTAACTATATATTATACAGCAAATATCGAAATAGCTTTTTATAGTGTAAATTATATTTGCCGAAATGTTAATTATGGATGATTAATCCGAACCTTACAGGCTAATGAAGCATCATTTTTTAAATTGTGTTTATTTATTTACACATTTGTCGAGGAATTTACTATTATGAATCTTTGTAATTTAAAATACACATGAATAGTAGCAGTATAACTTGAATTGGAGCTCGACCAGTAGATGACCCTTATATTATTACAGGACAATTACTCACTGTTATTTATTTTTCTTACTTTATTTAAAACCCTTTAATAAATAAATACTGAGATAATTTAATTTTTAAATAAATTAATGAGCTTGTTAATAAAGCATATGTTTTGAAAACTTAAGAATGTATTTCGATACTATAAATTTATACTAAAAATAATAAAAATAAAAATGAATACCATTAAATAATATTAAAAAAATTAAAGAAATAGGTAAATATCTTTTTAAAGCTAAATGTACTAATTTATCATATCGATGTCGAGGTACCACGAACCCAAAAAAAAAATTAAATAAATGCTGACTTTAAGTAAAAAAAATCTTAAATGAAAACGGAATAACACGCCCGCGCTGTACCGGTGCACAGTATCGAGTGGGGCCGATGCGTGCCTTAGTGGTCATGCAGAACTATGATAACTTAATACATATTACAACGCAGTGTAAAAAAGTACGGTGTGGTTATGCGAAATTGTTTTAACATGAGTTAAAAGAGATACGCGTAACTCAATGACATGAAATCAAAAAACGTCTATCTTGTTTTTTTAAATATCTCGGTAACTAAAAACATTTTTCGAATTTTTATTTTCGTATAATTTAAAGCATAATATCTAAATTAATTTGGCACTGGTTAGGCGTATTTTTATTATTTCAAGATAACAGAGATTGGGTTGACACGGCAGACTTTGATTATGAAAAAAAGAATTGTCAAATTAAGTGAGATACGATGTTTCCAAAGACATCAACCAGACATCAATTTGTGATAATCACAGAAAAACAAGAGTGTATGTAGAGTGACCAAGCGTGTCGTCAATAATTTAAAACTTTTTTTTTACTTTTTTTTAGCGCAATCATACTAATATCAACATACTGGTATCAAACAATAGCTCGTTATTTTATGAATCTGTAGTACCTAATTATTAATCCTGCTCACGTCTACTGAATCATTCTGTATAGTAAAATCGGCCAAGTAAATAACAGACATTTTACAAAAACCGGCCAAGAGCACGTCGGGCCATGCTTAGTGTAGAGCACCGTAGTTGCGGCCTGTTACAATACATCCGTTCAAACGATCGTTTATGAAGGGATATTTTGCAGCACTTACGTCATTTTACTATGCATCTATTGAGTTATAATATAACTCGAAATTGACGCAACCCATTTTATTCAATGTAGTATTCATTGAAAGTGCTTATCAGGTCTGACTTCCATGAATTTTCAAATTTTTTTTGACCCACGGTTCAAAAGTTAAAGGGGGCCCTTCTTAAAATTGTCGGAGCTATTTACGAAAGTATTAGTTTTATCCAAAAATTGTTTAAAAATACCCTTATTGTTTATTAAAGACCTATCGACCGACCCACCCACCGACCGACCGACCCACAAGACAGGGTTGGAGCCAAAAAAAAATCACCCACACTTCATGTGAGTTACCCTAATAATTAATCTATTTTTAGATTTTGTTTTACCACTTTTTCATGTGATTAAAACGTGATTAAAACATACTCATACCAAATTTTACTTTTTTAGGGTTCCGTAGTCAACTAGGAACCCTTATAGTTTCGCCATGTCTGCCCGTCCGTCCGTCCGTCCGTCCGCGGATAATCTCAGTGACCGTTAGCACTAGAAAGCTGAAATTTGGTATTAATATGTATATCAATTACGCCGACAAAGTGGTAAAATAAAAAGTGGATTTTTTATTATTATTAGGGTACCTCCCCTATACGTAAAGTGGGGAGTGATTTTTTTTTTCATTTCAACCCTAACGTGTGATATATTATTGGATAGGTATTTAAAAATGAATAGGGGTTTCCTAAAATAATTTTTCGATAATGTAAATATTTTCGGAAATAATCGCTCCAGAAGTAAAAAAATATGCATCCCCCCCCCTCTAACTTTTGAACCATAAGTTTTAAAAATATGAAAAAAATCTCAAAAGTAGAACTTTATAAAAACTTTCTAGGAAAATTATTTTGAACTTGATAGAATGAATAGTTTTTGAAAAAAAATACAAAATAATTTCTGAACTAAGTTTGTAATTTAACCGTATAAGCAGGTGTTTATTGTACCTGTAATTTCTACAAAATTACAATGAAATGACGTGCTTTCAAATAAAGTAAAAACGGTGAAAATCGGTTCACGCAATAAAGAATTATCCCATAAAAATCATCTTCCATACTTTATGCTCGCGCGCAATAGTTTACTTAATTTGCCGATAGATGTCGCTGTACGTGGAACTCTCATATCATATCCTACATGGCGGTGTTATTAACTCTTAAGTGGGGACACTTACTGTGACGGACGGAAAACTACGGAACCCTACAGTGAGCGTGGCCCGACACGCTCTTGGCCGGTTTTTAGTACTAAACATCACTGAGCAAATCCGGGGACAGACTGACGGACAGACAGACGGACATGGCGAAACATTAAAATTGAAATTAATTATAGTGAATCGGTTAAATTAATAAGAATTTTTTTTATCCTCGTCCTGCCCAGGCTTTAAATTTGGACTTGCTAAATATGCCTATTGTCATTCTTAAAGGGCAATATATTTGGCAAGGCGTTCCTGCGAACAACTTTCGCTTAACGTTTCAACTAGCATATAAAATATTTCACTAGTGTATTTTTTGAATACAAAGGCAGGACTATACCTACTGTTTTTTTTGGTATTAGGTTAATATCTTTTGTTCTTTTAAAATGACATTGGGCATAATAGGCAAAATCATCAGAATTATATTTTTCCTTCTCTAGGGTACATTTAAATAAATATTCTAAAGTTACTGAAAATCATATTTTTAATTTTTATTCAGTCCAAAAATCTATCATGGATCGGGTCATATTGAGAAAGATTTTATGATGAGATATTGATTTTATATTGTTTTACGACTATACCTATAGGTAATATCGAAGAAAAATCGTGAAAGTTGATTTAAAATGACTAGCTTTTGCCCGCGACTTCGCCTGCATAGAATTAAAATTCGCCATGTGGAAATAATAAAACGCCTTAGTGACATGTAAGAGCAAATATTAATTTAGTGCATATGCTATTTCAAGTCAAGAGTCAGCAACAACTCTATACAAACTTCCACCCCCTTAAGGGATGATTCCTGGGACAAAAACTATCCTATATCCTTCCCCGGGACTCAAACTATCTTCAAACCAAATTTCATCTAAATGGGTTCAGTAGTTTTAGCGTGAATAGGTAAACAGACAGACACACAGACACACTTTTGCATTTATAATAGTGATAGGTATATTATGGATATACATATAAGTACTTATGCCTCCAATTTGAATAAGCGTTTCCAGCGTTTCTCCCAGCGTTTTTTCCACGGCTCAATTTAAGCCTGGGGTTCCCTTGGCAATCTGATGAATTGATAAATCCTATGTATTGCCGCAGGCAGTTTTTACGAACCGAAGTAAAGGGGAAATACGCCTTAAATATTGGGATACACTCCGGTTTCCTAACGATATTTTCCTTTCCAAAAAAAGCGACTTGTATTTATTTATTTAATCATAAACACGTTTACATGACATTACAGTTAAACTAATGCGCCATGAAACTATAATACAATTACAATAACATTTAAAAATAACATTAAACAACAAAATATAACAGATTACATAACAGTTGAACATCTTTTATCCATCCCCTCACAGAATTTCAAACATTCACTATAAACAGTTGTCCATCGCCACGCAAACAGATCACACTCTGGTACTGATGTCAAGAACGCATTTAGTTGTGTGAGAGCACGAGGGAGTGGCGAGTTCTTGCGCGCCTGAGTGCGCGCCTCTGGTACCATTAAGAGGTCGCGTTGCCGGGGCCTGAGGGTCATCCTAGGGACGTCGGGAACGAACAGTCGCACAAGACGACCTACCAGCTCTGGACAGTCAGACTCGCCGCGCAGGACTCGACATGCGGTAATAAGCAAACAGAAGTTGCGCCTAACCTCCAACGAGTTGTACCCGAGCATTCCTAACAAGTATTTTGTTGGGTACAGGAATTGGTAGTATCCATACATTTTTTTATATAGGAACCTCAGAAAGGCTTTTTGGACCTTCTCCAGCAGCAAGGTGTACGTTGATTCGTGTGGGTGCCACACAATCGACGAAGCCTCCAGCTTGCTTCTAACCAAGGCGTTGTAAACCAGCTTAATCGCTAATGGGTCCATGAAATCACGCATGTTGCGAGTTACAAAGCCTAGTCTTCGATAGCAGTCAGCAGCAAGAGATAATATGTGCTCGTGGAATGTTAGACGCGTGTCGAAGACTACCCCAAGATCTTTAACTGAGAAGACACGCAATATGGTTTCGGATCCCAGCACGTATTGCGCCAATACTGGATCACTCGAACGACTGAAGGTACAGACACAGCACTTCTCAAGGTTGAAAAGAAGTTTGTTATCTATACTCCACCAGTGAACTAGGTTGATATCCTCTTGTAATGACTCACAGTCAGATTTTTGCCCCACACCGAATACCAACTTCAAATCGTCAGCGTAAAGGAGACATTGAGATGTCTTTAGAATTGACTGGAGATCATTTATTTTATCATTATCCCAAACAGGAAAGATCCTAATATGGAGCCCTGACTGACACCAGATCGAGTATGATATGGGGCCGAGACAAAGCATCCATGTCGAACATATTGCTCCCGATCACGTAGATAACTTGCGAAAAAGAACAGTAATCTAGGAGAGAAGCCAATTTGGTCCATTTTTTCCAATAGCACATCATTATCTACGCGATCGAAAGCTTTCCTGAAGTCAAAATAAAGGACATCAACCTGGATACCCCTATCAAGACGTTCAGAGATGATGTCTACCAAAGTTAGAAGATTTGTGTTTACGGAGCGATAAGTTCTGAAACCATGTTGGGCGTCACGTAAATATGGCCTAACTTGCGTTGATAGGGTCCGATGGAGTATAGATTCAAACAACTTTGCCAGCGTGGAAAGAACGGCAATTGGTCTATAATTCTCTACCGCTGTCGTGTCACTCTCACCCCCTTTTGGGATCGGCCTTACTCTTGACATCTTCCAGCGACGAGGGTAACTTCCAGACGAGAGTGCCAAATTGAAAATATATAATATCGGGTTCTTAAGGCTCTCGGCACATCCTTTCACAATATACGCCGGTATGTTATCTGGCCCTACAGAGCAGTTGGACTTAAGTCGCTTTATTGCTGACTCAACCTCCCCCATCGTTAATGACTTAATATCGATGAGGTCAGCACCAGCTCCACGACTGCGATTACTAGTTTCGACTGAATTCAGACGCGGAACGTCGGGCAAGAATACTCCCGAAAAATAATTAGCGAATGCACCAGCCGCCTCACCTACAAATTTCTCTCCATCCACAGTCACACTAGGGACAAACCCACCCTTTGACTTAAGACTGTGAAGGTATTGCCAAAATGCACGAGGATTGTCTCTAACCTTACTCTGAATGCGATCAAGGTAGTGTTTGTAAGCTGATGCTATACGCTTTTTTACTGCAGACCTCAGCTTCGAAAACTCATCATACACGTTTGTATCCTGAGTAGCCAGTATTCCATTTTCGATGAAGTTCACTTTTTCGTTTTAGGGCATTAATAAGATCTGCAGTATACCAGACGGGGTAACGTCTACTAGGCTTTCTTGATCGGATTCGTTTCGGGATACACAGGTCAAATGCTCCATACAACGAGTTATAAAATGTATCAACGGCAGTGTCAACATCTCCAGCACTAAGAACTTCCAGCCAGCAGATCTCGGAGACTAATTTATAAAGGAGCTCATAGTTACCTTTAGAGAAGTTCCAGTCCCGTTGCATGTCCACATTGCTAGGATCTAATTCTTCAACCTGGGGTCGGCGTACGAAACAATCCGTTGCAACCGAAATCTCCAGAGGAGGATGATACGCATCCGAATTCGGAACTAGGCCAGCTTCCGTCATCTCTAGAACCACGGTATCGGAAATGCGTTCTGACACCAGTACGACATCTAGCTTACTACCATGCAAATTCCTCACATCATTCGTCTCTTTTAAGCCACAAACAGCTAAGAAATAACAATAATAAGTCAGAACATTTTTGGATGCATAGACTGGATTTAAATTCAAGTCACCAAATATTAACACTACACCCTTCAATGTGTCAATCACTGACTCTATGGTTTGAAACCAAGTAATATAAGTTTCGTCTGTTGCACCGGGAGGAATGTACACCACGCAAGCATGACACGGCACCTGTCCAATAGCGAACGTTGCCCATAAGTCTTCACCAAAGGGCGTCTCCAGCTCCCGACATCGCCGTAGCAGAATCCCAGGCCGCGCCGCTAGAAGCACGCCGCCGCAGCGCGCGCCCGTGGCGCGGTCCCGGCGCAGCACGCTCCATCCGCCGCACGTGAGCTCAGCATCATTGACGGCATCAGTAAGGAATGACTCGGTTACTGCAACGACATCACATTCCAAAGACAGAAGATTTTGCCTAAAATAATTAAGCTTCGTGTTGAGGCCCCGGACATTTTGGTACACGATGTCTATCGTCGTCCCTACTCCCTGCCTGCCGTCTGGAGCTACCTGGTTCCGTACTGGTTCTGTAGACCGATCTACGAAAAAACCAAGGCTTAATGCGAGCGTTCTCAGGCCAAACTTCTGCCGAAAGGCATTTGTCGTAGAGTTCACGCGGGACACCTATTTTGTACGGTTTGTACGCTCCTTTAGGCTTGAGCTCCTCGATCGTACAAGTTTTTTCAGGAAACATTGTTTTTAGGTAATCATGTATCTCATTAGCGCCTGACATCATGTTCCAGAGGTGTAGGTATTTGCGGAACTCCACCGCCTTAAGTGTTGTAACGTCAGGGCCCGCTGTGCCCCGTAGAGAAGAGAAACGTTTATTGTCAGGTTTAGCTGGATCCTTTCCTTTACTTGGAGCAGGGTTTCCACCATCCTTGCAGTCCGTATCAATTCCTTCATCTGCAGGAGTGCCAACCGTCGGCATCAGGCTGCTTTCTCTGGACAACTCTGCCTCACCTGTTTCACCACGCGAGTCAACCCCTGTGACGCCTACTGTACCATTCATCAAGTGTTCTGGATGTTTTAATTTTTGTGATCTCCGGGATTTGCGTCTCCTTTTTGACTTAGGCACTGAGGCTTGACCACTGGACTCCTGACTTCCTGGTGTTTCGCAACGACTGTCATTTGTTGACGTGAGCTCCAATTGCCCTAGCCTCTCACTTACCAATTCTAGCTTGATAGAGCAATCAGCAAGTGCAGTATGATATTTTGTAACAGCAGCTAAGGCGTCAGCCAATTGTTCTGAGAGCAAGCTAATTTGGTCCCGAATCTGTTTTATTTTAGAAGCCAGAAGCGCTGTTTCTCCAGCTGCCTGACTTTGTAGAATAGGTTCACTCTTGTCCGGTTCTGACTGTAGTTGTGGTGTAGGCTCATCACTCCTGATCCTAACTGAAATATTTTTGATGGTGAGCGGCGTGCCAACCGGAGTCGCACAATTTGGTCCAGTGTTTACATGAGTGGCACAGCACTTGGGGCAGGCCCACGCCTCTCTCTGTTCCAGCGGTATTTGTTTATTTATGCATGTTAAGTGATACAGCTTACCGCACCCTTCCAACATACACTGGATGTATTCGTCACCAACTTCAAGCTCAGACCGGCAGCCTTGGCACATTAATTCCGCACTGTCGCTCCTTTGTATCAAACTCATGTTGTCGTTTTAGTAAGCACCAAATAGTGTTCAAGTTAGCACAACAAAACAGCCGACCGGCGTAGCACTTTCCGGAACACGTAACTTGCGTAGCACTTCGTAGCGACGTGGCGTAGCCAATGCTTGCGGCAGTGGTGACGTCAGCGCGCACGCGATGCTATGGTATATTTCGTTGCGAGCACAGAACGATGCGTGGCTCAGCGGCCAAGACGGCGGCCTCTCAATTCGGTAAAACGGGTTCGATCCTCAGGAGCTCACAAAAAATCCGACGTCCCTTTCTAAGTCCGCCCAGTAGGCGGAGTCCACCCGTAACAGCGCCGCAAGTGGAACAAGGAATTGAAACCGACCAATCACGATTTATTTGTAGAAGTAAATGTGCGTAGATTCACAAGACACGTCCGCTCCAAGCGACCACCGCGGCGGGCAATTTCAAATTTCGGAATATATCAAGTGATCTTATGTACAGACTTAGTGGTACGCCGAGGCTTGAACCCGAGACCTCCGGGTTGAAAGTCGGACGTCTTACTGCCAGGTCACCAGGATTAGTTAAGGCCACCAGACACTATCAGTAATATATCATCATGCTGATTGGCGATCCTATTTGACGTCTTTTTGTTGTTTTAATACTTGCTTTGTTTTTTGTGTGTATTTGTGGCGTTAAATAAATGTATTTTCTTTCGTTCTTTCTTTCTAATAATGTCATTATTTCTGTACCCGTCCTTTTCTAGGTATATGCAGGATGAGAAGGATGAGTATCGAAATACTGTCATTATTACTGACAGTGTCTGGAGGCCTTTAAAAACTTTGATAAAATAAGAGATTTAAGCCGTTATATTAATCAAAGGTTAAACATTAAATTTGAGAATTAGTTAAGAATGCCACGAACAGAGACCTATGCTCAGCAGTGGGCGATAAAGGGCTGATGATGATGATGACGAGTTATTAAAAAGCGCTGTAAGTACAGATTTATTGCCCTTACATCTGTCAAATAAAGAAACCCTAATAAAATAAAATAAATGTATCATCCACATAAAGCATTACTAAACAATTTGTTCACTGGAACCTTTACATCACCGTAAAAGCTTTTGAAGGCCTGAAGGAACCGATCTCGTATCACTAGATGGTGTAAGTTATCTGTATAATAAATAAATAAATTTTAATGGGACAATCTTACACAACCAAACTAGTCCCACAGTAAGGTCAGTAAATTGGCAAATACATTTAAGAAGCTAATACACTAGGTGATGATATATATCATAGATAATAAGATATAAATAAATGCATAAAAACAGAAAAAATACATGACTCAGGAACAAAATAAATATCAGTGATAAAGACACAAATGAATGCCCTGACCAGGATTCTATCCCGGGACCTCCTGCAATCCTGCTTAATAGGCAGGGTCACTACCGACTAGGCTAGGAGGAGGACAGTTTGCCAGATAATAAAATTCCCAGGCTTATCATAAAAAGCTACAAATTCAAGATTGAGCCACGCAATATCGTTAAAAACTCATGCGAGGATTTGACGTTTAGGCAAATGGATTATTCAAATTCAAATATTTTATATCAGATTCGTGAGTCCATTATTATTAGATACCTTTGCTTACTTAAGAGCTATGTTAGAATAACAACAAACTTGAATACTTATATCTACATTATTGACTACCTGGTACCTACTTGAAGTAAGTCAAAGTAGTTCTAACCTGCTTCATCCAATGCTACAGTATGGGGCAACGGAATCTATCAGCCATCCCTTTCAGAATGCTGTTTTGACTCTCGCTTACGCGACCCATCGGCGCACTATTTTGCACATGATCAAATTAAAATCATCTATGTGTCTTTGTGCAAATATTCCTGATGCACTGCACCATTTAGAGAGTCTTAACAGCATTCTGAAAGCAAAAGCTAGTACTTTACAAAACGTTCTATTGGGGGTAGTCTCCGCCTAAAGGCTAAAGCCTTAGCCTTTGTCAATTGTAATAGAATATGATTTGCTGCGAGGAAATGCGCTGAGGCGGAATTCACTGATTTCTAGGAAACCTTTAGGTCTCTTTGGGTCTTTGTAATTTTTTCGGTCTTGGATTTAGAATTGAATGAAGGGTAAAATTACCATAAAAATACCCGACATAACAATTGTTTTCTGAAAAATGAAATTTGTATTTAAAAAGTATCACCAGTATAAATGGGAAAGAAAAACTCCTTCGTTTTATACCTACACATATTAACTGACAGACTAATATTTTATTTTATTTACGATGGACCCGTCTACTAATAATTAATATGTAAAATAACTTTAAACAAAAACAAACCGACTTCACTTAGCATCCACCTTTCCAACAGCAAATGGTCGAGCTGAAGAAAAAAAAACTCAAATCACTATAGGTGTCTCGATTTCTCCAGGATCCCATCATCAGATCCTTACCTGGTTACAATGGGATCAACTCTGAAGTATACTCTTTCAAACAAAAAAAGAATTTTCAAAATCGGTCCAGCCGTCTTTGAATAATCGGTGAACATACATAAAAAAATAGCAAAAAAAAAACAAAGATCTCGACGAATTGATAACCTCCTCCTTCGAAATCTTGAAGTCGGTTGAAAATAACTCCTCTTACGTTATTTCGTATTTTTTAGACTATAGGCGTTCAAAGACCCCACAACATTAAGGTAGACAAAAATTTTGCGCTTAGCTTCATAAAAATAATCGTATTATTTCCTTTCAAATCGCGAGATAACGCAACAAGTGCCCAAAACGTGCGAGTTCTTATCCTGAAAAAGTTTGTTTTTATGGCTGTTCAGCACTTAAATATTCCCTAATGTAGACTGTCGGTATAATATCTGTGTTTAAGAGATAATGTGAAACTGTATTTTTAACCGACTTCAAGATTTCGAATGAGGAGGTTATCAATTCGTCGGGATCTTTGTTTTTTTTTTGCTATTTTTTCCGATTATTCGAAGTCGGCTTGACCGATTTGGAAAATTCTTTTTTTGTTAGACAAAATATACTTTACAGTTGGTCACATTGTAACCAGGTCAGGATCTGATGATGGGATCCTGGAGAAATCGAGGGAAATCTTCAACTATTATAGGCACACCTATAGTGATTTGAGTATTTTTACAGCAGCTCGAGCATTTGGTTTTGGAAAGGTGGAGGCTAAGTGAAGTCGGTTCTTTTTTGTTTATAATTATGTTTATACACCTTCGAATTTCGGGTTTTGCTCTCAACTGTTACTCCAGCCTGTATTTATCCTAAGATACGTGTATAATTTTTCATAACTACCTATTATTATATTTTTTTTACTTTTGTGCCTATATTTTATTTTCAAGAAAAATATAATCGTTATCTGCTTATTAAAGGGTGGGTGATGAAGCTATAAGAAAAGTAGTCTGCGTTAAAAGCTTGTATTATAAAAATGCTGTCAATAATGGACCGTAAGCCAGGAACAAATTTCATGACCAATCGCGTTCCAGGCGATAACTTGTGAAGTGGTTAAGGGCCATGTATAATGAAGCCTCGTGAAGGTCAGCTGCCGCTCCGTCGGTGGGTTGAGGAACGGCAGCTATTTAATGTATTAAAAAAAACATTCATCGCGTCACGATTGACAATTTGTTGTTGTGTGTGTTTATATGCTCTTACAAACATGAAAAATCGTCAGCCGGCTGTATCTAGTTGCTTACTTTCATCGGTTCATAAACTGCACGACTATTTTTCAAATTCGAATGAATGTCTACTTTCGTTGTTACAAGTTATCATGTAAACATATTAACCATTGAATTAATCACTAATTGGATTGGACATGCTCTTGCGTGTTGGTTATTAATTAATTGAATAACTAAATGGATTAAATACACGTTTCATTTTTGTAGTAATATCATTTTGATGTCAATTACATCGTTTTTAATTATTATGCTTTCGAGTCTTATGCTAAAGATTGTCCTCCTGTTAACCTGTTTGTGCCCGCCTTAACAAAAAATAAAGGAGATAAGTAATACTTATGTATTAAATACTTTATTGCACAACACAAATGGTTCATGACAAGGGACCGTATTCTAATTTTAAAATACATCCTCCTCCTCCTTGATTCGTATTCCTCAGTACTGAGGGTCGTGACCTCCCTTCTGTATCACTCTCTCTCGTGTGATCTTTCTCCATCTGTTTCTGTCTCGAGCGGTGTGGATGGGTTGTGAAAAGTAGAGTCAAGGGCGGTGCGGACCTGGTCAACGTATAGGGCTGCGTCCACGAGGTCTTTCCCATCTACTTTGCCGGTCACGATGAGCTTCTCCAGGTTGCCACCATCTTTCCTTGCAACGTGACCGAAGTATTCAAGGACTCTGCGTAGACATTCGGACGATAGCCGCGAGGAGATCCTAAGTTCTCGCAATATGGAGACGTTAGTCCGAAATGCTGTCCAGGGATACGGAGCATCCTTCTCCAGCACCACATCTCAAAGGCGTCAATGCGTTTGCGGTCTGCAGCTTTCAGTGTCCAAGTCTCAGCGCCAAACGAAAAGATCGAAAAGACTAGAGTTATTACTAATTTGGTCTTGGTTTTAACGGAAATGTAACGATATCTCCATATTTTTCCATGCTGAGACATTGCCCTCTTAGCCATCCCGATTCTCCTGCGCACTTCCTCACACACACTCCCGCAGACACGATCCTACTTCAATACAACTCCAATGAATTAACTACGCAATACAGCTAGCGCCTGAACGTCTGAGTCAGAGATAACAGAATTTGCTTGAAAATTATTTCGATGCAACTCCAATACAACTTCAATATTGCTTGATTATTAGTTGTGTGTTGAAGTAATGCTTGAGATATATTGTGTTTCTAATGTATTGTTTATGTATTTTAAAATTAGAATACGGCACAAGGGTTAAAGTACAAAGGCGAGCTTATCCCTTTAAGGAATTTCCTCCAGCTAACCTTATGAAAGAACCTGAAACGTAACCCAGTATCATTTTTTTAACACAAAAGTATCATATCAGGTTATCGCTTCATTAATATGCATCCTTAGTAACATCTGTTCAGTTATTTTATGTACTTTTGCATGCAACTGCAAAAGCAGAAAATATCCAAAGAAACCCTAAGTGCCATTTTCAAAATGGCTGAACGTTGATTACCGTATTATTTTATAGGTTGCACGTGCAAAATACTTTAATTCTAAAAGATAGCAACTGTAGCAAACATATCAAAGCAATATCAGCTCTGTTTAAATAATAATAAGGGTTATATTGTTGGAAATCTTTACAGCCACATGTTTGCTTCGATCTGATCACGTAAAGCAATTCAGATTCAGTAAAATGGTTTCAACGAAACGTGAAAATCATGATAAGTTGTATGTTTATTTCTTATTGGAGTAGGTAGCATTGTAGACGGAGAGTTAGCCACGTCAGATATGACACAATAATGAGAGCAACGAAACCCCTCTAGTCAGTTTGCTATACTATGCTTATTTCTAGGATTATATGGACATCTGGCAGGTGTAAAGTGGTGGAGGTCAAAGAATGCAAATACCTTGAAGACAACAAATCCTAGAGTTCTGGGTTTGATGCAATATTATGGGAAATTATGTAATTAATTATATTATTTCATAGCCAGAAGTTTATGTCATGGGAAAGTAGTTCCAAATGATGTATAATGAAATTACCTACCTACTGCTTTTGTTTCCGCAATAATACACAAGGTTTGTTCTAATGTTCGAATATAGGCCCTGTCCTCTATAAATGACACAACTTCGGCAGTTTTTACCTATTTTGGTATTACTATTTTCCAACTGAAAAACTTTGTTGGTCTGTCACTCTGACCTACAACCATTAAAAGCTGCCAGATGCTGAATCTAGCAATAAGGATAGTATTGCAATCTTACGAGACATTACTCCCATTATTGTGTCATATCTGACGTGGCTAGCTCTTAGTACATTGCACTGATTTGAAGAATATAATATTAGGTATACCACGCCAGTAGCAAAAAAATCGACAGCCCGACTGATTGTAAACGGTCAGCGTAGTATATGGAGGTTTGCAACTCCAAGGGTAGGTACAGTCACGTCTGAAAATATGGATACATTTAATGTGACAAAAATATGTAGCCACGACTCTATTACCACGGCATAAAGTCTCGGATACATGTTTTTGTCACATTATATGTATACATATTTTCAGACGTGACCGTACCACTTGCGAGTTGCCATCTCTTCAAGTACCAAAAAAGAGTACTTACACCTTTTTTGAAGAACCCGATACCTACTAGGGAAACCTAAGCCTTAAAAGTTTAGGTCTAGCTTCCTAACGATTTTTTCCTTGATCGAAAAGTGACTTGAAAATATCAAATGATATTTCGTACATAAGTTATGAAAAGCTCATGGGTATTTACAGTCGCCATCAAATATATCGGAGCGGCCAAGGCACTCAAAAATATCTGAACATGCACTTTATTGCCTTGACAATAGAGGCGTTGTTTAGATATTTGTGATCACCTTGGCCGCTCCAATATATCTGATGGCGGCTGTACCAACTTTGGTTTGAACCCGAGACCTCCGGGTTGAAAGTAATTAATCAGACGTACCACCAGGCTACCAACGCCCCGCTCTAAATCTAAAATTCAGCGCTACCGTATTTTCTAGTACATTCAATGTCAAAAATAAACATGCAATTTTGAACCGTAATCCAATGGAATAAGGTGAAAAAGTGTACCTTATTAAGGCGAAACTCGTACCCAAGGGAGGTAGTTAAAAATGAAATATTTATTCTGTGGTCCGTAGAGTATGTCAGCGTAGTCACTATGATGACAACCGTCGAGGGATCGGTGTCTTCAAAATTAAAGATTAAAAGGCATAGAGTAAAGTATACAAGGTGTAACAAAAATGCTTGTGATCCGTTTAAGGGCGTATTTGGTATCGTATTCTAATTATGAAAAACTAAAAAAAAAAAAAAAATTTTTGTATGGAGGGTTGACCGGCGACAACGGCACGATGTTCGCGTCCAAAAAATTTTTATGCTACTTTTTGTCGCAATACGATACCGATTTTGCCCTTAAACGGATTACTAGTATTTTTGTTACACCCTGCATACTGGTAAAGACTCGAACAAGATTTACCGAAAATATGGCTCGTGAAAATTTGTAACCGGCCAGTGTTATACCGTAATAAGACTGTCAGAGATAGTGCTGTACGAGTCGTTCTTACAGAACTATTGTGGGGCCATTTTTCTGGGCTGATTGTGTATCTAGTTCTTTATTACATATTGGTGTTAAAAGGCATCGGGTGTACAGTGTGTAAATTTAATACTAGCAATGAATTAAACCAGGCTGTTGGATAGGATATATTATGTATAATCATTAATTAAGACGTATTGTAAGTTACACATAATTATGACCCCATTATTGTTTTTCCAAATTTACCGAGTAGCAATGTACTACAAACATGATTGAAGTAAATTAACTGTTAATGTCAACGAGCGTTCAACTTGAGTCATACTTAAGTGTGTTGTATTTACATTGTGGACCCAATATTTTTTTTATAAAATTTTCGCTGTTTTTTTTGTTTGTTTTTTTTTGGCTCCGTGGTTTAAGCGTAAACAGGTAACAGACAGTCAGACATACACATTTTCGCATTTGTAATATTAGTATGGATATTTCTTGTCCTGTATAGTTTAATCATCAGTGCATTTATTCATTCTGTTGAAGTTTCAAAGCGACCTTAGAAATCTTTTTCTACCAGTTTGCCTAATTTTGACGTGATGTTTTTTTATTGGTTATTATTAGGTTTGTTTCTATTTGTACATGCGTTTTTCTGTTAAAAACTACAGCTTTTTATGTCATTATCGAGTAAAGATAAATATAATTAGTTGCAGTTTTTTATTTAACATTCTTAACTTTATAAGCTGTGATCTTGCTTCAGCGGCGAAGCCATTTATTTTATTATTTTTATTCCATTTGGATTAACAAAAATGCTCACCGCGCGTTATATGTATTGGTGAATTGAATTGGTGGCTCACATTTTGTACGTTGTTAGGGTATGTCGTCAGCCATTTAAAATGTTTTCAAATTAGTCACATTGCGTGTGTTATGTATGTCCCTCGGGGTTACTCTATAAAGGATTAAAACAATTTACTAGCGTCCATAGGATATCTAATTTTTTAATGACCATGAAAAAAAAAGGAACTAGGTTCTGACGATTGACGGAAGAGAGGGGAGGCCTCTGCCCACAACAGTGGATAAGAATATAGGCATACTATAGGTAACATATTATTTATTATAGACAGTATAATCCATTCTCGAGTTAGTATTTTATTTAAAAACAATCTTAACGTTAGAAACTACCCTAGAGATTTAGAAAAAGAGAAGAGAAATAGACTAGAATATCAAGGGACCATGTAACACCAATTTTAAAATACATTACAATAAGAACACAACCCATCTCAAACATACGAGGGTTGCTACTTATATATCCGGAAACAAAAAAACAAACAAACGTACACGGCTGAAAATGGTTTTATTGTTTTTCAAAGTATTCCCCTTGATGATCTATGCACTTTTGCATTCGCGTGAACCAATTTTTAAAGCACTTCTGCCACTCCGTCTGAGGTACCTCCATAACGTGTTGTTTGAATTCGTCGACAGCATCTTCAGCCGTCGAAAATCGTTGACCGCGTAATTTATTCTTTATATTTGGAAATAAATAAAAATCGTTGGGTGCCAAGTCAGGGCTGTAAGGCGGATGACCCGTTAATTCCACATTTTGACCCTCCAAAAATAGAGTTGTTTCGCGTGACGTATGACATCTGGCATTGTCATGATGAAGAATGATTCTTCGTCGCTGGTTAGTTTTACGAATTTGTTCAAATACTTCCGGTAAGCAAATGGTCGTGTACCACTCTGAATTAACCGTTCTACGGTTTTCTAGTGGCACTGTAGCTACATGGCCATTAATACCGAAGAAGCAGGCCACCATTTGTTTCAATGTACTTTTTGCACGAGTAACTTTCGTAGGCTTCGGCTCATTTTGAAACACCCATACCGTTGATTGTTGCTTCGTTTCGGGATCGTATGCATAGATCCAGGATTCGTCACCTGTATAGATGTTATAAACGGCTTTTGAGTCACCACGGTTATATTTTTTTAACATTTTATTGCACCATTCCACGCGAGCATCTTTTTGCTCTTTTATTAAGTTGTGGGGTATCCAACGCGAACAAATTTTTTTTACAGCCAAATAATTATGTAATATGCTATTAATGCTGGTCATAGAAATACCCAGAGTCGCCTCTATCTCGCGGTACGTAACATGTCGGTCGTCCATTATAAGTTTTCGCACAGCCTCGATATTTTGTTGTACAACGACCGATTTCGGGCGACCTGCCTTAACTTCGTCCGTAAGCATACTACGTCCACGATTGAACTCACTAAACCAGTGATACACAGTAGTTTTAGATGGGGCTTCATCACCAAAAGTTGAAGTTAGTTGATCTATGCACTGTTGTTGCGTTAAACCACGCCGAAAATCATAATAAATCATAGCACGAATATTTTCACGAGTGAGTTCCATTCTTGCTGCGAGATGACATTTAAAACCCGTCAAAAACAAAACACGAGCGTTAATAAGAAAGAAAAAATATACCGGCCAGTACTTAAAAAAGTTCAAATTTTACCATGGAGGTCAAATATGCTATTTAAGAAGATTGTAATCCCGGTTTCCGGATATATAAATAGCAGCCTATGTAACTCCAACACACAACAAACGGTCAACCTATATTGAAGTCGTATTGGAGTTGCGTTGGAATATTTCTCAAGCAAATTCTGACATTTCTGATTCAGATGTTTATGCCGTAGCTGTGTTGCGTTGTTGATGCATTGGAGCTGTATTAAAGTTATTGCCAATTTTGTTGAACGTGCCAATCGTTAACGCTCCGTAGCGAACGAAAGCGCAACTGTCACTGTCGCACTAATATGGAAGAGTGATAGAGAGAGGTGACTACGATTCGCCACGGAGCGTTAACGATTGGCACGTTGGCTACGCACCCTGGACTACATAGTCTATCTATAATAAGTACAAAACCGCATTATTTCCTCAAAATTCAGGATATATCAGTATTTGAGCTTCAGGTACGGCAATCATGGTCCATGTTATTTTGTGGTCAAGGGTCGGCAACGCGCATGTATCTCTAGACATACAGGCATCCTTAGGCTGCCTTGGCTGGCTGCTTGCGACTTACCATCAGGCGGGCCGTATGCTTGCTTGCAACCGTCGTGGTATGAAAAAACTCAATAAATAAATTACTCAAGTCTATTAAGACCAGTACATAAAAAGTGTCAACCATTTTGTGTGAAGCTTAAACAAAATGGCCGCGTTGTTGTCTCGTGTTTCATGAATACGCGTCATCGTGCGGTCAGCTGGAATACCAATCGTTATAGGCCACGAAAACAGCGGGGAAAAGACTTCAAATTAAGTTAATTAAGTAGAAAACATTGATTTAAACTTTCACGGATTTTAACATTGACATAAACAAAAAGGAAGATGAGTGACGTTCATAGTAAACAAAACTGAAATGTGCAGGAGCACCTACACACTTGTAAAATGCTACACACCGCTATAATGTATGTGCATCATGGGCAAAAGAGATAAACCTATATAGTTTACACGGGTATGCAAGGGAGCCCTCCATGTTTTGCGCATTGCACAAAATGTGACTGAGAGACTCTGCCACACGACTAATTCAATATAGGTGCCGGAACCTATATTTGATGGCACAGAATCGAGCGCCTGGTACCATATCTCCCTTTTTGTATAAATCGATGGTAGGTACTGATGATGATCCTTGTTTTACACGAAATATTATTATAAGCCACCTAACATTAAAATAAAATAAACTCAGATTAAACCTATGTACTACTGGTTTTATGAATTTACCTGGCCTTTGTGTTATTTCTTATTTGCATAATGTAATAGGGACGGACGACAATCATGTTTCTCATACTACCTCGTGACCGTGTTGGAATATTATTAACACTACGTTGGTGGCAAACTAAGATACAGCCCGCTTCCTAATTATCAGTCAACGCAACCTATGGACGCCTGCTACTCCTGGGGTATCACATGCGTGTTACCGAACTTTTAATAACATGTATACTTATTTTTGGAGATATACAAGAACACGTTTTTGACCTATACAATTGTTAGTCAAAGTATTTTTTTATACCATGACGGTGGCCCGCCTGATAGTAAGCAGCGTTCGTAGCCTAATGGACGCCTGCAACGCAAGAGGTGTCTCATGCGTGTTGCCCACCCAGTAATATAAAGCAGGATTCTGTGTTGACGGCTAAAGAAAGACCCTGTCATCGTAATAATAATACCAAGATTGAATGGGATGGTCTCATTAAACTTTTAATAGGTATGACAGAGAAGGCGCTATTATCGTTAGTCCTTGTTATAGTCTCACATTGTGATTATTGCTTACTTTCAAAAGGCCCTAAGTACAATAAACGTTTGTTACCCTCCACCGCTTTTTGAAGGGGAACAAAGAAACCGACCAAATTATGTAGACTAGCTACAGTATGCTATCAGCCATCTTGAAATGCGTTTCCAAATTAATCGCGTTGCGTCTATTCTGTCCTTCTTGGGCTTAGAAAAATCAACCAACCGGAGCGGCCATGTCTGTCATTTTCTATACAAAAAAAGTCTGCCGATTTTTGCGGGGAAGGGTAACGTCAAATGTATGGCTATTCGTACGTAACGTATAAATAGCCACGTCAGATAACAGTTATTCCATACAATAAATATGACCACTGGTCATATGTTTTCGGCAGGTTCGTATGTTTAAAACAGAAGAATCTATGGCATTTGCCAATGCTAAATGCCAACATATTAATATCTGCATGTTCTGTGGCCCGTATATTATCGATATCAGTTGACCGCACTCACTTATGACTATTCATGAATGCGTGGTCATAATAACAGCGATTTACCATGATCATTAAAATAATAGAAGGATGAAGGTAAACAAGTAACTGCCAATAATGTTTTTGTACTCATTTTATTGCTGATTGTACCATCTACATACTACACTACATTATACTGAGAGATCTCGAATACAGTTAACTTACAGGTTTTTTTAGGTCTTATTTCTTCTTATTAAAAAAATCGCACACATATTTGGCGTAAAAGCTGCCTTCTGCCTAATTTTACTTAATTTTTTTGTGAATTTTATGTAATTTTTATACATCATCATAAACTTTTTTGATCTTAAATGAACAGAAAAGTGATGTATTTAAAACGGGACCCTATTACTAAAACTCCGCTGTCCGTCTATCTGTCCGTCTGTCACCAGACTGTATCTCATAAACCGTGATTGTTAGACAGTTGAAATTTTCACAGATGATGTACTTCTGTTGTGCTATAACAACAAATACTAAAAAAACAGAATAAGATATAAAGGGGCTCCCATACAACAGACATGATTTTTTTGCCGTTTTTATAGATAATGGTACGGTACCCTTCGTGCGCGAGTCAGACTCGCACTTGGTCGTTTTTAGGGTTCCATAGTCAACTAGGAACCCTTATAGTTTCGCCATGTCTGCCCGTCCGTCCGTCCGTCCGCGGATAATCTCAGTGACCGTTAGCACTAGAAAGCTGAAATTTGGTACTAATATGTATATCAATCACGCCGGCAAAGTGTTAAAATAAAAAGTGGAAAAAAATGTTTTATTAGGGTACCTCCCCTATACGTAAAGAGGGGAGTGATTTTTTTTTCATTTCAACCCTAACTTGTGATATATTGTTGGATAGGTATTTAATAATGAATAGGGGTTTAATAAAATCATTTTTTTATAATGTAAATATTTTCGGAAATAATCGCTCCAGAAGTTAAAAAAAATGAGTCCCCCCCCCTCTAACTTTTGAACCATAAGTTTTAAAAATATGAAAAAAATCTCAAAAGTAGAACTTTATAAAAGCTTTCTAAGAAAATTATTTTGAACTTGATAGGTTGAATAGTTTTAAAAAATAATTTCTGAACTAAGTTTGTAATGTAACCGTATAAGCAGCTGTTTATTGTACCTGTAATTTCTACAAAATCACGATGAAATGACGTGCTTTGAAAATAAAGTAAAAACGGTGAAAATCGGTTCACGCCATAAAGAATTATCCCATAAAAATCATCTTCCATACTTTAAGCTCGCGGCCAATAGTTTACTTAATTTGCCGATATTTGTCGCTGTACGTGGAACGCTCATATCATATCCTACATGGCGGTGTTATTTTAACTCTTAAGTGGGAACACTTACTGTGACAGACGGAAAACTACGGAACCCTACACTGAGCGTGGCCCGACGCGCTCTTGGCCGGTTTTTTTTATTAATGTTACTTTTTCATGTATTCTTTATGACATTAACATAAAAAAAAATTACAGATTTTTTCCTTTGTGTTACTTTTTTCTCCGTTTACAAAATCCTACATATAAGAGCGGTTTTACTTTAGTTTTTCCCATTCATTACCGCTCTTTTCATGGCCCCAAAAGTCTTTATAAAGTGACCGCGCACGCTTCCGCCCCTGAGTCTATTGAAAATGAATTTTATATTTTTTGCGTTTGTGTCGAAGGAAACGGTGTTTATGTGACGGCTTTTGTTGTTGAAAATAAAAGACGACGCGAAAATTATGTGGTTTGATGTTTTATTTTACCTGATAATATTAGAAGAGGAAAGGATCTGCGGGCCGATTATTGACTTTCGAGCGCTCGAAAAAAAAACCTCGAATATAATCGCACTTAAAAGCTTGTTGCCATTATTTACGCATGAAATTAATAGTATAAATAATCAGAATTTTAAATTACTATCCCTGTTAATTATAAACATCAATTCTTCGTTTTATTCAGAGTTTGGGGGGCTTAACCACTCAGTTCGTCGTTCTATTGGCCTCTCTATCGCTCGTATTAGCAAGAGCGACAGAGGCACTAAATAGTCGATTTTCGTATTCGATATTCGCAGTAGGCGCTCTGACTGCGAGCAGCAACTTTTGATGATAAATTAGGTACCTACCTATTACTGAGAGCCGTTATTTTAAAAGGAAAACTACAATCATTAATGAATTTTCTACTGTTAAAACCACGTTCATTATTCAAAACTAGTTTTTCTAAACTTTGTTATGAAAACTAGTTTTTAGTAACGGCAAATCGTTAAAAGCAATTTAAATTAATGACCCTTTGCGGAAATTAGTCTTGAGTGAAAAAAATATGTTTTTTTTAAAATACCACGACGGTGGCAAACAAGCATACGGCCCGCCTGATGTTAAGCAGCTACCGTAACCAAAGGAGTCACATGCGCGGTGCCGACCCTTTACAAAAAGGAGGACTCACTGTGTTGACGGCTGGAACAAGAAGGTCCCTCATCGTCAAGACACTGGGTCGAGTGCTATTTGGCTGTGGTTTTCTGTAAGGTGGAGGTACTAACTGGTCAAACTAGTTTTAACTGTTAACCAAAGCGTGACATAGAAAACTCGTTACAACTAAAAAAAAATATGTTGTCACTAAAACATGTCATATGGTATAGGTATTAGTTTATGCAAAGTATTCCTTCTCACTTTGACATCTGTCAATAAGAATGTCTAGAATGGGGTCTATTCTAGACATTATTTTTTATATAAAGCGTGACATCGCCATCAAAAAGGGCGTTTTGCACTGAGTCGCAAGATTTTTTTATTATTAATTGGTATTAACTCTGAAACTAGGCGACTTCCAGAAAGATTTACGTCATTTTAGTTTCTAATTGAACAGGAATACAATTTTAAAATCCTCATGGGCACCGTGTATATGATAAAACTGTATTAATATATAATTAATGTAATTCTTCTTGTTTCAGGTAAGTTTTCGAGAAAAAAAGTGCTGCATTTCTAAATTCCGAGATAAAAATGCGTAACCAAATTGGTAGGTACATTTTAGGGCAATAAAAATGGGCCACCTTGTGTGGAAATTTCTATACGAATTGACCCAGGTTTCATTGCTTTTGATTATATTTATAAATTTTATAATATACCTACGCATTTCTATCGTTTGAGGAAGTGTTGCAAGTTGTTCAAAAGACAAGTTCATCTTATCTCGACAAGAAATCTAAAATGTATATACACTCGACGTCAAAGATATTAATCCTCTTTTTCACCTTAATAAGCCTTAGTAATAAGATGCAAAAGTGTAAACATATCTTTGATATCGACTGTACGCAAAATAAGTTTATAGGTTAATGAATCTTGAAGCAAATCAAATTATTTTGTTCAATATTTTTTGATTTGCAATTTTTTAAGTAGTTACACTACTATATATAAACTGAAAAATAGATGTCATATACTTCAGAAAAAAGTGACCAAACCCTCCGGTGTCCGAGGCCAGATCTGAACTGGCGTCTTCAGCTTTCGCGGCTGACGTCCTGACCACTAGACCACCCGGTCACGGCGGAACTTGACAAATTTTCTCATGTATATGCAATCTCTGAATTTGAAACGGCTAGGCGCCGTTGACCATACTCTAAGGGCATGCGCAGTAGTCGCAGTACGTGCTTGCACCTCCTATCCGAATTACTTACGTGATTCTGGTATAGCGAGAGAGATGGTGCTGCCATCTATGAATCTTGAAGCAAATCAAATTATTTTGTTCAATATTTTTTGATTTGCAATTTTTTAAGTAGTTACACTACTATATATAAACTGAAAAATAGATGTCATATACTTCAGAAAAAGTGACCAAACCCTCCGGTCGGTCTGGCCTCGGACACCGGAGGGTTTGGTCAGTTTTTCTGAAGTATATGACATCTATTTTTCAGTTTATAGGCTAATCTTTAAAAAACACAAAAGTTTATAGGGGCCCGATTGTAAGTAATAATTTATTTATTATTTATTTAAATGAGCTTAGAGTGCCTGCTGGGTAAAGGCCTCTCTCTTATTCACCTTTTATTAGTAAGATACTTCCGCTAATATTATTAGTTACAAGACGTTATGCGATAGGTTTTAATTTTCAGCTCCTTTATTTATTATTAACGGCCTCCTAGCCTGGTCGGTAGTGACCCTGCCTACGAAGCAGGAAGTCCCGGGTTCGAATCCTGGTCAGGGCATTCATTTGTGTGTTTATCACAGATATTTGTTCCTGAGTTATGGATGTTTTCTATGTATATAAGTATTTATTTATATTTATATATTATATATATCGTTTCCTAGTACCCACAACACAAGCCTTATTGAGCTTACCGTGGGGCTAGGTCGATTTGTGTAAGATTGTCCCATAGAATCGTCTACAGTGCTAATTAAGAATTGTAAACCTTATTTCAAAAGACAGAAAGTTCAAAAATGGCTGAATTTGTTAGCACGACAAAATTAGTATTTTGGTCACGATCAAACGTTATTACTGAAGTTTAAGGGTAATTTTTGGTAATATCAATTTATTTGAATTTATTAGTAGCTCAGGGGCCGTATTCTAACTTTAAAAGACGTTTATACACGATCAAACATCAATACAACTCCAATGCAATAACGCAATACAGCTAGTAGCGCTTAAACGTCTGAATCAGAAATATCAGAATTTGCTTGAAAATTATTCCAATGCAACTCCAGGGGCCGTATTCTAACTTTAAAACATGTATAGACACGAACCAGCTTCAATACAACTCCAATGCATTAACAACGCAATACAGCTACGGCATAAACATCTGAATCAGAAATATCAGAATTTGCTTGAGAATATTCCAACGCAACTCCAATACAGCTTCAATATTGGTTGCTTATTAGTAGTAACACTTTATTGCACAAAACAAATACATGACCAACAAAAATATAGTGAGTGTGTACAAAGGCGAACTTATCCCTTTAAGGGATCTCTTCCAGCTAACCTTTAAGCAACTGAGAGAAATCGGTCAGACATGGTAGACAAAGATTTGTACATTACTTGTACATGACGGCAAAACTATTATTAGTTGAGTGTTGGAGTTATCTTTGAGATAGATTGTGTTTTTAATGTATGTAGGTAAATCGCCAGTTACTGGCCACTGTCCAATAACTGGCCACCTGATACTCGTACTAAAAATGAACTCTGTTTACCTACAAACAAAGCTGAAGTAGAAACTGAAGGGTTTCAATAGCTGGCCACGTTATACTAAAATGAATTTTGTTTGTAGGTACGCAGAGTTCGTTTTTAGTATGAGGTGGCCAGTTATTGGACAGTGGCCAGTAACTGGCGATTTACCCTATGTAACTTTATTTTAAAATGACAATATGGCACCAGAATATTTTGTAGTAAATCTTACTTAATTTGATGGTAACTTTTAAGTTTTAAAACCCATTAGTAACCTCGCCGGCAGGCCGTGTTTTATTTTTCAGGTGCATTTAACTTTTAAAAGAGTACGTATTAAATTATTCATATGCAACCTCGAATTTATGGGTAAAAAATGGCGGCGGTATTTTTTCCGATATTTTTTTTATAATGGATTCATAGAATTGGTCATATTGTATGTGTGTGAGTAGTTGTCCAATTGTTTCCGAGGTATTTTTAATTGGTTTGGTTTGTTTTTTTACTTGACTGACTAGTAACTTTTAGCATTATTATATCAGTCTTATCATGACCTGAATGTATATATCTAAATATATAAAAGAAGAAACTGACTGACTGACTGACTGACTGACTGACTGATTGACTGACTGACTGACTGACTGACATATCAACGCACAGCCCAAACCGCTGGTTCTAGAGATTCCAAATTTGGCATGTAGGTTCCTTATAAGGTCTAGGGGTGCACTAAGAAAGGATTTTTCAAAATTCACCCCCTAAGGGGGTAAAATGGGGGTACAAAGTTTGTATGGCGAAACAAGATTTGTTAGACTATTTTATTCGAAACTTCACAGGAGTATTCCTAACGATAAATGAGTAAACACGTATTTCGGGTTTTTTGAAAATTAAACCCCTAAAAGGGGCCAATGTGGTCACAAAGTCTGAATATCCACATGGGTATCGTATCCTTTTTGAGTACTTATAGTACGCGGGCGAAGCCGCGGGAAAAGGCTAGTCTATTAAATTGTACAGATAGCGGCAGAAATAGCTATACGAGTGTGTTTGAAATGATCTTGACACGAACTGTACCTTTATGAAATTTAAGTTTAGGAAAACGCCGAAACGGCTGAACTGATTCTAATAAAACATGCATAACGACACTCGCGAGAAAACCTGTTTTTTTAATATTGAACAAATTGTCTGAACTATTATTAAATCAAAATTTAAGAAAACCCTCGAAACGCCTGAAACGATTTTAATAAAACTATGTCTGTTAGATAACCTGATGCTTTAAAAAAACGCATTTTAATCGGTTCAACCGTCTTAGCGCGACGGTGCCAGTGACAGACACACAGACACACATACTCGTAACAGTTAAAATGGCGTTTATCACACTGGCCCCGCAACCGGATGCTGCGCCGGTGTGCAAGCGTGACAGCGCTATACACATGCAGAGCGCTATCTCGCTCGCGCATCGGCGCTGATGCGGTAACCGCAGCAGTGTGAAAGGTGTGTGAAGGTTATTTTTAGGGTTCCGTAGCCAAAATGGAAAAAACGGAACCCTTATAGCTTCGTCATGTCAGTCCGTTCATCCGTATGTCACAGCCATTTTACTAGGAAACTATTAGAACATTTTAACATAAGGTGTATTTTGTATGCCGCTACTTTGTGTCATCATCATCATCATCATCATATCAGCCGAAAGACGTCCACTGCTGAACATAGGCCTCCCCCAAAGAGTGCCACATTGACCGGTCCTGCGCCACCCGCATCCACAGAGAAACTACTTTGTGTGTTTGTTTTGTATTAAAATTATTGAAAAAAAATATTTTTAGGGGGGGCACTGGCAACTCAATTAAAATACACATAACTAATTGTACAGAAAAATACCAAATATCATCATGTTGCACATTGCACATAAATCGATAGGTATTTAAAAATAACGTTGAGGTTTTGTTTTATTTTTTTTTATGTAACTACTTAGTACCTAAATATTTTAAGAAATGATCGTCCCCGAAAGTCATAGTAGATTGTTAAACAAGGGTTGAAACTGACCCATTTGACCTGAGATATTTCTGGCGCTCGAACGAAGTGAGAGCGCCAATAGTTCGAGGGTGAAATGGGTAATTTCACCCGAGTTAAACACTGCTTTTCATTCCGACTGTGAGGAAAGTACAATACCACACGCACATTTTATAAAACAGGTATATAAAGAATAATCTATAAAAATGTTAAGTAAAATTTGAACAATTTGAAAAACATAATTCAATGTTTTGCCGGTGATCGGGGAGCAGGGCATCTGGGTGGGCACCGGCTCAATCCGCAATTAACACAGCTAATTACATTCCACCCTAGGGATGGAAAAGCAATTTTCCACCCGGCTATCTACCCAGGAAAATAAAACTTTCCGAACAGGAGGGATGAAAAAAAATTGTGTCCCCCCTATAACTTTTGAACCCGATATCCAAAAAATTTGTAAAATTTGGTATCATTGGATATCCTTTTAACAAATAATGTTTTAAACGTTATTGGATAAGCCGTTTTTGAGTTATCTCCAAAAACCTTATTTCATAGGCAGACCTTATGATATACATTTTTGGATAGTAGGTAGCCGTCCACTATGCGTGATGATAACAAAGTGACGTGTTGATAAGAATCCTATTGTCTCTTTCAGGGTTTTTATTACATTAAATAGGTACAGCCTGTAGCAACAATAGCTTACACGATGTACTAAAAAACTGGTCAAATGCGTGTCGGGCCACACGCATTTGACCAGTTTTTTAGTACATCGTGTAAGCTATTGTTGCTACAGGCTGTACCTATTTAATGTAATAAAAACCCTGAAAGAGACAATAGGATTCTTATCAACACGTCACTTTGTTATCATGTTAGGATGTGTCGTTTGTAATAATGGCGGTACCGGCATTGTACCTTTGAACGGCCTCATATCATTATTGATAAGGTTTGTACGTGCTTTCGGTGGTTGGTAGATTATAGTACCCAAATAAAATAAAATATTAAAATTTATCTCATATGAACATGTAGGTATATCTGAGGTAGTTTAGGCAGATGGGATATTCTACGTTTCGTTATTCATGAGTTTTTGACACTTATTCGTAAAATGCATATTTTAGAATACTTGGCCATTACTTTCGTTTGCTGTTTTGTGACTGAGAAAGAGGCTTAATTAGGCTTTCAATACCGATAGCTTTGTTTAATAATAACAACTGTAAATATTCTTAATCACAGTAACTCAGTGGTCCTTGATTGTCTCCCGATTTGCATGAAAATAAGGCATTTACCACTGCGTTACCATCTTTTTACATTAATCAATAATAATATATGAATTTTGATTAACAAATTCCTATTATTTGGTTCAGGTACAATTTAGGAATAATTCATAATACAATTTTATACACGAAATTCAATGTCCATCATATTTTTTTTCTGGAAATAAATTAATGGTCACGAAAAAGTAGAATGAGATTATTAGCGACATTAAATTATTTGATTTGATTTAAGTAGACGTACTTGCTTAAATATGTTATGCTGGGGCCGATTCGACATGCCAAACTGCGAGACGTGGCTCTCACACTTTTGTCTCGCTAGGTGATAAAGTGAAATCCAGATTGTCCACACGTGTCCACACCTAACTGTCAATCTGTCAGTAGGTCTCGTTAGAGCGTTTTGTCTATGGCTATGGCCACCATTTTAGATGTCACTCTTGAGTGATTCCACCCCAAATTTCAACTGTCACAAAAGTGTGATCTCATAGTTGTTTCGTTACCTACTGTCAGTTATGCCATGTCGAATATTGGCCCTGTATGACATTTTATTAAAGTCATGTTTATCTCAAGTAATCTCCAATATAAACAGCCTATATTTATTTTAGTGCCTCACAAACTAAACAAAGGACCTCGCTAACTCAGTCAGTCTTGATATCGGAGAGCCAGCCCGGAAAATGGTATATTTTGAGAGCATCGAAAGCTTTTGACACAATTTTATTTAGCTTGACCCTGTGTATTATGTGCTTTTGATCTTGTAAGTTAAATTTCAACCACTTTCCAGTGTCTGATTGAGCTGAAACTTGGTATACTTCCATAATTTACATGACAATGCTATCTACTAAATAGAATCGGCAATAAAAAATGTGCACCAAAAATATTTTCGGGAGTAACTTGTTTATTACTGGCCATGTTGCACGTATGAACGACACTAAGTGGACAGGAAAAGTTACTACATGGACAGGGCCGCCTAACAAGAGAAAGAAAGGAAATCCTAGAAAAAGATGGATTGATAAAATTAACGGAACAGCAGGAAAAGAATGGCTTATAAAGGCAAGAGATAGAAACACCCGGAAGAGTATGGAGGAGGCCTTTACTCTTGAAGAGGTCCTTAAAAAAATAACTTAAATAACTTAACAAAAAAAATGCATGTTAAATATATATTGCAAATTGAAATGTAAATGTATTTTCTATAAGTAATTAAATAAGCGATAAAAAGGCTATATTATTATACTTGTTTACTAGTTAGCTTTATATTTTCCTATTACTAGATTTGGGAGTCTATCTTCTGTTTATCGGTGAATGTAAGGGTAGGAAAAGGGTTTCAAAATTTAGAACATCCACGCCAAAAAGCCGAACCAAAATAAAAATCGGCTCATTAGTTTCGAAGCTGACATACACAAACTAAAAACATATATGTAAATAGCACTTCATACACATTATTTATATGAGTATGGTACACGGTAATACACCTTAAACGAATACCTACAAGCCATAGCAAGTTTTAACCCTTAAGTCGCGTAATTTGTACGCTACATTCGGTTTCATACAAAAGCCCTATTTTGCCACACGGCGACGCAAAATAAGTTGTCTCATTTGTATGTTGCAGAAATTACGCGACCGAAATTCTGCCTCACCCTTAACGGGCAAGACTAAAAAAAATCCTCAATTTAAGCCTCATTGCCAATCTATAGTCCTAAAAATTCTGTACAAAAGAAAATACAAAAAGATGATGTTATAGGTGGTCTTTTTTGAGACCGTTGCCCTAAAAAGGGATAATTATCGCATTATTGTGTATCTTGAAGATATAATATTTCTGTATTACTGTTTTGAAAAAATAAGCCCCGCCGAGTTTCTTGCCGGTCATAATATTTCTCGGGTCAGAGGTGTAGGGTTAGAACCGGTGGTAGTTTTCTTTTTCTCTCTGACGTCCATAAGTGCATTGTAATGTGCCTAAATTGAAGAATAAATATCTTTTATCTTTTTTTTTTTATCATAACATTCTTTAATTTTTTTTAAATTTTATGCTATTTTCCGGGACTAGCTCTTATTCCAAGGTCTGTTTTTGCAACTCACACTCTAAACCCGTTTTAGGAGTCGCTACAAATTCTAAACATTTTATTTAAACAAAACAAAAAACCAGCTAAAATATTAATACCAGTAGGTATATAGGTAATGAAAAGACCCAAAAACCTCTGAAAAGCGAGAATCAAATTAAATAATTTCTTGTCTTTTCTTTTTCGCGCTCGGGTGCCTATGATTGAGTGTTTCAATATACAAAATGGAGGCTGTGAGTTGACTGTTCATAAAAGAAATGAAACTGCTTCATATAATATTAGGGGATGATGAAAAAGGGGTTGCAAACCCAATTCACAAGCTTAGTAATACAATCTTAAGTCTTGAAAGATTAATACTAAGTTAAGTGTGAAAATGTAATTAACCCACTTCAGACTTCAGAATAATAAAGAGTTTAATTTTTTGTTTCTTTTTAGGGTTCCGTACCTCGAAAGGAAAAAACGGAACCCTTATAGGATCACTTTGTTGTCCGTCTGTCTGTCTGTCTGTCTGTCTGTCTGTCTGTCTGTCTGTCTGTCTGTCAAGACCATTTTTCTCAGGAACGCGTGGAGGTATCAAGCTGAAATTTATATCAAATACTCAGGTCTATTGTCCCTTGGAGCTGTGAAAAAATCAAACTTAAAATCTAACGCAATCAAAAGATACAGTCGTTTATGCTGCAAATGTTAGAGTTTCGGCACTCGCAAAACCTACGGGGTACTTCCCGTGAACTCAGAAACTTGAAATTTGGCACGAAGCAACGTCATATAGCATAGACAATGGAAAAATTACAAAAAGTAGACATTTTTAGTAAAATCATAAAAAAAAATATTTTTTTAAATTTTAAACTTACTACCTTTTTCCTCGTAAACGCGTGGAGGTATTAAATTGAAATTCATGTCTAATACTCAGGGCTATAGGACCTTTCAAATGTAGCAAAACCAAACTTTTATGTCAAGCCAATCAAAATAAATTAGCCATTTAAGTCGCATATTTTGAGTACTCGCAAGAAACTCAAAACCTAAAGGGTACTTCCAGTAAACTCAGAAACTTGAAACTTGGCACGAAGAAACTTCATATAGCACAGATAAAGGAAAAATTGCGAAAACCGTAATTTTTTAGTTACATCATATAATAAAAATATTTTTAATAATTTTAAAGTTACTACCCCTATATACCTACAGGTTTGTACGGAACCCTCGGTGCGCGAGTCCAACTCGCACTTGGCCGGTTTTTTTTTTAGATAAACTAAGCAAAGCTTGTAGGGTTTTCCAGTAAGGGCGGGTCGATTTTAATATGCAATAAGACAGATGTGTAAGATATTAATTACTTTTTAGTTTCATGTACCATACTTTTTTGAAATATGACATAGTTCAAATGTCCGCCTTGGCCTCTTCTGGTAGCCCATATCCTAAAAGTCAAACTCTGCCGCACGAATCAGGCTGAATTTCAGCGATGGCTTGGGTTATACTGATTTCAAGGACATCCGTGCATTTAACCCCGTTTGACTTTTTGTGAGGTTTTCTGAAATCGCAGGTCCACTCAAACACGCCGCAATTCACGTAAAATCAATACAACCATCGCTGAAATACAGCCTGATCTGTGCGGCAATTATCGAAAATTGGACTTTTAGGATATGGGCTACCAAAAGAAGCCGAGGAGGACATTTAAACGATGTCATATATCACAAAAAATGGCACGTATGGGCCCTTCAAATAAAACTAAAACGTAATTAATATCTTACACATAGCCTGTTTATTGCATTTAGATAAATATTTATTGCATTTAGGAAATAAACCAAAAGAAAACACCATTTTACTTCGCAGAGCATACGAATCGTCATCAATTCTAAAAATATGAGCTACATATGCAACGTTCCGCATTGTTCCATTTATTTTGCGTAGCCTAGTAAACGAAAGTGTTGATTCGTGTTATAATTCTTCCATCTCCAAACACACTCGACAATATTTTTATTGAATTCATTCTTACAAAAAAATAGAAGTGGAAAATAATTACAAGAGAATCTTAAATAGCATAAATAAAACAAGAAAAGAAAAAACAAAGTTCTATGAATATCTTAATTAAAGATAGACTGCGGATGAGAGCCGCCATAAAATGACAGCTGTCAAATTATGCAAGATGGCCGGGCTGCTGGTATTTGCCCAATCAGTTGCTACTGCGTTTTTGCTTGTGAGAAATAATTGTTTCTATCACTTTCTTGCGTGTATACATATAAGTAAATGTTTAGTAAGAGAAACGAAAACAATATAATTGCCAAACACGTCAAAAATAATAATACTCAGTATGGCGGGGGCTGTATAAATATTATGCTACCAAATAGAAGCTCACTCCCAGCGCCGCCTTAGGAGATTAAGACAAAGGCGCGTGTAAATAACAATAGATAAAACATACTGTTGGCGACTGGCTCATTTTTTTAAATTATATTATGTATCATGTATGTCACTCTAATAAAATAACGTAAACAATATGCACTTATTTATTACGAATAATTAGTAAATACATAACTGGCGACGAGGATGGAGGATTTAGAACGTCTTACACGTCTTCGGGCCTCGATACGTGGTCAACTTACAAAATTAGACCAACAATTACAACAACTACATAACATAACATAACATAACATAAATACTCTTTATTGCACACCTCAAATAATAGACACAAAGTATACACAAGACACAAACAAAAAAGCAGAGGCAAAACAATTGGCGGTCTTATCGCTAAAGAGCGATCTCTTCCAGACAACCTTTGGGAAGCGGAAACCTTTGTAAATTAACAGAAAAGTAGGTGTTGCAAAGCAAATAAACCAAACATTAATAAACTTACATAGCTCATACATACATACATACGTATATATTTAATAAATATAATAAAATAAGAAAATATAAACTAGGACCACACACACTACATGCCACAGGTTGTTAAAACGGTTTTAATGGAGTTGCAGGGTATCTATACGGATCATGGGAGAGACAGATAATGTTCTTTAAGTTGTTTCTTAAACACAGCAAGAGATGTAGCACGCCTTAAGTCTAACGGTAAATTTTTCAAGAGCATTACAGCCTGAAAAGTGAAAGAACTATTATAAAATTTAGAAGAAGGAGACGGTACATTAAGTAGCAATTTTTGAGCAGATCTGGCCGAAAGCAAGTAACTAAAACGTTCTTTGAGGTAACGGGGAGTTGCGGAGTGAAAAAGAATGGTGTATAAAAGAGATAGAGTGTGGAAGTCACGACGAAGACGTATAGGGAGCCAGTTGAGCTAAGAGCGGAAAATGGAAACGTGATCATACTTGCGTAACCCAAATATGAAACGGATGCATAGATTTTGAATGCGCTCAAGTTTATTCAGCTGATCTTCAGTGAGATCGATGTACGAAATATCGGCGTAGTCCAAAATAGGGAGAAGTAAAGTCTAAGAGAGCGCAATCTTGGTGGGTATGGGTAGAAAATTCCGGAGTCTTCGTAAAGAACCAACAGCAGCAAACATCCTCCTACTGACTTCGCCGACTTGAGGAACCCAAGATAATGTCCGGTCCATAATAATGCCCAGGTTCCTTACTTGATGAGAATATGGAATATGGACACCATCAAAGTAGATAGGGGCCAGATTTTCAAAGTCAATCCTTGAGATAAGTATTGAACTGCCAATAATAATTGCCTGGGTTTTTGCCGGATTAACAATAAGTCCAAAACTTCGGCTCCAGTGTAGTATGCCCACCAGGTCATAATTTACCGATTAATTACAGATGGAAGATTGGCAGAAGTAAGTTTATGAGTAATAGAGTTAATAAATATTGAAATCAACAAAGGAGATAACACGCCACCCTGTGGAACACCGGCCAGCGTGTAACACCAATCTGAATAGGAATCATCCACAGTTATACGTTGCCGACCACTAAGATAACTACGAAACCATTCAATTACCGTTGCAGATACGTTAAGAGAGCGCAGTGTGCCAAGTAGAATGTGAAAATCAACAGTGTTGAAAGCATTGCTAAAGTCTAGCAATGTCAGCACCGTTAACTTTCGATCATTCATTCCCGCCCGGATGTCATCAGTAATCTTAGTGAATGCGGTAGCCGTACTATGACCCGAACGGAAGCCGGATTGAAACGGGTTAAATAGATCATTTTTGTTTAGATATGAAGTCAACTGCTGGTGTACAAGCCGTTCGAGTACTTTGGAAAGGAAAGGAAGGATAGAGATAGGTCGATAATCAGAAAACGAGGAAAGGAAGGAGGAAAGGTTTAGACTTTTTTGGAAGTGGGATAATATGGGCGTCTTTCCAAATTGAAGGATAGGTACAGGATGAAACAGAACATCAGACTTCGAAATAAGTCAACGGCTTACAAGCTTTAACAATTATGAGAAAAAAATTGACAACATTCAAAGTGAAATTGAATCACAAACTGAGAATTTAGAAGCGGAAATTGAACATCGGCACACAACGAAAGAAACTATATTACAATTGTAACTGAAGTTACACAGCTTACGCCCTACTCCCGTTGTCGATGCACCCTCGACTTACATGTCAATATCACAACACACTAGAAGCCTTGAAGCTACACCCGAAAACACACCCGTATCTGTACATCGACCGAAAATTAACTTTCAACCATTTCACGAACGTGAAAAATTCTCAAATTTTGTAAGAAGGCTAGAAACTTACATGAAATTAAGCAACTGCGATAATGAACGAACCAGAACCCTCATGCTTCTCAGTTCTATACCTCCGGACCTACAGGAGAAGGTTTACGATTTATGTGCTCCTGATGATCCCTGTGAATTGGATTTTAACACAGTAGTCGATGCATTAAAGGAATATGTGGACCCAAAACCAAGCATATGGGCTTTTTAACACAAATTTATTACTCGGAATCAAGAACCGCATGAAACTATTACCCTATATACGGAGGAATTAAAAAGATTATGCCAAGACTGCGAGTTCTCATACGGAAACTGTAAAAAGTCAATTACTGACCAGTTTCTGATCCTTCAATTCATTAGAGGCTTACGAGATGGCGACATACGTACGAAACTATTACAAGATACAAAGGTTACCAATTTTGCAGAAGTAATCAAAACGGCCATTACTTTTGAACTTGCAAAAACAGACAGCAGATACATATCACCAACACCCTGCTCGAGTCAAGACCATCGCGCAATTCAAGCTGTACAGCATACTGTCAAGCATAAATTAGGTAACAAACCTCTTTCAATTAATGATCTAAAGGGTAAATGCTTTCGTTGCGGAAGTCCCGAACATCAAGCCGACAAATGTCGAAGCGTAAATGATATTTGCAACAAATTCAAAATAAAAGGTCATCTGGGACGAGTATGTCTGCGATCTACCAACATGAACAATCAAATAGAACCTGAACTTACTGACGAATACAACACAGATGGCATCTCCGAAACAGTCGATGACAATACACCCTGGGATATGAACTCGATACCTACTCCTGCCACAGACAAATTTATGATACATGTATCCCTCAACAACAGAGACACTGACATGGAAGTTGACACAGGAGCGGCCTTGTCAACTATGTCTTATGACGAATTTCAACGGTTAAATACTGGATGCAAAATTTATAAAACTAAGGTTACCATGAGAACATACATGAAAGTGCCCTTCGCACCGCTCGGAGTCGCTTTTGTCACGTGCAAATACCAGAACCAAATTTTTAATGAGAAACTCTACATTTTCAAAGCAGACGTGGATGCTATTTTTGGGCGAACATGAATACGGGCAAGTAAGATAGATCTGAACAACATCTACAACATTAATCAGGTCAATACAGAACAGAAGCACATCCGGAACTAGACAAACTCATTTCTGAGTTCTCCGACGTATTTGACGGTACACTGGGGTGTATACCTAACTACAAAGGTCGCCTTACCCTTAATGAAAATACCACACCAATATTTGTCAAACCGAGACGCATTCCATATGCTCTTAAGGTGAAGGTAGATGAAGAAATAGAGTGGGGAACTAACAAATCGGAATGGGGAACTCCTATAGTTCCAATTGTCAAACCTAACGGGAGCATACGCTTATGTGCGGATTATAAAGTTACACTTAATAAAGCCATCAGGGACGAACAATACCCTATCCCAATCATTGAAGACATTCTGGTAGAAATGAATGGCACATTAGACCTCAGCCAAGCCTACTTGCACATGATGATGGATGAAGAAAGCGCGATGATGCAAGCACTTAGTACACACAAAGGCACCTTCAAAGTCAACAGACTCATGTTCGGAGTCAAGGTGGCGCCGAATTTATGGCAAAAATTCATGGATCAGTTACTTCAAGGAATCACCGGTGTCAAATGCTTTTTTGATGATATCATCATTCAAGGTACTTCAGAGAATCAACTCTTAACTAGACTAGGTCAAGTACTACAAAGACTAAAAGACTTGAAACTTAATAAAGATAAATGCCGATTCATGAAGAAAAGCATCGAATATTTGGGCCATATTATAGACAGAAATGGTTTACACAAAAACCAAAACAAAGTTAAGGCAATTACAGACACTCAACCACCCAGTAACGTCAACGAACTTAGAACATTCCTAGGTATGGCGAATTATTACAACAAATTTATACCTAATTTGGCTTCAATTTCTACCCCTTTAAATGATTTACTGAAAAAGAATACTACTTTCACCTGGACACATAAATGTAAAGAAAGCTTTAACAAAATTAAACAAGAAATCCTTAGCGATAGAGTCTTAACCCACTTTAATCCAGAAAAACCCCTGGTTCTAGCCACAGATGCGTCACCTACGGGACTGGGTGCAGTGCTATCACACCGCTTACCGGACGGATCCGATAGGCCCATAGACTTTGCATCCCGCTCATTGACAAGTAGTGAAAAAAAATACAGCCAGATAGATAAAGAAGCGACGTCTTTGTTCTGGGGCCTAAAAAAATTTTTCCACTATTGTTACGGAAGAAAATTTATACTGGTGACTAATCACAAACCACTGACAACTATTTTCCGTCCACATAAGACTCTGCCAGCGATGAGTACGATGAGGCTATTCCATTATGCACATTTCCTTTCCGGCTTTGACTATACAATTGAATACAGATCTTCAAATGACAACAGCAATGCAGACTATTTATCAAGATTCCCAGTAGACACAATAGCTCCGAACATCATTGATGTACATACCGCATTTCAGTCAAATCAAATTGGTACCATTGCTGTCGACCGTCGGAAAATTGCGGAAGAGACTCTAAAGGATGTTGAATATAATAACCTTCTTCAAGCGTTGATGTCAGGCACAACAGTACGACAATATGGTTATAACGACAACGAACTAACCATTCAAGATGGATGTCTCTTAAAGGTAATGCGTGTCATGATACCAGAAACATTGAGAAAGCACGTGTTAGAGGAGCTACATTCAGGACACCTTGGAATGATGAAAATGAAATTATTGTCTCTAGGCTACGTCTATTGGAAAAATCTGGACAAGGACATAGAATAAGTAGTAAGGAACTGTCGTGAATGTCGGTTACATCAGAAGGAGCCGTCACATGTCTCACCGCATCACTGGGAACCACCGACAGGCCCTTGGCAACGACTTCATATAGATTTCGCGGGACCACTCAAAGGCTATTCACTGTTCATAATCGTGGACGCTTACACTAAATGGGTTAAAATTTTCCCAACAACAACTAGCACGTGGTGCACAAAAAAATTACAGGAACATTTTGTTACATTTGGTTCTGCCCTCTTGTCTCTGACAATGGGCGGCAGTTCATTTCAAGAGAATTCGAAGATTTCCTTAAAGATAGAGGGGTGTTACACAAGACATCAGCAACATATCACCCGGCAACTAACGGTCAGGCGGAACGATATGTCCAAACTATAAAGAAGGCGCTTCATAGCATGCATTTTGAACCAGGTAATCTACAAGACAAGATACTGGCGATCAAGGAACGACTATTGAGAACGCCGAGTACCAGCACCGGCAAGAGCCCACACGAGCTAATTTTTAATAGGCCCATAAGGAACGCTTTACACGTCCAATTCACAACCAGACCGGAGGAACTAAGGGCAGAATCACAGGGGTCTGTGAGACGCTCTACGGTCAGGTCATTTTCTGTAGGCCAAAGAGTTCAGGCAAGAGATTACACAAGCGGACGCTACAAATGGCAATTTGGAACCGTTACAAAAATACTGGGCCGATTACATTACGAAATTAAAACGGATGCCGGTGAGACTTGGTAGAGACATATAGATCAGGTCCTCAGTACAGCAATCCCCAATGAAGGGACAAGGAACCTATCATAGAGATTTGTGGCGGAGGTGTTATGTATACCTAAATTGTTTATGCTGTTAAAGAAGTAATCACTCAAATGTAAAAGTCAATGTCATGTATGGCATGGGTAAAAGGCAATGTCACTCTAATAAAATAACGTAAACAATATGCACTTATTTATTACGAATAATTAGTAAATACATAAAAAAATTCTTTGAAGTCGTCAGTCTGCCTTTAGTTGTCAAACCGATATATTCTTGTAATTTTCCTTGTGCTTAATATTAATAAATATCTGTATATATTACCTACTTGTTGCTGTGATGACGCCCAATGCTGTGCAATGGTTGCAAAATTTGGATGTTGCCTTATAAAATCCTGTTCTAATTTTATTGCCTATTGGACTATATCGCCATACGATTAAATAAATAACCTACTTGTTGCTATTCAAAATTCATCCACACACCCATACTATTAGCTATCACATACGTCGTTGACTGGACTATTGTAGCTCGCTGAAAATATGAATAAAGAATGTACGTACATATGCAATATGTGCAACTCCCTTTGCGTCGCGACCGCAATTCTTTTTAATATTCACTCTCAAACTTTGTGTGTTTCTATTTCATTTCCTCTCTAGGTACACTACATACATACACAATGTATATGTGCCAGTGGCAGAGCATCCATATAACTCCATTTTCACCGCTTACTTAATTTTAAATTGTAGTTTTTTTTTATTTGGCTTATGAAAAAATAATTTCCTTTTTCTTATTCAACAGGTGATTGTTTTACTAGTGTCACATGGAGGCGCATTGCTCCAGGATCCGGTCAAATTACGTATTTTGACAAACAAACTAATAAAGTATTGAAATTATTACAGAATCATACATTTAGATATAGTGCTTAACGCACACTATCGTCCCTTTTTAGTAATTTACGTAGCTATTATGTGAATACGGAAAAGCGTATTGTAAAAATGCATAAAAACTTTTCAGTTTAAAATTTTATAAGGATTTTTTTTTCATAGACACATTTTTCGTAACATTAATATTTTTCTCAATAAATTAAAAATTACCAACCGGGACACATTTCCTGCGCAAAGGAGGGTAGCGTCAGCAGGAGGAGAGCAACAAACCCCTCTAGTCAGTTTGCTATACTATGCTTATTTCTAGATCCGGAAATTTGGCAGCTGTAAATTGGTGGAGGTCAAAGAATGAAAATGACGTACATAAAGCAAATCCTAGAGTTCTGGGTTTGATGCAATATTATGGGAAATTATGTAATTAATTACATTATATTATAGCCAGAAGTTTCTACAGGGGTAAGTGATGCAATTTATAGTTAGTCACCTGCTGTTTCTGTTTTCGCAACAATGTACAATGTTTTTTGTTCTAATGTTAAAATATAGGCCGTGTTCTCTATACTTAAATGACACAACTTCGGCAGTTTTTACCTATTTTGGTATTACTTTTTTCCAACTGAAAAACTTTGTTACCAGATGCCTGGATCCAGCAATAAGGATGGCAAAGCAATCTAACTAGACAGGTTTCATTGCTCTCATTATTGTGTCATATCTGTTAGCTCTAAGTCCATTAAACACAGTACATTCAGCGTAACATATAGTTAGTAGCAACCGAAGTAGCCAAATATATCGGTACAGATAGTTTATTCGTATGGGAGGGAGTAAGGGTGTGTGAAGCAGGAGGTCCCGGGTTCGAATCCTAGTCAGGGCATTTATTTGTGTGTTTATCACGGGTCTTTGTTCCTGAGTTATGGATGTTTTCTATGTATTTAAGTATTTATCTATTGTATATATCGTCGCCTAGTACCCACAACACAAGCCTTATTGAGCTTACTGTGGGACTATGTTGATTTGTGTAAGATTGTCCATTAATATTTATTTATTTTATATTTTATTGGATCTTATAGTTTTATTAATTACACAGTTAATTTTCTGTATGTACTACTGTTAATTATATGAATGAATATTTAGCGACTTTACCTAAAGGTACGATGCTTTCATAGTTTCAAAATAAAATATTATATTAAGCGAACGTCTGCTAACTATACCACAATATTTACAATAGTGGACAAATTCGCAGCCATCGGGTAAGTTTCAGTAGCTCAGTTGGTCAGAGTAACGGGCATGTATCCCAGAGTCGCGAGTTAGAGTCTCACCTGAGGCAGTGGATTTTTATACTTTTACTTTATTTCTAAGAATATTTAGTCATAGTAAAATTTTATTAGTATTTTTGTATACCTCATACATTCAAAAATAACTTGACTGGATCAACGAGCGAGCTAAGCGACTGTAGGTAACCTCCATCCACAAAAAATATATTTAATTGCCCCTTATTCGTAAACCCAAGTATATTTTAAATAAAACATTCTACTATTTGCTTACGAATATTCTACTTGCTTTACTTCTCCAAAGTCGGTGAAAAAGGTTACCATTCAACCTTTTGTTGAAGTTTAAAAACCGGAAGTGGTCGACGGACCCAGTACCGGAAGCATAGACACCCTGTCACAGACTCTGCATCTTGTCATGAAACGACTCGTAGCACAGAATAAAAGACAGTAGTACGTACAGAAAATTTACTGTATAATAAATAAAACTATAAGATCCAATAAAATATACAATAAATAAATATTATTGGACAATCTTACACAAATCAACCTAGTCCCACAGTTAGCTCAATAAGACATCCATAACCCAGGAACAAAGACCCATGATAAACACAACGGGACCTCCTGCTTCATAGGCAGGGTCACTACCGACTAGGCTATGAGTCCGTTAAACAATAACTACAATAATATTGATTTTCTATTTCAATGTACGTAATCCTAAATAGCAGTTAATTAGTGCCAACCCGCTATACTTACTTGCGTATTGAAATAAATTGCCACCAGTACCAAAATTCCGCCACGTGTTTCGTCTATTTAGGAGGTATCCTTAGGAGCTGCTGAAGATGTTGTCAAACTGGGTGCATGGCCAACGTGCCAATCGTAAACGCTCCGTAGCGAACGAAACGCATCTGTCACTGTCGCACTAACATGGAACAGTGATAGAGAGAGGTGACTACGATATGCTACGGAGCGTTAACTATTGGCACGTTAGCTAACGCACCTTGGTATCCGGGTTGTCTTTGCTAATCGATTAGTACATTTGAGATTTCATTCACTTTCAATAGTCCTTGGACCATGTACTTATCTGCATCCCATGACACGTACAGGTAGGGGCAGCATCGTTACGTTATATTAAAAATTTCAAAAACCTCTGCGGCTTAACATACGCCTCTCAAACGTCTGCAACATCATTGTTTCATATACGTAAAATACATAATATACATATATTATATCACTTATTAAATAGGTAGCTCAGTGATCCAAAAAATTATCTAACTTCATGCCAGTTATTGACCGGCAAGCCGACAGACACAGATCCGCCTACTGACAGTTTTACTAAATATTTATGTTTCATCTATAACGTCGGTGATTTGTGGCCGGACGTTGCGCCGCCAACCACCTGCACTGTTGATAAGACTTCTTAAACGAGAGCTACGCGAAATTTCATAACGTTATATGTATTATACTAGTAGTCCGCCTCGAACTAAGAACTCGCGATTTTCTTGTATACGAATTGACCAATATAACAAGATCCCTATGATGATTGTTTTGCGCCTTATAGACCGATCATGCTCATATACGGACCCTCAAAATATATTTAACTCTGCTACAACCCCAATACATTTAATAAAGATCAGAAAAACGTTATTAAAGTTATCGCGGAACAACTATTCAAAATCAAAAAGCCATCGAAATGCACAGACGCCTAGGTAGCCAGCTGACAGTTCCGTTGTGTCCAAAGTTGTCTTCACTTGGCTTACGCTCTGCTCTTTCGATTACATAACTTTATATATAATTTTAATGTACGTCAACTTTAGAGGGTTAATAATAATTATATATCTATATATATAAAAGAAGAAACTGACTTACTGACTGACTGACTGACTGACTGACATATCAACGCACAGCCCAAACCGCTGGGCCTAGAGATTTCAAATTTGGCACATAGGTTCCTTATAAGGTCTAGGGGAGCACTAAGAAAGGATTTTTCAAAATTCACCCCCTAAGGGGGTAAAATGGGGGTCCAAAGTTTGTATGGCGAAACAAGATTTGTTAGACTATTTTATTCGAAACTTCACAGGAGTATTCCTAACGATAAATGAGTAAACACGTGTTTCAGGTTTTTTGATTTGCCCCCAAAAGGGGCAAATGCGGTCACAAAATCTGAAAATCAACATGGGTATTGTATCCTTTTTGAGTACTTATAGTACGCGGGCGAAGCCGCGGAAAAAAGGATAGTCACGTATAATTAAGCGTTATTAAATCCTTTGAAGCGTTATTGACGTGTTAGAAACGCTGGTAGCCTGTCGGTAAAACGTCTGACTTTCAATCCGGAGGTCTCGGGTTCAAACCCCGGCTCGTCCCAACGAGATTTTCAGAACTTATTACGAAACATCATTTGATATTTACCAGTCACTTTCCGATGAAAGAAAACGTAAGGAAACCGGATCTAATCCCGATAAGGCCTAGTTTCCTTTCTAGGTTGGAAGGTTAAAAGACAGTAGTTTTCGTAAAAACTAGTGCCTAAGACAATAGGCACGGTGAATTTTTTTCAGGTATGGTATCAATCGATTCGTTTTGTTGTGAGGATCAAATGTCTATATGGCGCCAATTGCGTTAAAGCAACACAAAAGTCAGAAATGAGACTTAAAGTCCGAGATTTGCATTTGTTTCTCAAAACGCTCCTAACAAAATGACGTGCAAAAGTGACGTCACGATCACATAGTCGCCCTGTTTAAAGTATGGAAAAAATATGAAATTGCAATTTTTACAGTGAAATGTTGCGTTTATGTATGTGGTTGCTATACAATTTATTTTACAGTAAAACGTTAAAAATCTAATGGTATCATTGTTTTTTTTTTTATTTCGCACTTTAAAAAATCGTAAAATTTAGAAATTTTGCAGTTTGATATCTTTGAGCCATTTCAATAGAATTTATAAATTTTCACTTTAGTTGGATATATTGATCATTTTGCATCCTATCAAAATTTTATTGCATAATTCAACATGTGTCATCATGCCCATTGGGATTAGTTTTAAATTCAAAACAGCCATGACAAAAAGCTGGGACAAATGCAAGTAGGATAGATGGATACTAATGTGACAGGCTTAAATTATTATTAAATTATTTATTCATGTAAAACAATTACAGGTTTCGGGAGTTACAATATTGCGCCAAACTGGAGTGACCAGTTTGTGTACGCGTCGCGCTTAATCATAATCACATACTTAATAATTTTTAAGAGAAAAGAACCGACTTTCATGGGGGTAGCCGGTGAAGCATTATTGTAGATGGTGCACTTAGATTCCATACAATGAAATAACTTTCTTAACAAACGCAGCGGAGAGGACAAATCGCCAAACCTGAACTATGCGTCGTTGAAGAGTTCCGTTCTGATCATCATCAGCAGTTCCACTTCATCAAATGTCACTCTTTTGAATGAAAATGCTTGATTTGTTGATAAAAATACAAAAGTCACTTTATGTATGCCTTTAAGATTTGAGGAATTCCCTCGATTCCTCATGGAACTCATCATCAGAACTTGAGCTTGACGAAAATTGGTCCTGACAATCTAACTTGCTTAACAAACACAGCGAAGGGGACGAATCGCCAAACGTGAACTATGCGTCGTTGAAGAATTCCGTTCTGATCATCATCAGCAGTTCCACTTCATCAATTGCCACTCTTTTCAATGAAAATGCTTGACTTGTTGATAAAAATACAAAAATCACTATGTGTAAGCCCTTAAGATTTGAGGAGTTCCCTCGATTCATCATGGATTCCATCATCAGAACTTGAGCTTGACGAAAAATTGTCCTGACAATTAAACTTGCTAAACAAACACAGCGAAAAGGACAAATCGCCAAACGTGAACTATACGTCGTTAAAGAGTTCCGTTCTGATCATCATCAGCAGTTCTACTTCATCAAATGTCACTGTTTTGAATGAAAATGATGGATTTGTTGATAAAAGTATAAAAATCACTATATGTATGCCTTTAAGGTTTGAGGAGTTCCCTCGATTCCTCATGGATCCCATCATCAGAACTGCATTTTTACAAAAACGGGACCAATCTGTATATATACACTTACAATCAAAAAAAGAATTTTCAGAATCGGTTCAGACATGACGGAGTTATGGAGTAACAAAAAAAAAAAAAAAAAACACACGCCGAATTGAGAACCTCCTCTTTTGAAATCTGGAAGTCGGTTAAAAATAAAGTAATTGTTTACAATAAATATGTGACTTATGTCTATTGTTAGTAGGTACTTAAATAAAAATAAAAATATAACATACATAATGTGTAAGGTAAAAATGAATGATATTAGTTTCTGTAAGTAGGTACACTTTGAGTTTAAATTTACAGTTGTGATTAATGTAAGTAACATTTGGCTAATTCCTACTTATAAGCACAGTCGGCCTCTAAGTAGCTGAACACTGAGTATCTGGGTACCTTGGTTTTACTTGTTTTAAATCTGCCATACAAATGACAGTTCAAACATGAAGTTTAATGCAACTCAGTACAAAGTTGTCCAGCTTTGTTTTCGGCACTAATACCGGTATCTTTATAAATTCAGGGCTCGAACATGTCGTGCCGATGACTTCAATTTGACGTCACGCTGCATATAGGCAAGTGGCCGTTCCCGAGAAGTGGCCGATGGGTGAACCGAGACAAGTGGCCGTTCCCGAGAAGTGGCTGATGGGTGAACCGAGACAAGTGGCCGTTCCCGAGAAGTGGCCGATAGGTGAACCTAGAGACAAGTGGCCGTTCACGAAAAGTGGCCGATGGGTGAGGTGGCCGATCACGGGAAGTGGCCGCTCAAAAAATGTGGCCATAGGTGACCGGATCCTTTGGGTTGAATAACTCCAACATACTATATTTTAATTTAATTTGAGAAGTCGGTTTTTGTTAGGTTTTGGTTATGTTTTCAGTTAAAATTTTGATGTAATTATTAAATTCGAGGAGTTATAATAGTGCAATATCCTTTCTCCATAGTAATTACAAGTATAACAACTTGTAGGTTCGACATATGTATTGTCTTTTATCGGTTCTTAAGTAATAGCCTATTGTAACGTGTAAAAAGGCCCTTTTAATAATTATTATTATTATTATTTTTATTCCAATTTTGCAAATGAATTAATTTTATGTGTAATGCTATTTTTTTTTATTGACATTGACATTTAATTTTAGTGTTATTTTTTTTTTGTTTTGTTTTAACTTATAATATGTTCTAGAATGCTATGGATCATGGTTATCTGGGAATAAATGACTATTTAATTTAATTTAATTTTAATAAGTTCTATCAAGAATTATGAAACCCTAAAAAAAGTTACTAATGCCCCAACTTGACCAAATTTTTCTTCCCCATAATATTTTCCTGTATATTCTGGAGCATTCCAGAGTGCCCACTTTTAATTAAGTAAGGAACACTTCATAACCTCCAGGAGTCTACTAAATTAAGATGGAGGCTATTAGTCCAGTCAACGAGGATAAGTGTTTTAAGTTACTGGGTGCGTAACCAACGTGGCAATCGTTAACGCTCTGTAGCGAACGAAACGCAACTGTCACTGTCACACTAATATGGAAGAGTGATAGAGAGAAGTGACTACGATACGCTACGGAGCGTTAAAGATTGGCGCGTTAACTATGCACCTTTGGCTGATACGTGTGTTAGGTACACACGTATCAGCCATGAGATAGCAAGGTTGCATACCCGCCTATATCAGCCGAATACACTTGTCATTGCAGAAGGTCGATGTTTAATTTATCTCCGTTTTCGACTCATACGCATACGCATATCGAGATTCAATAGTCACGCCTCTGCCGAATCTGAAAGAACATTTTTAATATTAAGTCGATAGCAAACAATCATAATTATAGCTCAAGTCATCATAAACGATTACCGTAGCTTACAAATACCTGTGTAGCCTGTGTTAACTTTGAAAAAAAAAACTTTTACCTTTTTTTGATAAAGGGTCGGCAACGCACATTGACACATATGGAGTTGCAGGCGTCCGTAGGCTACGGTAGCTGCTTACTATCAGGCGGGCCCTATGCTTGTTTTTCAACGTGGTATAAAAAAAACTTGGCAAACCTCTCACTAACCCCATACACAACATAATATACAGGGCTCTACGTTATATTTTGAGGGTATTTAAATTTCTAAATTAACTTAGTGATATGACAATGTTCTAATTTCAATTTAATAAAAGTGAAACATAAAACCCTGTAATACTGGGCCAGCGTTTTGTTAAATATTAAATTTTGTCCTTCTAACACACAAATGGCAGAAACAAAGTGTAAATAATAGTACATTACTTACCTAGGGCTGTAAAAAAAAGAAAGCCCGAAATCGCAGGTATTTGGGACCCGAGCCGCAGGCGAGGGTTGTAAATATGCGATAGAGGGCTTTCTTTTTTACTGCCCGTGGTGAGTACACAATTTTACGTCCCCACCTGGCCATAATGCGAGTTTTACCGTAAGCGTAGCGAGCGGTAAAACTCACATTATGGCCAGGTGTGACGTAAACACTTTTATGTTTGGCAAACGTTTTTGAATAACGCCATCTGCCAGCCTAATATGGTCGGATTTTTATCGCCTGTCACCATAGCTGTCACGTTCTAACAAGCATGTAAGTGCGAAAGTGATGCATGACGTGATAGGCGATAAAATGACAACCATGATACGCGTTCTGGCTTAAATCTTTAGATAAAACTAATGTAAATTAAGAAACAGTTATTCATCTGTTAAGAGTCCGGTAACGATTTGAAAACGAAAATAGCTAATAATAATAGTACATTACTGCAGAGACCAGTAAGTAAGCTTTCCTGGCTGAGTATTTAGTAGCCGTCCGAGTCGAAGACGAGGACGGCTACAATACGAAGCCAGGTAAGCTGATTACGGTCGAAGCATGTATAGTGCTTTTCTCAAACATGTAAGGAAATAAAATTACTTGTTTAGTGCTTCAGTTACTGGCTGAGTGATTTAATGTTGTATGAAAATCCTTTACGTACGTCGCGCTGAACCTGCCTTGGAATAGAGTCCCTACTGGTCTCTAATTACTAACGTAACAGGAACATTTCCGAGCATGTTTGAGAAAAATAAATAACACACATGAATTGCATTTGATAAGATAGTTTGACGTCTTGTTATAGCAAAAAATAATTTTGGTCCATGTATATTATTATTTAATACCCGAAAAGTCAATTCGTATAGAGCTTGTTTAGTGAGAACGTTAATTCGTGGAAACTTGTCGCTTGAGTTTTTAGAAATATTTTTTATGCCCCCTTTTTTCTGATTAAAGCATAAACTCAAATTTATTTCTGTATTTTATTTTTGTGAAATACTTAATACATTCCCAAAAACATTACCTAAACTCCGGCAATCTTTCATAAAATTGCTCTGGGTAAACATACTCTTGCTTAAAAAAAATAACAAAATGAAAAAAACTGTTCCACTTATTCCATTGACGACTCATTTTCCAACGTATTTATATATTGTACTAGCTGTGCCCGCGGCTCCGCCCGCGTGGAATTCGGTCTGTGTCAGTAAGCGGCTAATTCACCCCTAATTTCTCTCCCGCTACCCTGAAGGCGGAACTTGAAGTAAAGTTGACAGATGGATACGCTAGAGGACAGTAGTCGTAATAAAGTATTTTACAATTACCACTAAATGAAACTACACTCAAAAATGAATACTTTTTTTATCATATAATTTTTTTTGGCATGATTTAAACGACAGAGTAGTAGGTGTATATCGAACGATACAGGACCACTTTTGTATTTATACGTCCACGGCAAATATCATCCCAATCGATCCTCCCGTCAAATCAGTCTAAGCGTGAAAGGTAAGAACAGGCGCGGTTGAAATTGGGGAAGGGATGGCACAAAATGCAGAAATGTTTTTTTTCTATTTGAGGTGCACTTGGAGGGGGGGGTCCATGACCCATGCAAATTTAAAACCGGCCAAGAGCATGTAGAGTTTCGTAGATGCCGCCCTGTTACAAAACATCCGTTCAAAAGGTCCTTTATTAAGGGATATTTGGCGGCGCTTACGTCATTTTACTATTCGGCACTTCCTTTCACTATGCGTTTTTGACTGATAATTTAAAAACGGCTGAACCGATTTTATTCAATATAGTTTTTATTGAAAGTTCTTATCAGGCCTCACCAAATTTCAGCTTTCTAGTGCGAACGGTAACTGAGCTAGACCGCGGACAGATGGACGGACATGGCGAAACTATAATGGTTCCTAGTTGACTACGGAACCCTAAAAAGAGATAAATAGTAGTTTATGTAACTGTTACTGCTTACTGCGTACACTGCTTTACCTACACATATTAAAAATCCATTGAAACTATTAGAATGACCGCCATTACACCGCCATGACCAACCTCATTGCGCCGGCGGTCGGGTTAGGGGGGGGGGGGGGGCGTGCCGGCGGTTGGGGGGCAGATTTTCATAACATTACCGTAGGTACGTTTTTACCGCACTGTCACAGATAATACACTGATGTTACGTTAATTACATACGGTTCCGAACGCGCAATAAAGGATTTATGATATTGGTGTAGATTAAGATATTTATTCTTCAATGTAAGCACATTACAATGCACTAATGAACATGAAGAGAAAATAAAATACGTGAGTGTCGTGGAACACTCGATTGGAACGACGTTATGTTATTTAATTTTTGACTTTTTCGTAAATTTTGTGGTTTTCATTTTTTTTGTATTTTTCTGTTTTGGGCATTTTGGAAATTTTGGAAATTTTGGACTACATCACTTTTCACTACACTTCACTTCACTTTATTCTATTTTATATATTTTTTATTTCATTCCATTTTACATGTTTCTCAATCGTATGGGTTTCGCGTTTTCGTGACGTGACGCTTTTTCGTGACGGTCACGTGACTTTTTTTCGCCTAGCCCCCCATCCGCGAACCGTCCGATAAGGAACTTCGTTCCAAAACTACTACCGGTTCTAACCCTACACCTCTGGCCCAAGAAGTATTATGACCGAAAAGAAACTCGACGGGACTTATTTTTTTCAAAACAGTAATTCATTATAGATCTTAAAGATACAAAATAATGCGTAGTTCTTCAAAAGACATATCAAAACAGCTTGAGAGACAGATAATGTACCCATTGTTTAATTACCTATTAAAAGAAAAATAAATCCTAATCTGACTGCTTCACAAAACGTTTGATATGTTTTCCTACCTAAACAGTGTCCTATAAATGTCATCTAAATATGTACAGCGGTTATTGGTTGTTTCTTCCCCGTGTAAACTTCCACCCCTTTTGCATCCACTTGAGGGATAATTTCCGAGATAAAACTATTTTATTTCCTTTTCCAGAGCTCAAATTATCTCCACACCCAATTTTATCTAAATCGTTTCTGCGGTTAATAATTCCCTATACAAATTTCCAAATCCCTTTTCACCCCTTTAGGGTTGATTTTCGGGGTGAAAACTATCCTTTGTCCTTTCTCGAGACCCATACTATCTCTATACCAAATTTCATCTTTATCAGTTCAGTGGTACAAAAAAATCTTTTCACCCTGACAATAGTTTGAAAACTACCCTATGACGTTTCTCGAGACTCAAATTATCTCCATACTCATTTCTATCTAAATCGTTTCAGCGGTTAAAAATTCTCCATACAAACTTTCAACCCCATTTTCACCCCCACCAGGGTTGATTTTCGGGATTAAAACTATATATTATCCTTTCCCGGGACTCGAACTATCTCTATACAAAATTTCATCAAAATCCGTTCAGCCGTTTTCACGTGATGCGCGGTCAAATAAACAGACAAACAGATAAACAGACAAAAATTCTAAAAATTGTTGGAACGTGTTCTGTTATCGATTCTAAGTATCCCTAGCCAACTTTTTTTCGATGATCTTCCATGTACAGACTTTCGACCCTCTTCAGCTTTATTATATGTATAGATGTACCAGTTTAACTTAATTTTAATGTATAAATAGAATCTTACTTTTCTCACCTCTAAGCAAAAATCGCGAAACAGCTATCATATTACGGTGAATTATTTATAAATGAAACAAAAAATAAAAAAAATGTTACCACTTGTGTAGTTTAAAAAATCTTTCAGAATATGTATACAAACCAATAGAAGTCTTGTTAGTTACTGCAAAATAGTATCGAAAAGTTGAGCGAAAACTAAAAAAAAACTTTACCGGTCTCTTAAATCAAAAGCTTTGTTTATTTTCTTTTGTACCTTTAGGTAATTATAATATTTATCAGAAAAAGACAAAAAATAACAGAAGTTTTATAAAAAAAAATGTTATCTTCCGGGACTGAATGCAAATTTCAGTATCCAACGCAATCATGAGCCCACACAGCAGTCAAATATAAATATTCGTAATGCAGCTGCAAGTATGTATATTCATTCACAGATGCAATAATTTAGGGACCTCGTTGATTGGACTACAAACGCTCTATAAAATTAAGAAGATGGGGCTAAGCACTTCCTACAGAAGAAAATGGATCTAGTACTTAACGGAATTGAAATTACATGTACGATTTAGATAGTTCATAGTAGATTGTGTAACATGGGAGCAAAATGAAATATTTACGGCGAGGGTGTGTATTGAATCCCAAACGAAGCGATGGAGTCTATAATAGAATCCTGAGCGTAGTGAGGGATTCAAGTGTTAACGCCCTAGGTGAAATGGATATTTGTGCTACTCCAGGAGTGTCAAATGTGGGTTGCCGATCCTTTAGAATCCTGTAAGTAAATTCCTTTTTCGAAGAACTCTTGGGAAAACCTCGGAAAGCATGAACTTGATGACAAAAAATCAAACGAATAACAATGTACGCTTTTCGGTGAAGGAAAACATCGTGAGGAAACCAGATGTAATCCCAACAAGGCCTAGTTTACTCTTTAGTAGTTAGTTGGAAGATCAGATTAGCGATTTCGTAAAAACTAGTGGCTACGTCAATTCCTGGGATTAGGTTGCCGAGCGGACCCCAGACTCACTCGCTAGGAGCATGAAGAAGAAGAAGAGATTGAAAGTTTCAACCCGATTTCTACCATCTTAGGGGTCGAATTTTCAAAGATGTCTTTTTAATGGACCCCTATGACACATGAGGAATATATTAAATATATTATGTCGAAATTCAAGGTTCTACCTTTATTGGGAGACTGTGCATTGTATATCAATCTCGGTTACACGACTGTTTTTAAAAGGTAAATTTGCATTATATAGATATTTTAGATAAAAAAAAAACGGCCAACTGCGAGTCGGATTCGCGCACCGAGGGTTCCATACAAACCTATAACAAGCAAAAGTTGTAGTATGTTTATTACTAATTTCAATTTATTACAAAAATGTCTACCTTTTGTAATTTTTCCATTGTCTATGCTATATGACGTTGCTCCGTGCCAAATTTCAAGTTTCTGAGTTCCCGGGAAATACCCCGTAGGTTTTGCGAGTGCCGAAAAGCTCTAAAATTTGCAGCATAAACGACGATTTTTAATTAGATTTTTTTTTGCAGCTCCAAGGGACAATAGACTTGAGTATTTGATATAAATTTCAGCTTGATACCTCCACGCGTTCCTGAGAAAAATGGTCTTGACAGACAGACAGACAGATGGACAACAAAGTGATCCTATAAGGGTTCCGTTTTTTCCTTTCGAGGTACGGAACCCTACAAAACATCTGAACCTTATAAAATACCACAAAATACTTTTAAAAGCCTAGATAATAAGCAATTTTTATGCAGAAACCCATTAAAACCGTATCGGGTTCGTTATAAAACCGGGACACGTTTTTTATTATCATTATTCATTACTTTATTGTTTGTCGTCTTCGCACGGAAATTGAGAATTCACGAAAATATTACGTGAAATATTCGAAATCATGCCAAGTAAAACAGATTTTGTTTTGCTGACATAATAGTACCTAGAATTGGATCTAATTCTTACACTTTTATACAGTTGAACTTTACTACCGAGTAAAACAGTCGTTCATGGGTGACCAGTAATAGTTACATTACTTACCAAGGACTGTAAAATAAAGAATGCCCGAAATCACAGGTATTTGTGACCCGAGCCGCAGGCGAGGGTTGTAAATATGCGATAGATTTTCTTTTTTACTGCCCGTGGTGAGTACACAATTTAACGTCTCCACCTGGCCATAATGCGAGTATTACCGTACGCGTAGCGTGCGGCAAACTCACATTATGGCCAGGTGTGACGTAAAAAGTAGTAAAAACGATGCAATAGTGAGCATAATGTAGAGGGCGGTGGCTCACTCCCACTCGTTACAAAATTGTCACATTTGACACATACTGACATTTTGATTGTCTGAGTAGGTACGTCAAACGAGACGCAGTCCCCTAGATAACCTTCTCTGTCAGCCTCACTTTGTGACCAAAGAATTAGATCCACTTCATAAAAATCCATGGTATGACTACAATAAGGAAAATCTCACTTCATACGTAGGTACAGTCGCCGTCAAATAAATTGGAGCGGTCAGGGTACTCAAAAATATCTAAACATGCACTTTATCGTCTTGAGTTCTTGACAATAGAGGCGTTATTCAGATATTTGTGACCACCTTAGCCGCTCCGATATATGTAATGGCGACTGTACACTTAATTTACATCACATTCTTACACACTCTATTTGACACACAAATACATGAACTTAAATAATATCATTTCTTTCGGTTATAGTATAACTACCAACTTCATATTACTTATATCTCTTTTATTTTAATGTTTTTCACTACTTAGGATTGAAGAATATTAACGGGGGTTAAAAAGTGGGTAAAAATGTTAACGACCTCTAAGACCGGAGTCGCAGGCGGTGACTAGTGAATAGTAGATTGTTAACCAAGGGTTGAAAGTGACCCATTTCACCTGAGATATTTCGCTCACTTCGTTCGAGCGCCAATAGTTCGAGGGTGAAATGGGTAATTTCACCCGAGTAAAACACTTTGCTTTTCATTTCGACTGTGACGAAAGTACAATACCACACGCACATTTTATAAAACTGGTATATAAAGAATAATCTACAAAAATGTTAAGTAAAATTTGAAAAAGACAAATTCAATGTTTTGCCAGTGGTCGGGGAGCAGGGCATCCGGGTGGGCTCAATCCATATTAACACAGCTAATTACTTTCCACCCTAGGGATGGAAAAGCAATTTTCCACCCGGCTATCTACCTAGGAAAATATATATTTGACGGCCTCCTAGCCCAGTCGGTAGTGATCCTGCCTACGAAGCAGGAGGTCCCGGGTTCGAATCCTGGTCAGGGCATTTATTGGTGTGTTTATCACAGATATTTGTACCTGAGTTATGGATGTTTTCTATGTATTTAAGTTATATACATCGTCGTCTAGTACCCACAACACAAGCCTTATTGAGCTTACTGTGGGACTAGATCGGTTTGTGTAAGACTGTCCTATAATATTTATTTTATTTATTTATTTATTTAAATAAAACTTTCCGAACAGGAGAGATGAAAAATATTTTTTATAGCAATTTTTCGTACAAGAAATAAATCGCTCCATTGACCTACATGAAGTATGTACTCAATAAATAAACAAATAAATTGCGAATCCGTGTTGCCAGAATGAAGTGATTGCCCTAAGGGATTAATAAATAAAGTACAATTGGGGGTACAAAATTCAATAAATCTTTTTGTATCCTCCTTAATAAATTGGATAAATAAATTCAATATATTGTTTAGGGGAGATTGCCTAATTTTGCATTGTATACGGAGTGATTATGGTTTTGGGCTCCTTATTTATAAATCTAATTGATATACGCAGTATATTGCAAGATTAAAATAATTTTTGTTAGTTAAGGTTTATTATAGTGTGAAACAGTTTCTGCACGCCTAGGATAACTTGACGTTTGACGCGATAGTTCATACTTCAAGCGCGACTCGAAGTATGGAATGACAGGCGACAACCGCGTAAGATATATGCTAGCCGGCCTGAAGGATAATAATTAGCCGTGATATTTCTTAATTAGGGTAAGTTGTGACGTGTATTTTTTATTCCTAATTTGCAATATAATAGTTTTCTTTATTTAAAACTAGCTGTGCCCGCGGCTCCGCTCGCGTGGAATTCGGACTGTGTCAGTAACCGGCTAATTCACCCCTAATTTCTCTCTCGCTACTCTGGAGGCGGAACTTGAAGTAAAGTTGACAGATGGATACGCTAGAGGACAGTAGTCCTAATAAAATATTTTTAAATTACCACTAAATGAAACTACACTCAAAAATGAATACTTTTTTTATCATATTATTTTTTTTAGCATGATTTAAACGACATAGAGTAGTAGGTATGGGGGCGTCCATTAATCGCGTCATACGTTTTTGGCTTATTTTAGACCCCCCCTTCCGCCATGGTGATCTTTGGTGATATTTTCAGGACCCCTCCCCCCCTCGTCCAATATGACGTGTAATTTTTTGCTAACTAAAGTAAGTACAGTTTTCTAACACGTGAAATAATATTTAATAGAAAAAAACCGGCCAATTGCGTATCGGACCACGCATAATGGAGGGTTTCGTACCTACTGTCTATAAAGTAATATCAAAAGGTAGTATCTGCCTATCAAAGACGTTTTGTGGAGTTTTTTGGACTTGATAATTCCTAAACCGATACATATTTTTTGGATCTCCGGTTCAAAAGTGACAGGGCACAACTTTTTAGACTTACGGGGTGATTATTGATATTTGGTTGCGATTATTGAAATTGTTACATGTATGGAGTGCCCCCCCCCCCCTAAATATATATTTTCAGCAATTTTACTACAAAACTAAATAAGTAGCAGCATACAACAATACACCTTATGTTCAAATATTTATTAAGATACGTTTTATAGCCTCCGAGTAAAATGGCTGTGACATACGGACAGACGGACGGACAGACGGTCATAACGAAACTATAACGGTAACGTTTTTGCCATTTTGGCTACGGAACCCTAAAAACATACTGTGAAGAAAATAATATTTCAAATGCCACTAAAAATATTTACAATCATAGTGCATCTGTCGTCAGAGTCATAACAATTAGTCCCAAGACGTAAAAATCCTTGTCGTGGAGGAGTTCCATTGGTCTTCACAAGCAGTTTCAATTTCACTAAATACATAGGCTGCTATTTATATATCCGGAAACCGGGATTACAATCTTCTTAAATAGCATATTTGACCTCCATGGTAAAATTTGAACTTTTTTAAGTACTGGCCGGTATATTTTTTCTTTCTTATTAACGCTCGTGTTTTGTTTTTGACGGGTTTTAAATGTCATCTCGCAGCAAGAATGGAACTCACTCGTGAAAATATTCGTGCTATGATTTATTATGATTTTCGGCGTGGTTTAACGCAACAACAGTGCATAGATCAACTAACTTCAACTTTTGGTGATGAAGCTCCATCTAAAACTACTGTGTATCACTGGTTTAGTGAGTTCAATCGTGGACGTAGTATGCTTACGGACGAAGTTAAGGCAGGTCGCCCGAAATCGGTCGTTGTACAACAAAATATCGAGGCTGTGCGAAAACTTATAATGGACGACCGACATGTTACGTACTGCGAGATAGAGGCGACTCTGGGTATTTCTATGACCAGCATTAATAGCATATTACATAATTATTTGGCTGTAAAAAAAATTTGTTCGCGTTGGATACCCCACAACTTAACAAAAGAGCAAAAAGATGCTCGCGTCGAATGGTGCAATAAAATGTTAAAAAAATATAACCGTGGTGACTCAAAAGCCGTTTATAACATCTATACAGGTGACGAATCCTGGATCTATGCATACGATCCCGAAACGAAGCAACAATCAACGGTATGGGTGTTTCAAAATGAGCCGAACCCTACGAAAGTTACTCGTGCAAAAAGTACATTGAAACAAATGGTGGCCTGCTTCTTCGGTATTAATGGCCATGTAGCTACAGTGCCACTAGAAAACCGTAGAACGGTTAATTCAGAGTGGTACACGACCATTTGCTTACCGGAAGTATTTGAACAAATTCGTAAAACTAACCAGCGACGAAGAATCATTCTTCATCATGACAATGCCAGCTGTCATACGTCACGCGAAACAACTCTATTTTTGGAGGGTCAAAATGTGGAATTAACGGGTCATCCGCCGTACAGCCCTGACTTGGCACCCAACGATTTTTATTTATTTCCAAATATAAAGAATAAATTACGCGGTCAACGATTTTCGACCGCTGAAGATGCTGTCGACGCATTCAAACAACACGTTATGGAGGTACCTCAGGCGGAGTGGCAGAAGTGCTTTAAAAATTGGTTCACGCGAATGCAAAAGTGCATAGATCATCAAGGGGAATACTTTGAAAAACAATAAAACCATTTTCAGCCGTGTACGTTTGTTTGTTTTTTTGTTTCCGGATATATAAGTAGCAACCGTAGCACTATTCAAATGCAATTGTTTGGTTTTTAGATTTAAAAAAATCGCTATACGTCTCCCTATAAGGTTTCAGGAGTTCCCTTGATTCCTCGCGGATCCCGTCATTAGCATTTGATTTTGATAAAAATGAGAACAATCTAAGTGACCCCGTGCATAAAATACATGAGTGTCGTGGAACACGCGATTGGAACGAATTTATGTTATATCATTTTTGACTGTTTCGTGGTTAAATTTTGTGGTTTTAACTGTTTTTGTAGGAAATTTTGGTAATTTTGGAAATTTTGGAATTTTGGAAATTTTGGAAATTTTGGAAAGTTTTGAAATTTATAAAATTGTGGAAAATGATGAAATTTATGACATTTTTGAAATTTCTGAAATTTAGAAATTCTTGAAATTTTTGAACATTTTGATTTTTTGTAATTTAGAAATTTTGGCAATTTTGACATTTTCGACATTTTTTACCTTTAGGTTCTCGACTTTTTTCACTTTTATCACTTTGTCACTTCTCACTTTCACTTTTCACTACACTTCACTTCACTTTATTCTATTTTGAAAAGAGTTTGATATGTTTTCCTACCTAAACGGTGTCCTATAAATGTTAGATGATTTAGTAGTAGTTTTTTGGTTTGGGCCATGCAACTTTGTCCGTCATATATAGTCGTCATATATGTATAGAACCTGCAATAATCCTTTGACATTCATGACATTTTCAAATATTTCTTAAGTGCGGGTAAAGGTAAATTTAAAGCATCGACGGGTAACAAATATGAACACCTTGACCAAAGAATTACAAATTATTTCAATACCAAATTTCATCTAAATACGTACAGCGGTTATTGGTTGTTTCTTCCCCATGTAAACTTCCACCCCTTTTGCATCCGCTTAAGGGATAATTTCCGAGATAAAACTATTTTATTTCCTTTTACAGAGCTCAAATTATCTCCATACCAAATTTTATCTAAATCGATTCTGCGGTTAATATTCCCTATACAAATTTCCAACTTTCTTTTAACCCCTTTAGGGTTGATTTTCGGGTTGAAAACCATCCTTTGTCCTTTCTCGAGACCCATACTATCTCTATACCAAATTTCATCCTTATCAGTACATCGGTAAAAAAATCCTCATACTAACTTCCAACCCCCTTTTCACCCTCACAAGGGTTTATTTTCGGGATGAAAACTATTCTTTGTCCTTTCCCGGGACTTAAACTATATCTATACAAAATTTTATCAAAATAAAATAAAACAAAAATAAAATAAATAAATCCGTTCAGCCGTTTTCACGTGATGCGCGGTCAAATAAAAAGACAAACATAAACAGAGAGACAAAAATTCTAACAATTAAGCCAACTTTTTTTCGAATATATTCCATGAACAGACTTTCGACCCTCTTCAGCTTTATTATATGTATAGATACTTTTTATTGAAAGTACCTTTCATGCTTCACTTCCATTATTTTTTTCAAATTTTTTGGACCCACGGTTCTAAAGTAAGATGGGGGGGGGGCTTTGTTGAAGATGAAACTATCCTTTGTCCTTTCTCGAGACCCATACTATCTCTATACCAATTTTCATCTAAATCAGTTCAGCGGTAAAAAAATCTTCATACCAACTACCAACCCCCTTTTCACCCCCACAAGGGTTTGAAAACTATCCTATGACTCAAGTCTCGAGACTCAAATTATCTCCATACTCATTTATATCTAAATTGTTTCAGCGGTTAAAAATTCTCCATACAAATTTTCAACCCCATTTTCACCCCAACCAGGGAGAGCCACCCCATTTTCGGGATTAAAACTATATATTATCCTTTGCCGGGACTTAAACTATCTCTATACAAAATTTCAACAAAATCCGTTCAGCCGTTTTCACGTGATGCGCGGTCAAATAAACCGACAAACAGATAAACTGATAAACAGATAAACAGATAAACAGACAAACAGATAAACTGATAAACAGATAAACAGATAAACAGACAAACAGATAAACAGACAAAAATTCTAAAAAATGTTGGAACGTATTCTGTTATCGATTCTAAGTATCCCCAGCCAACTTTTTTTCGATTATCTTTCATGTACAGACTTTCGACCCTCTTCAGCTTTATTATATGTATAGATTATGACATTTTGTCTTGATAAATGGGTATTTTAATTGATTTTTAATTTCCATTTTTAAGTGTTTTATTGTCCATCTGATTTGTAATTCTTTAATTTGCATATTTATTTGTTTTTATTGTGTTTTATAATTTGTATATTTTTATCTTTGACATGTGTTTTTACGACATTAAATGATTTGATTTGATTACAATACTTAGTTTAATGTTCTTCATCATCAATATGTATGGGGTATACTCTAATGTACCTAATGAGCACAAAAATACTTATCAACACCCATATTATAAATCCTAAATGACGTATTCAGAAACCATTAGAATGACCGCCATTGCACCGCCATGGCCAACTCGATTGTGTGGCCGGTCGGGGAGGAGGGCTGGATTTTCATTACGTTACCAAAGCGATGTTCCAAATTTGAAACTCATAACTTAACAATATTTGAGCATGTAATATTAAAATTACGTTACTGCTACAAATAAAAAACTTATCATAATAAAATCGGTTGTCGTGCTGCTGGCCATTGCCTACCGTTTTTAAACACATTTTAGAGAACTTACAATGTGAGTGTAGATAACAATACTTCCAATATTATTTCAGTACCTAGCAATAATTTTATTAGGCATATATATATTGATAATCATTACACCTTTGTCACTATCTTTGTCAGAAAATTACAGTTTGTCTAAAAATATTTATAACGGGTTTTTAGAGTTCCGTACCTCGAAAGGAAAAAACGGAACCCTTATAGGATCACTTTGTTGTCCGTCTGTCTGTCTGTCAAGACCATTTTTCTCAGGAACGCGTGGAGGTATCGAGCTGAAATTTATATCAAATACTCAGGTCTATAATATTGTCCCTTGGAGCTGTAAAAAAATCAAACTTAAAAGCCAACGCAATCAAAAGATACAGTCGTTTATGCTGCAAATTATAGTTTTTCGGTACTCGCAAAACCTGCGGGGTACTTCCCGTGAACTCAGAAACTTTAAATTTGGCACGAAGCAACGCTATAAGCATAGACAATGGAAAAATTACAAAAAGTAGACATTTTAAGTAAAATCATACAAAAATTTTTTTTTTTTAATTTTACACTTACTACCTTTGTCCTCGTAAACGCGTGGAGGTATTAAATTGAAATCCATGTCCAAATACAGGGCATTAGGGCTATAGGAGCTTTCAGACGTAGCAAAACTAAACTTTTATGTCAACGCAATCAAAATAAATAGCAATTTAAGTCGCATATTTTGAAACTGAGTACTCGCAAGAAACTCAAAACCTAAAGGGTACTTCCCGTAAACTCAGAAACTTGAAACTTGGCACGAAGAAACTTCATATAGCACAAACAAGGGAAAAATTACGAAAAGTAGACATTTTTAGTAAAATCATACAAAAAATATTTTTTTTAAATTTAAACTTACTACCTTTTTCCTCGTAACCGCGTAGAGATATTAAATTGAAATTAGTAATAAACATACTACAACTTTTGCTTGTTATAGGTTTGTACGGAGCCCTCGGTGCGCGAGTCCGACTCGCACTTGGCCGGTTTTTTAGGGTTCCGTAGTCAACTAGGAACCCTTATAGTTTCGCTTTGTCTGCCCGTCCGTCCGTCCGTCCGTCCGTCCGCGGATAATCTCAGTGACCGTTAGCACTAGAAAGCTGAAATTTGGTACTAATATGTATATCAATCACGCCGACAAAGTGGTAAAATAAAAAGTGGAAATTTTTTTTTTATTAGGGTACCTCCCCTATACGTAAAGTGGGGAGTGATTTTTTTTTTCATTTCAAGCCTAACGTGTGATATATTGTTGGATAGGTATTTAAAAATGAATAGGGGTTTCCTAAAATCATTTTTCGATAATGTAAATATTTTCGGAAATATTCGCTCCAGAAGTAAAAAAATATGCGTCCCCCCCCCTCTAACTTTTGAACCGTAAGTTTTAAAAATATGAAAAAAATCTCAAAAGTAGAACTTTATAAAAACTTTCTAGGAAAATTATTTTGAACTTGATAGGATGAATAGTTTTTGAAAAAAAATTACAAAATAATTTCTGAACTAAGTTTGTAATTTAACCGCATAAGCAGGTGTTTATTGTACCTGTAATTTCTACAAAATTACAATGAAATGACGTGCTTTCAAATAAAGTAAAAACGGTGAAAATCGGTTCACGCAATAAAGAATTATTCCATAAAAATCATCTTCCATACTTTAAGCTCGCGCGCAATAGTTTACTTAATTTGCCGATAGATGTCGCTGTACGTGGAACTCTCATATCATATCCTACATGGCGGTGTTATTAACTCTTAAGTGGGGACACTTACTGTGACGGACGGAAAACTACGGAACCCTACACTGAGCGTGGCCCGACACGCTCTTGGCCGGTTTTTTTTTAAATATGTTAGAGGCTCACGAAAGTTTTACAGTTTGTCTCTTTCTCACGCGGGCTATTAGCACGTTCGCATCTCTCGCTTCCTCTAGTCTAGACATAATCATTTTAAGTGCTTCCCTTTTAGAGCGTGCATAACCTATCCTAACCTATAAATCTTGACATAAAAAATATTTTTTTAGATTCCTCACGTTGTGGGCTGTCAGAATATACCACGTGTATGTTAGTCGATTTTTCGTAGTTTTCGAGTTAAGCATTTTTAAATTTTCCTGTGGCCCCGGTGGCGGTAAGACGTCCGACTTTCAATCTGGAGGTCTCGGGTTCAAACCCCGGCTCGTACCACTGAGTTTTTCGGTTAACTTATGTACGGAATCTTGAATCTTGAAAACTCAGTGGTACGAGCCGGGGTTTGAACCCGAGACCTCCAGATTGAAAGTCGGACGTCTTACCGCCACCGGGGCCACAGGAAAATTTAAAAATGCTTAACTCGAAAACTACGAAAAATCGACTAACATACACGTGGTATATTCTGACAGCCCACAACGTGAGGAATCTAAAAAAATATTTTTTATGTCAAGATTTATAGGTTAGGATAGGTTATGCACGCTCTAAAAGGGAAGCACTTAAAATGATTATGTCTAGACTAGAGGAAGCGAGAGATGCGAACGTGCTAATAGCCCGCGTGAGAAAGAGACAAACTGTGAAACTTTCGTGAGTCTCTAACATATTTAAAAAAAAACCGGCCAAGTGCGAGTCGGACTCGCGCACCGAGGGCTCCGTACAAACCTATAACAAGCAAAAGTTGTAGTATGTTTATTACTAATTTCAATTTAATATCTCTACGCGGTTACGAGGAAAAAGGTAGTAAGTTTAAATTTAAAAAAAATATTTTTTGTATGATTTTACTAAAAATGTCTACTTTTCGTAATTTTTCCCTTGTTTGTGCTATATGAAGTTTCTTCGTGCCAAGTTTCAAGTTTCTGAGTTTACGGGAAGTACCCTTTAGGTTTTGAGTTTCTTGCGAGTACTCAGTTTCAAAATATGCGACTTAAATTGCTATTTATTTTGATTGCGTTGACATAAAAGTTTAGTTTTGCTACGTTTGAAAGCTCCTATAGCCCTAATGCCCTGTATTTGGACATGGATTTCAATTTAATACCTCCACGCGTTTACGAGGACAAAGGTAGTAAGTGTAAAATTTAAAAAAAAAATTTTTTGTATGATTTTACTTAAAATGTCTACTTTTTGTAATTTTTCCATTGTCTATGCTTATAGCGTTGCTTCGTGCCAAATTTAAAGTTTCTGAGTTCACGGGAAGTACCCCGCAGGTTTTGCGAGTACCGAAAAACTATAATTTGCAGCATAAACGACTGTATCTTTTGATTGCGTTGGCTTTTAAGTTTGATTTTTTTACAGCTCCAAGGGACAATATTATAGACCTGAGTATTTGATATAAATTTCAGCTCGATACCTCCACGCGTTCCTGAGAAAAATGGTCTTGACAGACAGACAGACGGACAACAAAGTAATCCTATAAGGGTTCCGTTTTTTCCTTTCGAGGTACGGAACTCTAAAAACCCGTTATAAATATTTTTAGACAAACTGTAATTTTCTGACAAAGATAGTGACAAAGGTGTAATGATTATCAATATATATATGCCTAATAAAATTATTGCTAGGTACTGAAATAATATTGGAAGTATTGTTATCTACACTCACATTGTAAGTTCTCTAAAATGTGTTTAAAAACGGTAGGCAATGGCCAGCAGCACGACAACCGATTTTATTATGATAAGTTTTTTATTTGTAGCAGTAACGTAATTTTAATATTACATGCTCAAATATTGTTAAGTTATGAGTTTCAAATTTGGAACATCGCTTTGGTAACGTAATGAAAATCCAGCCCTCCTCCCCGACCGGCCACACAATCGAGTTGGCCATGGCGGTGCAATGGCGGTCATTCTAATGGTTTCTGAATACGTCACTTAGGATTTATAATATGGGTGTTGATAAGTATTTTTGTGCTCATTAGGTATATTAGAGTATACCCCATACATATTGATGATGAAGAACATTAAACTAAGTATTGTAATCAAATCAAATCATTTAATGTCGAAAAACACATGTCAAAGATAAAAATATACAAATTATAAAACACAATAAAAACAAATAAATATGCAAATTAAAGAATTACAAATCAGATGGACAATAAAACACTTAAAAATGGAAATTAAAAATCAATTAAAATACCCATTTATCAAGACAAAATGTCATAATCTATACATATAATAAAGCTGAAGAGGGTCGAAAGTCTGTACATGAAAGATAATCGAAAAAAAGTTGGCTGGGGATACTTAGAATCGATAACAGAATACGTTCCAACATTTTTTAGAATTTTTGTCTGTTTATCTGTTTGTCTGTTTATCTGTTTATCTGTTTATCAGTTTATCTGTTTGTCGGTTTATTTGACCGCGCATCACGTGAAAACGGCTGAACGGATTTTGTTGAAATTTTGTATAAAGATAGTTTAAGTCCCGGCAAAGGATAATATATAGTTTTAATCCCGAAAATGGGGTGGCTCTCCCTGGTTGGGGTGAAAATGGGGTTGAAAGTTTGTATGGAGAATTTTTAACCGCTGAAACATTTTAGATATAAATGAGTATGGAGATAATTTGAGTCTCGAGACTTGAGTCATAGGATAGTTTTCAAACCCTTGTGGGGGTGAAAAGGGGGTTGAAGTTGGTATGAAGATTTTTTTACCGCTGAACTGATTTAGATGAAAATTGGTATATAGGTAGTATGGGTCTCGAGAAAGGACAAAGGATAGTTTCATCTTCAACAAAGCCCCCCCCTCCCATCTTACTTTAGAACCGTGGGTCCAAAAAATTTGAAAAAAATAATGGAAGTGAAGCATGAAAGGTACTTTCAATAAAAAGTATCTATACATATAATAAAGCTGAAGAGGGTCGAAAGTCTGTTCATGGAATATATTCGAAAAAAAGTTGGCTTAATTGTTAGAATTTTTGTCTCTCTGTTTATGTTTGTAAAATTCTTAGTCGGTCTTCATTACAAAGTTAAGACTGGCATACCGGTACCTAGGAACCGGTACTAAGTCTTATACAGGTTTATGCTTCAAAGCCTCAATACCGGTTCCGGGAAATACCTGTAATTCGATCCCTGGATACCGGTACCACGGAACCGGTACCAAGTCATATACCGGTTCCTGGTTCGAAGCCACGATACCGGTTCCGAAAAATACCGGTATTTCAAGCCCTGTTTCTCCCCCTTCGTCCACCTAGCGTTTGTCCCGGCTTGCGGTCCGCTTGACAAACTAATCCCATGAATTGGCGTAGGCACTAGATTTTACGAAAGCCGGGATTAGGGCCGGTTTCCTTACTATGTTTTCCTTCACCGATAAACGACTGGTAAAAATCAAATGATATTCCGTACATAAGTTCCGAAATAACTCGGTGGTACGAGCCGGGGTTTGAACCCTAGACCTTCCTATTGAAGTCCGACGTCTTAACGTCAGGCTACCAGCGCTCTTCGCATGATCCTTAAGGTAATTGCCATGTGAAAATTGTCTTCACTAAAACTTCAAAAACACCTAATTGAAACCCATATAGGTCCAATTCAACTAATTTAATCAATTAGAAGCAATAATTTAGTGATTGGCTGTTGACTTTACTAATGAACAGCCAAAGGGTTAACTTCAAATATTTAGTTAGGTCTCAAGCTTTGATAGTTAATGATATGTCAACGACCTAGGTCTAGTTTATATAATAAGGTGGCAGTCTATTGATGTCAAGCCTAATCAGAAATATGTAATCATGCGCCATGTTGCGGAATTTCATTGGAACTAATTTCTTACACTGGCAATAATTTTAATGACAGGATGATATGTATTTGTATGTGTGAGTGCATAGGCTGTCACTGTTGTCAATGTCACTGTGGCGGTTTACATGAATAATAATAAATGTTGAATATTAAATAATAAACGTCAAAAAAAATTATCCATAGTCAAGAGCGCAGTATCTATAATAAACTGCTGTAAATAATACGCTCGGGAAATAAAACTATTGTTAAATGAACACCAGAGCTGACAGGTAAACAAATCAAGATGTCACCATACCATAGAGAATAATACGCTCTATCACTATACTGAAATGTTGCCATTTAAATGAGAATAAAAGCGCCCTATTGATAATCATAAATTATCACGCTTCACGCTTCACGCTCACGCTTAAACGAATATTGATTTTTGAGAAGGTAACCCTTAAATATAAAGTACGATCCTATAATCCACTACGTTGTTAGATGAAAAATTCCATAACTTTCAGAAAAAATGTTTAAATACGGATGGGGATGCGTACAAATTATTTCAAACAAATTTATCATCAAAGACTGGGATGTTACCCTGAAATCCACTGAAGCGGAATTATGGTAAAACCTTCTTTGTGTCATTTAGAGTCTTAAGAAAAGCCTGTTTTAGTAAGGTCACTAATGCAGATAGCCGCAGAGAGTAGTATCTTCTAAATATATATTTTAAAAGTACCGTTATCTTGTTTCATATATATATATATATATTTATACTACGACGGTGGCAAACAAGAGGATTCACTGGATTCATATTGCTTACAGACGCACAATCTAACCGGTGAGGAGGTATTTCGTGTATATTTATGATAATCCAAAACAAAAGGATACGAATCATCATCCTCCTAGCGTTTGTCCCGGCTTTGGGTCCGCTTGACAATTTAATCCCATGAATTGGCTTAGGCACTAGTTTTTACAAAAGCAACTGCACTCGGACCTTCCAAACCAAGGGAGAAACTAGGCCTTATCGAGATTAGGTTTCCTTACGATGTTTTCCTTCACCGAAAAAAGACTGGTAAACATCAAATGATATTCCGTACATAAATTGAAAATAGATGTCATATACTTCAGAAAAAGTGACCAAACCCTCCGGTGTCCGAGGCCAGATTTGAACTGGCGTCTTCAGCTTTCGCGGCTGACGTCCTGACCACTAGACCACCCGGTCACGGCGGAACTTGACAAATTTTCTCATGTATATGCAATCTCTGAATTTGAAACGGCTAGGCGCCGTTGACCATACTCTAAGGGCATGCGCAGTACGTGCTTGCACCTCCTATCCGAATCTCTTACGTGATTCTGGTATAGCGAGAGAGATGGTGCTGCCATCTATGAATCTTGAAGCAAATCAAATTATTTTGTTCAATATTTTTTGATTTGCAATTTTTAAGTTGTTACACTACTATATATAAATTGAAAATAGATGTCATATACTTCAGAAAAAGTGACCAAACCCTCCGGTGTCCGAGGTCTTTTTTCGGTGAAGGAAAACATCGTAAGGAAACCTAATCTCGATAAGGCCTAGTTTCTCCCTTGGTTTGGAAGGTCCGAGTGCAGTTGCTTTTGTAAAAACTAGTGCCTAAGCCAATTCATGGGATTAAATTGTCAAGCGGACCCAAAGCCGGGACAAACGCTAGGAGGATGATGATTCGTATCCTTTTGTTTTGGATTATCATAAATATACACGAAATACCTCCTCACCGGTTAGATTGTGCGTCTGTAAGCAATATGAATCCAGTGAATCCTCTTGTTTGCCACCGTCGTAGTATAAATATATATATATATATATGAAACAAGATAACGGTACTTTTAAAATATATATTTAGAAGATACTACTCTCTGCGGCTATCTGCATTAGTGACCTTACTAAAACAGGCTTTTCTTAAGACTCTAAATGACACAAAGAAGGTTTTACCATAATTCCGCTTCAGTGGATTTCAGGGTAACATCCCAGTCTTTGATGATAAATTTGTTTGAAATAATTTGTACGCATCCCCATCCGTATTTAAACATTTTTTCTGAAAGTTATGGAATTTTTCATCTAACAACGTAGTGGATTATAGGATCGTACTTTATATTTAAGGGTTACCTTCTCAAAAATCAATATTCGTTTAAGCGTGAGCGTGAAGCGTGAAGCGTGATAATTTATGATTATCAATAGGGCGCTTTTATTCTCATTTAAATGGCAACATTTCAGTATAGTGATAGAGCGTATTATTCTCTATGGTATGGTGACATCTTGATTTGTTTACCTGTCAGCTCTGGTGTTCATTTAACAATAGTTTTATTTCCCGAGCGTATTATTTACAGCAGTTTATTATAGATACTGCGCTCTTGACTATGGATAATTTTTTTTTGACGTTTATTATTTAATATTCAACATTTATTATTATTCATGTAAACCGCCACAGTGACATTGACAACAGTGACAGCCTATGCACTCACACATACAAATACATATCATCCTGTCATTAAAATTATTGCCAGTGTAAGAAATTAGTTCCAATGAAATTCCGCAACATGGCGCATGATTACATATTTCTGATTAGGCTTGACATCAATAGACTGCCTCCTTATTATATAAACTAGACCTAGGTCGTTGACATCTCGTTAACTATCAAAGCTTGAGACCTAACTAAATATTTGAAGTTAACCCTTTGGCTGTTCATTAGTAAAGTCAACAGCCAATCACTAAATTATTGCTTCTAATTGATTAAATTAGTTGAATTGGACCTATATGGGTTTCAATTAGGTGTTTTTGAAGTTTTAGTGAAGACAATTTTCACATGGCAATTACCTTAAGGATCATGCGAAGAGCGCTGGTAGCCTGACGTTAAGACGTCGGACTTCAATAGGAAGGTCTAGGGTTCAAACCCCGGCTCGTACCACCGAGTTATTTCGGAACTTATGTACGGAATATCATTTGATTTTTACCAGTCGTTTATCGGTGAAGGAAAACATAGTAAGGAAACCGGCCCTAATCCCGGCTTTCGTAAAATCTAGTGCCTACGCCAATTCATGGGATTAGTTTGTCAAGCGGACCGCAAGCCGGGACAAACGCTAGGTGGACGAAGGGGGAGAAACAGGGCTTGAAATACCGGTATTTTTCGGAACCGGTATCGTGGCTTCGAACCAGGAACCGGTATATGACTTGGTACCGGTTCCGTGGTACCGGTATCCAGGGATCGAATTACAGGTATTTCCCGGAACCGGTATTGAGGCTTTGAAGCATAAACCTGTATAAGACTTAGTACCGGTTCCTAGGTACCGGTATGCCAGGGCTTGAATTACAGGTATTTTTCGGAACAGGTATCGTGGCTTTGAACCATAAACCGGTATAAGACTTGGTACCGGTTCCGAGGTACCGGTATTCAGGGCTTGAATTACAGGTATTAAATGGGAACTGGTATTGTGGCCTTGAACAATAAACCTGTATTAGACTTGGTACCGGTTCCGAGACACGCATAGGTACCGGTATTACTTGTCGGCGCGTATTAAAGAATTTGTTATCTCTCTCTCTCTGACTCGTGGCGTCGGCTTTGTCCGCTCGGGGCTCGCTCACTCGCTGCGTTCATTTGTTTCGTTCGTCAGTTGGTGATCGAACTTATGTTTATTTGTACGTGCGGAAAACCTGGGCTCCCATATTGGACCCCCCAAATAACAGGGATTAGTATGTTTTTAAAGGTTTTTATTTAGTTTCACCTGTCCGTTGCCCGTAGTCCAAATGACCAACTTCCCGATTTCCGATTGAGCTGAATTTTTTTACGCATATGTACATCGAGTGACAATGCAATATTTTGATAATATAAAATAATGTCCATTTAGAAATCCAAGATGGCGGTCAAACACTTTTTTGGTAAAAATCGTTATGGTAGTCATTTTCGATTAATTCACGGGTGTAGATTTCGAAAGTAATATCCGTTTTAAAATCAAAGAAGGCGGAAATGGATAATTTTGTCAAAATCGTCATGGTAGTCATTTTCGACTAATTTGGGTGTGCAGATTTCGAAAATAATGTCCATTTTGAAATCCAAGATGGCGGTCACACACTTTTTTTGGTAAAAACCGTTAAATCGAAAATGAAGACCGTTTTAAAATCCAAGATGGCGAAAATGGAAAATTTTGTCAAAATCGTTATGGTTGTCTTCGACTAATTTAGGAGTGTAGATTTCGAAAATAATGTGTGTCTCAAAATCCAAGATGGCGGCCATACATTTTTTACTTAAAAGTCGTAATGGACGTCATTTTTGATTAATTCAGGGATGAAAACTTCGAAAATAAGGACCGTTTTAAAATAAAAGATGGCGGAAACGGAAAATTTTGTCAAAATCGTCATGGTTGTCATCTTCGACTAATTCGGGTGTGCAGATTTTGAGAATAATGTCTATTTTGAAATCCAAGATGGCGGTCATACATTTTTTTGGTAAAAATCGTTAAATTGAAAATAAAGACAGTTTTAAAATCCAAGATGGCGAAATGAAAAATTTTGTCAAAATCGTCGTGGTAGTCTTCTTTGGCTAATTCGGGGGTGTAGACTTCGAAAATAATGGATGTTTTAAAATCCAAGATGGCGGCCATACACTTTTTACTTAAAAATCGTAATGGCAGTCATTTCTGATTAATTCATGGGTGCAGATTCCGGAAATAAGGACGGTTTTATAATTAAATATGGCGGAAACGGAAAATTTTTGGTCAAATTGGTCATGGTAGTCATTTTCGACTAATTTGGGTGTGCAGATTTCGAAAATAATGTCTATTTTGAAATTCAAGAGGGCGGTCATACACTTTTTTGGTAAAAATCGTTAAATTGAAAATAAAGACCGTTTTAAAATCCAAGATGGCGGAAATGAAAAATTTTGTCAAAATCGTCGTGGTAGTCATCTTTGATTAATTCGGAGGTGTAGGTAGATTTCGTAAATAATGGGTGTTTGAAAATCCAAGATGGCGGCCATACACTTTATACTTAAAAATTGTAACGGTACTCATCTCAGATTCATTCATGGGTGTAGATTCCGGAAATAAGGCCGGTTTTAAAATCAAAGAAGATGGCGGAAATGGAAGATTTTGTCAAAATGGTCATGGTAGTCATGTCGTGGTCATGTCCAACTAATTTGGGTGTGCAGATTTCGAAAATAATGCCTACTTTGAAATCCATGATGGCGGTCATACACTTTTGTGGTAAAAATCTTTAAATCGAAAATAAAGACCATTTTAAAATACAAGATGGCGGAAATGGAAAATTTTGTCAAAATCGTCATGGTCTTCGAGTAATGGGGTGTAGATTTCGAAAAAATTGTTTGTTTCAAAATCCAAGATGGCGGCCATACACATTTTACTTAATAATCATAATGGACGTCATTTTTGATTAATTCAGGGATGAAGACTTCGAAAATAAGGACCGTTTTAAAATCAAAGATGGCGGAAACGGAAAGTTTTGTCAAAATCGTCATGGTTTTCGTCTTCGACTGATTCGGGTGTGAAGATTTCGAAAATAATGTCTGTTTTAAAATACAAGATGGCGATCAAACACTTTTTTGGTAAAAATCCATATGGTAGTCATTTCCGATTAATTCAGGGGTGTAGATTTTGAAAATAAGGACTGTTTTAAAATCAAAGATGGCGGAAATGAAAAAAATTGTCAAATTCGTCATGGAAGTCGTTTTCGACTAATTCGGGAACTGTAGATTTCGAAAATAATGTCTATTTTAAAATCCAAGTTGGCGATCACACCCTTTACTTGTTATTTTAGCCATTTTCGATTAATTCAGGCGTGTAGATTTCAAAAATAAAGTCCGTTTTATAATCCAAGATAGCAGAAATTGTCATTCATTTATAAAAATCGTCGTTATTCTGATATGTAGATTTCAAAAACAAATTCTGTTTTAAAATTCAAGATGGCGGCTATAAATGATTGTATCCCCGATTAAATCAAAAATGACTACCATAACCATTATCTAGAAAAAAGTATATGGCCGCCATCTTGGAATTTAAAACAGACCCTTTTCTCAAAATCTCAACACCTGAATCAGTCGAACAAGATTACCATGAAGATTTTCACAAAAAGGTCATCACTGCTATCTTATATTTTAAAACAGTGTTTATTGTCGGAATTTACATTGCCGAATTAATCAACAGAGACTACTATAAGGATTTTTACTAAAATCGTATGACTGCCGTCTTGTATTTTAAAACAGAAATTATTTTCCAAATCTACACACGTGAATTAGTGAAAACAATCATAATAAATAATAAGAATATCCAGATATTGGAGCTATTGGTCCATGAAACATCTAATGAAAGGTGACCTCCCTCTATCACTTAAGCGGAGACTCATGGATATGTGCATACTTCCAATTCTCACCTACGGTGCTCAGACTTGGTCTTTGATATTATCTCAAAAGTCCAAACTCGGGGTTTGCCAACGAGCTATGGAGCGCAGCATATTAGGTGTAAAACTAATGGATCGCATCCGGAACACTATGCTGCGCTCCAAAACTCAAATAGTTGACGTAACTCGGAAGGCGGCTAAGTTAAAGTGGGACTGGGCTGGACATGTCTGCCGCATGCCGAATGACTTATGGGCTAAGATTGCCACTGAGTGGCAACCCGACAGCTCAAATCGAGGATCCGGCAGACCCCGCCGGCGGTGGCGAGACGAACTTGACTCCTTTTTGAAAAAATGGCCAGAGACTGCACAAGACTGGGATAATTGGAAAGAGTGGGGGGAGGCCTTTGCCCAGCAGTGGGACAGTATAGGCTCACAATAATAATAATAATAATAATAAGAATAGCTTTATTGTACATATTGACATCATGTTACGTAATAGTTACACAACAGGATTTTTGTACAGACAAGTCGGTGTGCAGTGGTCAAACTATCGACCCCTAGACTAGGTAAAAACCTGTGCCGTAGGGGCTTGAGTTCTTCTAGGTTCAATGTCATAAGTGTCATAACAATTTGAGTTTGGTGGAAAATTACTACCATGACGATTTTTACAATATTTGTCCTTTAACACCCATCTTGGATCTCAAATCGGTCCTTATATCGAATCTACACCCCTCAATTAATCTCAAGCGACTACCATAAAATTGTTTTCGAAAAAAGTGTATGGCCGCCATCTTGGATTTTAAAACATACAATATTTTCGAAATCTACACAGTACACATCCAAATGAGACAAAAAAGACTTATCATGACGATTTTAATAAAATTGTCCATTTCAGCCATCTTGAATTTTAAAACGGTATTTATTTTCGAAATTTAAATCCCCAAATTAATCTAAAACGACACTCATTCGATTTTCACCAAATAAGTGTGCGAGAGCTATCTTGGATTTAAAAATAGACATTATTTTCGAAATCTGCACACCCGGATAAGTCGAAAACGACTACCATGGCAAAATTATCCATTTTCACCATCTTGGATTTTAAAACGGTCTGTATTTTCGAAATCTACTTCCCTGAATTAATCGAAAATGACTACCATAACGATTTTTACCAAAAAGTGTTTGACCGCCATCTTGGATTTCTAAAGAGACATTATTTTCGAAATCTGCACACCCGAATTAGTCGGAAATTACTACCATGACGATTATGTCAATTTTTCCCGTTTCCGCCATCTTTGATTTTAAAACGGTCCTTATTTTCGAAATCTACACCCCTGAATTAATCGGAAACGACTAACATGATGAGTTTTACCAAAAAAGTATATGACCACGGTCTTGGATTTCAAAATAGACATCATTTTCGAAATCTGCACACCCTAATAAGTCGAAAATGACTACCATGACGATTTTGCCAAAATTATCCATTTCCGCCATCTTGGATTTTAAAATTGTCTTTATTTTCGAAATCTACATCACTGAATTAATGGAAAATGACTACCATAACGATTTTTACTAAAAATGTGTATGACCGCCATCTTGGATTTAAAAATAGACATTATTTTCGAAATCTGCACACCCGAATTAGTCGGAAATGACTACCATGACGATTTCGACAAAAATTTTCGTTTCCGCCATCTTTAATTTTAAAACGGTCCTTATTTTCGAAATCTACACACCCCAATTAGTCGAAAATGACTACCATGATGATTTTGACAAAATTGTCCATTTCCGCCATCTTTGATTTTTAAAACGGACATTATTTTCGAAATCTACTCCCCTGAATTAATAGAAAACGACTACCATGACGATTTCTCAGAAATAAGAGTATATCCGCCATCTTGGATTTTAAAACATACATAATTTTCGAAATTTATACCCACTAATTAGCAGAAAATAACTACCGTGCCGATTTTTCAGAATAAAGTGTATAACCGTCATCTTTTTTTTTTTCAATTTATTTGGGATAAAAAACAGTCACAAACGAGATAATGTCTAATAGTAACAATACAAAAATTACCAACGACAATGTCCACAGATTTGGGATTGATCTTGGATTTTAAAACAGACATAATTTTCAAAATCGTCACCCCGTAATTTTCCAAAAATCACTCCCATGACGATTTTTCAGAAAAAAATATGATCTTCATCTTGGATTTTAAAACAGACATAATTTTCGAAATCTACATCCCCTAATTAGCCGAAAATGACTACCATGACGATTTAACAAAAAAAGTATATTTCCGCCATCTTGGATTTTAAAACAGACATAATTTTCGAAATCTACACCCTCTAATTAGCCGAAAATTACTATTATGACGATTTTTCAGAATAAAGTGTATAACCGCCATCTTGGATTTAAAAACGGACATAATTTTCGAAATCTACACCCCTTAATTAGCTGAAAAGGACTACCATGACGATTTTTCTGAATAAAGTATTTAACCGCCATCTTGGATTTAAAAACAGACATCATTTTCGAAATCTACACACCCGAAGTAGTCGAAATTGGCTATTATGACCATTTTTACAAAAAAAAAATTTCAGCCATATTGGAATTTAAAACAAACCTAATTTTCGAAATTCGAAAATTATTATACTTTTAATTCGAAAAGTATCTCCAACAGTCCCTACTGATTAAGTGATAATCCATCTTTGGTGTTAGATATTTCCTTTAAACATACTTGAATTAGTAGTATCTTCCATATAAAATAAAATAAATAGTCTGTGTGTAACTTATGCCTAAAAAAATGTTACTTGTAATTTGAAGTTGAAAACGATCAAGACCGTTCGATCGTCGATCATTGCCAGCGGTCGTGTACTGAGCGCTAATGCCATCTATCGAGCCAGATTTCGTGAAATTGAGGAACGTTCATGTCATGGGTTATTCCCATGAACGTTCCTCAATTTCACGAAATCTTAATCAAAAAAACCGGCCAAGAGTGTGTCGGGCCACGCTCAGTGTAGGGTTTCGTAGTTTTCCCCACGTAAGTGTCCCCACTTAAGAGTTAAAATAACACCGCCATGTAGGATATGATATGAGCGTTCCACGTACAGCGACATCTATCGGCAAATTCAGTAAACTATAGCGCGCGAGCTTAAAGTATGGAAGATGATTTTTATAGGATAATTCTTTATTGCGTGAACCGATTTTCACCGTTTTTACTTTATTTGAAAGCACGTCATTTCATTGTGATTTTGTAGAAATTACAGATACAATAAACACCTGCTTATACAGTTAAATTACAAACTTAGTTCAGAAATTATTTTGTAATTTTTTTTCAAAAACTGTTCAACCTATCAAGTTCATAATAATTTTCCTAGAAAGTTGTTATAAAGTTATACTTTTGAGATTTTTTTCATATTTTTCAAACGTATGGTTCAAAAGTTAGAGGGGGGGGGACACATTTTTTTTTACTTCTGGAGCGATTATTTCCGAAAATGTTTACATTATCAAAAAATGATTTAAGTAAACCCGTATTAATTTTTAAATACCTATCCAACAATATATCACACGTTAGGGTTGAAATGAAAAAAAAATCACTCCCCACATTACGTATAGGGGACCCTAATAAAACATTTTTTTCCACTTTTTATTTTACCACTTTGTCGGCGTAATTGACATACATATTAGTACCAAATTTCAGCTTTCTAGTGCTAACGGTCACTGAGATTATCCGCGGACGGACGGACGGACGGGCAGACATGGCGAAACTATAAGGGTTCCTAGTTGACTACGGAACCCTAAAAAGAACTAAACCGACTTTACTTAGTATCCATCTTTCTAACAGCAAATGCTCGAGCTGCTGTAAAAAATACTCAAATCACTATAGGTGTGCCTATAATAGTTGAAGTGTTCCCTCGATTTCTCCAGGATCCCATCATCAGATCCTGACCTGGTTACATTGGGAGCAATTTAAAGTATACTCTTTTAAACAAAAAAATAATTTTCCAAATCGGTCAAGCCGTCTTCGAATAATCGGTGAACATACATTAAAAAAAAGCAAAAAAAAAACAAAGATTCCGACGAATTGATAACCTCCCGACATCTTGAAGTCGGTTGAAAAGGAAATGCCCGAACTACTGTAAACATTATTTAAATCACTATAGTTGTGCCTATAATATCTGACGTGGTCACATGGGACCAAATGTGAAGTATACTCTTTCAAACAAAAAAAGAATTTTTCAAATCGGTCCAGCCATCTTCGAATAATTGGTGAACATACACAAAAAAAAACAAAGATCCCGACGAATTGAGAAATCTCCTTCGAAATCTTGAATTTGGTTGATAAATACACAACAATGAACTTCCACTTTCCGCCGTGTATTCAATTCGAACTGAATCACCGCGCATCGCTGATTCGCCTGGCATGCTGGCAACGCGCAGGCCGCGCAGCACAACGCCGCGTTCGTTTATAGTGTAGGTATGTTCCGCACCGAATATGCGTACCGCACTAAACGACAACGTCGCGTACACGTGGAAGAACCTTTACAGAGAACCGGTATTTTTCGGTGCTAATTCCGGTATTTATTCTTTACCGGTTCTGTGGAACCGAAATGAAAAAAACTCATAAATATGGAACAGGTACCTTCGGTACCGGTTTCAAGCCTGAAACCTTTATAGAGAACCGATATTTTTCACTGCTAGTACCGGTATTTTTTCTTTACCGGTACTCTGGAACCGAAATGAAAAAAACCTATAAATACCGGTATGTAACCGGTATTTTTGGTACCGGTTTTAAGCCCTGGGGAGGAATGACCTTAAGGATCATAAACCGAAATAGATATCAAGTAGAAAGAAAAGATACCTAAAAAGAAAAAAATGCGTGATCAAGGTCGCCAGAGAACTCAAAGAGGATACTATATGTTGACAACGATGGACAAGTCCTTTAGCCGTCAACATAGTGAATTCTGCTCCTATATATTAAAGGGTCGGCAACGCGCAAGCGCATGAGACACCTTTGGAGTTGCAGGCGTCCAGAAGCTACGGCAGCTGCTTACTATCAGGCGGGCCTGCTTATTTTCCATCGTCATGATATCAAAAGAATATAATCCCATCAAAAACATTACATGTACAAAAATGCCAGTCTCAACGCAGTTCTCCTACTGCAAAAAGTATTGAGAGCCGAAGTAAAACCAAGCCGGTGTGCCGGAGTTTACTAACAACATGTCAATGTGATTATTTGAGTATGAGGTGTGTATATTTTTATAATAAATAGAATGACTTGGCAACAAATCAATGAGTTCGTTGTTTTTATGATTTATTTAAATATGGTCTAAAAAACTCCTTTATCGAAATCCGAATGCTCTAAAGATTCTTACATATAAGAAATATATATGTCGCAGGGAAATGATTAAAACAGAGATTTGAACAAATATCTAAGGGATATGATCAAATTACGCAGGATGTTAAAATGGAGACTCCATATCATCATTTCCCTAGAAAAAATCAGTAATTTCACCAAATCACTGACTCTGTTTAGTGGGAAGACAAAATCGGGCAAAAAACGCGCCACGCTTTTTCATTTCACTGGATTTGTTTAGGAATTTGACAAAATCCCTAACCGCTACAGTAAGTTGATGGAACGAACTCAAAAAGTCGACTAGTTTTATCATTTCGCTAAACAAGTTTAGTGAAATGGTAAAGTCTCAACTGGAAGATGGTATATGGTGATTTGATTAAATCTCTGAACTGGTTTAGTGAAATGACGAAAGGAAGTACCGAATACAATATTTTACTTTACAGTTAAGCGATTTTATCAAATCTCTGACTAGATAAAGTGAAACAGATATTAAATCTGAGATTTTAACAAATCTCTAAGGGATATGATCAAATCACGCAGGATGTTAAAATGGAAAATCCATATCATCATTTCCCTAGAAAAATTCAGTCATTTCACCAAATCACTAACTCTGTTCAGTGGAAAGACAAAATCGGCCGGTGCAGTATTTGATAAAATCGCTTAACTGTAAAGTAAAATATTGTATTCGGTACTTCCTTTCGTCATTTCACTAAACCAGTTCAGAGATTTAATCAAATCACCATATACCATCTTCCAGATTTTTTTAATGTCACGACGGTGACAAACAAGCATACGGGCCGCATTATGGTAAGCAGGGGTTCACTGAGTTGACAGTTAAGGAGACAAGAACGTCCCCCGACAGGAACACAACAGTATGATTAGGGTCTAGTGCTATTTGGCTGTGCTGTGGTATGTAAGTTATCAACACGAAAAATACATTAAGGGCTCCCTGGCGCTAACGACCTTCGATCTGAATCCCTTAGTTTTATAATGATTTTTATAGCTTATCATATTATCAGTAACGGCCTTAAACAATATAGTATCCTATATTTACTTCAAATATTCATTGTCTTCGAGATATTTGATATCAAAGTCGAACAATTTTAGACCAAAAAAGTGGTTTTCTGGTCACAAGTTTTGTGTTTATTAGTTTAAAAGTAAAATCTGTCGTCAGTTTTTAGAAATGTCAAAGAGGAACCCTAATATATATATATATGTCGCAGGGAAATGATTAAAACAGAGATTTGAACAAATCTCTAAGGGATGTGATCAAATTACGCAGGATGTTAAAATGAAGACTCCATATCATCATTTCCCTAGAAAAATTCAGTAATTTCACCAAATCACTGACTCTGTTTAGTGAGAAGACAAAATCGGCCAAAAAACGCGACACGCTTTTTCATTTCACTAGATTTGTTTAGGAATATGACAAAATCCCTAACCGCTACAGTAAGTTGATGAAACGAACTCAAAAAGTTGACTAGTTGGTGAAATTACTGAATTTTTCTAGGGAAATGATGATATGGAGTCTTCATTTTAACATCCTGCGTAATTTGATCACATCCCTTAGAGATTTGTTCAAATCTCTGTTTTAATCATTTCCCTGCGACATATATATATATTAGGGTTCCTTTTTGACATTTCTAAAAACTGACGACAGATTTTACTTTTAAACTAATAAACACAAAACTTGTGACCAGAAAACCACTTTTTTGGTCTAAAATTGTTCGACTTTGATATCAAATATCTCGAAGACAATGAATATTTGAAGTAAATATAGGATACTATATTGTTTAAGGCCGTTACTGATAATATGATAAGCTATAAAAATCATTATAAAACTAAGGGATTCAGATCGAAGGTCGTTAGCGCCAGGGAGCCCTTAATGTATATTTCGTGTTGATAACTTACATACCACAGCACAGCCAAATAGCACTAGACCCTAATCATACTGTTGTGTTCCTGTCGGGGGACCTTCTTGTCTCCTTAACTGTCAACTCAGTGAACCCCTGCTTACCATAATGCGGCCCGTATGCTTGTTTGTCACCGTCGTGACATTAAAAAAATTGAAAATAATCTAAACGAAAAACATGTAATTGTACGGGAAGGCCTTTTAGGAACGCTCCAAATGTGACATAAGTACATACGTAAAGCCTGACCAGAAATATATGATTATTGTCAAGAGGGCGCTATTATTCTCATTTATATGGCAACAGTTCAGTATATTCATGGAGCGTATTTTACTCTATGGTATGGTGACATTTTGATTTGTTTACCTGTCAGCTCCTGATGTTAGTTTGAAAATGTTTCATAGCGAAAAAGTTTTATTTCCCGAGCGTCTAATTTACAACAGTTTATTATATACACTATCTAGAATGTTTCCCTCTTGACTATAGGTAATTTTGGGATTTTTTTGTCGTTTATTATTTAACTAGCTTTTGCCCGCGGCTTCGCTCGCTTTAAATTCGGGGTAACACGGTTCCCCTTTGCCCCCCCCAATTTGCTCCATACAAACTTCCACCCCCCATTTTAGGGAAGTGGGGGGTTAGAAAGAGACAAAAAGTAGCCTATGTCACTCTCCATCCCTTCAACTATCTCCACTTAAAAAAATCACGTCAATTCGTCGCCCCGTTTTGCCGTGAAAGACGGACAAACAAACAAACAAACAAACACACACACTTTCCCATTTATAATATTAGTATGGATATGGATATTCAACACTTTATTATTATTCAAGTAATCCGCCTCAATGACAGTGACAGTCTATCACATGCACTCACACTTGCATATCATTCTGTCATTAAAATAATTGCCAGTGTAAGAAATTAGTTCCAATGAAATTCCGCAACATAGCGCATGATCATATATTTCTGGTCAGGCTTTAGTTATTATAGACAGACATGACATGATACATAATGTCACCTTGTCACTTTTATCGCAAGGCCATCTTGATAATTCGGCAAAAATCCGGCGTATTTGTCCCTGGGGTGATATGGCGTGTCACGCCAAATGGCAAAGTGGTGTAAATTACTAATTTGTGTTTTCAGGCTAATTTGAGTTGCGTTAATATTTAGGTTACGTACTTAATCTTTCGTGTTTCATGTTATAAGGCTGGATGCGATTTTGAAGTATTAACATAATATTTAATAAGAATGAAAATGTGTATGTACCATCAGGTTCAAAATTGCATGGTCAATTTATCAATGAATTCATTCATAAATTGGCCATGCAATTCTGAACTCGATAGTACATAGTTTGAAATGTTGATACTACAACATCTATAGACTCTAAACAATAAATTAATAGTATATATAAATAATACATAAATAAATAAATATAAATATTATAGTACAATCTCACACAAATCGGCCTAGGCCCACAGTAAGCTCAATAAGGTTTGTGTTATGAGTACTAGACGACGATATATATAATGTATAAATATAGATAAATACTTAAATACATAGAAAACATCCATAACTCAGGAACAAATATTTGTGATAAGATAAACACACAAATAAATGCCCTGACCAGGATTCGAACCCTTATAGCATTCTATAGAATTTGAAAACTGGAGCCTCGTCTGCTTGGAAGAATAATAAGTAAGGAAGCGTAATCAACGCTCAAAATGTGCTCCACTTTCCTGGTGCCAAAGTGGGCGGAGCTTGTGACAGCGGTGCCCTAATGTCATGTCAAACATTTTGAAATTGTCATGTCGTCAAAATATTAGTTATTTCGGTCCATGAAATTTCGATAATATATCGGTATTAAAATGCCGGCTTGTGCCGTGAATTGGTGCAGGAGCCACACAGGCGCCAAAGATGGTGATATTTCTTTTCATCGGTAAGTAAATCACGCATAGATATTCTCATACATTACGGACTTGGTCGATGTTATGCAATATAAGTTTTGGAAAAGTAAACATAACTCATTTGAGGAAAAGTATACTGAATGTTCATTTATTAGTATTACCTAGTAGTAATAAATCGACAAAACAAAACCCTTCGAATACTATACTTACTCTGGTAAAATCATACCATTCTGGCCGTGCCATTTCTAGTACAACTGGCTAATAGGTATGACTCTTGTTTTTCATTAATAATGAATGCTATAACTTCATAGCATAGTCTTTAATTATCAAATCTAGAGCAGAGCCCGACTGGGGAACTACCTCTACCTTACAGAAAACCACAGCCAATTAGTACGAAACCCTACTCATAGTGTTGTGTTCCTGCCGGTGAGTAAGGTTGCCAGAGAGCTCAGAGGATGCAGTGTGTTGACGACGGGGGATCCTCTTGTCCCTTTAGCTGTCAACACAGTGAATCCTCTTTTATATGAATGCGTCGGCAAAGCACATGAGACACCTCTGGAGTTACAGGCTTCCATAGGCTACGGTAGCTGCTTACCATCAGGTGAGCCGTAAGCCTGTTTGATACCGTTGTAGTATTAAAAAATGTATACAAAATGTAAATTTATCTTTGTATTTCCCTAAGCCTGCTAAAATAAATAGTACACATAAACGAACTCATCCGTTATTTATTTAGTTCTAAAAAACGAGGAAGCAAAGAGAATTTTAACTATTTATATTGAAGGTATGCTATTATTTTCTAGTCTGGTCATAAATAGAGTTAAAAAATAATCCATAAATATTTTACATGTTTTTTTAAAGTGGGGCATTCCACTCATACAATAGTATGTTATTCGATCACATACAAATCTTGCTGGGTTGATTATTTTTTCGATGTTTTCATTGTTTGTATTTGATTGAATAACATACTATTGTATGAGTGGAATACCCCACTTTAAAAAAACATGTAAAATAATTATGAGTTGATAGCAGCGCCATCTATTATTTCCGTTGTGACACTTGCAATAGGGTCGGCGGAAAGGGTATCTAACTCTAGTAGTTAGCACCTAGATGTCGCTTACGACTGCTATAAAGTCGATGTAAAAATAAATGCAAAAAGATGATTGAAGGCATTGAGAATATCGTCAACTCAGTAACTGAACCCATAGCTTAATTGGTAAAGCGATCGAGCCCCGGTAAGGCGTATCGATGCGAGGTTCAAATCCTGCTGGGTTGGTTATTTTTTTCAATGCTTTCAGTGTTTGTAGTTGATTGATTAAAAAATAATCGTTTTTCTTTTGCCATAATCAACCTTAATTGCTTAACATTATGTTGCTTGAGACCAAGAGGGTCTCCCTATGTAACGGATTTATAAAATTGTAAAAAAAATATGTTAATTTATGCTTATTTTGTAGTATGTAAGTCCCTATATTGTAATTAAGCACTTTAATTAAATAAATGAAAGATGAATAGAAGGCTTTCATATTCCTTATTCCAAGAACGATTAAATTTACGTATATTACATAAGTAATGAAAAATGCACTAAAAATAAATTGTTAATTGATTGCATTAAGTATTATTTATTACGTGAACACATCCACGTCAAACTAAGGCGTATTTATTATACGTTAACTTGACATTTTCAGTCATTTGATTTGAGTGTCTCCTGTCCAATTAAACTTCATTGTCAAATTGATTTTGACCACTCACAACACGGCAACTTTTCTTATTGGTGAAATGGCATGAAACCTTTGCAGAATTAAGGTTAACACAAAAAAATATGCTTAAAGAATGAGTACTTGATTGGTTAACAAGACATAAGACATTTTAGTTTTGTAAACATGAAAATGGGTCGTGTTTTCACATGAACTTTGCTGGCCTTTACTCGTCTTGATATTATATGTCGATGCTCGTCTGCCAACAAACCACACTGTAGTTAAGCAGAAGTAAGTTAAAGTAAAGTAAAGTTAAAAAAAATCCTCATCAGATTTTTTTAAAGCTATTTCGTGAATAAACATTTGTTTATATTTTATTCATTTATTCTTCTAGTTTAACTGTAATTTACTACAATTGTTATTGAAAATATTAAATTTCGTTCAAATACCTGCAACTGAAGAAGCTACGTGAACAATACTTTTCATTCCACACTTCACTGTGCGCTACGCTTGTAGCCATTCTCCCCATTTTCCCGCTTTATAGAGATAATCTACACACAACCCGCCCAGCGAATTCCTGGCACTATATCTGTTAATAAAGGCTTATAAAAGTTAGAATACTGCGTCTAATATGAGGTAATCTAGTGAACCTTAATCAGAATAACAACCGAGCGAACCGCAGAGAAATCTGTTCAGTCCAATCGTCAAAACTAACTACTATTTATCTACAGTTCTACATTTATTGTGGAAAGGTGTTAATTTAAACTTTAGTAAGTTTTTGCTTTAGAATGTAAATACAGGATGGTTTTTCCAACCTTCAGCTATTGCGAGGTGATACAGGTCATACTACAACAAAATAAATATTATGGGACAATCTTACACAAATCAATGTATTCCCACGGTAAGCTAAATAAGGCTTTTGTTGTGGGTACTAGGCGCGATAAATATGTATAATAGATCGATAAATACTTAAATACATAGAAAGCATCCATAGCGTAGGGACAAATATGCGTGATAAACACACAATAAATGTCCTGACCAGGATTCGAAGCCGGGGCCTTCTGCTTCGTAGGGTCGCTACCGACTAGGCTAAGAGGCAGTTAAAACAAGTATGGTTAAGAACAGTGTTTTTACCATATGTATATCTGTTATTGTAAGTCCCTTATATTAAAATATTTAGTATATGTACTACTCGTACATACTGAGGAACTTTAAAAATTTAATTAAAATATTGTTTAATCTGCTGTAGGTTTTTTTGCTGTGCTGGACTTTAGTCCAGGGTCTATAATCGAAGAAAATTCATATACCTAATTGTCTCAAAAACAAATAACAAAAAAAATGTTTCCAAGGAATCCTTTATTTAAAATGAACTGAAAATTTATAATTATACCTATTAAAGGATAACGGTTATAATTATAACCCAAAAACTTTAACTTCTCTACAAGGTTTTGTGACTTTCTTAGAACAAATTTAATTTAATAGTTTCATTCTAAGATAGTTTCCTTCGCACCCTGTAATGTTACGAAACTTAATCACAATAACAAGCGAGCGAAGTTCAGAACAGAGTAAGCCTTAAAATATGCATACAATTTTGAACCGTATTACAATGCTGCAAGGTGCAAAAGTGTAAACATATGTTTGACGTTGTCAATCGTCAGAACCAACCACTGTTTATCTCCAGTACGTTTATTGTGGAAAGGTAAATTTAAACTTTCTTAAATTTTAGTTTTAGCATAGTGTACTTAAATTGTTACTAATATCGTATTTTTTGATCAAGACAGTACAGACTATATTTATTTCAATGATACAATGTAGGGCAGGGGCTGTCAGATTAGTGTCTTGAATTAAAAATACCATATCAAGAAAAAAAAAATTGGGGATTATGTGTACATAATATGTGTAATTATGTGTGTAATTATTGTGTACCAAACAACATATCTCCAAACTAAGCAAATCTTGTATGGGTACTTAGGCGACGACATACTCGTAACTATGTCCGCCATCTTTGAATCATGTATACTCGTATTTGAATATTGCCCATCTCTGATTGTGCGTAATAGAATAGCTAGTACCTAACCAAAAAAAACAAGCTAAAAGGAAAGGCATGGGTTCGTAGTCAACGTGCCAATCGTTAACGCTCCGTAGCGTATCGTAGTATTCGTAGTCACTTCTCTCTATCACTCTTCCATATTAGTGCGACAGTGACAATTACGTGTCGTTCGCTACGGAGCGTTAACGATTGGCACGTTGGCTACGCACTCTGTGCAGCATAGCGAATGTGAAAAATGCATACATGTGAAGAATTAAAATCGTGCATAAACGCAAATAGGGAAAAAGGCTTTTATATAGAAACAACGACTGTATGGAAAAAAAACCGGCCAAGTGCGAGTCGGCCAAGTTATGATGTAATTAAAAATGTACGGTTTTCGCAATATTTCCTTTATCTGTGCTAAATACAAGACGTTGCTTCATACCAAATTTCATGATTCTGAGTTCACGGGAAGTACCCGGTTTTGATTCCCCTGCGAGTTTCGAAAATTTGCGGCATAAACGGCTGTATCTTTTGATTGCGTTGGCTTAGAAATTTTATTTTTTCACAGCTCCGAGGGACAGTACACCTGAGTATTTGATATAAATTTCAGCTTGATACCTCCACGCGTTCCTGAGAAAAATGGTATTGACAGACAGTCAGACAGACGGACAACAAAGTGATCCTATAAGGGTTCCGTTTTTTCCTTTCGAGGTACGGAACCCTAGAAAGAAAGCGGTAAATTGCTAATGCGCAGAATTAATAATGTGTAGAATCGCTTATAGGATGAAACTTCTATGTAAAGATGATTGATTCCTTTGTTAGATAAAAACTTATTATTAAATTCATCAAAAAAAAACATCCGGCTACGTAGGTATATTTTTAGAAATTAAACCCTTTAGGGGTGAAAAAAGGGTAAAATCTATTTAACTATTTCCATGCGAATTCAAAGGTGGAGTTTAGTGCTTAAAAGCAACCAGTTAAATCCAAATTTCAAACTTTAAATACAATAAATCAGCAAAAGCTATTATTCTCGTAAAATGCCCAAAATCCGCAAACGCTGAGTTACCGCATTTCTCTCCTTAGCTTAATTACTATCCACTGTACCACTTTTGAAAAGGCTTATAATATTATCTTATTCGTGTCACTTAAGCCGTTCTTTAAACTAGGGGCTTACCGTGAGCACCTCAGTTGTTAAGGACGCACAATATATGTAGATGAAAAAGTTGTTTAATTATATACCGTATTCTATTGTAACAAAATCCAAAATAGTTTGACTCAGCGCAGTGAAGCAGTCCTGTCTGAGTCCCTCAATCTTTTGTCTTGTGTTTAAAATTAGAACCATCTGGAATTCTGTAAAAGTTCAAATTATTTATTATATTTTCTATTTTATAACGTACTCTAGGACTCGGGAGGAAAGCGTACCACTATCTTAAATATATCATTGTTAATTAAACATACACCGTTCTTTACATTAAGTGCGTTATTTTATGTGAAGGCTGTGCATCGTTGAGTGTGGTATTCTAACTTTAAAGTCTTCATTTGTTACCGATTGTTATCAAGACGATATTTTGTCATAAAATGACATTTAACAAATTGTGATTTTGATAACTAATGTCACTGATACATTTGACCATGGATTTATATGAAGTGAATCTAATTCTTACACTTTTTTCATAACCACAGTTGAACCTTATTACCGAGTAAAATAGTCGTTCATAGGTGACTAATAAAAAGTAGTAAAAACGGTTCGATAGAGAGCATAATGTAGGGGGCGGTGTCTCACTCGCACTCGTTACAAAATTGACACATTTGACACATATTGACATTTTGATTATCTGATGAAGTCATTACCTCCTTAGTCAAAAGATACAGTCCCCTAGATAACCTTCTCTTTCGGCCTCACTTTGTGACCAAATAATTACATCCACTTCATATAAATCCATGCGTTTGACGTTTTGCAAATCTCATTTTAATAATCTGTATCACAACGATCAAAACACGTACCTATGGGTACATACATATCCGGGTAGCCTTCTCCGATCGAAAAGTGAGGCCAGAAAGGCCTTTAATAGGCCTAAAGATAAGTCAGAGTAAAGTCAAGATTACAAATTCAGAATACCGCTCCAAGCCTCTAGGTTGTTTATATAATTTACATCGTAATTTAAGTGAAGCGTTGTGTAATTTACATTTAATTCAGCAGCTTTGCCACGCACATTGACAGCTGTAGCCCTTTTAACGTGACACTTCGTTATTCATACGTGTTTCTGTTTAAGTTACAATGTTTTTATAAAATTACAATAGTATTTTTTCTACTCGTCGACTATAATGCTTGAATTGAAACTTTATAGACCGAACTACTAGCGAATACTTTTCGATGGAGCTTTAATGGTCGCAAATGTTAGCTTCGTCGCGGATGCTGAAATGGATTTTCATACAATATTATACAATGGTCGGGGAGGAGGACCGGCGTCCTCCCCAACCGCCGGCTTCGCCAAGATGACAATCGTTTGTAGAAAACGAATCGAAACTATATCCGTCTCTCTATCGCACTAATATGGAAGAGTGATAGAGAGACCGATTGTGTTTTGTTTCGTTTTCTACGCACAATTGTCATCTTGGCTAAGCCCCTAGGTTGTATTGTAAGGCATTCGTCGAACTTAATTCTTACCGGCTTGCCTATTTTGAGCATGCGTAGAAAAAGTATTGTATACAATAGCTTTTTAATGGAATGACCGGACGCTGCACAAAATCGGGAGGGTTGGTAAAACCGGGAGAGGCCTTTACCCAACAGTGGGACATTACAGAATCCTAATATGATTAAAACATGTATGTACAATGTACACAAATGGCATAATGTACATATATGCTCGTGTATTTAATACATATTTACTAGCTCTTATTTTCTACCCTGACATCTGACTAAGCCTACGCCTCTGCTCAAGATATTCACAGAACTAACATGACACTACAGAACCACACCATCTATTGTTACCATGTAACATGACAGATAGGAAATGATGTTATTACCTGTTACGCGTATTACGAACAGTATTTCAACTGTATGTATGGTGGAAATTGTCTGAGCATCTACATAGTATTTTTAATTCAGTCGAGTATTTTGGCAGCTCTTGCCATATATTTTTTTCTTCTTTTATATATGGCTTTTACTCCTCGCCGATTTTGGCGAGGTGAATACTGCCAGTGTCGAGTTGTAGACTTATTATATTACTATATATTTTTTTATAAAATATAAGCAACGTTGTTCGGTTGAGGCCTTACTGATTGTAAGGTGATAGCCTCCCTACAAACACGTGGGCGGCCGAGACCCCGGGTAACCGTTTGTTCGACTAAAGGGTTACGCGCGTTTTTAAAACTATTTTTTTATTAACTGCACTGCTCGTTAGGCCACCGCACAATAAGCTATCAATATTACACACTGAACTACGTAAATGAGCAAAAAATACAATACTATTCTAAAGACGGCACAGCCATCTTGAGCTCAAACGGATTCCCATATATAATTATTGTTAAGGACTTTGAATGGCAGGAGCTGTCAGTTTACTCCAATCGTAAAAAAATACTACTTTAGAAAAAAATACTCTGTCGAGTTATAGGTATTAGAGCCTCTGATCATGGGGTTTTAAATGTAAAAAAAATATACTCATTAAATGACCTTTATTCAAATAGTTGTAGACTCCCAGTTTTCTGAGCAAAAATCGATCCTAAATACACAGAATAAACTAATTACCTGAAGTCCCATGGCCAAATACACGAGTAACTATAAACATTTGCGAATACGATACAAATATTTGCTGCTCATAATTATTAGCAAATGCGAATAAGAATTTATCAATAATGCGTATTGGAAGTTATGGTACCTACTTTAATGATTTCAGTGTGACTCTTTCAAACCGAATGCCAAGAAACCGAATCATCAAAAAGCTGACATCGAAAAGCTTCTAAGCAGTTCTGTACGAAATATTTCTAAAATCATAAAACAGAAATTTATATACGTTAACCGTTACAAAATATGCCATAAAAAACCGAAGGGCTCCGTACCATTGTCTTTAAAACGGCAAAACAATCATGTCTGTTGTATGGCAACCCCCTTAAATATTTATTTTATTCTGTTATTTTAGTATTTTTTGTTATAGCGGCAACAAAAATATATCATCTGTTAAAATTTCAACTGTCTAATATCACGGTTCATGAGATACAGCCTGGTGAAAGACGGATAGACGGATATCGGAGTGTTAGTAATAGGGTCCTGTGTTTACCCTTTGGCTACGGAACCCTAAAAAACGTGCCAGCAAAAGGCCGTAACGTCGCAGCACTTACGTCCTTTATACGACTTTATTATTTATTAGTCCCTCCCAAGGCTAGTTACAATGATATTGCTGCTGTCTGCTTTATTATTTTATCTACACTCATACTGTAAGTACTCTAAAATGCGTTCAAAAACCGTAGACAATGACAAGCATTACAACAAACGATTTAACTATGATAAGTTTCTTATCTGCGGCAGTAACGTAATTTTAACTATGCATGCTCAAATATTGTTAAGCAATGAGTTTCAAATTTGGAACATCGAATTTGATAACATAATGTTACCGCCATGGCCAACTCGATTGGTCCCGCGCGAGCGCCGGCACAATCGAGTAGGCCATGACGGTACAATGGCGGTCATTCTATGGTTTCCGAACAATTAATTTAATATATATAATATGAGTGTAGATAAAGCAGTGTATGCAACTGTACGTAATTAGGCCTTAAAACACTCGTGTGATCTTATTATGAAATTCGCCTGCGGCTCATTTCATAAAACCACACTCATGTTTTAAGGACCCTTATTACGTAACAGTTACATAAACTACTATTGTATTATTACACCTCAAGAGCACATCTGGGAGGAAAAAGCCAGTGTGTTTCGGTTATATATTGTTCGTATGTGAAATAAAATGTATCTTGTTAGAACTAGCATGCTGTATGATAGAACTAGGCGCCTCGATTCGAAAAATAAACACACACACTGTACAGACACAGCTCCAACCCAACTCAACTCAACGCTATAACGACATTGACATTTGCTATTCGAACAGCAACATTGGTCTCACATTGGACCAATGTGAGACCAATGTTGAATGAAAATCTGTTTGAATAGCAAATCTCAATGTTTCAATGTCGTTGGGTTGGAGCTGTGTCTGTCCAGTGTGTGTGTTTATTTTTCGAATCGCGGCCAGGTTCAATGGAGGCTGTAAGGTTGCCGAAGTAAATATGAAGTGATACATCAATCATGCAGTACCATCTCAAACTACTTTTAATTTTATTATATTTAAATTAAGAATTGAATTTTTTACCCAAATTTCATTTTAACCTCGTCCTGTTTTGCCCAATTATATATTTTTAAGTTTGCTACTAGTCCGCGTCGAACTGAGAACTCGAAAATGACTTGCAAATTAATTGACCAATATAACAAGACCCTCATGAATGACGTTTCGGGCCTTCTACCTCCAAACAAGTATTCAGAAACAAAAAGCAATCGAAATGCACTAAAATTCTTCGTAGAGGCGAGACGACAACGTGTAGTGATTAGCACTGAATGGGTTAACTGTTTTAAAGTTAAAGTTAAAACAGTTCTGTTTTAAGACGCGTGAAGATCTTTTTAACGGCAAAAAGGGGGAGGGGACTTTGCCAAACGGTGGAAGGTGGAACACTTTTCGCACCCATAAATTAATAACTAAATATATAAACTTCACGTCTTGGGGAACGCCCTCCCCTATAAATAGTTTTATATTTTATGGACTAAGAGGTGGCCACGTCAGTTATGACACAATAATGAGAGCAACAAAACCCGTCTAGTAAGATTACAGTACTCTTCTTATTGCTGCATCCGGGCATCTGACAGCTTTTAATGGGTGGAGGTCAGAGTGACAGACTAGCAAAAATTTTCAGTTGGATAAAGTAATACCAAAATAGGTAAAAACTGCCGAAGTTGTTTTATTTATACTAGAGTACGGGGCCTATATTTTAACATTAGAACTAAAAGCATATTATATCGGAAACAGAAACAGTAGGCGACAAACTATGAATTACATTATATCGTCGTTTTGGAATACTTTCCCCCATCAGAAAGTTTTGGCAATGATATAATCTAATTATTTATATATTTTCTCATAATACTATGCAGTATAAAACCAGAACTCTAGGATTTGTATTCTTAAAGTGGTTTGCATTCTTTGACCTCCACCATTTTACAGCTGCTAGATGTCCGGATCTAGAAATAAGCATAGTATAGTGAGTAACTAACGAGAAGGGTTTCGTCGCTCTCATTATTGTGTCATATCTGATGTGGCTAGCTCTCCGTCTATTATTTTACCACTTTGTCGGAGTAATTATTAATATATAGACGGGCTGATATGGCGAAACCACTACGTACCCAAATAATCACGAAACTGCCTGAACAATTTGAAAGATCAACCGATCAATAGATTTTAATCAAGATTAGTTCAGAAATGAGGAATCAGGCCAAACCTAAGAGCCAATAACTGAACTGTCGGAAGATACTGAACATTTCATTTTATAGTAGGTACATATACACCGTGGGCCCTTATAAATAGAAAGATTTTAACAGTGTATTCCTGACCATATTTAGGTACTAAAATGTCCTATAAACTTTTCTGGAATACGCCTAGTTTCTGAGTTAATACGAATTTATAAAAAAATACACTTTTTATTATAACTCAGCACAAAACGCCTTTCTGATGGCGTTGTTGCCACTATTGGGCATAGTTTACACGTCCTTATTGACAGATATGAAAGTGACAAGGAAAACTACGCAAAATGTACTAATTTGTTTTAGGCAATAATTTTATTAATAACATTTACTTTTCATGTGCAATAAACATTCAAAAAATAGAAAAAAATAAAAAACAATTTTTTTTGTCGAAATTGACCTAAAGTCACATGAATTTTTTTCCTTTTGACCAAAAGGTCTCAGAAATTCGTGGTTAAGATCTGTCGGGTTATACGTGCCCACTGTGTATTTCGGCCACGGCGATTGCTTCAATTCCGAAATTGCTGGCGCTCGTGCTCGTGTGACTCACGTAGCCGATCTTGTTTACAAAAACTGGTGCACATAATGGGCACGTGAGCACAGCATTTTAGTAGTTATATTTGATTAATAGAAAAGGGAAAGAAATTAAACAAGTCAGGTTACTATTTTTTTAAAGTTCTTAGCTTGTGTTACTGTATTAGATTTAATATACTCTCTGGTCCGTACGGGACCCTAAAACGGGTCCGGTAATCTGTGTCCCGGACAGCGTGAGATTTATCTCCGGACGCGTCCCTTCTACCCCCGTGACGTATGGCGCGCTTAGCGTGAAAAGTGATTTCTTTATATAGTATATGGGATTAGCGATAAACTGATTTGCATACCTTTGTCATGCGGGATGTTATCCTTCTGTAAAATAAAGGTTTCAAATGTATGGCATTTTTACGCTTAGCTCCGCTTGTAGAAGGAAAACATCGTGAGGAAACCGGACCTAATCCCAATAAGGCCTAGTTTCCCCTTGGGGTTGGAAGGTTAGGTGGCAGTCGGTTTAAAAAAAAAGTGTCTATGCTAGTTAATAGGATTAGATTGCCGAACGGACCCAAGTGGGTGGATCCGTCAATGTTTAGCGCAATTCTGATCTGTCCGGAGACACCTCCGTGCTCAATTCCCATCATACATTGACGTATCTGCCTACTGGGCTTATCCGCCAGACAGATCTGCGTGTGTAACCTAAACTATTATAGACGTCTCTAAAAGCAATATTAGCAATATTTTGATAGATTTTGTACCTTACAATACAATTACAATTTAATTACACAGCATGACAGTTATTACACCCTGTGTGTGTGTTAATTACCTTAGATGATTGGCCAAATGCGTTTACAAAGATGGCATATACACGGGAAAATTGGACCGGTGCCGCTGTGACCCGGGTAGCCTACTGGTAAAGGCGTCTGCCGCGAATGCAGAAGACGCTTTTTTTTTTTTTAATACCACGACGGTGGCAAACAAGCATACGGCCCGCCTGATGGTAAGCAGCTACCGTAACCTATGGACGCCTGCAACTCCAAAGTAGTCACATGCGCGTTGCCGACCCTTTACAAAAAGGAGGATTCACTGTGTTGACGACTAAAGGAACAAGAAGGTCCCTCATCGTCAACACACTGGGTCCTCTTTGAGCTCTTTGGCAACCTTACTCACCAGCAGGAACACAACACTATGAGTAGGGTTTAGTGCTATTTGGCTGTGGTTTTCTGTAAGGTGGAGGTACTTCCCCAGTCGGGCTCTGCTCCAGATTTGAGCGATGATATTCGCTGAACGTGCCCTACCACACTTAGCGAGATGTCATTCGCAGTACCCATACCTCTCTTTTTGGCGTAGTTTAAGGACATACCCAGGTCCGGACGTAGTTTAAGGACATACCCGGGTCCGTAACGCTGTATACGCTGATTAGATCCCAGCCCTGGGCACCGGAGGCCTCGGTCATTTTTTCCTTTGTATATGACATCTATGGGTCAGGCCGTAGTTTTTGCCACAAATAGCGTAAAGGTGACGCAAAATATTCTACGCGTCGATCGCGCAGAGTGACGCAAAACGGTGACGCAAAAGAGTTAAGGTGTGCATACATTGTGTGATTTTGAAATAATATATTTTGAATGAATGCATAACAGTAGATTGTTAACCGAGGGATGAAAATAACCCACCACAGCCGAGATATGTTGCCGCTCATAGTTAGGTACAAAAAAATACGATTTGGTATGGTATTTTTAATCACTGTAGACAAAAGGCTGAAATTAAAAAATAAATTTTCAAATTAATCATCTTATTTTCTTTAAGTTTTTATCATCAATTCATCACATACTATCAATTTGAATGAAACAAATAAATCTTCTTCTTTTTCTTCTTTTTTTTATAATCCAAAATTACAAAAAAAACTAATAATTCCTACTCACATTTAAAAATATTACTATCACTTCGCTTAATATTACTCTGTTCTATATTGCTATTTTTCTTATTAATCTTAATGATATTAATATCATCCCTTCAGTGGTAATCCTTCATCATCTCCTTAATATCAATTTCATTCCTTTAATATCATTAATGGTAATAACAAAAATAGTATTGGCTTTAAACTCAATATCAGTTAAAAATTTTAAACATTAAATTATCGATCAAAAATCAAAACTACACTAACAGATCAAAATAAACTAATAATGTCTACTGACGTCTCAAATATTACTCTTACTCAGCTTACTATTACCCTTATCTATATTGCTCTTTCTCTTATTAATCTCATTGATATTAAAGCCATTACTCTTTTTTCTTATTACTCTTAATGATATAGAAAGAACACACAACATAACACTTTAAATACTAAATTATCAATATAAATATTTAATCACTGCAGACTGAAATTACACAATATCTTTTGAAATTAATCGTCTTACTTTCTTTGAATTTTAATCATCACATACTATCAATTTAAATGAAACAAATAAATATTCTTCTTTTTCTTTGAATTCGCATTATATAAAATAATAAAAATAAACTAATAATGCCTACTATACTAATAAGACAAATAAATGGCTTTAAAGTCAATATCAGTTTAAATTTTAAATCATTCAATTGTCAATATACTATTGTACTTCCAAAAGATTTTAATTCTCAATAAAATCCCTTTACTTTAAATATTTATCAAAAATAACAAAATAAACTTATAATGTCTACTGACGTCTCAAATATTACTCTCACTCAGGGCACGATTCGACATGGCATAACTGACAGTCGCTTGCAAGACAACTATGATATCACACTTTTGTGACAGTTGAAATTTGGGGTGGAATCACTCAAGAGTGATATCTAAAATGGTGGCCATAACCATAGACAAAACGCTCTAGCGAGACCTAGTGGCAGCTTGATAGTTAGGTGTGGACACGTGTGGACAGATGGATTCCACTGTATCCACTAGCGATACAAGTGTGACATCCACGTCTCACAGTTTGGCATGTCGAATCGGGGCCCAGCTTACTATTATTACCCTTATCTATATTGCTCTTTATCTTATTAATCTCAATCATATTAAAGCCATTACTCTTTTTCTTATTACTCTTAATGATATAGAAAGAACACAAAATATAACTTTAAATACTAAATTATCAATATAACATTTTATTTGCTGCAGACCAAAAGGCTGAAATTACAAAATATCTTTTCAAAATAATCATCTTATTTTCTTTAAATTGTTATCATCACATACTATCAATTTGAATGAAACAAATATCGTCTGCTATTTAATATCATCTATCATCTCTTTAATATCAATCTCATTCATTTAATATCATTAAGATTAATAACACAAATAATATTGGCCTTGAAGTCAATATCAATTTAAATTTTAAATCATTCAATTGTCAATATACGATTTTACTCACTGTAGAAAAAATATTTTAATTCTCAAAAAAAACCCTTTTCTTTTCTTTAAATATTTATCAAAAATAACAAAATAAACTAATAATGTCTAATGACGTCTCAAATATTACTCTCACTCAGCTTACTATTACCGTTATCTATATTGCTTTTTCTCTTATTAATCTCAATCATATTAAAGCCATTACTCTTTTTCTCATTACTCTTAATTATAATCGCTGCAGACAAAAGGCTGAAATTACACAATATCTTTTCAAATTAATTATCTTGTTTTCTTTAAGTTTTTATCTAAAATAAACTAGTAATGCCTACGAACGTCTTAAATATTACTAATTCTTCTTAGTAATGCTCTTATCTTCATTGCTCTTTATCTTATTAATCTTAATGATATTAAAGCCCTTATACTCTTTTTCTTATTAATTTTCATTTTATAAAAGGAACACAAAATTTATAGTTACCTACACATCAAAAACTCCTAAATAATAGGGAAATATCAAACTTTGGTTAATTACAGTCGCAACAGTATAAAGGAATACTAAAACTTTGGTATATTAAACACGTATTTAAAAAAAGGTACCTTTTGCATAATTATTACCTTTTTACTGTATATTGTAATGACTAATGTTACCGTCGAAGATTATTTGGCCCCGCCGGGAAATGGTTGGTTGGGGTAATACTTTAATCACATCATTTAAATGCATTTCACATACATCCTCAACGTTTGGATACGTGAATATTAACCCTTTGCTACCTTTTAAATTTTTCACTTTCCTCACAAATTTTACAGTAGGGATATTATCTTTTATCCATAAAACACGTCCTACAAAGTGCTTTAAACTTTTTTTTGTGTCAAATTTAGCCACAATCCAGTCATCTTTTTCTAATAAATTGTCTTCACGTGTGAAGTTGTCAACATCACTACACCCAAACTCGCTGGCAGGCTCGAAGTTTTCCTTTTCAACTTGATCTTCTAAACACGATTTCATGTATTCATTAAATGTTTCATATTCAGAATTATCGGTGTCGGCTAGACTCAGAATATCAGAATTTTCAGAACTTGACTCAAAACAGGTTCTTACCTTCTGCTTTTTTACAGTTTGCTTGCTTGAACTTGACTCTTTTTTTCTCTACTACTTGTATTCTTTTTACCTTTTTCGCTACAGCTTATTAGTGTTTCAGTTGTTATATTTTTAAGTTTTCTTTTACCGTCCACTTCTGTCGACGTACTTGATTTTGACTTTTCTCTATTATTCATATTCATTTTAGATTTTTTTCCACAGCTTGTTGTTTCAGTAGTCTCATTTGTCCGTTTTCGTTTACTATGTGCTACGTTTGACGTATTTGCATCTCCATTAAATGTATTTGTTTCTCTTAGAGCATTGTTTTGTAGAACTTTTGTATCCATTTTCTTCGAAACTATTTTCGTCTTTATTGCTGATTTCGTAATAACTTCGGCCCCTTTAAGGATTTTCTTGATGTCATTTTTCTTTACTTCAGAGGCTACATCTACCTTCACATTAGAGAGTATTATTAGTTTAGAGCAGCCCGCTGACACCTTTGATTCATTTTCTGATAGCTTGGAAGGTGATATCTCTGGCTGTAAACATGTCGGTAAATCATTGTCACTCATCACCATAAACGGCTGATTCTGATTGTCACCCTTTGAAAGTTTATTTAACGTACATACGTCCGATAACTGTGCTGTAGTATTTTGGTCAGATAAAATTGAGTGATTATTGATAACTTTTATACAAAACGCATTAAGACTGCCTGGGTTATAGATCACCACTTCGTTGTCTTTTTCAACATAGTTTTGCTTTTCAGCTATATCATATTCTTCAAATTCCATTGCATTTAAAATTACAGAATCATTCAGTATATTAACATCAACAAGTATTTCATCTATATCCAAATTGTCTGATAAATAACGGTCCTGAGCCCAGTCAAACATTTCTTCTTCAGAAAACATTTCATTTCCTTTTTTTTCTATTCTCTTGATTCTTTTTTCTCTCAATTGTTTTAGTTCTCCAGTGGTTTCGTCGAGCTCCAATCTTGTACCGTTTCGTGTAGTTACCTTGTGAAATTCAAAACTGTGTAGTTCCGGACTAAAACATTCACATTTCCCCTTTAAATTTTCGCAAAAGCAAGATAGAATACGGTATTTAAGTATGAATTTAGCACTACTTACAATTTGGTGAATTTTTAATGTATTTCGAATAGGAGTCAGTTTGCTTGTAATACTCGTGTCTAATGTATGGATGCTTTCGGATCTTATGTAAAATAATTTGATAGATGTTGTCGTTTTCTGCAAAACATTGAACGCAGTTTGTGCATCAGGTATATCAGTCCCATGCGAAACCTCGAAGTCGAGAGCTCTTTTGATAGTACCCCCGACGCCATCTGCGACACCTTTACCATGGGAAGCCTCAAAGAAAGACCAAGTAAAATTCTGAAATCCATGTTCGTAGATGTTGCGGGTCATTAAAAAAAAATTTTTTTTTTGGCGGTACTGAGTCGTGGGCCCATCGGAAAAAAAATGAATTGTGTCTATATTTGGATAAGTAAGCCTAATAAGCTTTAATACGGGATCTAGGTGCGCCCAAATTGCTTCCGGGTTGTGAGAATTTTCAGCAGAAATTGTACAAAGCAATAATGGCTTTTTATTTTTAATGTAAAGCACACCCGTATGAAGGGTAATTTGCCTTTTCGAAGCACCGAAATGCATAGCTTGCACTTCCTGATGATATTTACAGAGCCAATTTTCTGAAAAATCTATGTGTATTGCACATTCGTTGTATTCTAATTTTTCTAAACAGAGTTTATACTGTTGGTACTGATGGCGCATGTTAAAAACATGTAACTTAAATTTATTTATTTCTTTGTTAAACAAATCAACCAGATCTTTTAATGTTCCCTTGTTTTCAGTTTTTGTCATTCTTTTAGTTTTTTTCTTCTCTCCCTTTTCATCATATTCGTGTTCTCTGACGTTCCATGAAAACCACTTCATTTCAACATTTTCCTCTCTGTATAGTTGTATATTAATATCTTTACAAACACTGCATTCGCCGTACATGCAAAGTCTAAAATCAGAGTCGCAGACGAAATTGGCCAAAATTGTGTCAAAATCATTTGACTCAAGGATGCCCGCCGATTTTAAAGCATCTACAATAAACTGCATATTGCAATGCTTCAAGCAACCACACGTTTCTAAATCTTTTATATCTGGAGATATAACGTAAAACGGTCGATATTTTTTAAAGGTGCTTAAACTTATTGAACCAACTTCAGAAACGTATTTCCTATGCAAGAGTTCTAATTTGCCTCGTAGATAACGAACTTGCATTTTACATTTTTTGTATGTCCGACATTCCTTCTTACCTGCACTTGCACGGCTCACGTCGTCTCTTTCGTAAAATCTTCTTATTGTATCTATTCGATTACGGGTTTTTGTTTTTGTTTCTCGGTGTCTTTTTAAACTGTTTTTGAGGCCAAGACTCTTTGTAAGGCAGGTTTTCAATTTATATTTTCTTACCGTCGGGTTATCCACAATATCTTTAAACGTATTTTTCTCTTGGTTTCGACTGGTTTTAAATTTTGATTTGATAGAGTCCGTGAGAACATTGTATTCTAAAATCTTTTTTTTAATAGTGTCTTTTACTGGTGTCACAAAATTAGTAAGGTGTTCATTAACAAAGTTTTCCGATCTCTTAAACGGAGTGTTTTCTTGTTCTTGTCCGATAGCATGGCTTTCAGTTTCAGCTTCCATCTCCTGAACTTTCTTCGCCAAATCTCGGTAGTCACTCTTTAATTTACGCATTTCTCTTTTAAGAGAATTATAACCTCTCATTAATTTTTGAACGTCTTCACGAAGTTGATTATTTTCACGTCGCATTTTCTTCTCAATATTTCTCTGAATGTTTCTAATCGCAGTCCTATTCAAATACAGATTACCTCTACTTTCCGTCTCATTATAGCCAAGGCTGTCTGAAACTCGTGCAGCCAAAATGTTATGAGTTTCCCGATTGTTTTCGTTTGTAGGGTTTTCTGTATTATCCTGCGTATTGCCAGATTGTTCACTGGATGTAGACTGGATCGTGTATACAGGTGGCTGAATACTGTTTTTTAACCTGTCTTCTTTTTGTGGATCAGTTAAAGATTTTTTTTATTTTGGTAAGCTTTGATGGCTCTTGATTTATTTTTCTTTTTCATGTCTAAATATTTTTCAGGATTAGTTCTTTTTAGTTTTTCCCTATATCTCCTTGATTTTTCTGACTGAGTCAGAGGCATCTGTAAGGAAATATCGAATTTACAGTAACGTAATTCTAAGTGCAGAAGATAAAAATATGCAAAACATAGCCAAGTAAATCTCTGAATATTTAATATTAACAAAGCGGGACATAATCGCGTATAAATATGTTTTCATTTTTACTTCGATGTTTCGGACGTGACGTCCATGGTCTCGAAGGGACTGCAGAAGCGGGTATTATCATTTCTTAGCCGTGCGAGTTATTCGAACTAACCGCACTTGGTTTTCATTATCAGTTAACTAGGGTTGTCACAAGACCGCCACACAACACTCACGAAATCCAGCTCTTATTTAATCGGATGGATTTTTACTTATTAATGACTGGATTCCACGAAGGTTGCTTCCTTTATCGTCTCGATTGCCTGTTTTGTATCCTGTATCGGTTTCACCTAAGGACCTTTTAGTAGAATTGTACGTGAAGCGGTTGATTTAAAAAAAACATTTGAAATTCAACCAGGAAGATGGTTTTAAGCTTTCACCTTCGTAGAATCCAGTTATTACATAAGTGTTCGCGTCCTCAAAATTCCTTCGAGGAACCGCGGATGTCGTGAGTGTTGTGTATATCGGTCTAATAACAACGGCCTCCTAGCCCAGTCGGTAGTGACCCTGCCTACAAAGCAGGAGGTCCCGGGTTCGAATCCTGGTCAGGGATGGAGGATGTTTTCTATGTATTTAAGTATTTATCCATATTTATCTCTTATATATATATCATCGTCTAGTACCCATAACACAAGCCTTATTGAGCTTACTGTGGGCCTAGGTCGATTAGTGTAAATTCGATTATTATGTATAATTTAATAAAAATTATAGTTGTAGTGTGCGTACATGTATGTAATGCCATAAAACGCGTTGAGACTCCTGTATTATCGACTTAATGTCGAGGTAATAGTAGTTTATGTAACTGTTACGTAATAAGGGTCCTTAAAATATGAGTGTGGTTTTCATAAGTGGTCATAATAAGATCACACGAGTGTTTTAAGGCCTAATTACGTACAATTGCATACACTGCTTTATCTATACACATATTATAAATCCTAAATGATGTGTACTTGTGTAACTTGGAAACCAGTACAATGACCGCCATCGCACCGCCATGACCAACTCGATTGTGTCGGCGGTCGCGCGGGCGCGTGCCGGCGCTCGGGGAGAGCGCGGATCTTCGTAACGTTAATGTGGGTAATGGATTTTCATACGTTTTTACCACACTGTCAGAGATGTTACGTTACTGGTTGCAATAATGGTGGTAATTACATACGGTTTCCGAACGCGGAATAGAGGATTTATGATATTGGTGTAGAGAAAAGCATATTAAACGTTATTGATTCTATATAAATTACGTTAAGTACATTTAAAATACAAATTTAACGATACCCCGTGTCGATGGGGTATGTAAAACTTTTTTATTACTTACTCTATTTTCATTGTATGGTAGGAGGATAAGTTTCTTTTTTCTGAGTAATGGCGAGCGCAAGACAGTTATTGAGCTGGGTCAAATGTACAGTCCACCAAATGGAACCATGGAATCATGTCAAATTGCCAAATAGTAAGAGATTCCATAGGATTTTATTGTCAACGTCACTTTCAAATAGTTCCATGGTGGCCCAATGTTCCATTTGGTTGATCTTACATAGCAAAATTATGCCCGGAAACTGCAAACCTATGTGTGCATGCACCTTTATTTGGTAGCGCAATACCACTGGTATCGCAAAGTGGCATAATGACATTTTTGCGCGACCGTGGCGCAAAGAAAATCTTTAATAACTCTATAAATAAGCTCTTTTCTTTAATTAAAATAACCTAGGAAGATTACACATGCCTTACTTAATAGCGCACAATAACAATAACAGACATTAATTGAAAACTTACCTTGAAATCTCAAAAAATGCACGCTGCGAAAAATGTGACACCTTCCACTCCGAACAAAGTTGACATCGCACTGACAAAAATATGGCCGCTGCTGCCTTATTGACCATTGACAAAGTTGTTTTGGTGTTGCCACTACTCAGGATATAAATACTACCAATGTTTAACGCCACAAAATGGTCAGATGATGGTGGCGCAATAAAAATAGCGCAAAGAAATGGCTTTCTTCGTTTTTTTTTATTGTACGAAAGTTAATGTACTTTCTTAGTAAACACGAGACCATATTAAAAAGGGTGCTAGGTAACTATTGTTTCATAACGTGAAATTAAACAGATCATAAAAAATTTGTCTTTTTTAATGGATGCGCAAAGTGCACCCCTACCGAAGCGGATTTACGATTTTTATGAAAATTTCGTATATTTTTTTTTAAAACGTCGTATAACTTTACAAGTATATGCATTTATTCAAATTTCTTCAGTGGCCGTGAATTACCAGGTCTTCAAAAACATAATGCCTTGGTTAATAAATATATAACAATAATTACAGTTAAGAAAAAAAGTAGCGGAGAGATATCTTAACTTTTTGTGGCAAAAACTACGGCCTGACCCCTATATAAGTTTATTTTGATAGAATATTTGATTTATATTTAAGTTTCATTTTATTTTGTGTTCGAATACATTCAACAAAATGTAAATATTTTATCTGTATAAAACTGTATTCTGGCAAAAAAAATATTGACTGTTTTATAGGCGTGAATATTATAAAAACCTCTGGTTATGCTTTGGATAATAACTTTACGGTGTCAACTACAGGGTATTAGCGCGTCGAGCACTAGGATATCCTCCTTATTGAGTTATAGGGAGCTAGACTAACGTATCGACCGCAAATTAAATGACCACAAGGACTGTCTCCGAGGTCTGGAGCGATATTCGAATACTATAAATATGTTCTCAATTTGATTTTTTATTTTTTTATTTAGATATAACCAACAAATTGAGTTGATGCTTGTCTAATTATGGGTAACCACAATTTAAGCCAATATCTTTTACGCGTACATGGACCTAAAATTTAAGTTATACACCATTAAAATTTAGAAAATAATATTTTATTGTATCTAAACTTAAATATTAATCTGCATTGCAAGCTATAATTTAAGTACTTCTAGTTTGCTATGAACAGTAATCTTGCAATACTTATCTACATACATTGTAATTCCCCTAACTCTTTAACCCCTAAACCTGTACTTAGTAATATTCATCTTTCTCCTTCGTCAGTTCACTCTTAACAGATAGGTCCTGGATGTAATCGTTCTACAGCGGTAAGACATCGGTTACACGCTAATTCTGGCGTCAGTTCAGTCCATCATTATGGTCATAATGATGAGAGAATGATCCGGACTGATGAAAATTCAGTAAAAATAGAAAATATTCGTCAGTCCATTCATCCAGAATGATGGACTGAACTGACACCAAAATTAGTGTGTAACCGATATCTAAGACCGACTCTTCTTTTCTTTGACATTAAGCTTTGTGCTTTATTATTTAAAATGTCCAACTACGGGTATCTATAATTTGTTAAAATATCGACTTAAAACAAGAAACGTGTCCCAATTGGCCTTTCCTCGTCCCGTGACGTCAATAAGTATACGATATACACTGCGATATCAAAATTAAATAAATACCACTAAAATCAGATTTCTAGAGCCCGAATGCCGCCCCGGTTAGCTCTGTCGATTTGTGGGTAGCAGTCAAACGACTAACTTGCTTAGGCAACTACCCAGGCTAACGAGACAGACTAGGACAGTATAGTCCGATCAACAACGACCAAGATAACTACGACGCACGGACCAATGCCAATTAGTTTTTTACTAGATGGCAGCACCGTGGCGAGAGGGCTTTTTGACAGCAGCTGTCAAAATCCACCAATAAAAAAAATGATTAAATATGATTGGTGGATTACAACAGCTAGACCTCTCGCCACAGTGCTGCCATCTAGTGAAAACGCGATCGCGGAAACCCTTATTGATTTTATCGAGCAAAATACAGGTCCTCATAGGAGACTAGAAAAATCGGTCCGATAGAGAGCATAAGTAAGTATTTAATACGTATTTATTGCACACCTTAGAATTAAAACAAAATACACTACACCTATTATATATGAACAGAGCCAAACAACAGGTGGCCGTATCGCTAATAAGCGATCTCTTCGAGACAACCTTTGGGTACCGGACTTAAAAAAACAGTAAATGAGAATAGGAGGTGCAAAAACTAATTAAAAATCTAAAAATAACTATAATTTATTAATAAATAAACAATATAAACTGAAAATAGATATACTTATATAAAAAAAGGAAAAATATATAAAGCATAACGTATAGCATATCGTAGGTATTGTAACTTGTATACAAACTTATGTTAGTTGACACTACTGGCAATGAAAGCTCTGGTACATGAATTTATAACAAAACTAGCCTTTTCCCGCGGCTTCGCCCGCGTACTATAAGTACTCAAAAAGGATAAGATACCCATGTTGATTTTCAGACTTTGTGACCAGATTTGCCCCTTTTAGGGGTTGAATTTTCAAAAAACCTGAAACATGTGTTTACTCATTTATCGTTAGGAATACTCCTGTGAAGTTTCAAATAAAATAGTCTAACAAATCTTGATTCGCCATACAAACTTCGGACCCCCATTTTACCCCCTTAGGGGGTGAATTTTGAAAAATCCTTTCTTAGTGCATCCCTAGACCTTATAAGGAACCTACGTGCCAAATTTGGAATCTCTAGAACCAGCGGTTTGAGCTGTGCGTTGATATGTCAGTCAGTCAGTCAGTCAGTCAGTCAGTTTCTTCTTTTATATATTTAGATTTTTGTATCACTCCAAAAGATCTGACTTCTGCTGATTGACTAATTCATAACACAAAACTAAAGAGTGTATTGACAATTATAAGGACAAGTGAAATGTGTAATAACTTTTTAAAAGTTTATTATTTTGCGTAAGTATGTTTTGGGTTTTGGGCATTTGGAAGGCCTTTTTAAACGTTTTACTGTTGACTAAGACACCTGTAACCTTTGCTTTCGGGCGACTTTTCGTCGTTTGCTTCGGACGTTTCTCTTCAGATTCGGACAACGTTTACTGTGACCAGTTTCGACGCTTGAGCCAAGTTTTTTTTATTTTTTTTACGGAATCCGCTTCCGTGAAGCTTTGCCGAAGTTTTCTCTTCATGATTGCCCATCACGTCCTCGATGGGACGTACCTAAGGGTAATTTGGCGGATTCATATTCTTAGCAGCATGACGCACGTCGTGGGTTTCCATCCACTCTCTGATGCAGGGGGCACAGTGGCAACTAGCCAAATCGGGTCAAAATAAAGTAGAGCCCCCGTGGCGTCTAATCAGTGACAAAATTAATTTTGTCCACACTTCTTTATGTAAAGATTGGCAGTCATCGTGGAAGTAGTGACGAACGCCGTAGATTTCATACTGCATTCGCTTATTACCTACCACACATTGTCTTAGATCCAAATTTTTCGGGAAAAATTGACGTTTTGTTCTCATTCAGGTGTTCTCCTTTGCGAATAGTAGAGTACTACAGGCCCGGTAGAACAAAAACTCCAGTTTGAAGGGGTTTTCGTCGCTTAGAATTACTACACTGTTCATTTTTAAGTAAAACTGTGTCATATAAATTTCGAAGACGGTGTTTAATTTTTGCAGCCTATTTTGGAGTTGGTTTGGCTTCCGTTGCTTCCGAGGGCTACCCAGTCGTTGCGATTCTTGGCCCTTTGAACCATTCCTACAGAAGTTCTGTACTTTTTTCCACATATCTTATTGAAGCACTGAGTGAGTTTTTGATTTTTCGATGTATCTTTGAGTCGACATTGCGATTATTCGAGCCAGTTTTTCGACGATTTTTCGACGTGTCATTAAAAGAGAAGTCTTACCCAAACTTTTTAATGCAATTTAAATCGCAGAAACACACATCCTCACGATTTTAGCGATCTTTCTCATGGACATACCGTTTTCTCGTACGTATTTGTCCAAGAGTATTTTTCGTTGCTCCTGTGTATGGCCTCTCAGTTTATGAAATCAAAAGTGATCCGAAAAAATAACTCTAGTAATTGATTTAACAACATATCATCTACAACATAATAAATAATTTATGTTTTTAAAGCAAATAAAACAAGAATGACGGCTTGTTGCAGTTGTCCTTATATTTGTCAATACAGTCTTTACTTACCTACATACAGCCTTGGCCAGAAGTGTTGAGCACCCTTGCGATTTTCATACAAAACTCGAAACTTTAGTCCAGCGTTTCCATCTTTTTTGAAGTTATTTTATCAATACAAACTGAGCAGGCATGTTTTGTTGAAGTTAGTATTAACTGCATAGAATATTTGTAATTTGTCGCACCGACCTAAAGTAGCATTTTTGTTACCTCCACTTTTCTTTTTTTTTAGGTACCTTGAAATTGCTATTAAGTGAAGTTTTCTAGATATATAAATAAAATATAGCATTTTACGCCATCGTACATTGTTAGGATAGGGAAATAATACTTAACATCAAAATTGTAAACAAAAAACTGCTGTGCTCAACACTTCTGGCCAAGGCTGTATATGCTAGGAACTTCGTTGATTGGTAGTCCAATCAAGTTCAGTTCAATACACAAGAAATTCGCTAGAAACCTATTCCGATTCTGGTAGAATCTGAATCTACAGCGTCTATTGCAGTTGAACCGAAAGTAGAGGCTAAATTGGATAGACATAGCGAAATGATAATAGGATAGGCTGAGGTAAATCGGGTCGCAGGGTGAAATGCTTAAGGTTTAGATTTTTTGGCAAATTTATAAGATATCGGGTAGCCAGTAGCCATGGACAGTTAATCAGCTGTCTGGGTTGACGAATAGGTTTGATCATCCCACAATAATATTATGCGTTACTGGTAGTGATAGTGAATCAAAGACAGTGAAAAATAATCAACTTGTATAAAAAATTCTATACGAAATTTAGAATTACGCCGTTCTAGAACGTTTCCCATACAAAACGAAGGACGTTTCCCATACAAAACGAATAACGTTTCCCATACAAAACGGACAACGTTCTCGAGAACGGCATAACTAACAAAGTGACCCAATTTCATTGTGTTTAAGCTTTTATAAAGCAGAGGGCCCAAAATTATTTGAACTCTATTACAAAGTGATAGGATTCAATTTTGCATTATTTCTGACACCCTTGTGCCAAGGGGAAGTATAAGTCACAAAGACAACTTTGGTATTATTATGTGGAGAGCTAGCCACGTCAGATATGACACTATACTATGCTTATTTCTGGATCCGGACATCTGGCAGCTGCAAAGTGGTGGAAGTCAAATAATGCAAACTATTTCAAGAAACTACTAACCCTAGAATTCCGGTTTCGATGCAGTATTATGAGAAATTATATAAATTATTAGATTATATCATTGCCAAAAGTTCCTGTTACGGGAAAGTAGTCCATAACGACATATTATGTTATTCATAGTTTGTCGCCTAATGTTTCTGTTTCCGAAATAATACGCAATGTTTTTTGTTCTAATGTTAAAATATAGGCCCAATCCTCTATAAATAAGACAACTTGGCAATACTATTTTCCAAGTCAAAAATTTTGCTAGCCTGTCAATCTGACCTCCACCCATTAAAAGCTGCCAGATGCCCGGATATAGCAATAAGGATAGTATTCGGTATAGTATACGGGTTTCGTTACTCTAATCATTGTGTCATATAGTCATATTTGATGTGGCCAGCTCATAGTCCAGTACCCGCGATGAGACATGACAAATTAGCCATACACTTACGTCAACAATTATAAAGATTGACAGATATCTCAATCCTATTCTAATCGCGGTTTAGTAATAAAAAACTCCTGTGACAAATCCGCTCTTCCGTTCTTATGATGATTTAAACCCAATACAAATGGTGCCCATTGCGTACCAATACCAAATGAAAAGGAAGCAATAAATAACAAAACGCAATACCGTTTAATGGGAACCGCAAACGGGTCCAAACCTACCACACGTCCGAGAGTGTGAGGAGACGCAATCTGATTAAAGCCCCCTGACGCCCCGTGTCATCGTCATAGTCATAGAAATTTATCTATAACATTTAAAATATTAAGTATATCAAATTACATTATACTGGTACTTATTGATTTATTTTATCGTATGGCTACATGTCACTGGACATAGATAGGCATTTCTTCCCTGGGGTGGTAGTAGTGGGAAAGCAGGTGATAAAGAAATCTAGTGAGTGCTGCGAGGTCCAGATGGGACAGTGCAGCTGCCAAGTTTGTTACTCTTTTAGCACCACCCAGGGAACACGTGTAGGGTTGTCTAAGGTGTTTCCTACGGACGCATAGTAACACTGATCCCCATGATATGATGATACTAGTTTATTATTTTTCATTTATAAATTTAGGCCCATTACAATAATGCATAAATACCACTACTGGTTCTAAGTTCTAACACTACACCAGACCTTTGACAAGAAGCCAGAAACTCCGCGGGATTTCTGTTTTTAAATTTTTAAAACGAAAACATAAATCAAATTACAAAACTTATAGTGCATTTCTTTTACCTAGAAGATACTCCGCCCCCCTTATCAAACGTCTCTCAGGCCTCAAAAAATTAATTTATGTTTTGTCCTTATCTTTCACTTTGACAGTTGTGTTTGGTAGAAACAGACAAAAGATAAATTAACTAATTGAGACCTGAGAGATGTTTATGAATAAGGGGGTTAATTTCTATTCATTTAATTACATTTGTAATTATGAAGTTTCTAATAGAAGACTTACCCTGTGACGTCATGTTGTGATAAATGCATCTCATTTATATGAGACTAGGTGACCTGGCGATGTTCGTACCGCCAATTTTTTTTTCCAATATTTTGATAGTTATTCTGCTATTCGAAGCGCAGTTAAATCCAAAAAATCATTCATGAACATCGGTTTAGCCGTTCTTGAGTTATAGCCGTCATGACTTTGTTTTGTATATAAAGATTTTTTTCACTATATTATCGCTAATTTGATTCAGTGACTGCTGCCAAACGATTACGAGTACGGTCAGCGTATACCCGGCTTAAAATAAAATAATTCAGCACTCCCACACTAACCGTACACTCCCACAAAACGGGAAAATGGGCAAGTTTCAGCAGAATTGTGGATTCCGTATTCTCAAGGTTTATTCAAGGACAGTAATAATTTTAAACAAAAAAGAACCGACTTCACTAAACTTAGCCTCCACCTTTCCAAAATGGACTAAGTGCTGGCCACGTCACATACGAGTATGACACAATAATGACAGCAACAAACCCTGTCTGGTTAGATTGCTATGATTGAACTCTACAATTTGTTTTCTTGAAGTGGTTTGCATTCTTTGACCTCCACCACTTTCAGCTGCCAGATGTCCAGATCTAGAAATAAGCATAGTATAGCAAACTGTCTAGAGGGGTTTTGTTGCTATCATTATTGTGTCATATCTGACGTGTGTTGCCAGTGATGACATATGGAACTGAAACGTGGTCGCTTACAATGGGCCTCATAAGAAGGCTCAAAGTCACCCAAAGGGCAATGGAGAGGGCTATGGTTGGAGTCTCTCTGCGTGATCGCATCAGAAATGAGGCCATCCGCAGCAGAACCAAAGTAACCGATATAGCCCTCCGAATCGCTAAACTAAAGTGGCAGTGGGCGGGGCACATTGCTCGTAGAACCGATGGCCGTTGGGGCGGAAAGGTTCTCGAGTGGCGTCCACGAACCGGAAGGCGCAGCGTGGATAGACCCCCCGCAAGGTGGACTGATGACCTGGTGAAGGTCGCGGGAGTCCGCTGGATGCGGGTGGCGCAGGACCGGTCATTGTGGCACTCTTTGGGGGAGGCCTATGTTCAGCAGTGGACGTCTTTCGGCTGATATGATGATGATGATGATGATCTGACGTGGCTAGCTCTCCGTCTAAAAGAAAATGCCCGAGCTACGAGTACTGTAAAAAATACTCAAATTACTATAGGTGGCCTATAATATTTGAAGAGTACCCTCGATTTCTCCTAGGATCCCATCATCAGATCCTGAATTGATGGCAATGAGACCTACTGTGAAGTATACTCTTTCAAATAAAAAAATAATTTTCCAAATCGGTCCAGCCGTCTTCGAATAATTGGTGAACATGCATAGAAAAAACAAAGCTCTTGACGAATTGGGAATCCTTCGGAATATTGATAAGATAAGATAAGATTTTATTCAAACAGTTTTTGGTTTTTGAAATTATATTGTAATCACTACATCCAAAAGAGAAGAGAGTATGGGCACTGCGAATGTCATCTCACTTTGTGTGGTAAGACACATTTAGCGAATGCCATCTCGCTCAAGGCCTGGGCCTCACTGAAAATCAGCCTGGGCTTCACTGAAAATCAGTCTGGGCCTCACTGAAAATCAGCGTCGCAGAGTGTACCATGTGGTGCATTCTGTGACATCAAGCTGAGTGAGGTCCATTTAGCGCAAACGACAGCTTTAGATAGTATTATTTATCGTATGGCTACATGTCACTGGATATAGATAGGCATTTCTTATCTGGGGTAGCAGTAGTGGGAAAGCAGATGATGAAGAAAATCCAGTGAGTGCTGCGAGGTTCAGATGGGAGAGTGCAGCTACCAAGTTTGTTACTCTTTTCTGTTTGTTGTTCTTTAGATAGTAATTAGTGTAATTACCATTTTAGTTTTAAATTTGTCTGTCCTTGTTTTATGCTAATAAATGTATTTTCTTTCTTTCTTTCAAGTACCCTAGTGTGTACTTCCCTGATTTGAGTGAGATGACATTTCTAGTGATGTAGTGATCCTACTAGTAGTGTCATTTTCTTGCCGGTGACTATGGTTGCCAAAGAGACGACAGAGACTCTTATCCCTTTAACTACCAATACATTTAATCCTCCTTTATATTAAAGGGTTAGCAACGCGCATGTGACACCTCTGGAGTTGCAGGCGCGGTAGCTGCTTACCATCAGGCGGGTCGTATGCTTGTTTGCCATCTTCGTGTTATATAAAAATCTACTCTTTTAACGGCCTCCTAGCCCAGTCGGTAGTGACCCTACCTACGAAGCAGGAGGTCCCGGGTTCAAATCCTCGTGGCCATTTATTTGTGTTTTCTATGTATCTAAGTATATATATATTTATCTATATAAGTAGGTATATCGTGGCCTAATTACCCATAATATCCATAGTACAAGCTTTGCTTAGTTTGGGAATAGGTTGATTTGTGTAAGATTGTCCCCAATTTTTTTTATACTCTATCTAGTACCACTCTATCCAACTACCGTGATAACCTTATAAGCGTAGAAGATTGTAGCATTATCAGAGTACTCAAGGTGCGTAGCCAAGGTGCCAATCGTTTACGCGTCGTAGTGAACGAAACGCAACTGTCACTGTCACACAAATATGGAAGAGTGATAGAGAGACGTGACTACGATACGCTACGGAGCGTTAACGATTGGCACGTTGGCTACGCACCCAGGTATGTGTATTACATCGCCAACGGACGTTACGAACGGCGTAGGGTCACGAACTTTAATTGTTCAGCCACGTGGGGTTCAATTTACATTGGATTTCTCATAGACTAAGTATTAAACAAAAGCAAAAGCTTGAGCCGTAAATAGCTCAACGATTAAAGTCCTTTATTGTACGTACTATTTAGTATTTCGACTTTTTTGTGTAATGATTTAACTAAAACAAACCTTTTCTTTTCCATGTATCTCCATTGGACAACAGAGCGCAGCTTGAGTGAGTATTACTTTATTCTTCTTTATTCTCAGTAATTCATCTATTCTTTGGATGAAATAGTGCCTAGTGTTGTAATATTCTAAAGAATATTTAAGTTATATTTGACTAATTATACATAGTTAAACTAGACCTAAAAATTAAAATTAAATACAAAAAAAAATAGAAATATCTTAAGAATTAACCATAAATAGAAAATTTGGCACTAATCATCGTCTATTGGTAGCGTGACTATATTCAATACAGTACCTAATCTGACAGCTCCCTGCCATACATTGTAAATCAAAACAAGAGCTGTTGATTACTGTATTTAATTAAAACTACTTCTTTACAATGCTGACAGAATTTCCCCGTTGTGATTTTCTGAGTTTTTATGACCAACTTCGGTCTCAATCATCAGACCAGCTTGAAGTTACCAAAATATTATATCGTCATCCAAGTTACGCAGGTATGCTAAATTTCAGCTCAATAGGACATCAAACTGACAAACAAATGCTCAAAGGTAGTTAACCTTTGAGCATTTGTTTGTCAGTTTCAGTGTCAGGACGAAATCCCTTAAATCCCGTTCGCCTTTGTACGTATATGTTGTTTTATATGTCTTTTGTTGTGTTTTCTTGTACAATAACGTGTTTTACTACTACTACTACAAACACTGTCAGAGGCTGACAACACCCGATTACCTTCGAATTGACTTTACTTAAACAGTTTTTTAGCTATAACTATTTGTTTTGGGATAATAAAAAATGCATATGTTAAACATTCATTATATGTATTTGGAAGAACCTTGTTAATTCCGATACACTATTGGACGAAATCGGCTTAATTTTAAAATTACATCTTAAAATTTGCTTTAAACATTTGTATGTCTTTAATTTCTAATACTAAAAACTCCATTGTTTAATATTTCCTAATTAATGCGTAGTTTTTTTTATTTCATAAATTTATTTAAATAATAAAATTTTCAATGAGCTCCCATACTAATCGTGACCCAGTGGTTCTCTTTTATTCGCACTGAAAAGATAAGGATGGAATTTAGCTGTTGTCATTCTCTTAAATAAATACCTATAAAAAACGTTTCCCAAGAATAATGTGGCTAAAATCATAAAACACAATCGTGAAAATAAAGTAATTTGCAAAGAAAAGTAGGCCACCAGAAGTTTAAATTAAAAAATAACGATAATGACTCAAGTTTAGATTGTAATTTGGGTAGATTAAGAAGAATGAGCGTGTTGCCACAGATTACAAAATATACACCATTTTTGTACAAAAGTATATCGGTGGTTTATAAGCATACCCGCCTGATGAGGTCGTATTTTAACTTTAAAACACGTTTAGACTTCAATACAACTCCAATGCATTAACTACGCAATACAGCTAGCGCCTTGACGTGTTAATCTGAAATTTCGGAAGATTATTCCGACGCAACTCCAGTACGACTTCAATATTAAAGTCATAATAAAATAGATGCGACATTTTTATACAAAAGCAGATATCTATAAACAGACCCTACTTTACAAAAAACTCAAAACAGTCCAATATTTATAATTCTTATTTTTTAGAAATTAGCAGGGCTTGTAACCGGTTTTCGCAAAAATCCCCGAAATAACCCAATATGTTTACATATTTTATGGTTTTTACGTAAAACTCGTATTGTTTTTAGGTTATGACTTTATACTGTAAGAATTTTCTATTAAATATGAAATAGTAAACGAAAGAACGAAAAAAAAACCGGTATTTTAGTATGGAGCAAAATACCGGTTACAAGCCCTGGAGATTAGAAAAAACTTGAAAGAACAATGTACCATGAAGTTATAAATAATAAACAGGAGCACATACTTCGACCACAAATGACGCCGAGAGAACCCCGTAACGATCCATCTTTCACCAGGACAACATCGACGAGCAGCCCCGGCGCCAAGTCCCCGGCGGGCAGCAGCGCCGGCGCAGCCGCCGGCGCGTCATCGGCGCCCGGGGAGCGCACGCCGACCGCGCACAACAAACAGCTGCAGAATGTCAAGGGGCAGGAGCACCCGCCGCATCCCAGCGTAAGTTTAGACAAATTATTTAAAAGTCGACGCCGTTTTGATTATTTTCATTTGACTTTGGATTACATATTATAGAAAGAGAGTAGCGTTATAAAATACAATCAACCGTAGAATGTCAAGGGGCAAGAGCACTCGCCGCATCCCAGCGTAAGTTTAGAGAAATAATTTAAAAGTCGACGCCGTTTTGATTATTTTCATTTGACTTTGGGTTACATATTATAGAGAGAGAGTAGCGTTATAAAATACAATCAACCGTAGAATATCAAGGGGCAAGATCACCCGCCGTATCCCAGCGTAAGTTTTGACAAATTATTTAAAAGTCGACGCCGTTTAGATTATTTTCATTTGACTTTGGGTTACATATTATAGAGAGAGAGAGTCGCGTTATAAAATACAATCAACCGTAGAATGTCAAGGGGCAAGAGCAGCCGCCGCATTCCAGCGTAAGTTTAGAAAAAAAAATTAAAGTGGAGTTTTGGTCCGAGTGTGTTAAAAATTTATTTGACTTTGGGTTTGGCGGAGAAAAAAAGGGAAAGATAGTATTTTAAATTACAGTGAATTTAACAACAAGCAATCGTAGAATGTTAAGGGGCAGAATAAGCCGCCGCTTCCCAGCGTAAGATAAAAGACAATTTTAAATTGGACGCCATTTTGATTATTTTCATTTTTGGTCAGATTGTGTTGAAGACTAATTTGACTTTGGGTTTGGGGGAGAGAATAGCATTATAAAATACAGGAAACAACTGTAGAATGTCAAGGGGCAAGAGCAACCACCGCATCCCAGCGTAAGTGAAATAATCATTTAAAAGTAGACGCCGTTTTGGTTATGTTTAGTTTAGGTCCAATTGTGTTAAAGATTGATTTGACTTTGGGTTTGCGGGACAGAGAGAGAGATAACATGAGAAAAAAATAGTTTAAAAGGGTTTAGCAGGCTAAGGTAGGACGTGTGGCCCCTGTGAGGAATAGTTGAATTGGTAAATGTCAATTGTTTGTCGCCTCATAACTAGTAATCACTCCAACTTTCAGCCCTCTATCTTGAACTGTCACAGAGATAATGTCAAAAATGTATTTTTTTAACATTTTTTTTCAAACTCGTATATCTCCTAATCTATAGCAGCTAAAGCATTAAAACAAAATCACAGCTACGTAGTTTGAGTGGGAGTATACCCTATAATTTTATTAATATTTTATACGTGAAAAATAAAAGAAATAAATGTCAATTTATTTTTTGACAGCTCTTTCCAACACGTTTTTTTGAAAGTACAATTATGAAAAAAATCATATGAATTGCTTATAGTATTAGTTACTAGCATACAAAAACTCAATTGATTATATTTGGTGCAACATACTGTAAAAAAAAAATTAACGAAAGTATTCAAGTATCAAGAGTAGGCTTCTGAACTGAAACATCGTTTTTAAGTTTTTTGTTTGTTGCCTAGCAACAAAGGGTGTATTGTTTTTAATTTGACGTATGACTGTCAAAAAAGGTCACTGAACTACTGCTGTGTTAGTATTTGTAACTAATTTTACTAACTACTAAATCAACGAAACGACGGATGTGCTATATGTTTATTATTTTATAAATAAAATTAATTGGTTTCATTATAGTACACGTATTAACATAACGAAATAAATAACTCATTAGAGCAGATATCACAATATAAGTCACTTAGATAATGACTATCGTAATATTCGTCGTCCCAGGTATAGGACAATGTTATCCTGCAGTCATCGCAATATCCTTTTAACATAATATTTTCGTCAGAGAGCGATATTTCAATATCTGGTAAAGACTGTAAAAACAGTTGCTTCGCTATTAACCGTGGCAAGTTGAGCCGAAATATTTTTGATTTTATGATTTCCATCTGAAAGAATGTATATACATGAAGTTTCTGTTTTATTTTATGTACATTTAAAGCTTACTTTCGCCATTATGGAAAAATCGGACTCCTCTTCTACATAACGTGTTGTATATTCCCTTAAACAATCCACTATTATGTTAAATGTGCTAGCGTATAAACTAAGCGTTTGTCGATTCCGAGTAACATAACATTAGACATTATGATTTATTAGGTATGAGCTATCTTTAAATTATACAATACTACTATACAATTTATACGCTAGCACATTTAACATAATAGTGAATTGTTTAAGGGAATATACAACACGTTATTTAGAAGAGGAGTCCGATTTTTCCATAATGGCGAAAGTAAGTTTTAAATGTAAATAAAATAAAAAATAAAACAGAAACTTCATGTATATACATTCTTTCAGATGGAAATCATAAAATCAAAAATATTTGGGCTCAACTTGCCACGGTTAATAGCGAAGCAACTGTTTTTACAGTCTTTACCAGTATTGAGATATCGCTCTCTGACGAAAATGTTATGTTAAAAGGATATTGCGATGACTGCAGGATAACATTGTCCTATACCTGGGACGACGAATATTACGATAGTCATTATCTGAGTGACTTATATTGTGATATCTGCTCTAATGAGTTATTTAATTCGTTATGTTAATACGTGTACTATAATGAAACCAATTAATTTTGTTTACGTCACACCTGGCCATAACGTGAGTTTTGCCGCACGCTACGCGTACGGTAAAACTCGCATTATGGCCAGATGGAGACGTAAAATTGTGTACTCACCACGGGCAGTAAAAAAGAAAGCCCTCTATCGCATATTTACAACCCTCGCCTGCGGCTCGGGTCACAAATACCTGCGATTTCGGGCTTTCTTTCTTTTACAGTCCTTGGTAAGTAATGTAATATTATAAAATAATAAACATAAGGAGTGGTCCGGAAAAAAAGTAGCCGTGCCTTTTTTGATTTATCTTTTTATTTTGTGCCGATTTAGAAGCAGTGTTTATATTTAAATAATCTCTAGATACAATCATACAAAACATAAATACAATCATACTTAAATGAAACAGCGTTTGGAAGTTTTCGCCTTTTGTATTCCATCATACACATAGTTTTTTGAACAGCATCTTCTGACAGAATTTTTGAGGTGTTTCTCAAAAACATGTTTTTTCTTATAGTTTGATTTGATGAGCTATTTTATACCTTAATAAATTGTCTTTCTTCAATAGTAAACTTTTTTATCTGGCTTCATTTTAAGGTAGTTACAGTAATTTTTAATTAAATGTATTTGCCTTTTTTCATAGAAAATTATCTCCCATAGAAAAATCTTTGTCAGAGGTTAGATTAGAGAGTCTTCCTGACTATCCTAGCTAAAATACAGTTAATTAATGTAGCTTCTTGGTAAGATGAAATTCTGAAAAGCATAAAACGGGTTGTGAAAATGGAAATACAATTGTGGCATTGTAGCGGATATCGATTGAAGATTGTCAAATTATGTTGTTCAAAAGGTTACAAAGTATGTTGAATTAAAAACGCGAAAACTTAAATATGCTCACATATTCTATTATGATTGTATTTTTATTTATTAGTATTGTATCTACGGATTAATAAAATAAATATACTGCTTCAAAATTAACACTAAATTAAAAAATACACAAGATTGTACACTGCTACTTTATTTCAGGACCACTCCTTACATATAGCACATCCATCGTTTCGTTGATTTAGTAGTTAATAAAATTAGTTACAAATGCTAACACAGCAGTAGTTCAGTGACCTTTTTTGACAGTCATACGTCAAATTAAAAACAATACACCCTTTGTTGCTAGGCAACAAACATAAAACTTAAAAACGAACTTTCAGTTCAGAAGCCTACTCTTGATACTTGAATACTTTCGTTAGTTTTTTTTTTTAATAGTATGTTGCACCAAATATAATCAATTGATTTTTTGTATGCTAGTAGCTAATACTATAAGCAATTTACATGATTTTTTTCATAATTGTACTTTCAAAAAAACGTGTTGGAAAGAGCTGTCAAAAAATAAATTGACATTTATTTCTTTTATTTTTCACGTATAAAATATTAATAGAATTATAGGGTATACTCCCACTCAAACTACGTAGCTGTGATTTTGTTTCAACGCTTTAGCTGTTATGGATAAGGAGATATACGAGTTTGAAAAAAAATGTTAAAAAAATACATTTTTGACATTATCTCTGAGACAGTTCAAGATAGAGGGCTGAAAGTTGGAGTGATTACTAGTTATCAGGCGACAAACAATTGACATTTACCAATTCAACTTTTCCTGACAGGGGCCACACGTCCTTTCTTAGCCTGCTAAACCCTTTGATGCTGTTTTATGTTCATGTATGGCCCAATTTTGTTTAAAATTGATTTGACTTTGGGTTACATAATAACAGAGAGAGAAAATTAGAGAGAGACAGATAATCCATACTAATATTATAAATGGGAAAGTGTGTGTGTTTGTTTGTTTGTTTGTTTGTTTGTCCGTCTTTCACGGCAAAACGGGGCGACGAATTGACGTGATTTTTTAAGTGGAGATTGTTGAAGGGATGGAGAGTGACATAGGCTACTTTTTATCTCTTTCTAACCCCCCACTTCCCTAAAATGGGGGGTGGAAGTTTGTATGGAGCATTACGGGGGGCAAAGGGGAACCGTGTTACCCCGAATTTAACGCGAGCGAAGCCGCGGGCAAAAGCTAGTAGGGTTATAAAATACCCGTTGACGCTCGAAAGACGCTAGTACCCGCCGCAACCCAGCGTAAGTTTAGAAAACTAGACACCGTTTTGTTTTTTTTTTTTTTCATTTTTGATCCGATCGTATTTAACGTTGATTTAACTTTGAGTCATATAAAGATACATTGACAACGACGAAGAAAAATAATTATCGTGTTCGTTTTTTTTTTACTTTTACTCCATTGGTATTGGATTAGAGACAGATAAACTAACAAAAAGGAAAATAATCGAAGCTTTAGTTTTTGTTTTCATTGGGTTATAGAAAAAGAGAGAGAACGAGACTGCACAATACAACGTAGGTTTATATAGAAAAACGACGCCATTTTGATTAATTTATATTTGGTTCGATCGTGTTTGAAACTGATACGACTTTAGGTTAAAAAGAGAGGTAGTTCGTCAGAAGTATTTGGATAGGAGACAGATCGAAAGAGTAATTATAGTATATCAAATTACGATAACTGGAATCTTTTGCAAACGACAGCTTTCCAGTCGGTTAACTACTCATTATTCGAGGCAAAGCTAAAAGCTATATTAACTTCTGCAGATGGATAGGTTTATACAAAAGCGAGAACTGGTAGTAAAAAAGACAGAAATGAAGATTAAAAGTAAAGCAAAATTAGGTTTTACAGTTTAAAGACGGACACTATAGGATACTACATTACGTCATGTAGTATAAAAGAGTGAAGAGATGACTAAATATTTACCTACCAGTCATACAAGAGATATAATACTCCACCATTATAGATTTAAGTTTGTAAATGATAACTTTACTACGATTTTAGGTATATCAAGCAGGTAAGTATTTAACTGATTAACAGTAGATTTAATGGAAATGAGTAAATTACTGTTTACTTAGTTTACTGTAGCCTCCTGAGACCTAGAACGATCTAACTACATAACTCTTTCAATCATATTCAGACCTTATGGATGAGGAACAGAGTCGCAATCGGTTTGCATTCTATTATCAAGCAACAAAATTTAAAAGTCGATTGTACTTTTATTAATTGGACTGTATTATATAATGAACTAGGTTCATTTTTGAATAATTGTCTCAGGAGGCTTTAGTATTTGGTTATGATAATAGGTTGTTGATATATTATATCGATGTTAATTGTTATTATTGATGTTGTATGGAATAACAATTGTATTTTGTATTATTTTAACAGGTTTTTTGTTTACACACATCACTACACTACGTGAGATTTGTAAAAAACGCAACTACAACTGCTTTAACACAAAACGGTTATATATTAAGAAATTGTATAAATATATACAATTCAACGGAAGATAAAACAAACAAAGGAAACATGATTGTCCAATGATAATGTGAAAAATCTATAATAATATTTAATCAACATTAATAACTACTTATAATTAATGTAAATATAAAAATGCAATACTTATTCCTATTTTTATCTACTCGTCGACTATAATGCTTGAATTAAGACATTGTAGACCGATCACAAAGCGTATTCTTTTCGACAGACACAATGGCTGCCTACCGGGCCTTTAATATTTATTAAAAAATGCTTCACCGTACTGTTATGAATATCGACGAATCACGTGCCGCGTTCGCGCGGTTGGAGCCACCGGTGCACATTCGTATAAAAGTGTTATAAAATACTCAGCAAACTTCGTGGCCTAAACACGGTGCTGAAAAGCTATTCATTATGTCACGAATGTCACGAATTGTGTCAGGAATTTGAATCATTCTTTACACACATACCAATCAAAACCACTGAATCAATAAAATCCTCCACAAGTAAGGCGGTAGCTATGTTGAATGCTTATGTAGTGAAATGTGGAAGTACACTTAAATTTGAGTATGTTGATTTAAGTCCGCCTCTTGTACACTTTTTATTTGTGCAATAAAGTTTAAATAAAATAAATAAATAAATAAACATATATATAATCTATCACGATTGTATAAAATAGTACACTATTTTATCCACCTCTCAGATACCTTGGAAAGTATATATTCCTACAAAAACTTAAATTAAGAATTTCGGTTCAACGTAGAATATACTCTGACACATAAATTCATATTTTTACGGAAACCCTTAAGGCGAAGGTTGACAATCAATTACATTTCCATATTCGGAAGACCCCAAAATTTAACTGCCTTCATAAGGGGAAGGTTTTATGTCCGCGACCCTCGGCAGGATCCTTGATCAAATTTATATGACATGGTATTAAAATAAACGTAGTATTTACCTAGTATTTGAAAAATGAAATTTTCTACTTTAGGGTCCATCCATTCATTAACAAGGGGTGAAAAATACTAGTACAAATATGCCAGTGCAACGAGAGAAAGGAGGGGTGAAAAAACTATGTAATTAGTGTGACGTAATGTGAATGAACCATCAGAATCTAATCCTACGCAAAACTTTACGATTCGGTACTGATAGGTGGTAGAATTTGCCCATGGCCGTAGAACCCATATTCAAAGCTGTTGATTCCAACTGTCTTTTAATTCAAAAACATAGGGTAAACTGAAAGTCAATAGAAGAGTAAAAAAATATGGAAGCCAACCAGGGCCGCGATTCAAAAAATAAACACACACACTGGACAGACACCGCTCCAACCCAACTCAACTCAACGCTATAACGACATTGACATTTGCTATTCGAACAGATTTTCTTTCAACATTGGTCTCACATTGGTTTCACGTTGGTCTCACATTGGTCAAACATTGGTACAACATTAGTACAGCATTGGTACAATGTGTGACCAATGTGAGATCAATGTTATACCAATGTTGAAAAAAAATCTGTTTGGATAGCAAATGTCAATTTCGTTATAGTGTTGAGTTGAGTTGGGTAGAGTTGGGTTGGAGCTGTGTCTGTCCAGTGTGTGTGTTTATTTTTCGTATCGCGGCCGTGGCTGACTGCATTTATAGGTCTTTCAAGACTGGCCTAGACCGGCAATGTTGTATTAAAAATTATTACCGGCGCATCTTACAGTAGCACTCATAAAATGATGTTTCGCAGCCAATGTTAAACCAACAATAACGACAATATTCGCATTTATGAGAAAACTCCTTTTCCCTTAGTACCGGAACTCCCAAGGGCCCAAAGTTATAATATATTTTGCTGTAACGACCTTCGCAAACAACAGAAATGGTCTGATATCGAAAGGTCGACTTTCGATTGTAATATTCGCACAGACTACCTTAATTAATAGACGGATCATATAACCACTGAGTTTTTCGGACGAAACCAATCGCTTTTTTTGTAAAACATCGTGAGGAACCTGGCCCTAATCCCAATAAGACCTAGTTTCATAGTTTGAAGGTCAGATGGCAGTCGCTTTCGTAAAAACTGGTGCCTACGCCAATTTACGGGATTAGATTGCCAAGCCGGGGGTCAGGCTTAAATTGAGCCAGGGCTATAAGCCAAGATAAAATGCTAGAAGGATGATGACTATGATGAGGTAGGAAAAATACTTATATTTCTGAAACTTACACAAGTAGGAACATACAGGTTGATTTTGGGGTTGTGTAGCAACTACCTAATGATGTTGGTCATACATTTTTTTATCACCAATATTGGTATTTACTTTTCACAGTATAGGTAGAAAAAGAAATTTTTGCATACAATTGTATCACCCTACTCAAGCCCTACTCAGTGTAACCTCTTGTCACTTCCTATTCGCTGTGTGCATTGTGGCGCCATCTCTTGGGCAGGGCTTAAATCTTTCTTTTATCTTTTTTATAAGCCATTCATAAACTTAAGGACTCCTTGCTTATATGAAATGTATCTGGCTGATTCACTATTTTGACAGGTGACCTAGTTGAGGTGACTTAGGTGATGTCAAATATTTTGAAATTTGATATTGACAAGAGCCCCTTGCAGTTTAATTTCTTGTCACATTGTGCACTGCGATCGTTCACGTTACCCCCACCATGCACTTCGCACATAGCGAATTAAATACAGCATAATTAAGCATAACAGGGATGATGTTGATGACACATGTTTAATTTTGTAATAAAATTAAGTTGAATGGATGCAAAATGATAAATATATCCTAATAAAGTAAAATTTTAAAAAAATCTATTGAAATGGTTCAAAGATACGAGACTTCAAAATTATAAAATTTTACGAATTAAAAAAAAAGTATTAAATTAAAAAAAACAGTGTCACCATTCGATTTCTTACATTTTATAGTAAAATAAATTGTACAGCAACCATATACATAAACGCATACCGTCAAAATAGCAATTTCATAATTTTTCCATACTTTAAACAGGGCGACTAATATGCAACCGTGACGTCACTGTTGCATATCATTTTATTAGGAGCGTTTTGAGAAACAAAAGCGAGTGAGAGATTTTGAATCTCATTTCTGACTTTTGTGTTGCTTTGACGCAATTAGCCCCATATAGACATTTGATCCTCACAACAAAACGAATCGATTGATACCATACATGAAATAAATTCATCATGCATACTATGTAATTATTTAAAGTAGGTAACCATGATTTTCTTACTTTATAATTAATTTTATTTGAAAAATAAGAAAAAAATATCAAATAACTACCAAATAATAATTTTGTCTATGTCTATACCCTATAAAATATAACGGTTACACTCACGTCACTTTAAATTTAATAATTTTGTCTATGTGTTCTAGTTCTATAGACGCTTCGTCACCCTATGGTCTGTGGATGTCACCAAATATAACTTGTAGAGGTTAATTTGAAACAGACATTATCTATGATTGTTTTGGGAGTAATTTAAATGGGGTGTTGCTATTTGTGAAACTGCCGGTTCAGTGGAAAGTTAAAATTAGTTGTGACTATATTTGGGATATTATTTTGCGATATATAATGGGCACATACATTTTAATTGAACCTTACTTTAAAGTGTATGTAGAATTGAGAAAGTTAATTTTCCTACTTAATAATAATAAAGATAATTTAATAAATATGTAACGGCTGTCACCGTCTGCCGGAAATAAGATTGGATACCGTTTTATTAGGCAGGCGTCCGGTTCTTCCAATCCAATAGCCCAGTAGTTAGTTCATACTTTTCACCCAATAGCCTAGTACATCTTAGACTCCATTAACTCTCAATAGTCTTTACACCACGGCGGGTGCTGTCTCTGCGTGCAGCATCCGCTTAATGCACCCCTCACTTTTCATTAAATTGTCGAAAGGGCCTGTGCGTGTTGGCTTCGGCTCCGCATATGCCTCCCAAAGGTCCGGAAAACAATTATTCCGTGGTCGGGAAAAACATACAAATAAGATAATTTTATATACGTACCTAACTGTTTTATTCATAGCTTAGTTTAGGTAGTTTTATTTAGTTTTTATTTATTAATTTAGTATGTTTTGTATTGTTTAAGCATAATAAATAAATATTACTATTTAACCACATTCAGAACTTTCTGATTTGTTTAAATATGTCCCTTTAAAAACCCTTCGTTCATATTATATAATACTTTTGTAGCCACTTTCCTTAGCCCAATATTATACCAATCAATTAAGTTATAAAATATTAAACCGACACTAGCTGATTGAAGATCGGCTATACCCCAATCAATAAAGACCTTAATTAATATACGGAGCATATAATACAATTGACCACCATCTTAACCAGTTTAGTATGAATGCGCGGTTATTTCAATTGTGTAAACTTGCAGAGGCCATCTTTTTAGGGTTCCGTAGTCAACTAGGAACCCTTATAGTTTCGCCATGTCTGCCCGTCCGTCCGTCCGTCCGTCCGCGGATAATCTCAGTGACCGTTAGCACTAGAAAGCTGAAATTTGGTACTAATATGTATATCAATCACGGCGACAAAGTGGTAAAATAAAAAGTGGAATTTTTTTATTTATTAGGGTACCTCCCCTATACGTAAAGTGGGGAGTGATTTTTTTTTTCATTTCAACCCTAACGTGTGATATATTATTGGATAGGTATTTAAAAATGAATAGGTGTTTCCTAAAATCATTTTTCGATAATGTAAATAATTTCGGAAATAATCGCTCCAGAAGTAAAAAAATATGCGTCCCCCCCCCCTCTAACTTTTGAACCATAAGTTTTAAAAATATGAAAAAAATCTCAAAAGTAGAACTTTATAAAAACTTTCTAGGAAAATTATTTTGAACTTGATAGGATGAATAGTTTTTGAAAAAGAAATACAAAATAATTTCTGAACTAAGTTTGTAATTTAACCGTATAAGCAGGTGTTTATTGTACCTGTAATTTCTACAAAATTACAATGAAATGACGTGCTTTCAAATAAAGTAAAAACGGTGAAAATCGGTTCACGCAATAAATAATTATCCCATAAAAATCATCTTCCATACTTTATGCTCGCGCGCAATAGTTTACTTTATTTGCCGATAGATGTCGCTGTACGTGGAACTCTCATATCATATCCTACATGGCGGTGTTATTAACTCTTAAGTGGGGACACTTACTGTGACGGACGGAAAACTACGGAACCCTACAGTGAGCGTGGCCCGACACGCTCTTGGCCGGTTTTTTAGTTTGTAGTCAACTAGGAACCGTTATAGTTTCGCCATGTCCGTCTGTCCACGGTCTAGCTCAACCAGAAAACTGAAGTTGGATGTGTTTTAATCACGCCGACAAAGTGGTAAAACAAAATCTGAGAACATATTTTTTTTAGGGTACCTACCTACCTTGCACATCAAGTGGGGATGAATTTTTTCACTCCAATCCTATAGCGTGGGATGTCGTTGGATAGGTATTTCAAAAAGAATATGGGTTTTCCTAAAAATATTTTTTTTAAAGTAATTTTTGGATAAAACTAAACCTTTCGTCAACAACGTAAGTATAAATTTTATAGAGCGAGGCCTAATAAGTACTTTCAATGAAAACTGTATTGAATAAAATCAGTTCAGCTGTTTTTAACACGTATGTAATGACGTAAGTGCCTCAAAATAAATGACCTTTTGAATGGATGTATTGTAACAGGCCGGCAGATACGGAACCCTACACTGAGCATGGCCTGACATGCTCTTGGCCGGTTTTTATACCAATAGATAGTCAGAACCAATGTCGTAAAGGTAAAAATAAAAACCGGCCAAGAGCGTGTCGGGCCACGCTCACTGTAGGGTTCCGTAGTTTTCCGTCCGTCACAGTAAGTGGGGACACTTACTGTGACGGACGGAAAACTACGGAGACAGCGACATCTATCGGCAAATTAAGTAAACTATTGCACGCGAGCTTTAAGTATGGAAGATGATTTTTATGGGATAATTCTTTATTGCGTGAACCGATTTTCACCGTTTTTACTTTATTTGAAAGCACGTCATTTCATTGTTTTTTTGTAGAAATAACAGGTACAATAAACACCTGCTTATACGGTTAAATTACAAACTTAGTTCAGAAATTATTTTGTATTTTTTTTCAAAAACTATTCAACCTATCAAGTTCAAAATAATTTTCCTAGAAAGTTTTTATAAAGTTCTACTTTTGAGATTTTTTTCATATTTTTAAAACATATGGTTCAAAAGTTAGAGGGGGGAGACACATTTTTTTTTACTTCTGGATCGATTATTTCCGAAAATATTTGCATCATCAAAAAATGATTCTTGTAAACCCCTATTCATTTTTAAATACCTATCCAACAATATATCACACGTTAGGGTTGAAATGAAAAAAAAAATCACCCCCCACTTTACGTATAGGGGAGGTACCCTAATAAAATTTTTTTTTCCACTTTTTATTTTACTTCTTTGTTGGCGTGATTGATATACATATTAGTACCAAATTTCAGCTTTCTAGTGCTAACGGTCACTGAGATTATCCGCGGACGGACGGACGGACGGGCAGACATGGCGAAACTAATAAGGGTTCCTAGTTGACTACGGAACCCTAAAAAGGGGAAAAGCTAAACACACAAAAGTTTCAGTTTTCATGGTCATCCATCACACTCTCGGCAGACAGACGATGAAGTACTACGGTAGTACTATTAGTTATTCTGTGGAAGTACATTGGTTCTGGCTGCCCTGATCCAGATGAGTTTAAAGCATTGTCCTCGAAGCATTATCCAACACATGGAGATGGTATTGTTTTACCTCTGCTTTTACTGTTTGTAACTTGTATTTTATGTTTTTCTTTATTTTGAGGTGTGCAATAAAGAGTATTTTATGTTTGTGTTTATGTTATGGTAGAGCAAGCTCTTGAATTGATGCAGTAGGAGCCTAGAAAGCAATTACACAAACTGGTTTGTTGTATATAAAAACGAAAATAAGATACCTACCTAAAGTATTTCTTGCAAAAAAAATTGAGTTTTCCATTTGTTTTCTCTATTCTTAGAATAAAGTGTTCAAAATAATTTAAGTACCTATCACTAAAAGCAATCGTGTTTTGAAAATTAATTAAGCTATTTATTTTAAAGACGTTTCATGTACGACCCGTATATCTGTTGTGTGTATACATATATGTTGACATTTGCTGAGACTTCAGGGGGCTTAGCCAAGATGACAATCGTTTGCAGAAAACGAATCGAAACGTTATCCGTCTCTCTATCGCACTAATACGGAAGAGTGAGCGAGAGCGTGTAGCGTTTCGTTTCGTTTTCTGCAAACGATTGTCATCTTGGCTACAGGGCCCGTGGTCCGAGAACATAACCAGTTAAACCTGTGTCGAAA